>CAWUFW010006463.1:0-600000 GCA_963921515.1 Calotriton arnoldi
AAGGGCACCTGATGCGTGGCATGGCAATGGAATCCGGAGGGCCTGTAGGGACCTAGGGGTGGGAGACAGAACAGGAGCACATTCAATGAGTGTGTCACACACCCATCACACAGTACATGTCAACAACTACAAGCAATGTACACACATCGCACAGAGCAATAGGGCACAATGCCACAGTCACCAACAGTGGCATACTACCCTGGCCATGGAGCGTTGACACACTGCACGCAGTGAACATACGGCCACCCTGACACAGCACACACACACCTGCATAGATACAGACACATCATCCGTCGTACATGGACACTCACCGTCAAGTGAAGTAGCGGGCGATGAGCTGCTGGCGCACATTCCCAGCTTCCTCCTCTCCGCTGTCCACCTCACTCGAGCTGTCCTGGTCTGCGGGCTGGGGCCCTGGTTGATCTCCGTCATCCACAATGAGGGGGATCTGCTTCCGAATGGCCAGATTGTGCAGCATGCAGCACGCCACCACTATCTGGCACACCTTCTGTGGGGAGTACGCCAGTGCACCCTCGGTGCGGTCCAGGCACCTGAACCTGGACTTGAGGAGGCCAAAGGTACGCTCGACCACACGTCTGGTCCTCCCATGTGCCTCATTGTATCGATCGTCTGCTGGGGTGCGAGGATTCCTCAATGGACTGAGCAGCCATGCCCCATTCGGATACGCAGAGTCACCTGGGTGTGAGGGACACAGAGAACCGTTGCAATTCCAACTGGACAGGGGACAGCATCGCACAACCAGCACGCTACACCACTCCACATACTCACCGACAATACAGGCACGATCCTGTTGCAGATTGGCCATCAGTCGTGGCAAGATGCTGTTGCGCATTATGTGTGCGTCATGGGCCGAGCCTGGAAACTTGGCACACACGTGGGTGATCACCATGTCCGCAAGGCACACCACTTGCACATTCAGGGAGTGCGTGTGCTTCCTGTTGCGGTACAGGTGCTCAGTGGCCTGTGGTGGAACAAGGCCAACATGAGTGCAGTCAATGGCTCCCACGACGTGTGGGATTCTGCCAAGGGCATAGAATGCACCCTTCACTGCCGCCAATTCACGAGCCCTGGGGAAGCGGATGTACCTGTTCCGGTACAGCATCATGGCTGCCAGTACATCCCTCAGCACCTTGCTGAACATGGGCTGGGACATCCCTCCTCCACTGCCCACTGTGTGCTGGAATGACCCAGTGGCGAAGAAATGCATGGCGGCCATCACCTTAGCCGTGGGGGTGACAGCAGTCGGATACACCCTGCGGGGACGGAGATGGGGCTCTAACATGGCACACAGTCGATGCAGGGTTGGCCTGTCCAGCCGAAACTTCCTGATTACCTCTGTATCGTCCATGTCCGCCAGCAATTGGTATGGGCGGTCAATGTTCGGTCTCCGCCTGGGTTAAATGGCAGAGGACACATGTCAAAGCAACACGGCACATAGCAATTTCGCATACACATCACTGACATGACTGAGCAAGCACATGAGCCACAGCCCAGCTGTCAAGCTGGGACGGCACGGCCACAATACACTTACACAGGTCTCCCAACAATGGCAATGGCAAGTGAGACATACCACTGCCATGTGCATGCACATGGGGATCTAGGCCCCAATGACTTGCGGGGCGTGCTGATGGGGACTGACTGCATATTCGTCAAGCGGCAACGCCACGGCAACATGAGTGTCTGCTGAGCATGGAACTGCTTCCGAGGCTGGATGAGTATGGCACACGACGACGACGATGTGGGCACGGGCTGAGCGGCCAATACAAGTGGGACCTGTGGCACGAGGGGATATGAGACAGTAGTAGGTGTCAGCACTGCACCCTATGTACAGCACTGTACGGATCACAGCTCCCGAAACATTGACTGGTGTCCACATTGACAGCCCCATGCCAAGACGGCTGTGTGCTTGCAGTCACACGTCACAGGTGAGAGGTTACATTGCACGTGCCAGGTGGCAGACGTACATAGTGGGAGCTGGCATGTGTGTGCATGTGTCTCCTGTTCAGGATCCACCAGATGGGCGCTGACTCTGTACTGACCATTGGACACAGCATGTTCCGTGGAAGGCTTGTGTGTGTGGGATGGTGGCACTGGATGTGCCTCCGTTGGGTGGGGGGCCATGCACAGGGCGGGTACGTCGATGATTGCGCATTGTTGGTCACGGTGGGTGCACCAACTAAGATGTGTTGCCCTGTGTTCAATTCCTATGTCCGCATGATGATGGACTGTGGATGTGAGCAGACTACACATTGGTCGATGTGCTGTCTATATGCATGTGCCTTCACACCAGGCACAGCTGCCCCTGCACATGTGACCCCTGCTGGACTCGCTGCTGGGTCTGTGGAGCTGATGCACCTTCTGCGCGTGGGGCGGACAGCTCTCCTCACTTCCCTCATTGCGCATGTCATGTCTTTGCCGCAGGTGACATGGATCATGGAGGGCCCACATGTACGCGTGGGTAGGCTACACATGATTGTTCACTGGTCGCCACCCCCAGTCAGTGTTTCGAATGGGAAGGTTGTCGTGCTGGTGGTATGTTCGATGTGGCGGATGGGCGGGCCTAGGTGCGGGCTTACATTCCGGACATGGGGGGTAGTTGGATTGGCGACTAGTTGCAGTACACACGGGACACGTCTCTTCCTTTCCACATCTGGGTCATCCCTTGTACTAACTGACAGTGATACAGTCATCTTCGCCCCAGCCCTCATGTCCTCCCCTCGCCCCCAATATGCATGCTCACCTGCGAGGCTAGCGCTTGCACAGGCAGCCCCAAGCTCGCACCAGAGAGGGCAAGGAGTGTATGTGTGGGTCCAGGGTATGATGTGTGGCGGGACGCCGTCCACCTGCGTGGTGCCCCAAATGGAGACCCGGCCTGCATGGACTGTGCATCACAGTCTTCGCCTTCCGGATCCGCCACCTGCGACACCCAGTGGCTGTGGCTGCCCTTGCGGCCAGGCCGCGTCTGTCTGTGGCTGATGGCCCACACATTCACTCTTTGGCCTCTCTGGGGAGGGCTCGGGGGTGGTGGCGCACGCGCTTGCACTTAGTCGCAATGGCATGTGGCGTGGTTGGTATGATGGGCAATGGATGGGATGGTGCGAGCCACCTCCCGTGACGTCAGTGCTGCTCGTGCTGTGGTGCGTCCCCCTACACTTCCATTTGACTTGTGCCATGCTAGACGTTGAGGTTCTATTGCCTGCGTGATATGACCAGGAGGAGCGCGAGGAGACCTCTCACACACCATGCTCCACTGCCATCCCGTGCCCTGTATCGCCTGTGCGGATTGACTATGTTGGGGTTGCACCTGGTCGACTGGGGCTGTGTGTGCCTTGTCAAGGGGCATGGCGGGCGCACAACAGGATCCAGCTTGTCCACAGAGGGTGGGCTGAGGTGCGCCTGGTACCGCTTTGTACGTGTGCCCGGCTGCTGTGCACACACGTGTTCACTCCCCCGACAGGTGTCCTCTCACAATGCCCAGGGAAGCGGTGGTGTACTGTTCATGACCCCTCCCAACACGGCGTGCTCCAACTTGGCATGTGCGCATCTACCCGTCGCACCCACCCACCTGAGCACTGCGTCCATACGACTTCACACGACACATGTGTGTCTTCCACAGTAGTGCTACTCATTTGCGTTGACATCCAATACCAGTGGACTACATGGTCATGTCACGACTGCCGTGTACTTCACATACTCTCATCCTCTCTCATTCGTACTTGTGAAATGAGTCAGCGGAGACAGTTTTGGTTTCAAACATTATATTGAGTCTTCTGTCCTCTGTGATGCAGTATAGTGGACACTACTGGCAGCGGAATACATGTTGAGGATATACTGAGCATGATTACAAATGGGATAGGGTGTGGGGTTACATCTGCTTGGCCAAGGCTGTGCTAATGTACATTTACGTATAGCTGCGGAGCTGCGGACTTTGACACAGACGGTATACATGTAGCCTACCAGACCGCTCGGCATCATGGGCACAGTCCATCTCAGTTCCATGTGACAGGTTTGCTGCGGGTTGTTCCTCATGCACGCGTGCATGTGAGATGACATCAGGGCATGTGCTTGCGTGCATGCAGCGGCGTGCCACTTGTTGTTGCACTGTGGTGGTTACTGGACATGTCACAGTCACTGGGGTCGTGTTGTTGTTGTATGCACTTGTCGTCCATGCAAAGGTCCTGGTATGGGATTCCCGGGGCGGGGGTGGGAGGGGTGCAGCACCCACAGACTCCAGGCGACCTATTCATGTCCACTGAGCGGTGTGTGTGTCCATGTGCGCTGGATCCATGTCGTGTCCTGGTTGTTCGTGCAGTTCCGTCCATGTGGGTGCGATGCACAGAGCCCATGCCACTGCCTCCCACGATGCATGCGGTGTTCCTGGATGTGATGGGGAACAGTGTGCATGTCCCGGTCATATCCGATGTCATGGCGATGTCGTTGATGGTGTGGTTACAGTTGCCGGTCGTTTGGTATGGCTGTTGTGGTGGTGACTGGCCAGTCCGTGCGGAAGCTGAGCATGGGTGCGGGGTTGGACTTCATAGGTCACTCGGGAACCTGCGTTGTGGTCCGACGTATTTACAGGTTGTCAGGTATGCGATGCCGTCCAGCAGGGCTTCCATGTCATTGGTGGTGTACATGTTTGCCAGCCAATGAAGCGGATGGTGGCTGTCAAGGTGTTGTTCGTAGGTTGTCCCTTGGAGGACCATGATGGGGCATGCTGGGTGACATTCGATGTAGCTGTTCTCGATGATCCGTCGTGTGGAGGCACAGTGGTTCCATTTCAGTGCGCGTGCGATGTTGGCCACATACGCCATGCCCCCATAGGCAGAGCAGGCCCTGTCGTGTGCGTCCAGAGGGAGGAGTAGTGGTAGCAGGTCCGCCTTCAGACATGCCGGGTTGGAGAGGCATATCTCGACGGGATGCTGGTAGGGACACCTCCGACAGTAGAAGACGGGCATGACGCAGCTGAACAATGTGATGCGGTAAGTCAGTCGGTAACTTACGTTCAGCAGGGACAGGAGATCGCATCCCAATGTATGTATCGTGTTGGTTTGGTACAGCTTGAGCTGTTCGGCGTAGTTGGGTAGGTGTGTTGCGGTTGCCATTTCGCAGCGGTTCGTAGAGGTGGCGTGCTCCGGCTGTGTGTGCAGTCTGCAATGTGCACGCTCCGGGGTTGCTGTGAGCTCTGTGTAGTCGTGGGGAGACAGGACTTGTGTTCTGTTGGCTTGTTTGGAGGACACGGGCCCTCTTCCCACATGCTTCTCAGACAGTTCAAGGTCGGTGCTGTGTGACTCCTTCCAATTAACTTGCATGTGGCCGACATGGGGAGTGTTTTCTTCTTTCTTCCCCGTCCGTTGTGTGCTTCTGTGATATGCGCTATCTGCCGTGTGGTCGGTCTCCTCGGCATGCCTGTGTTGGTCTATTCTTGGACAATGGCTGTATTCACCGGCTTCTGTCGTAGGGCTGTGGTTTCGGTGTTGGAATGGAAGGTCATTCAGTGCTGTCTGCTCTCCCTTGTGTGGGCGGCAGGCTGCCTTTCCGCTCTGCGTTGGGCCTTGTGTGTGGATGTAATTCTTGGGCCACCTGTTGTCGGTCACCGGGCTCTTTGGTGTTCCGTTTCATGTGTCTTGTTCATATGTGCAGGGTGGTATGGGTTTTTCAGTGTGGTACTGGCGTTCCTCTTCCCGAAGGGGCCCTGCTTCTCCTAGTTGTTGTTGCCGCCGCTGTGTGCTTCGCCATGTTTGTTACACTGGGGTGTGTCCTGCTGTTGCGTGTCTTCACTGACATGTGTGCGTCGGTTGTGTGGCGTTGGGTGTTGTCCGTGAATTGGGCGTTGGGGACATGTCTGTGGCCGGCCTGTCACGTGTCATGTGCGTTCGGGGTGGGGCTGATGTGTGTGCTGCTTGGTTGTGTCCCTGTGTCTGTGTGCGACGCATGCATGGCGCTGCGGTTGGCCTCTGCGTTGTGCGCATGTGGTGGCGGCGTCATCGGCGCTTTGGGGCCGTGACGGGGTGGTTGGTTCCTAGTCCCAGGTGGTGTGTACACATGTGTTCTGCGATGTTAGGATTTGGCCTGTGTGTCATATGTGGATGCAATGGTGGATGTGTAGTGTGCACGCGCTGGTGGGGGGTTGTCCGCTTTTTCCGCCCTTGCACTGTGTGCGCTGTTTGCGTGCACTTGTTGTGTGTGTGCCTACCTGCGTCTCCGCGGTACGTTGCGTCCTTGGTGGTGCATCAGCAGAAGCATGGGAAGGGCCTGCAGTGCTGGATTCATGCCCGGGGTGCCGCTTCTTCGTTGTCCGTGCTCTGCGTCCGTGTTTCCGCCTCTCTTTCACGTGCGGTGTCTCTTTGCCGTGGGAGCCGTTTGTTTGCGGCATCGTAATTTATGCGCCGGGCGGGACGTGTTTCGTCGGACGGTGTGTGTCAGTTGGGCTGCGCCGCTACGTGTGCGGGCGCACTTTGATGGCGGACGGTGTTGCTGGCTTGCCGGCGGTGTTTGGCCTGCTTTTCGCATCGTAATTGGGCGGGCGTGTGGACTGCTGCGTGCCGGCGGTAACTGGTGGTTTTTGCATCTGCCAGCACGGCGGTTGTGCTTCCGCCCGCCATCGTAATGGGCCCCTTGATTTGGGAAATGCAGTGTGGGCTCATGATTATCATGACATCTGCGAGTTTGATCATCCCGATACATACAGCCACTTGTCTGTGATTGGTGGTTGTTTTGCTTGTGATTGAATTGCTCTCACTTAATTGATTGCACATCAGTCATAAAATGAATGATTGCAATGGACTATGCTCTTGCTCTGCCTCTGAATCTTCTTGGTACACTCCTCATGAAGTTTACCTTCTGTTCTTCTCCTTGATTCTATTACATAATTTCTGTTTTACAATCCTGAGGCCTTCTCTTCTCCTGCTTAGAAGGCAAAAGCACCATAACACTCACGCTTACCATACCGGACCACTTCAGCCAGGCACCCAAGATTGACAGACAATCCAAGAAGAATACAGATGCTCCGCCCAATTTGGCAATACAGTGTCATTTTTTTCTTTTAATAATCATTTTAAAGAATTTTGTGTGCTGTTCACTTCCCTCTTACTTATTTTTCTTGACTATTTTTCAAACTTATGCGACAGAACAGTTAGATATATAATAATATAATTTGGGTCTCGCTGGGGCTGACAGACTGTTTGCAGACTTTGCAATGCATTTAAATTAACTGTGTCATAGTCATTCCTTCATTTCCTCCCACAACATATTAATGAAGGTTGGATCATGGATGCTCATCGGCCAGATGAATATTGTCTTTGTGTAGTGTTTGTCTTTGTCACACATTTCTCCTAAGCCCCTTTCCCATCCATTCATAAAACCCCAAACCCTTTTCCCCCAGGCTGTGCGATTGATTGAGGTGTGACTTAATAATTTACACCATTTATTGATCACACACCTAGTGGGACAAATGTGATGAAAGCAACACCAACTCAGTGCAGGATCATCAGTTCTTCTGTTACCTAAACAATAGTCCACATTGGCCTCATTTTCACACCCATACATCAAAAATGATAAATATTATAGAAATAGAAGAACATCATTCAGGCATTGTGTTGCATAAATGCTTAACCTTGTCTACTCCAGACTTTGAGTCTACTTCATGATTCGAGTATTTACTACTTTAGTTTTCATTAAAATTCTAGCTCCCCATTGCTCTAAATAATTTAGTGCTGCATGTTATATTTTTCACTATCAGGTATTGTTTGTTGCGTAGTAGTCCGGTCTCAGGTTCACTGACATAACATCGATGTAAAAAATATCGATGTAAAAAATATCGACTAAAAAATATAGACAACAAAAATATCGACTCCTATACTTAAACTGGTAAGTACAAAAATATAGACTCAAAAATATCGATGTAAAAATATAAATGTATAAAATATCGACTTTTATATAAATATAAAATAAAATAATATATATTAAATACATTAAATAGTAAATATAATATTAACAAAATAAAATAAATGTAATATACATTTTAATAAAACATAGCAAATAAACTTAATAAAAAAAATAAACACACAAACATAATCATTTATACATATATATATTTACTTTAAAACAACTAATAAACTATTATTTTAAATTTATGTTAAAAGTTTAAAATAATATAAAAACTTAAAATATATATTAATGATTTAAAATATAGAAGAAAAAAATCTATAATAAATTAAAACATAAAACTATTAGAAAAATATTTAAACTTAAATTTCACAATACAATCAGTGCAACAGTAGGGAAAGTGTTGGATAGCAAAAGGGTAAAAATAACTATTCCAACTCCAGTGAGTGCAACAGTAGGGTAAGTGTTGGATAGCGGAGGAATTAAATTTACTATCCCATCACCAGTGAGTGCAACAGTAGGGAAAGTGTTGGATAGCGGCGGGGTAAAAATTACTATTCCAACTCCAGTGAGTGCAACAGTAGGGAAAGTGCTGGATAGCGTAGGGGTAAAAATTACTATTCCCACTCCACTGAATGCAACAGTAGCATAAGTGTTGGATAGCGGAGGGGTAATAAATGTTATTCCCACTACGGTGAGTGCAACAGTAGGGAAAGTGTTAGATAGCAGAGTGGTAAAACTTACTATTCCCACTCCAGTGAGTGCAACAGAAGGGAAAGTGTTAGATAGCGGAGGGGTAAAAATTACTATTAACACTCCAGTGAGTGCAACATTAGGGAAAGTGTTGGATAGCGTAGAAACAAAAAATACTATTCACACTCAAACAGTTAAAAAAAAATATGTAAAATCATAAAAATAAATAAACAATATTTAAAATAAAAAATCAAATATATAAAATATATAAAAAAGATCACATATTATAATATTAATGACATATACCAAAAATCTACAAATATTATATAAAACAAAATAATAAATACATTTATAAAAAGAATTCTTTTAAACTAGAAAATATTTAAAAACAAAAATCAATTGAAACATAAATATATTTATTTTATTTCCTACCCTATAACACCATACCAATAACAAAACACTTCAACATTTTCAATTAAATTTATTTTCATAATTAACATAATTAATAATCAATTACAAAAATATTATTCATAAAAAACAACTAATAAACATTAATTGACTACACCCACTTTAACACTAAAATGTCCACAACACATGCCTAAATTAAACTATAAAATAATAAAATACTATTAACAACTAATAATTAAATAATTAAAATGTATTTAATACCCATCCTTTACCCCTTTAAATGTAAAAACAACACACACAAAAACAAACAATTACCCAAAATAAAT
Organism: Calotriton arnoldi; assembly: GCA_963921515.1. Classification (NCBI taxonomy): domain Eukaryota; kingdom Metazoa; phylum Chordata; class Amphibia; order Caudata; family Salamandridae; genus Calotriton; species Calotriton arnoldi. Next base: position 9,336 of record CAWUFW010006463.1, read on the forward strand.
ATCAGATAATTAACATTAATTATCAACTATATATTAATTAATTAAACACAAATTACTTCCCACCCTTTACTCTTATAAACACCACAACACACACCTAAAATTATTTACACAATTACCATAATTAATTAATTACCAATTAATGAATTAAAATGTATTAACTACCAATTATTAATTCATCAATTAAAAATAAATTACTTCCCACCCTTCCCACCCTTTACACCTATAAACACCACAACACAAACCTAAAATTAATTACACAATTACCATATTTATTTACCAAATAATTAAAATTAATTAACAACCAATTATTAATTCATGAATTAAAGATAAATGACTTCCCACCCTTTACACCCATTACACCACAACACACACCTAACATTATTTACACAGTCTTCTTCTTCTACTGTGATTTGCAAGCGTGTCTGCCATGTTGCACGCAGATTATGCAGGAGGGGCTACGAAAACAACTAACTCATCAGGGTACCATAGAGTCCTGACATCACTCCCTTTTGAAGGCCCCATGTTGTTAAGTAGTCCACTATTGGCGAAGATTGCAGCGTCCAGGATCGGGGGCCTAAGCAACGCCGCAGGTAGTGTTGTAGCTGTATATTTTGCCAGGCCTGTTGCGGAGATAGACCAAATTCTTCTCTGAGTTGGGTGAAAGGTTTTATGTTGCCGTTTTGCAGGACCTGATCTAAGGTTCGTACTCCTGCTGCTTTCCATTTTGGCCATTGGAGTGTTTGGCCGTTAATGCGGATGCTAGCATTGTTCTATAGTGGAGCTTTTGCATGTAGGAGGTGGTTGATGCCTAAAAGACGGTGTGCACGTTGCCGTACATGGTCTGTATCACCGGGTGTGGGAAGGGTAAGGGAGGACGTGACTATCATAAATGAGGTTAAGGTCGTCTCCGCACTTGAGTAGTGAGCGTTCCAAGGTGACCTATTGTGGGGGATCTGGTGCATCAGGTAGAAGATAAGCGAGTTGCAAGAGGAGTAGGGCCAAAGAGTAGTATTTTTCCTAGGACGGGAGTCCTAAGCCGCCGAAAGATCGGCGTGCCATAAGTTTGGATGCCGAAAGACGGGGGCGGGTAGAACCCCAGACGAAGGCCTGTATCCGAGTATCTATGTGTCGTAGTGTGTCTAGGGGTACGACAATGGGTAGCATCCCTAGGATGTATGTAAAACAAGGTAAGGTGACCATTTGCACAGCTTGCACTCTGCCCCACATGGAGAAGCCTAGGAGGGACCATTTGTCGAAATCCGTTTTTATTTGCGTGAGTAGGGGTGTCAGATTGTCTGTGACCTTGTTCTCCAGGCCTCTGTTCACTAATACACCATGGTATTTAAGATGGCGTGGCTTCCAGCAGAAGGGGTAGCTATGAATAGAAGCTTTTGTTAAGCCGGAAAAGAGTGGGAGGGCCTTGCTTTTATCCCAGTTTACTTTATAACCAGATAGGGCGGCAAAGCCGTCTATGACCCATAGTAGTGCCGGTAGGGAGCGCGGGAGGTCTCTAAGAGTGAGGAGGATATCATCTACGTAAAGGTATATTTTAGATAGGCCTCCCGCAATGGGGACGCCCGTTATGTGTGGTGAGTGACGAATAAGGGTGGCTAGGGGTTCCATGGCAAGTAGGAACAGGATGGGGGAGAGTGGGCATCCTTGACGAGTGCCTCTGTGGATCTGGAAGGTGTTTGATAGGAATCCACCACAATCAACGTGGGCCACAGGATAGCTATAAACCAGACTGACCTTGGAAATAAACTTGTCTCCCAGACCAAAGCATTTCATTGCAGTGAAGAAGTAACCCCAGTCAATATGGTTGAACGCTTTTTCAGCGTCCAAGCAGAGGGCCACTGAATCGTACGGCAGGTCTTTTGCAGCCCATAGTGTGTGGACCAGCGTGCAGAGGTGATTCCTGGAAGAGCGGCCCGGCACGAAACTGACCTGTGTGCTATGGATGAGGGATGAGATGACTTTTTTCAGCCGGGCTGCTAGTATACTAGCCAGGATTTTGATGTCTTCATTTATGAGGGAGATAGGGCAGTAGCTATCGCAGGAGAGTGAGTCTTTCCCTGTTTTGGATATAACTGCAATCACCGCTCTGTTGGAGATTGGGCCTAGGGATGTGGTTCAGCATGAAGGGTTGTAATATCCTCTTCTCCCAACCACTTATAATATTCTGCTGGGAACCCGTCCTCTCTTGGGGATTTATGGTAGGGTAATTTGGCAATGGCTACTGCAACTTCCTCCTTGGTGATGTCCCCCTTCTAGTAGTTCCCTGCCTTTGTCCAAGAGACGTTGGAGATCGATGCTCTCAAGTTAGGCAGCCAACTGCTCCTCGTTGGCGGGTGTTTCCGGGGTATACAGCTTCTCATAAAATGAGGCACATTTGTTGGTTATGTCTTGGGGTCTAGTAAGGATGACGCCAGCCGGGCTTTGAATCGCTGGTATCGCCATCACAGCCTCATGTTGCCTCAACTGTGCAGCCAGTAGATGGACAGCTTTTTCCCCTTGCTCATAGTGCCTACCTTTGAGGCGTTGGAGGGCGTACTCAGCTTTGGATGTGTAGAGGCCGTTCAGGGCCATCGAAGCTAGTTGTAGGCTGTGGCGATTAGGTACTGAGGGGTGGGAGGAGTAGAGGCGGGTGAGGTAGATGATCTGGTCTTCTAGTTCGATACGTCGGAGGGCCGCTTTCTTGTTGGCCTCTGCCGCATCTTGCATCAGTCAGCCTCTGATTGTGCTTTCGCGGCAGCCCATAGTGTTCTACAGGAGGTCACTGATGTCTTATTATCTGTCAAATAAGTAGACAGATGCGCCTTGAATTGGGTCTTTCCTTGGGGAGAGCAATACCTCTGAATATTTAGGCGCCAGGGTTTGCGGCCTGGGGAAGTAAGTCCTATGTCATTGGCTAGTAGTACCGGGGAGTGGTTGGATAGTGCAGCCTCTAGTATGCTGTAGTGTAGCTCCTATTTCCCTAATAGGCTCTGCGCATTGGAATAATATACCCTATAGGCTTGACATAGGACTGAGGTTGGTATGTCCCTATCGAGTATATTAAACTTAATTACTTGTGCCAGCTAGCTCAGAGGCCACTAGAAACTCCTTGACAACAAGAAGGGAGTAGTTTCTGGCAGCCGCAAAACATGACCACTTTGTTTCCCTTTAGAATCATAACGTGTCCCAGAGTCGTGGAAACAATAGATAACCGTTTCACTCAGCTCAATCGTGCAGCCTTAGTTTTCTTCAAAGTTACACAGAAAGAATAGACGGGCGTTTCAATAAAAGGTTTATTGAACAGTCTTGTTTCTTGTGTAAGTAATATGTGCTGTTACGATCACAAGACAGTATGCAAGATAAATAATGTACAGCGTAAACAGTAGAAATAAATAATACTGCGCTAGCATGATCTTTAGTAGATATTCATTTACATAAATAACACAGACTAAAAATGTGAGTACTCATACGATGCGTTTCTAAGCTAGTTCTACCCCAATGTACCTAACCTAACCAAGGTGTAGGGAGAGGTATGAAGTAGGTGGAGTATTCCTTACTATGGTATACTAAGAGTATGTTACGCCTAGTATGCCTAGTATGCCAAGAGTCCCTCTAGGTTCTAGTCAGCTCCATACCTTAAGAATGAGAGAGGTAGGAATCTCTTGCCAGACTCGAGCTCCAACACCCCGCAAGGGAAGTCAGATCACTGGAAGCTGGACTCTCTGCGTGCAGGGATGACAGCGTCTTCTCAGTGCGTCAGGCCGGGAAACGGGCTCCTCTGAAGTCGAGGTCTCCTCTGATTTACAAGGGCTAGGGAAGGTATATTGTACCTGAGAGGTACCTCAGAATGTTAGCATTGACGTGAATCGGACAGCGGAAGACGTCATGAATGAACCCCTAAGGTATAACGGTTCATGCATAATAGATGGATCCTTGAAGAAATCATTAGTCCTGTGCTAGGGAAACTCCCGAAGCCTAAGGGTCTGTTCTTCAAGAACTCGCTGTGACGTTAGGGTGGACGGATGTCGGAGACCATGCCTGTATTTGGAGTGCACGGTTTAATGCCTAAATAAGGACTGGGATTTTATGCCTATATAAGGGCAGGGGCGAATTGTGCCTATATAAGGACATGATACAGGAAAACCTATATACGGACACCCTAAGAGGAATACAACACCCACTCCACTTTCGTGTGTACGATAATAATATAAATGCTAAACATTTAAAATGCTAAACATAAAATGGAGTACCGCATATTGCTAAAAATATTTCTTAAAAGCATTTAAAAAGCATTTAAAAACCTATTAGAATGCAAAAAGTACTGTACATTTTAAGCATTGCTTCTCATTTCAGGCATATATTTGAAAATAAAATGCAATTGGAATGAAATAAGCAGTAATAATTACATGTGTCAAAAAAATGATCGATAAGTTGTTCAAAATCAAAGTCATTTCATGTCATGGAAATTAATGAACTTTTTAGACTAACACGATGATAAAGTGTCTGAGGAAGTACCGTGAAGTCCGTACTATAAGAATAGTTCTACTTCAAGCAGATTGTTGTGCCATTTAATTTGAAAAAATTGAAAAAGTTCAATTTGGGAAGAGTTCCAAGTTTTTGAAATATGAAGGCCAAATTGTTACTGCATCTCTGGAACACTGTGGGCTGAATCAGAGTCAGTGTATGGGTCTGGTGTAAACATGAGATCATCTATTTCTGTAGACAAAATATTGTCCACTGTAGTTGGTGACATTCGGAACACCTTGTGTAGTAAATTAATTGCACAGAGATGTGAAGCATCGCTTTCAGCATAGGATGCCGCAGCAATGTTCGCGACCGTTGTTACCTGTGTGCCTGTAGATCCATCTCGTACCTCAGCAGCAGCCGGAAGCGTCTGTGAGATCTCAATCAATGCCGTCATCAGGATTGGTAGCCTCTGGGGACAACACAGAGCATGGGCCGTTATCGGGTCCAGCAGAGTATCGATATCCGTTGGCGTTGCTGATGGAAATGTTAGACAGGTGTCCAACACGCATTCTTCACCGCATAGCAGGCATCGTAGAACAGGTAAGATGCAATCTTGCCAGATAGGTCTGAACGACAGGAACCACGTGGTATTAAGTTCCCGTAGACGATTCATGCCCAAAAGCTGTACTATTCGCTCACGGCACTTTCGTTCAAGGAGAGCTTTCTCCACTTCGCTCGGAGTGATGTCTGCGAATAGGCTGGCCATAGCGTAATAGCAGGAAGAGAAATAGAATTCCGGCAACAAGTGCTAGAATTAATGGTATGCCACCAAACACCGAATGTGCAAAGTTCGGGATTATTCAGAGTATTGCCTGGAAAGGTGTTAACAGACCGGAACAGATGCTCTTAAATACATGTACAATTCCGCTTGTATCAGACATGTTAAAGATACGTCCTATCATTTCCACGAAATGTATAGGGCAGTTTGTAGGTATTAAAGTCTGTATCTCAGCCGAAGTCCTTGCGACTTGTAGATCATAGGTTTCTTTGGCCGAGGTCAAAGGCACTGTTTGTTGTAAAAGCATGGATTTCATTCTGCTTAAAGTATCAAATCTTATAAAAGAGACGTTCAGCGAAGGCCACAAAGGTGACTTCCTGACTGTGTCTATTGGGGCAAACAATACTTGCATACAGCAAGTGACCCTGGAGTTGACCGTTACTAGATATGGGATGCCTGGCAACATGCCGCAGCAACTCTGATCATTCAACATGAGGTAACTCCCATTAGAAAGTTGTCCAAACGTTGGATTAATCACAGCAGCTGGTGTACCCTGCTGGTGGCAAGACAAATTTGCCACAGAACCATTACAAGCGCCGTGTAAAGAAATGTCCTGACATATTAGTGAACCGCTCAGTGCATTTTTACAGTGTGTACCGCTCAGAAACACTTCACGATCCCCACTCCAACATCTATATGTGTATGGTAAATTCTAAGGTCTTAATGTATTCCTTACCCAACCTTTCATATTTGCCTGCTTGCATTTGTTTGAGGCAATACTGAAACTGAAAAGTAGTCACAGGTAGTGTGATTTTGCCATGAATAAGCCATTCTGTAGCTGGTTTTTCTGCCACTGTGAATGGTAACTTTTCCAGTTTTTCAATGCCCAGCACCGTATACTTTGCTCCTCTTTGTGCCAGTTTGATCTGTTTATCAATTAGATTGTATTCTGCAAACAGAATTAACGTGTTGATAAAACGCCAAGGCACATAGCCCACACGCAAAGATTGCAGCGTCCAGCTTAATAACACAATAGAACGTAATTGAGATTGGCCTTGTTGTAACATCACCAAATCTTGTTCCAGTATGTCGATAGCAGAGGATACAATGCCATCCAATGAATATATTCTGGAGGACAAAGTTGTTAACCCATTGTCGACCACAGAGAGAGTTTTCTCTAAATTAATACGATCAAGTTCACGTATTCGTTCTGCGGCCTCCATCTGTGACACTTTCCATGCTTCATTATAGGCAGCATAAATGCCGGCATATATGAAACGTTTTTGACGCGGTTTTCCTTGGTCCAAGCAAGAATTCCCTAAGGTCTGCGACTTCTTTAAGTAAGGATAAGTGTTGTTTCACATCCTGTAGTGTAGATTTCTGCAGCCAATCGAGGCATAATTTACCTACACTGTATGTTGTTACTACCCCCGGATGCTGTCTTTGGACGTATCTTGGGTCTGGCCTATGAATAGTAAAGCCCTGAGATTTATTCAGGAATCTTTCCTGACAGTTGTTCGTGTCTGTGGGCCAGATCAACCATTTTCTCCAATCAGGATTAGATCTGTTGAGTTGTAGTATCTTGTCAACTATAACCGCTGCCTGTGTATTGTTATCACTTGCAGGTGTTGGTACAGAAGGTGTTTTCATCTCTTTGATCTTGGCTAGACCAGGACAAGACGTTTGTTGGATAGTTTCATTCAAAAACATTATTTGTTCAGGGATGATGCAGGCTCTAAATAAAGCTTCTATCCCCTGCACTTGCCATTCTTTATTACCCCAGACAGTTTTTGTGTCTATTGTGTCTTTCCAAAAGTCGAAACCCTGTGTAGACAGTTGGGCAATAAATGCTGCAGAATAAATCTGTTTTGTATTTGTTAACATAATTTTCAGTCCTGTTTTGTTTACATTTTTATAGTAAAACGTTTCTGGATCAGATGTATTGTAACCTGAAAAATATGGAAACTTATTAACAAATATTTTTTAACTACCTTTTGGTGGTGTAGGACAATGCTCCCATTGGTTAAACATAAACACATTTCTAGGGTATGCAGATTTATGCAAATAATGATGACCATAGTGGTTATAGCAATATAGCTGTTCATAGTCTGATGAACCCTCTAAATATTCACTTTTAGAAAATGCAGCAGATTTTTCTAGGTCAAACATTTAGGGGCCGATTCCGATTCGGGCCGGAAAACGTACCGACCGACTCGGTACGGAACTTCAATCCGACCGACACGGACCGGCGTCGTCCGACCCGGGTAGTACGATGAAATGCATGTGAATCACGACCGACTCGTACAGAACACAAGCCGAACGACCGAAACGGACGGAAATAAGCCATCCGGCCGGAAAACCACGCGAATCGAACTGACCGACACGCACCAGGAATGAACCCGAACGAAACGGACCCGCGAACTCCGACCCGCGCAGTACGATGCAATGCGTGGAAAACCAGACCGAGTCGCACGGAGCTCAAGCCGTACGACCGACAAGCATACAAAAGCCTTACACTCGGAGACCGAAGCGTACGCCGCACATGAAACCTAGCAGAAACACAGCGTGAACGACTCGGAGAAGCTCGCACGAGACAACTGCAGCGTCCCACTCGGTCAGAAGAACGTCTCCTACATGCACAAAAAATACAAAGGAAAAATACAAAAAAAAAGGGCCAAACAAGCAATGACAAAGTCAATAAATACAGGGAAAAAAACATGGAACAAGGACACACCCCCAACTCCACCCATATAAAGGCCACAAATCCCTACCATGATCCTTTGCAAATTCAACTGACCTGCCAGCACAGAACACCACCAGACAGCAACCACAGACACACTCACAGCTCATCCATCACACAAGCCACACACCATTAGCACCTCAACAAATAGCACCCTCACATACACCCAACAAAACCTACACCCACACACCCTCACTTGCACACCCACACACACATCAATCACCACCACCACCCATCACCATGCCCTCAAAGAAGAATCCAAAGTTCCTAGACAGTGAATTGGAAGTCATGGTAGATGAGATCCTCAGGGTAGAGCCCTAGTTGTTCGGTACATTGGTCCAACAGACCCCCATGTCGCAGAAAACCAAGATGTGGGAGAGGATCGTCGACAGGGTCAACGCACAATCACCATGTTTGCGCACAAAGGAAGACATCCAGAACAGGTGGTATGATGTGCGCAGGAGGGTCAGGGACCTACTAAAGAAGGATTACATATTGAGTCAGCGCACCGGCAGTGGCCCTCCTGCCAAACCACTATACCTCAGGCCCTGGGAGGAGAAGGTGCGGGCCATCCTACCACCAGTGAGCGTATATGGACTATCAAACATCCCAGAGCCTGGTGCGTACACAACTAATATACCCAATATTGTGTGACAATACACACACATCACTGTCAAGGGGCTAGTCAAACCATGCACCCTTAGCAAATACACAGCAACCAAAAGATAATCATCCCAAGATTTGTCTGTCAGTCAGATAAACACAATACATGCCATCTCATAGTGATATGTAACTGTGTCATGATATGTACAAACCTAACTACAAATACAGCAAGGCAGTGGCACAAATATAACCAACCAACACAGTTAGACATTTTGCCACCACTAGAACACCACCTCACAGGGAAGCTCACTGAAAGGAAGGAGTCATGTGTATGCTGGTGAAGTCAGTGTAGCCAATAGCATGATGGGAGTTGTAGTCACAGATATTGCTCACCCTCACAAGTGGCCCATCAACACCACTCTGAACCATGCACACATCACAGGGAGTGGAAAACAACTGACAAGATGGCTGACACTGGGTACTGCTGTGGGGAGCACAAGGCCCTGCTGGGAACTGTGCACCAACCAACAGCAGGACACCACTGACTGACATCCTGAAAGACAACTTGCACTCCCTGCAATGGAAGCACGTTCCATGGTGGGATATCTGGCTGGGTGGGAAGGAGGACTGACAGCTCTGACCATAGTCCTAAGAAACTTTCCTTACAAACACCCTTAACACAAACTCCACACAACTCACCTGGGAGAATGCAATGCCTCACACTCCAATTAAATATCCCACAAAGAACCACCACCCTGGGTCATGCTGTGTGAAGCACAGGGACAATCTTGGGACTTGGAACCAAACAAACGCCAGGACAACACTGGCAGCCATCCTGTCAGCACAGGCACACCACCCCACAGGGAAGCAGAGTCAAAAGGAAGGAAGTATGGGCATGCTGGGAAGAGGGGTGTAGGCAATAGCATGATGGGAGTGGTAGTCACAGCTCAACATCCCCCACCCACATGGGCCAGCACGCTCACACTGAAGCATGCACACCTCACAGGGAATGAGAAGCCACTTCAAAGATGTCTGACCCTGGTGCTCTGTTGTGGGGAGTACCAGGCCCTGCTGGGAACTGGGCACCAACCAACACCAGGACACCACTGTCAGCCATCTTGTCATTGCTGTCACACTCACACACAGTGAAGTCCACTCAAAAGGAAGGAAGTATGGGCATGCTGGGAAGGGGGGTGTAGGCAATAGCATGATGGGAGTGGTAGTCACAGCTCAACATCCCCCACCCACATGGCCCAGCAAGCTCACACTGAAGCATGCACACCTCACAGGGAGTGAGAAGCCACTTCAAAGATGTCTGACACTGGTGCTCTGTTGTGGGGAGTACCAGGCTCTGCTGGGAACTGGGCACCAACCAACAGCAGGACACCACTGACTGACATCCTGAGAGTCAACCTGCACACACTGCAAGGGTGGCATGCTTCATGGTGGGATAACTGGGCTGGGGGGAGAAGGAGGGCCGGATGTCCACCAAATACCACCAATGCTGGCCATGCACACGCCTCAACATTCACATTGAAAAGCTTCAGGTTGGCAGGACAATGTTCTACCCCAATATCAACCTCTGACTGTGACAACTGAGGACAATGCAATGTACAGGGCCGCATCCAGAGGTACAGTCACAACTGTCAGGTGTGTGAACCATTGATGCCTGTAGAAACATAACATACATTGTGTGTCTCTTCCAAAAACAGTTGATGATGGGGACACAGCAGCAGACGATGAGGAGTCCCTGTCCCAGGCTCCGGGGGACACTGAGCTCACTGGTGTGGAACAGCCTATGCCCTCCTCGGATGGCGAAGACCTACCTGGCACCTCCGGTGTGAGTCATCATGCAGCACCAGCAGGACCAACATCTGCACCCCCTGCACCCACCCCTCCAACAACTGCCGACACACAGACCACCCCTGCCAACACGGACAGACCAAGGACCGCCGATGACAACAGCACAGGGACCCTGGCCCAACGTGGAGCAACGGACAACGACCCCAGTAACAACCCCCAAGTGGGCCTACAGTCACCTGTGCATGCCAACGCAGGTCCGGCACGTGTCGCATGGGGTGGTGGGAGGGGTGGGAGACATAGGTCGCTGTTTGCAGAGGGGTCTGGACTGCATGATGACCCACAACTGGCACGCATTGCTGATGCGTACCAGAATAGCACCGGAGAGGTCAGCCAGGTAGTGGGGATCCTCAAGGACATTCAACAGCAGCAGGCTGCCCATCATGCCCGCTTGGACTCACACATATCCTGTGTGGAGACACACATGTCTGGCATGGAGTCCAAGTGGGACACATTGCAAGAACTGACAGCGGTGCATAGGGACACATTGACATGCCTCCGCCAGATTAGCACCAACATGGCCACACCTCCCTGTGTCCCCACAACATCTGGTGCTGCAACAACTGCAACTGCCACAGGGAGGGAGGATGACTCTGGCGGAGAGTCCTCTGCACCGCAGCAGCCTGCACGTGAGGGTCCCCCCCCAAAGAAGAGGGGTTGTCCGAGGAAGGAAAACTGAGAGGTAGATGGCCATGTACATCCCCCAGGAACCCAACACCTGTTCTGGAAAATCTCCTTTGTGTGCAAACTGTTCACCCTGTCGAATGCAACCCAACTCTCCCACATGATATGGGGAGCTTAAGTTGGCCCAATGTATCAGATGACCGTGGACTTTACTCAGGACATTTCTGCGACCAAGACTTCCAACTCATCTGGGAACTTTGGATTACAATCCCAATGTACAGCACCCACCATCCTGTGCACTATACACACACATGTATGGAAATAAACTCACCAATACACCATACTTGCCTCTGTTGTGATTGCAATGTGGTTTCTGTCATGGAGATGGTGATCTGCTAAATGACACTGTGCATGCTAACTGCTAAAAAAAAGTGTGTGATACGTAAATTACAGACTTTACAGAATGCGGCCACCCGGATACTACTTAAGATTCCCAAATTTAGCCCAATAAGTCAAGCCATTCGCGATCTGCACTGGCTACCTGTCCAGGCAAGGATCCAATTCAAAGCCATGTGTATCGTGCATAAGACTCTGTACGGGGTGGGACCTGCCCAACTTAGTCAACATATTAAGCGCTACACTCCACAGAGAAGTCTCAGATCATCATCCAGCTCACTACTTGTAGTTCCTAGGGTCAAAACCTTGAAATGGGGTGGCAGAAGTTTTCGTCACTTGGCCCCTAAATTATGGAACTCATTGCCTATCCACCTCAGAGACCAAACCAATTTACTATCGTTCAGGAAGGATTTGAAGACATGGCTATTTGTCCCTAAACCATAGTCACTCCTATTCTCCCACTGTGAAAATTAAGGGCAGTAAGCGCTAAGACGCCACGGCATACACGCGCTATATAAAAACACTCATTTCATTTCTACAGCAAGTTCAACACCGTCATGTGAGTCATGGAGACGTGACACATATGAGGGAGACACACCACTAGGGCTACACAACACATACACACCAGGGCCATCTGACTCATCGCCTACACTGTTGTTGTTTACAAAACCTCATGGTTGTTTTTCTGAGTGAGGTATTGGCGCCTCCCTAATATGCGCTGTTTTATTATCCCGAATATTAGTACGGTGCAAAGGCGAGGGAGACTAACACCCTAAACCCTCAGTCGGGGACCCAAGGGCGGTCCACTAAGACATAAACTTCAATCCTATGCACACGCTATTAAATTAGTAAAACATGACCATGTTCGGCCAATTTCATGTTAAATCATAAATCACACATATATATTCTTATTGACAGAGGTTTTTATGGAATATTTCTTGTTTCTTTATTCAATTCGAACGCCCAGCCAACACGTGTTTCGTCGTGGGTGATTGCCCAATCGACTTCTTCAGAGCTACAAGATAAAACATATGTACATATATGGGATCAGCCGATCCACTGTGGATTCATAGGTCAACAATAGTGAACATAATTCACCCGGTGACAGACAGATTTCGCTTAAACGATGTTAGTGACTTTATACCTTAAACCCCCATTATGAAAACATTTCCATTTGTAATCATGTCATTAAACATAAGTTCATACAAAGATTTCATGTTTTTCGTTATACATTCATATAGTACTCTCTATTTATAATATTCACGTCAGGAGGGATGTGCAAATAACTCGAAAATAAAGACTATTTCCATAACTGAAGTGTTATCTATTTATTTATTACCGTTAAGATTTCGTGGTGACATTCATAATTAAAACTAAATAGATGCTTCCAGTGCAGCTTGAAATATAAGAGCCCTACCTGTAGGAAAGGTAAATTTAACTTTTGGTTCTGTAATGAGAGAAACAGAACACCAGATTGTTTAACTCAAATATTAACTTGATTTCGAGGTGTAAATTTTTATAAGTAATTAGACGAATGATGGTGGCAGTACACTCACCTCCCCACCGGTTCTAATTCCGTCCCGGCTGTATTTAGAGTGTATCCCCTATTTCAATATTCTTTAAGCGCGTAGATAGATGCTTCAATCCGCATATTAATTATCTAGAAACAAGTTAAGGCAACGGTGTGTCAGGACTGTTAAACCTGTGCCAACTAATCCAAGCGAACGTATATCAGGATTCAAAACCACTCACCCCATAGCGTGTACGCTACAGTTCTGGCCGTTTCCGTGCGTACGTATTAAAACGTCCAATTAGTAATTCTTGCCTGTATATTTAGGCATACGATTATCTAGAAATAAATTAAAACGAAGGTATATAAAATCTATTTAGGTATACTGCCACCCAATCTATGCGACCGTATATCATGTTTCAAGAACACTCACCTCATAGCGAGTACGCTAGAGTTTTGGTCGTCTCCGTGCGTGCGTGTTGATGAACCGGAAGGGTACGCAATTCTAACCCGGATCCTTTTAAGCCGGTATCTCACCCCCCACGTTTAAACACTAGACCGCACACTGTTCCGTTAAGTGACGGGCAGTTGGTTACCTAATATTTCCAATATGTCCATTACGGGTGTAGAGTCAAGTATGCTCATCAATTATTCCGGATTAATGATTTAAGATTTGACCGGTGTTATGCCGTTTTAAAATTGCAACAAACATAGTGTATTATGAGTGTGCCATACCATTCATCTTGAAATAAGTTTTTTGAACAAACGTTAACAAAATGTCACCAGAAATAGGCTATACATTGATATATATCAGCGTATGGGACAAAGGTCAGTACTGTTAATTACTACATATCCATTACTCCTAATCTTATGTATCCGTATGTTACTGTGGTTAGGGCAATAAGCTCACGCTACTTTAAGAATGAGGACATGACATTAGATACCTGTATAACGTAAATTACATGACATATCAGCATATGGGACAAGAGATCAATGCTGTTTTTACATATACAAACGTTGCTAGGATTCTTATATTCTCCGTATATTCCTACGATTAGGGCAATGTGTACAGGCTCATTGGGGAATGAGGACATAATATTAGAGACACATATATCACGTAGAAAACAGAGGTCAATGCTGTTTTTACAAACGTTGCTAGGATTCTTATATTCTCCGTATATTCTTACGAATAGGGCAATATGTACAGGCTTATTGAGGAATAAGAACAATACATGCTCTCAAACATAGTTTTCGGTTCAATTCGCTCAAGCGTCTACTTCCTCAATTGCCTAAGAAATATTGCATCTCATGATCAGTGTTAAGCCCGTCTTCCACCGCCCTAATACGCATAATCCAGATTGCTTCTGTACGACGCAATATCAATTCTCTGTTGCCCCCTCTTTGGGTCAGTGGGACATGGTCGATGCCAAAAAAGGTAAACTGTTTATATAATCCCTGTGATTCACATATATTCGCGTGTAAGGCCATGGTATATCTCTCATCATTTTGTTTCAGCGCTCTAGCGTGTTCACTTATTCTCTCTTTTAAACTTCTGATCATACTGCCTACATACATGCGTTGACATTTGCAGACAATTACATATACCACAAATTTTGTTGTGCAATTGATATTATGTCTAATTGTGTACATACGACCATCATGTCCTCTAAAGCTCTTCTTCTTATCCTGTGCCCATTTACAAACTCCACATGATCCACATTTGTGGAAACCTAATGATAGGTCAGTTAGCCAATTAGACTTTTTTCTGTTTACTGGGATGCTAGGGCTGAGAATATTCTTCAGTGTCTTGTTTTTTCTATAAGTAATCAGAGGTCGTGTTGGGACAAATTCATCCAATGTTCTATCTGCCTTCAGGATCCCCCAGTGTTTACTCATGATTTTTGATAATGCTTTCGAGACATCATTAAAGTTGGTAATTAGTCTCACTGGTTGTGTCGTGTTACTGAGTTTATTTTTATCTCTCAGTGTGTCACTCCTTGGTGTATTTTTAATTCTACATTCTGCTCTTTTGAGTGACTGTTCCTTATATCCCCTTTTGATAAATCTGTTCTTCATTTCTTTTAAGCCTGAAATAAACTCTTCGGGGCAGATTTACGAGCTTCCTGCGCCACCAGTACGTCACTTTTCGTGACGTACTGGTGGCGCAGGGGCTGCTCCATATTTACAAGGAGAGGAAAAGCCACCCTGCGTGACTTTTCCTCTCCTGTAAATACGGCCCTTCACACGCAGCACTTTGCGGTGAAGGGGCGTTCCATGGGTGTTGCTGTGGGTGTTCCCACGCAACACTCATGGAACAAGACACATCTCCAGAATTACGAGAAATCGTAACTCTGGAGATGCGGCTGAAAGCTGCTCCACCCTAGAGGTGGCGTAGTGAGGCGCACCGAGGAGAAATGTTTTCATTTCTCCCCGTTTTTTCCTCTTTCAATGCGTGCTGCATTCTGCAGCACGCATTGAAAGAGGAAAATAGTTGTAGTGATTGTTTTTGTGCAGGAAAACAATCTCCCCACGACGCAGGCATCCTTGCACCATGGTGCAAGGGTGCCTGCGCCAGCCTAAGGCTGCAGTTTGTGCGCCAGCGCAGGGGAAGCACAAGGATGCAACATATTCTTGTAAATATGTCGCATCCCTGTGCTTCAAAACTAACGCAGCGCGGCGCAGCAAAATGACTTGCTGTACCCCGCTGCGTTAGTTCAACGTAAATCTGCCCCACTATTCGCACTGCAGTTTCTCCTTAATCTGGTAAATTCCCCAAACGGAATTCGTACTATTGGTTGCAGGAATAAGTCTATATATTCCGAAAGTCTCTCCGTTGGTCCCCCAATACCCGAGATTATAGGTCTACCCGGAGGAAAAGGACTGTCCTTATGTACTTTCGGCAGGGTGTACAAACAAGGATACGTAGGCCGGTAAACTTTAAGATATAGATATTCTTCTTCATTTAGTAGACTCCCTGTATACCAAGTTTCCAATAATCTGTTTATTTTTAAAGTTAGTGGTCCTATTGGGTTCATACCTAGTTTCTCATAGCATGTATTATCCCCCAATTGGGAAAGAATTTCTTGATCATAATCACATTTGTTCATGATAACAATATTCCCACCCTTGTCAGCTTCTTTAATCACTATCTGATCATCCATTGACAGTTGTTTCAAAGCCTCTCGTTCACCCCTACTTAGGTTATCCTCTTTTTGTGTCTCTTTTTACGTCTTTTTGTGTCTACAGTGTCAAGTTCTTTTAACACTACTTTGTAAAATGTGTCTATGGCGTTGCCGCCGACTAATGTGGGTGTCCACTTAGATTTGGTCTTCAGCCCGCTAGCCGCACTGTAATCAGTATCAATATCAAGTTCTCTTAATAGGTTGTCCAAGTCTAGAGATGATTGATCGTCATCGGTTATTGACAGCAAGAGCTGTGTGTCCCTTATGTCTTGTATACTTTGTATATCCGAAATTAAAGACGCAGGTATATTTTTGTTGACTTTGTTTATTTCTGGAGTGTTCACAAAGAATTTTTTAAGTTTCAAACCCCTTACGAATTTAAACAGATCAATTTTTGTTTTGCAAAATCACCCTCTTCCACCGGACTAAAACCCAGTCCCTTTTTTAAAACAGTGATCATTTCAGTCGTCAAAATTTTGGATGATAGGTTTATCACCATTACCTCATTATCTTTGTCATTATCTACATTTTCTTGTCCCCTGATCTTAGGTTGTAACCCTCTCGTGCCTGACCTTTTGCCTCTCCTTGTTTTTTTGTAGCATCCCCTAGGCGTGGTTGCATTCTGTTCCCCTTTTTTATCACCCTCAGTTCCCGAGAGAAGGATGAGTCCCCCAGTCTACTGTCCCCTATTGAGTTCTCCGCTTCGCTATCACTTGTGAGTGGGGCATTAAGAGATGTCGTGCTCGAAGAGACTGAGATGGTTTGTGAATTAGTTCTGATCATACCTTGTTTCTCATTATGTGTAACATGATCATATTTTCTAGCGAATGTAAAAATTCTACCATCTCTATAATCTATTTCATCCCTGCGTAATTTTCTTGTCTTTCTCTGTTTGATGTCCTCCTGGTGTTTATCCAGGACATCTTTTAAAATAGCATAGTTTTTGTTTGTTGCCTCTTCTAATCCCAGGTCCTTAATTTCCTCTCTAGGGTGTCAATTTCAGCTTGAAGTTTAGTGACTTTGCGATCAGCATTGTCAATTAAAATGCCCATAAGTGTTTTGGAATTATGTATTAGGGCATCTTCCCACAGTTTTAGATGATCCTCATCCAAGTCATCATATGTTGGGAAGATTTGTGCTCTTAGACCCCTTGGGAATCTATCTAATCTTAAGTACTGTCTGAGGGTAACTCCATCCCACCATTTTGAGTTTTCTACTTTCTTTAGTTTCTCCAAATTTATGAATTTTTCTCTAAGACCCTCCCTATGGGGTATAGTTCCACTTGTGGATGCGGCTGATATAGTCCCCCTAGCTAGATTTTCAAAAAGCTCTTCCGCTATCTTGTTTCTGTCCATGTTATATTTGCAATTCCCTGTGCTGGAGCTGCCTCCTCACTATAACCTATAGTTGTTTACAAAACCTCAGGGGTGTTTTTCTGAGTGAGGTATTGGCGCCTCCCTAATATGCGCTGTTTTATTTTCCCGAATATTAGTACGGTGCAAAGGCGAGGGAGACTAACACCCTAAACCCTCAGTCGGGGACCCAAGGGCGGTCCACTAAGACATAAACTTCAATCCTATGCACACGCTATTAAATTAGTAAAACATGACCATGTTCGGCCAATTTCATGTTAAATCATAAATCACACATATATATTCTTATTGACAGAGGTTTTTATGGAATATTTCTTGTTTCTTTATTCAATTCGAACGCCCAGCCAACACGTGTTTCGTCGTGGGTGATTGCCCAATCGACTTCTTCAGGGCTACAAGATAAAACATATGTACATCTATGGGATCAGCCGATCCACTGTGGATTCATAGGTCAACAATAGTGAACATAATTCACCCGGTGACAGACAGATTTCGCTTAAACGATGTTAGTGACTTTATACCTTAAACCCCCATTATGAGAACATTTCCATTTGTAATCATGTCATTAAACATAAGTTCATACAAAGATTTCATGTTTTTCGTTATACATTCATATAGTACTCTCTATTTATAATATTCACGTCAGGAGGGATGTGCAAATAACTCGAAAATAAAGACTATTTCCATAACTGAAGTGTTATCTATTTATTTATTACCGTTAAGATTTCGTGGTGACATTCATAATTAAAACTAAATAGATGCTTCCAGTGCAGCTTGAAATATAAGAGCCCTACCTGTAGGAAAGGTAAATTTAACTTTTGGTTCTGTAATGAGAGAAACAGAACACCAGATCGTTTAACTCAAATATTAACTTGATTTCGAGGTGTAAATTTTTATAAGTAATTAGACGAATGATGGTGGCAGTACACTCACCTCCCCACCGGTTCTAATTCCGTCCCGGCTGTATTTAGAGTGTATCCCCTATTTCAATATTCTTTAAGCGCGTAGATAGATGCTTCAATCCGTATATTAATTATCTAGAAACAAGTTAAGGCAACGGTGTGTCAGGACTGTTAAACCTGTGCCAACTAATCCAAGCGAACGTATATCAGGATTCAAAACCATTCACCCCATAGCGTGTACGCTACAGTTCTGGCCGTTTCCGTGCGTACGTATTAAAACGTCCAATTAGTAATTCTTGCCTGTATATTTAGGCATACGATTATCTAGAAATAAATTAAAACGAAGGTATATAAAATCTATTTAGGTATACTGCCACCCAATCTATGCGACCATATATCATGTTTCAAGAACACTCACCTCATAGCGAGTACGCTAGAGTTTTGGTCGTCTCCGTGCGTGCGTGTTGATGAACCGGAAGGGTACGCAATTCTAACCCGGATCCTTTTAAGCCGGTATCTCACCCCCCACGTTTAAACACTAGACCGCACACTGTTCCGTTAAGTGACGGGCAGTTGGTTACCTAATATTTCCAATATGTCCATTACGGGTGTAGAGTCAAGTTTGCTCATCAATTATTCCGGATTAATGATTTAAGATTTGACCGGTGTTATGCCGTTTTAAAATTGCAACAAACATAGTGTATTATGAGTGTGCCATACCATTCATCTTGAAATAAGTTTTTTGAACAAACGTTAACAAAATGTCACCAGAAATAGGCTATACATTGATATATATCAGCGTATGGGACAAAGGTCAGTACTGTTAATTACTACATATCCATTACTCCTAATCTTATGTATCCGTATGTTACTGTGGTTAGGGCAATAAGCTCACGCTACTTTAAGAATGAGGACATGACATTAGATACCTGTATAACGTAAATTACATGACATATCAGCATATGGGACAAGAGATCAATGCTGTTTTTACATATACAAACGTTGCTAGGATTCTTATATTCTCCGTATATTCCTACGATTAGGGCAATGTGTACAGGCTCATTGGGGAATGAGGACATAATATTAGAGACACATATATCACGTAGAAAACAGAGGTCAATGCTGTTTTTACAAACGTTGCTAGGATTCTTATATTCTCCGTATATTCTTATGAATAGGGCAATATGTACAGGCTTATTGAGGAATAAGAACAATACATGCTCTCAAGCATAGTTTTCGGTTCAATTCGCTCAAGCGTCTACTTCCTCAATTGCCTAAGAAATATTGCATCTCATGATCAGTGTTAAGCCCGTCTTCCACCGCCCTAATATGCATAATCCAGATTGCTTCTGTACGACGCAATATCAATTCTCTGTTGCCCCCTCTTTGGGTCAGTGGGACATGGTCGATGCCAAAAAAGGTAAACTGTTTATATAATCCCTGTGATTCACATATATTCGCGTGTAAGGCCATGGGATATCTCTCATGATTTTGTTTCAGTGCTCTAGCGTGTTCCCTTATTCTCTCTTTTAAACTTCTGATCGTACTGCCTACATACATGCGTTGACATTTGCAGACAATTACATATACCACAAATTTTGTTGTGCAATTGATATTATGTCTAATTGTGTACATACGACCATCATGTCCTCTAAAGCTCTTCTTCTTATCCTGTGCCCATTTACAAACTCCACATGATCC
This sequence comes from Calotriton arnoldi, assembly GCA_963921515.1. Lineage (NCBI taxonomy): Eukaryota > Metazoa > Chordata > Amphibia > Caudata > Salamandridae > Calotriton > Calotriton arnoldi. The sequence continues at coordinate 29,466 of CAWUFW010006463.1, forward strand.
ACATTTGTGGAAACCTAATGATAGGTCAGTTAGCCAATTAGACTTTTTTCTGTTTACTGGGATGCTAGGGCTGAGAATATTCTTCAGTGTCTTGTTTTTTCTATAAGTAATCAGAGGTCGTGTTGGGACAAATTCATCCAAGGTTCTATCTGCCTTCAGGATCCCCCAGTGTTTACTCATGATTTTTGATAATGCTTTCGAGACATCATTAAAGTTGGTAATTAGTCTCACTGGTTGTGTCGTGTTACTGAGTTTATTTTTATCTCTCAGAGTGTCACTCCTTGGTGTATTTTTAATTCTACATTCTGCTCTTTTGAGTGACTGTTCCTTATATCCCCTTTTGATAAATCTGTTCTTCATTTCTTTTAAGCCTGAAATAAACTCTTCATTCGCACTGCAGTTTCTCCTTAATCTGGTAAATTCCCCAAACGGAATTCGTACTATTGGTTGCAGGAATAAGTCTATATATTCCGAAAGTCTCTCCGTTGGTCCCCCAATACCCGAGATTATAGGTCTACCCGGAGGAAAAGGACTGTCCTTATGTACTTTCGGCAGGGTGTACAAACGAGGATACGTAGGCCGGTAAACTTTAAGATATAGATATTCTTCTTCATTTAGTAGACTCCCTGTATACCAAGTTTCCAATAATCTGTTTATTTTTAAAGTTAGTGGTCCTATTGGGTTCATACCTAGTTTCTCATAGCATGTATTATCCCCCAATTGGGAAAGAATTTCTTGATCATAATCACATTTGTTCATGATAACAATATTCCCACCCTTGTCAGCTTCTTTAATCACTATCTGATCATCCATTGACAGTTGTTTCAAAGCCTCTCGTTCACCCCTACTTAGGTTATCCTCTTTTTTTGTGTCTCTTTTTACGTCTTTTGTGTCTACAGTGTCAAGTTCTTTTAACACTACTTTGTAAAATGTGTCTATGGCGTTGCCGCCGACTAATGTGGGTGTCCACGTAGATTTGGTCTTCAGCCCGCTAGCCACACTGTAATCAGTATCAATATCAAGTTCTCTTAATAGGTTGTCCAAGTCTAGAGATGATTGATCGTCATCGGTGATTGACAGCAAGAGCTGTGTGTCCCTTATGTCTTGTATACTTTGTATATCCGAAATTAAAGACACAGGTATATTTTTGTTGACTTTGTTTATTTCTGGAGTGTTCACAAAGAATTTTTAAGTTTCAAACCCCTTACGAATTTAAACAGATCAATTTTTGTTTTGCAAAAATCACCCTCTTCCACCGGACTAAAACCCAGTCCCTTTTTAAAACAGTGATCATTTCAGTCGTCAAAATTTTGGATGATAGGTTTATCACCATTACCTCATTATCTTTGTCATTATCTACACTTTCTTGTCCCCTGATCTTAGGTTGTAACCCTCTCGTGCCTGACCTTTTGCCTCTCCTTGTTTTTTTGTAGCATCCCCTAGGCGTGGTTGCATTCTGTTCCCCTTTTTTATCACCCTCAGTTCCCGAGAGAAGGATGAGTTCCCCAGTCTACGGTCCCCTATTGAGTTCTCTGCTTCACTATCACTTGTGAGTGGGGCATTAAGAGATGTCGTGCTCGAAGAGACTGAGATGGTTTGTGAATTAGTTCTGATCATACCTTGTTTCTCATTATGTGTAACATGATCATATTTTCTAGCGAATGTAAAAATTCTACCATCTCTATAATCTATTTCATCCCTGCGTAATTTTCTTGTCTTTCTCTGTTTGATGTCCTCCTGGTGTTTATCCAGGACAATTTTTAAAATAGCATAGTTTTTGTTTGTTGCCTCTTCTAATCCCAGGTCCTTAATTTCCCTCTCTAGGTTGTCAATTTCAGCTTGAAGTTTAGTGACTTTGCGATCAGCATTGTCAATTAAAATGCCCATAAGTGTTTTGGAATTATGTATTAGGGCATCTTCCCACAGTTTTAGATGATCCTCATCCAAGTCATCATATGTTGGGAAGATGTGTGCTCTCAGACCCCTTGGGATTCTATCTAATCTTAAGTACTGTCTGAGGGTAACTCCATCCCACCATTTTGAGTTTTCTACTTTCTTTAGTTTCTCCAATTTTATGAATTTTTCTCTAAGACCCTCCCTATGGGGTGTAGTTCCACTTGTGGATGCGGCTGATATAGTCCCCCTAGCTAGATTTTCAAAAAGATCTTCAGCTATCTTGTTTCTGTCCATGTTATATTTGCAATTCCCTGCGCTGGAGCTGCCTCCTCACTATAACCTATAGTTGTTTACAAAACCTCAGGGGTGTTTTTCTGAGTGAGGTATTGGCGCCTCCCTAATATGCGCTGTTTTATTTTCCCGAATATTAGTACGGTGCAAAGGCGAGGAGACTAACACCCTAAACCCTCAGTCGGGGACCCAAGGGCGGTCCACTAAGACATAAACTTCAATCCTATGCATACGCTATTAAATTAGTAAAACATGACCATGTTCAGCCAATTTCATGTTAAATCATAAATCACACATATATATTCTTATTGACAGAGGTTTTTATGGAATATTTCTTGTTTCTTTATTCAATTCGAACGCCCAGCCAACACGTGTTTCGTCGTGGGTAATTGCCCAATCGACTTCTTCAGGGCTACAAGATAAAACATATGTACATATATGGGATCAGCCGATCCACTGTGGATTCATAGGTCAACAATAGTGAACATAATTCACCCGGTGACAGACAGATTTTGCTTAAACGATGTTAGTGACTTTATACCTTAAACCCCCATTATGAAAACATTTCCATTTGTAATCATGTCATTAAACATAAGTTCATACAAAGATTTCATGTTTTTCGTTATACATTCATATAGTACTCTCTATTTATAATATTCACGTCAGGAGGGATGTGCAAATAACTCGAAAATAAAGACTATTTCCATAACTGAAGTGTTATCTATTTATTTATTACCGTTAAGATTTCGTGGTGACATTCATAATTAAAACTAAATAGATGCTTCCAGTGCAGCTTGAAATATAAGAGCCCTACCTGTAGGAAAGGTAAATTTAACTTTTGGTTCTGTAATGAGAGAAACAGAACACCAGATCGTTTAACTCAAATATTAACTTGATTTCGAGGTGTAAATTTTTATAAGTAATTAGACGAATGATGGTGGCAGTACACTCACCTCCCCACCGGTTCTAATTCCGTCCCGGCTGTATTTAGAGTGTATCCCCTATTTCAATATTCTTTAAGCGCGTAGATAGATGCTTCAATCCGCATATTAATTATCTAGAAACAAGTTAAGGCAACGGTGTGTCAGGACTGTTAAACCTGTGCCAACTAATCCAAGCGAACGTATATCAGGATTCAAAACCACTCACCCCATAGCGTGTACGCTACAGTTCTGGCCGTTTCCGTGCGTACGTATTAAAACGTCCAATTAGTAATTCTTGCCTGTATATTTAGGCATACGATTATCTAGAAATAAATTAAAACGAAGGTATATAAAATCTATTTAGGTATACTGCCACCCAATCTATGCAACCGTATATCATGTTTCAAGAACACTCACCTCATAGCGAGTACGCTAGAGTTTTGGTTGTCTCCGTGCGTGCATGTTGATGAACCGGAAGGGTACGCAATTCTAACCCGGATCCTTTTAAGCCGGTATCTCACCCCCCACGTTTAAACACTAGACCGCACACTGTTCCGTTAAGTGACGGGCAGTTGGTTACCTAATATTTCCAATATGTCCATTACGGGTGTAGAGTCAAGTTTGCTCATCAATTATTCCGGATTAATGATTTAAGATTTGACCGGTGTTATGCCGTTTTAAAATTGCAACAAACATAGTGTATTATGAGTGTGCCATACCATTCATCTTGAAATAAGTTTTTGAACAAACGTTAACAAAATGTCACCAGAAATAGGCTATACATTGATATATATCAGCGTATGGGACAAAGGTCAGTACTGTTAATTACTACATATCCATTACTCCTAATCTTATGTATCCGTATGTTACTGTGGTTAGGGCAATAAGCTCACGCTACTTTAAGAATGAGGACATGACATTAGATACCTGTATAACGTAAATTACATGACATATCAGCATATGGGACAAGAGATCAATGCTGTTTTTACATATACAAACGTTGCTAGGATTCTTATATTCTCCGTATATTCCTACGATTAGGGCAATGTGTACAGGCTCATTGGGGAATGAGGACATAATATTAGAGACACATATATCACGTAGAAAACAGAGGTCAATGCTGTTTTTACAAACGTTGCTAGGATTCTTATATTCTCCGTATATTCTTACGAATAGGGCAATATGTACAGGCTTATTGAGGAATAAGAACAATACATGCTCTCAAGCATAGTTTTCGGTTCAATTCGCTCAAGCGTCTACTTCCTCAATTGCCTAAGAAATATTGCATCTCATGATCAGTGTTAAGCCCGTCTTCCACCGCCCTAATACGCATAATCCAGATTGCTTCTGTACGACGCAATATCAATTCTCTGTTGCCCCCTCTTTGGGTCAGTGGGAAATGGTCGATGCCAAAAAAGGTAAACTGTTTATATAATCCCTGTGATTCACATATATTCGCGTGTAAGGCCATGGGATATGTCTCATCATTTTGTTTCAGCGCTCTAGCGTGTTCACTTATTCTCTCTTTTAAACTTCTGATCGTACTGCCTACATACATGAGTTGACATTTGCAGACAATTACATATACCACAAATTTTGTTGTGCAATTGATATTATGTCTAATTGTGTACATATGACCATCATGTCCTCTAAAGCTCTTCTTCTTATCCTGTGCCCATTTACAAACTCCACATGATCCACATTTGTGGAAACCTAATGATAGGTCAGTTAGCCAATTAGACTTTTTTCTGTTTACTGGGATGCTAGGGCTGAGAATATTCTTCAGTGTCTTGTTTTTTCTATAAGTAATCAGAGGTCGTGTTGGGACAAATTCATCCAATGTTCTATCTGCCTTCAGGATCCCCCAGTGTTTACTCATGATTTTAGATAATGCTTTCGAGACATCATTAAAGTTGGTAATTAGTCTCACTGGTTGTGTCGTGTTACTGAGTTTATTTTTATCTCTCAGTGTGTCACTCCTTGGTGTATTTTTAATTCTACATTCTGCTCTTTTGAGTGACTGTTTCTTATATCCCCTTTTGATAAATCTGTTCTTCATTTCTTTTAAGCCTGAAATAAACTCTTCATTCGCACTGCAGTTTCTCCTTAATCTGGTAAATTCCCCAAACGGAATTCGTACTATTGGTTGCAGGAATAAGTCTATATATTCCGAAAGTTTCTCCGTTGGTCCCCCAATACCCGAGATTATAGTTCTACCCGGAGGAAAAGGACTGTCCTTATGTACTTTCGGCAGGGTGTACAAACAAGGATACGTAGGCCGGTAAACTTTAAGATATAGATATTCTTCTTCATTTAGTAGACTCCCTGTATACCAAGTTTCCAATAATCTGTTTATTTTTAAAGTTAGTGGTCCTATTGGGTTCATACCTAGTTTCTCATAGCATGTATTATCCCCCAATTGGGAAAGAATTTCTTGATCATAATCACATTTGTTCATGATAACAATATTCCCACCCTTGTCAGCTTCTTTAATCACTATCTGATCATCCATTGACAGTTGTTTCAAAGCCTCTCGTTCACCCCTACTTAGGTTATCCTCTTTTTTGTGTCTCTTTTACGTCTTTTTGTGTCTACAGTGTCAAGTTCTTTTAACACTACTTTGTAAAATGTGTCTATGGCGTTGCCGCCGACTAATGTGGGTGTCCACTTAGATTTGGTCTTCAGCCCGCTAGCCACACTGTAATCAGTATCAATATCAAGTTCTCTTAATAGGTTGTCCAAGTCTAGAGATGATTGATCGTCATCGGTGATTGACAGCAAGAGCTGTGTGTCCCTTATGTCTTGTATACTTTGTATATCCGAAATTAAAGACGCAGGTATATTTTTGTTGACTTTGTTTATTTCTGGAGTGTTCACAAAGAATTTTTTAAGTTTCAAACCCTTTACGAATTTAAACAGATCAATTTTTGTTTTGCAAAAATCACCCTCTTCCACCGGACTAAAACCCAGTCCCTTTTTAAAACAGTGATCATTTCAGTCGTCAAAATTTTGGATGATAGGTTTATCACCATTACCTCATTATCTTTGTCATTATCTACACTTTCTTGTCCCCTGATCTTAGGTTGTAACCCTCTCGAAATCAAGTTAATATTTGAGTTAAACGATCTGGTGTTCTGTTTCTCTCATTACAGAACCAAAAGTTAAATTTACCTTTCCTACAGGTAGGGCTCTTATATTTCAAGCTGCACTGGAAGCATCTATTTAGTTTTAATTATGAATGTCACCACGAAATCTTAACGGTAATAAATAAATAGATAACACTTCAGTTATGGAAATAGTCTTTGTTTTCGAGTTATTTGCACATCCCTCCTGACGTGAATATTATAAATAGAGAGTACTATATGAATGTATAACGAAAAACATGAAATCTTTGTATGAACTTATGTTTAATGACATGATTACAAATGGAAATGTTTTCATAATGGGGGTTTAAGGTATAAAGTCACTAACATCGTTTAAGCGAAATCTGTCTGTCACCGGGTGAATTATGTTCACTATTGTTGACCTATGAATCCACAGTGGATCGGCTGATCCCATATATGTACATATGTTTTATCTTGTAGCCCTGAAGAAGTCGATTGGGCAATCACCCACGACGAAACACGTGTTGGCTGGGCGTTCGAATTGAATAAAGAAACAAGAAATATTCCATAAAAACCTCTGTCAATAAGAATATATATGTGTGATTTATGATTTAACATGAAATTGGCCGAACATGGTCATGTTTTACTAATTTAATAGCGTGTGCATAGGATTGAAGTTTATGCCTACACTGTTGTTGCCAGGAAATACAGTGCAATGCACAGACAGCACACCTATTCACAGTCTGTCTCAACTAGCCCACAGGTGCTGTAAGCACATGTCAGTCAGATGTGTGTCCACAGACAACGCACATCCCAAAGTGAAGCACAAGTTTATTACACATTTGCAACATGTTGTTTCCACTACAGATGCAAGGTAATCCTACGTGGCAGGGGACACACAGTCAACAAGTGTAGAAGAAAGAAAGTCCAGGGGTGTGTGGCACATCACCTGTAGGGAAACGACTGCTTCCACCCTGGAAGTTGAATCATGGTGTCGGGGGATCACAGTTCACCAAACAACTCTGAAAGTACCCTGTGAAGGACAGACATGACACACAGTCAAAAGCTCCGAAGAACAGGACAGAACTGCAATACTCATGGCCAATACATGTCACAAGATACTCACAGAAAATCAAGTTAGCATGTCAACACTGTTGGGGAGTACAGACTACCTGTAAGGACACATTGCTGGACGCTTCCAGTCAAGTAGCACATGGCCACACTGTGAGAAGTTGGCCTGGCATATGCTGTCCACTAATTATAGTGGGCACCTTGCACCAGTCCAAATCGACTCTTATGGTAGGTAGGTTAAAGACAACCTTATTGAAAGCTATCCTAGTGGTAGCTATGGAGAGCAGCCTTCAGGCGAAGTCTTGAAGGAATGTAAAGCAGCTTGTTTTACCAGTCTATAATCTCTTGAGTGACCAAATGAAAGAGCACCACACCAGGTATATATTCAAAATATATGTATTTATTACTAAACACACCCCTCTAGTCTCTTTATGAGGCTAGAGTTCAAGTACATAGGTTATAAGATCTTAAATCACAGTAATAGCACAAATACACGTTTGGGCCCTAGGGGCGTACCAAACCATATACCAATAAAGTGGTATGCGAACCACGACTGAACTAGACACTAGGCCTAGAGCCTCTAGAAGTGCTTGGACCACAAGGAACCACCCAAGGTAGTGACACAGGGGACCCACGGGAGACGCGTGCAGTGTAAATACACAACCGCGATACGCCGTTAACTTCTATGGAGAAAGTCGGGATCGGGAAAATAGAGGAAAGGGACACTTTAAAAAGGACTAGGACAAAACCTTTGAGATCTAGGACTTTGAAGAGTCTCTACCCACGGGAGCACCGGAGTACTCGTGTTACCTCACCCAGGGAAGCCGGGTGCATAGGTGCCTTCGGGGTCGGGTTTCGTCGTCGTTTCTTATGGCGATCTGCTGCAAAGTGCTGCTGGCGACCAGGAGAAAAGTGTCCGGGTGGATCCAAGAGTGGATCGGAGTTCTGAAGAACCTGAAAGCAGAGGGGACAGAGTCTGGGTCACTAGCCAGTGACCAGGAAGGCGATGGACAGATGCCCACCGATGTCGAGTGCTTCAGGTGCGTTGACGGTCGTCTCGTTTCTGCAGCCACGAGGTCCAGGAGGCGTTGTCGGCAACCAGGAGCAGGATTCGGGCTGGTACACGATGTCTGTCGAGTGCTGCGGTGTCGGCGACCAGATTGGACCCAACAAGCCTTGGCAACGGCAAGTCTCGATGTAGCTGAAGATCGTCGATGGTGCAGACCAGCAAGGTCTGGGGAACTCACCCAGCAAGGGTAAGTGAGGGCAGGCCTGGAGCAACCAGACTGCCAAGTAAAGAAAAGATTGGCCTTCGGTAAGGGCTACTAGCCAATGGGCTAGCGACCGCGAAGGAGCCTCGTGACGCCGCACGTGGAGCTGGCTTACAGGACACTCGTGGAGTGGGAGCCAGTGATCTTCGGTGCAGGTGGTGCTGGAGGCTAGGGCTACTCGGAGCCCAAAGCACGACTTCTTGGGAGACCCAGAAGATGGTGCACTTGCAAGTGTGCTCGGTGTCCAGGGGTCACGGTCTCACGTTACCCACGATAGCCACGGGCCTCAGCTTTGCTGGGGACTCAGGGTAGCCTCGGGGAAGTCTGAGAATCCACCTCTGGTGATGCGCTGACTTCGGCGTCCGACGGGAGCTTCAGTGATGCGAACCGGACAGATGCTTCTTTGGTGCCTGCCAAGCAGGGGAGTCACTCCTTGACCCCAAGGGAGATTCTTCAGTCCTCTAATCGTGAGTAGAGCGTCGAAGGTCCAGGATTCTGTTTCAGAGTTTCGTCCAGGTATAATCTAATCTTGCTGTGGCAAGGGTTCCCCATTTTAACCAGTAAAACAGGGAGGGACTAACTCTATGACCCCACCTATGGGAGGGTCAAGGGAGGGGTGGCTACACCCACTTCCCTTTGTCCAGTTTCGCGCCAGAGCAGGGGCAGGTAGCCCCTGAGCTGGTTTGAACTGGCATATGCACAGAGGAGCCTTTTGCTCCCCCAGTGCAGGACTTCAAAGCACTCTAAGAGTGCACCCACCCAGCCCTAATACACATTATCCTGTCTGGGGAGGTGGTCACACCTCCCTGCAACAGGAAACCTATTGTCCAGGCCTCCCTGCCGGAGTTTCGTCCAGCAGCAGGAGGCCAGACTTGTGTCTGTGGCAGCAGCATCCATTTTGTGATGCCAGGGCTTCAGAAAGAAGTTACCGGGTAAGCCAGAGTTAACATGTCTTTCCCTCTAGAAGGGTGGAATGCTACCCCCGCCGCCAGGATTGGCGGGGGGTAGTATTCCAAGATGTTTGACACCAAACACGACATGTTTAGGTGCAGCCATTCCAAAGTTAGCATTTTACCGCGAGGATATAATGCGCTTAAGAGTATATGGTCAGGCTGCACTACAAACAGCATCAGAGATGGTCTCCGAACGCTGCAGAGGGGCCCTGCTCATGCAGGGGGCACCCTCTCACATAGGAACCATGCACTCTGCCTTTAGGATTGATAAGGCCTGCCTTAGGAGTGACTTATAGGTTTATATGTGTGTATGTATTTAGTGATATAGGTAACCTATATCACAGTAAGGGGTGCATGCACCACCTTACCCAGGCTGCAGTAGCAGACCTGTGGTGTCAGTTTGGATGGCCTTCCAGGGGTGGCATAATACATGCTGCAGCCCCTGGCAGGCCTCTGAGGTACCTATGCCCTTGGTACTTAGTATACCAAATACTAGGGACTTATAAGGGCACTCCAGATTCCAATCAGAGATGTGCCTAAGGCACATGGAAACCTTTTTACAGAGAAAGCAGATAGACTGGGGCCCTGAATAGCAGGATCCCAGTCCAACTAAGTCATAAACCAGCAAAACACCATAAAAAAAGTGGGGGCAACCATATAGTCAGATTCCACCTTCCTACACACACTCAAACAGCACCAGAGCACCACCAACACATATCACGCTAACTCAGATCATTGGCATGACAACTCTCTGGATACTCACATTCAGCTGAAGAAGTTGGTGATGAGCTGTGTGCGGACATCACCATCATCATCATCATCATCACTGGCATCGTAACCCAGGCCAGGATCCTCCACAGGTGGCGGATGTTGGTCATCGTCATCCAGGATGAGAGGCAACTCCTTCCGCACTGCCAGGTTGTGTAGCATGCAGCAGACGATGACAATCTTTCACACCTTTGCTTGGGCATATGGGAGGGCCCCTCCTGTCTTGTCCAGGCAGCGGAAGCGGCTCTTCAGGAGACCAAATGTCCGCTCGATCACTCTCCTGGTCCGACCATGTGCCTCATTGTAGCGCATCTGGGCTGGTGTCACAGGGTTCCTGAGGGGTGTCAGCAACCACGGCATGTTGGGGTATCCCGAGTCACCTACAGACAGACAATTGCACATTAGCAGAGTTGGAAAAGGGGGCCGAATACAACATAGCAGAACACACACAATGGTACAAAGTCAGTACACACCGACAAGCCAGGCATGCTGGTTCTGCATCTGCAACATCATCCTCGGGATGCGACTACTCCTTATCACGTAGGCATCGTGTGCCGAACCAGGGAAACGGGCACACACATGTGAGATGCACATATCTGCAAGACATACCACCAGAGCATTGATCGAATGATAATGTTTCCTGTTCCTGTATGCCTGCTCATGTGCCTGTGGTGGCACCACAGCCACATGTGTCCCATCAATGGAGCCAATGAGATGTGGCATCCTACCCAGGGCATAGAAGTCACTCTTGACGTCAGTGAGTTGTTGACGTTTAGGGAAATAGATGTACTGGTTCAGGCATCTCAACATTGCCTCCAAAACATTGCGTAGCACACGGCTGAACATAGTCTGTGACATCCCACCAGCAGACGCCACAGTGTGTTGAAAGGTACCGGTGGCAAAGAAGTGTAGGGCTGCCATCACCTTCACCTTGGGGGTCAGCACTGTAGGGTACGGCCGGCCAGGTTGCAAATGTGGGGCCAAGCGCACGGCCAAATCATCAATCAGCTGCCTGGTGAAGCAGTAGCGTCGGATGCTGTCACGTTCCACCATCGTTGCAAGGTCAGGGAATGGTCTCTGGACAGCTGGTGCCCTGCAGTGCATAGGTGAAGAAACAAAGATTGTCAGTCACCCCACATATGTGGCATTGACCACACTCAATATCACATGATACATCATTACGAGACACAAGTACTTGATGTGTGTGCCGTTCTGTATGGACATATGTGGCACCTACATGGCCATCATCTAACATCTCAGTTCAACATGTGTTGACAACAGGTTCCAGGTTGTGCTGTGGGAAACCCTTAGGCTGTGTCACAGTACCCATTTACTGCTGTCACGTTCCAAACACACACCACAGTGACATGTCTGGACAGATGCGCCACAGGCATCACAGCTCCTTGACAGGTAGATTCCCAGGGACCCTGTCTTGCCACATGGACACTGGCATGACATGGCGTATCATGTACACGTCAGCAAAACAAACATGACTCCCACAGGTAGTGGCCCCTGTTGCCTCCGCAGGACAGACATGGACGTCTGTGACACACACGCACAACATCAAAGTCCATGCACAAACAACATGGATGTGGAGACTGTCTCCCATTGTGCACATGGAATCTGAGACATCGGAAACACAACATGCACACAGACTGTGGAGGGCCATCACTATTGTGGCAATGGGTCACCCTGTGACGTACATACCTTCCCACATGGGACTCTGGGGGTATGTGACATGACATACACAGCCTGGAAATGTGACCATGCCACATGCTCAGAAATGAACAGTTGCACAACACAGTGGTCATGTGCACAACACACAAAGGATCCTGTCCCCATGAACACGTGCACAGCCTGGGAGTGGCTGCCCCCAAGTGCCACCACAAAAAGCACATGTTGACCCCCATACACAGATAAGGTAATGCAGCTTTACATGCCTTAGGATACAGTGTGGACATGCTGTGGTGTTGTAGGTGTGCCCCTGTGTCCCTGGCAAGTATATGTCACTGGCATTCGTTCACCAGTGACAAGCATGGTGACATATGCGAGTGACCTGTACAGGGACGCGTTGTACGGCAATGGACCGATCGGTGTGCACGCACTGGCCATTGAATCTGTTATGTGCGGGTACGCGTTGTACGGCAATGGACCGATCGGTGTGCACGCACTGGCCATTGAATCTGTTATGTGCGGGTACGCGTTGTACGGCAATGGACCGATCGATGTGCACGCACTGGCCATTGAATCTGTTATGTGCGGGTACGCGTTGTATCCCGGAATGCGCGTTGTACAGCAATGGACCGATCGGTGTGCACGCACTGGCCATTGAATCTGTTATGTGCGGGTATGCGTTGTACGGCAATGGACCGATCGGTGTGCACGCACTGGCCATTGAATCTGTTATGTGCGGGTACGCGTTGTACGGCAATGGACCGATCGGTGTGCACACACTGGCCATTGAATCTGTTATGTGCGGGTACGCGTTGTACAGCAATGGTCAGATCGTTGCGCATGCATTGACTAGGGCCTGGCATGGCAACGAACGCGTTTTCGAAGCTTCAACGAGTCTGATGCAGTGAATTCAGTTGGCCAGCCACAACAATGTTGCAAATTCATGGATGTCCTGAAGTTTAACTTTTGAAGGATGCTGTGGGCGTGTATAAGTGGTGCAATTCCATGGATTGGCCAGATTCAGAAGATGCAAATGACTTGGACCTATCACTTTGGACACATGGGACAATATCTGCCTCTGCAGCACACATATAATGCTGGCTGTTCCCCTGAGAGCTCACTTGCCTGCACTACATGCTCCAGGACGACATCTGCCACCAACACTGCTGCTGTCTCTGCATCCTCTGGCTACTGCAATGGCACGTACTGTGGAGAGAGCCCCAGCCTTCAGCCTTGAGGAGAACCAGGCCCTGCTGGACAGCCTCCTTCCACAGTACAGCAAGCTGTATGGGAAACCAGTGGAGCAGGTGAGTGTGCTGTCCACTGCCTTACTAATTGTGCATGTTGTCTGACTAGCAAGACTTACAGTGTGCACACCACTGGCTAGCATGCTCACTGAGTAGATCTCACCCCCCAAAGTGTGTAGTCACATGCACTGAACAAGTACAGTGCAGTAACAGTGCATTCCAAAAAGCTTTTACTTCCCAGACAATGATACCATGTAGTGACTGCTGGCAAACTGTCCATAGCCATAGTTGCACTGCCTGTGTACATCATATGCCCCTGTGATTGAGACATGTATATCCAACTGTGCGATGCACGTATATGTTGCATGTGTAGTAATGGCATTTTCACTTTGTCATCCTCACAGGTTGATGCCCACCAGAAGCAGGAAATTTGGCTGACCATCGCCCGGGCAGTAAGATCCGTGGGGGTCTATAAGCGCCGGATCCGCAACTGCCAGAAGAGGTGGCAGGACCTTCGGGGCTGGACCCGGAGGATCGCAAGGGTCCAGCTGAAGCTGTTGCCTCCTCGCAGGAGGCGCGGACACCGGACCCTGACCCCCACATGCACCGGATCCTGGCGGTGGTCTTCCCTGACCTGGATGGGCAGCTGAAGGACAGACAGCAGCAAGGAGGGGTGAGTCCATGACTGCACTGTGAACTTTGTCTGACATGCTATGTGCCCTCCTCTGGCCTGGTTTAACTTCCACAGTGCATAAGTCTTGTGGTCCAGGACCCATGTCCCTCAATTGTGACATGCACACTCCTCATATGATGCGCAGGTGTGGCCCTTACAGTCAGGAAATTGTGTCACTTGGGTACTGTGTCCTTGCATTTTGCTTCGCTCAAGGTGGGGGACAGCATTTGTTCCCGTGACTTTGCGGTGGGAATCATGGGTGGGTAAATTGCCTACACAATGCCTAAGTTCTGACAAGTAATCTGGGTGTAACTTTGATATGTGGTCCACTTGCTGATCTGAATCACCACATGTCCCTGGGGTATTTGGCACACCCCCATGCTACGGGTGGGAACAATGTTTGGGCCTCAGGAGTATGTATATGAAGTGTGTCACACATGCTTAGCCACCTGCCTACTGTCCAGGGCTCATCCCTCTTTCAGGTGGAGCAGGACAGTCATGCCTACTCCAGGGCATACAATACACTCTGTACTCCCACTACCGTGTATCAGCTGACATGTTGTGCTCAGTGAAATGTTCCCTCAGGTGTCTGCCTCTGTGTCGTTGTGCTGTGGCTTCGTTGTCAGGACTACTGGGATGTTTATCATTTAGGGCTCAGCATGCCATCTGAGATGTGACAATGAGAGATGATACTTCTGTGACTTATAGGTGTTTGACCAATTGCTGTGCACACAGGTGTATGCGACTGTGAATTCCAGGCAGCTGTTTTTTATTCACAGCAGACTGTGAGGTGCTCAGGTTCATAGAGTTGTGTTTCATGTCTCCCATATGTCCAATTGGCATGACGTGGTCAAATAAGAGTTCAGATGATGTGGTTTGTGGGGGATGGACATGTGCACTTGTCAGCTACTGAACTTGCATTCCCCATTACCTAGGATTGTGACACAGTGCAGACTGTTGTTGGCTGGCTGCCATGGCCATGTGACTGGAGACAGTGATGTATGACTTTGCAGGCATGCCTGTGCCATGGCATTAAACTTCCTAAGAGTGATCCTGCAAGGGAGTGACATGTGCAACATGCACCCCATTGTGGCATTGACTATCCGGACATGGGTGCATCATGGTGTCTGGTGCTGGTATGCATCAAGTGCATCTCTAATTGGACTCTGGCCATCCCTTTATCCGGACACCTGTACTGACTCAGTGGCAAGAGATGTGATGTGTGCATGTTCACATACTTCACCGTGTTCTATGCAATGTCCAACAACTGTGTACGTGGTGCATGTGTCCACCCTGGGGTCTTACCATCCAACAGGCACCAGACAGATGGGTGCAAGGGCAGGAGGGGTGTGAGTGCCATGGTTGACCATCAGACTGACAATTGGCTTCTCCTAATCTGTGTGAGCACTTTTGGCACTGTTCAACTAAGGATGCCAGGGCTTGATTTGTAATGTGCTGTACTTACTGTGGTGTGTACAGTCAATGCATGTGACTGATGTTTGTCTGTTTCCCTAATTGTTTGCAGATACATCCACAGCCACAGGAGGGGACAGCTCCACGGACCAGGAGTAGCAGCAGAGCCAGACTGGGTCAGGAGCCGAGGAGTGGTCGGAGGCACCCAGTGGCACGGAGGGCGAGGGGAGCCACACCGAGGAGTCCTCAGCACCATCCACCTCAGCTGAGGACCACAGCAG
Organism: Calotriton arnoldi; assembly: GCA_963921515.1. Classification (NCBI taxonomy): domain Eukaryota; kingdom Metazoa; phylum Chordata; class Amphibia; order Caudata; family Salamandridae; genus Calotriton; species Calotriton arnoldi. The sequence continues at coordinate 45,031 of CAWUFW010006463.1, forward strand.
CTCGGAGGATGACTCCCTTGTGGAGGTGGCTGTCAGCAGCCACCACACCCCAGCTAGTATGTCTGGCCCCGCCTCCACCACCACCACCGCTGCCCTCCCATTGGCTCCCACTCCAGAGGTCCGTGGAGGCTCCCATGTTCGGGAGCGTGTCTCCTTCGTGCCAGGCACCGCAGCCCCTGCCCCTGTGTCCCCTGCTGCCCTGAGTGAGGAGTCTGTGTACCTCCTTCGCCAGCTCCATGTAGGGCAGACAGCAATGCTGAGTGTCCTCCATGCACACACCACTCTGTTGACACAGCTGGTGTCGTTCATGGAGGGCATCTCGACGGGAATGTCTGCCCTACAGAGGAGCAATAGGTCCATGGACTCCTCACTGACGGCAGCAGTGTCCCTCCTCCAACAGTCCATCACCCCTTCTACCTCTGCCCCATCCACACTTCCTGGCACCCTACCTGTCCTACGCACATGCACACCTGCTCTATCACCCAAACACACAGACACGAGCAGCACAGACACACACAAAACAAGGGCAAAACGTGCACACAAGCATCCTCAGGGGACTGATACCACACCCACAGGGGATGGGGAACAGACACACCCACAGGCATCCACAGTCACTCAGCAGTCCTCAATATCCTCTCCCTCCAAGACCCCTTCCCTTGCCTCACCTGCAACCCCACCTACAAAGCAGCTCTTCCTCTGTGACCTCGGCCTCTTCCCCTCCGATCCCGCTGATCCAGCATACAGGGGGAAGAGGAAGTCCACCCACACAGAGGGGAGTGCCCTCGCCCCCAGACACCCTCCCCCAGGCGCAGACAGACTGAGGCCCCCACCCGCAAGTCCCCCGGGCCCGGAAGAGCAAGACCCCGCCGCCGCCCTGCAGCTCAACCACCAAGTCTCCTTCCTCCATCCCTCAGGCCCCCACTCCACAGGTTCCCCCACCACACCCAGCCCCAGGTTCCCCCACCCACAGATACACCATCCCCAAAATGATGCGGCCTTCTCCACCTACCACTTGCTCTTCCAGCCCCACACCCCCGCTGCACATGTTTGTGCCACTGGTGTGGAGACCGTGTCCTCCCCCTCTGTCCTGTCCACCTTACCTGAACCCCATTCTACTCCCCTGGAGATGGGCACTGCAGTGGAGTCCACTACCACCCCGTCTGACTTGGGCACTGCAGTGGGGAACCTGTCCACTCCATCTGGCCAGCCCACTTGAGTTGTGCCGGCACCCACACCATCTGACTCATGCCCCCCAGTTGTGCCGGCACACACCATGTCAGACACCTCCACTGCAGTTGTCAGTGACTCTCCAGGACCCACCAACCCTTCCCTGCCTCCTTCTGGTGAGCCCTGATCCTGTCCCTGCGGTGCCTGGCCTGCCCCCTCGTATGCCCCTCCGAAGGGAATGTCCCTGCTCCATATCAGTGCAGGCAAGCAGAGGGTGACATCTGCCACTGTCACCCTGTTCGGACTGAACTGTTGGACTGGCCATTGGCCTTTGTATTTTTGCTGGACTTTCATTTTTCAGACACATATGCTGAATAAAGCTCCTTTCTGTTCTCTGGTGGTTTTGCTTCAGATGTACATGATGTTGATGATGCTAACCATGCCCTTGCTGCAGTGATGGTGATTTTTGATATCAGGGAAATGAAGTGTTACTGTACAGGACCCCATGTGGTCCAGGGGGAATGTGTCCTATCCTGGTGTGTATCCATGTCATCCTTTGCAGCAATGTGAGGGTGTCATGTTTTCAATATTTGCCAATGGGATTTCCTACATTTATTTGCAATATCACATCTGTGGCTTACACCCCTGCACATCAGTTGTGCTTGCCATTGTTCAATTTGTCTATTTCCCTGACCGTGTGACCATCTCCACTGGACATGCAAGTTTGGGCATCAATGGGGAAGGACTCATCTGTGTTATCAGTGCAACTTGCTATACATGTGTGTTGGATCTGTGCAGATGATTTCGGTGACACTCCCATGACCAGGCTGATGTGACGAGGGCCTTCATTTTGTGCTAATTGTTGACTGAGTGACCAAGTGTTCTGCTGACATGATAGAGCCCTGCAGAGACAACGTATGGCACAACTTTCCTTGCACAGGAGTGGAGTCCCCTCATGGCAGTGTGTAATTCGTGACATTGCCTGAGCCCAAGGTGTGTGTTGTGTGAGCATGTCTGTGTGTGTTCACTTCCATTTTGCTACGCAGGCTGGGATCCCTAGTGATGTTCCTGTTTGTGATGCTTGCTGAGTTGACCTATGTTCCCCCAAAATCTTCACCCTGGGTTCTCTGGGATGTGGGTGCATGGCACATTACTGGTCATCAGGGTGTCATCCATAGGTGTGTTTGCTGTCAGGGCTGAGTTTGTGGGCAAACGCAGATGAGACACAGTCAGGATTCCCCTTGGCACTTGTTGGTTACACAAGTCATGTTATTTACAGTTTGTGGTAGCTTTCAGTGATTGTGACACGTTGTGTGTGTGAGACTGCTGCCACTCCTCAGTGTCAGAGCTGCAATGTTGGAAGTTGTCTATGTGTGTTCTTTGTGGGTGAGCTTGGCTTCTTCATTGGTGTGTGACTGTGGCCGGGATCCCATTGGTTGGTGTGGATTGGACGTCATGCCCATGTACAGCGTACTGTGCAGTGTGTCAGACATTCACAAGTCTTGTTGACTGGCCATGTGTGATGGGTTTCTGCACCTTAGTTCCCACCACAACCCCTGGGATTGTCATGGGTGCATGTGCAATGTCACCAGTCCATGTGAGCTTCACTGCTGCACATTGGTGGAGATCAAGGTGTGTGGTGTTGAGTGCGTGCAAATGAGAGTTGTTGCACGGCTAGACCCCTACCTCCATATTGGCCTTGGCTGAAAGGCCGTGCTGGTTGACTTGTGCTTGTGTAGGTGTGATGGTAGTTTGCTGCTCAGGACACATGACTGTGGTTCACATTGTGAACGACATCTAGCTTTGTCATCACAGTGGGATTATCATGCAGGCCAGTGTCACCACAATGTGGGGTCCCTGGGGGTAGTGCTCTGGTGGGTCTGTCTCTTGCTGTGTTAGTTGCTGTTCCTACAAGCTTGTGTGACGTGTAATTTGGGCTCCCTATCATCTAACAATGCCTGCATGGCCACATAGGGGAATCCGATCCATGAGTTACTTTTGTGTGGCACTGTATACACATCTGTGTAATTGGGATTCAGGCCTCCTCATGTGTTGTGTGGTTGCCTGGGGACACTGGCACACCCCCCATCACCTGTTGTGTTTGATATGCAGTGTGAGGCTGCCTGTTTGTGTTTGTGCATCTGCAACACTGCATTGGCATATCTTTAGTGTGCCATTGGCTGTATGTTGTTTGGTGGGTTTCCCCTGCTGTCCCTGGAACTCCTAGGTCATCAGTCAGCACAATAATCATGGTTTGTATGTCCCATTGCTGACATGGTATGGTATTTGTTCACCTCACATCTACAGTCTCCACAGGGTATCTACATTTGTGTGTCCATTGGTGCAGATATGTGGGTCTGCATTATGATGGTCACTTCTGTCATTGTGTTATTGATGAATGTTGACAATGTCAGCCCCCATGGGTGATGTTTGTCTGCACATGGTCAAAGGTATGTCTTATTTGCACTGCACTGTTTGCCTCACGCAATCTATGTTGCTATGGGACACAGGCACTACTATGCCACTGATGTGTTTGTTGTTGTGTGACCAGGAATCATCCATGCTGTTTGGCATTTGCAGCTTTTTCCATGACAACACTTACATTTTGGTGACTGTGATGATGGGGGTTTGGACCCCATTGCCACAATGTTCAAAATGTGCTTCAGCTATGGACCCCACACTTACATTTTGGTGACTGTGATGATGGGGGTTTGGACCCCATTGCCACAATGTTCAAAATGTGCTTCAGCTATGGACCCCACACTTACATTTTGGTGACTGTGATGATGGGGTGTTAGACCCCATTGCCACAGTGGTCATGGTCTGCTTGCATTGTGGAGGCCACACACATTTATGTGTGACACATGTGATAGGGGGTCACATTGTATGTTCAATGTCATGTTCAGTGTTGTAGGCATTTGACACAGACTACACACGCTTGTCATGGTGTTGGGGGATTCGTTTTTCTGACATTCCTTATGTTGGAGTGTGCTGGTTGTGTCATGCACTACCCATCCTATGAGTAGGGGTGGTGGTAGTGGTAGGCATCCAGCCCCCCCTGAGTAGGGGTGGTGGTAGTGACAGGCATCCAGCCCCCCCTGAGTAGGGGTGGTGGTAGTGGTAGGCATCCAGCCCCCCCGGAGTAGGGGTGGTGGTAGTGGTAGGCATCCAGCCCCGACAGGCATCCAGCCCCCCTGAGTAGGGGTGGTGGTAGTGGTAGGCATCCAGCCCCCCTGAGTAGGGGTGGTGGTAGTGGTAGGCATCCAGCCCCCCCTGAGTAGGGGTGGTGGTAGTGACAGGCATCCAGCCCCCCCTGAGTAGGGGTGGTGGTGGTGACAGGCATCCAGCCCCCCCTGAGTAGGGGTGGTGGTAGTGACAGGCCTCCAGCCCCCCCTGAGTAGGGGTGGTGGTAGTGACAGGCATCCAGCCCCCTATGAGTAGGGGTGGTGGTAGTGGTAGGCATCCAGCCCCCCCTGAGTAAGGGTGGTGGTAGTGGTAGGCATCCATCACCCATGAGTAGGGGTGGTGGTGGTGGTAGGCATCCAGCCCCCCCGGAGTAGGGGTGGTGGTAGTGGTAGACATCAATTCCCCTATGAGTAGGGGTGGTGGTAGTGGTAGGCATCCAGCCCCCCCGGAGTAGGGGTGGTGGTAGTGGTAGGCATCCAGCCCCCTGAGTAGGGGTGGTGGTAGTGACAGGCATCCAGCCCCCCCTGAGTAGGGGTGGTGGTAGTGACAGGTATCCAGCCCCCTATGAGTAGGGGTGGTGGTAGTGACAGGCATCCAGCCCCCTATGAGTAGGGGTGGTGGTAGTGGTAGGCATCCAGCCCCCCTGGGTAGGGGTGGTGGTAGTGGTAGGCATGCAGCCCCCCCTGAGTAGGGGTGGTGGTAGTGACAGGCATCCAGCCCCCCTGAGTAGGGGTGGTGGTAGTGGTAGGCATCCAGCCCCCTATGGGTGTGTATGGCATTGGTGATAGCCATTCCGCCCCTATTGTTCTGCTGTAGCTGGTGTACGTCATTTCTGCATCCCTATGTGTGTGTGACATATGTTGGATACGTGTCGTTTGTTTGTGTAGTGGGTGTTTGACTTACCGTCTGCGCCGTACGCGTCCGTGCCGGTCCCGGTAATAGATGTAGAGTATTGGTAGGACCTGCGCGATGGGATTCATGGTTTGTTCGTCTCGTTCGGGTTTCTCGTGGCTTGGACTCGTACTCGTCGCTGGCTTGTCCGTCTCGTAGCCGTGGATCGTCTTGTGGCGCGAATCGGAGCTTATGTGCAACTCTCCCGGATGCTCTGACGTGCCGGACGTAGCGACGGGTTCGGCGCATCGTACTCATCCGGCCGGAAGGTGCTGTGTGTTTGCTTCCGTGCGACTCGATTCGGCGTTTACGGATCAGGCTCGGACGGGGAATAGGAGCTGGATTTGGTGAGTACGGCTCGCTCGGAATCTGGGCTGTTATGCGCATCGTACTTGTTCGTTCGGACGACTGTTCGACTCGGTCAGGAAACACGCGTTCGGCTTGTTTTTTTTCCGGACGAATACTGTTGGGTGCGCTTCCGGACGAGATCGGAATCGACCCCTATGTCGTTAACAGTCTCAAAGTCCCAATCATCAGAATAGGTACTAGATGAAATGAGATCACTTAGTGAAATTTTAAACAAATGTGGAATGTTCAATTGTTCCGTCGGGCCAAAAATATCAAAATCTGTTTTGTCCCACACTATACCATCCTGTATAGGAACGGCTGTGATGTTCACTGTTGACAAGTCTCTTGCTTCACAATGGGAAGATTTATGAGGTTTCAAAAGTAAGTTCACATCTTTTCTTTCAGTGTTCACATGGATGTATCTGACATTTATAAGCACGCTCATAGTAATAACCAAAGCTAGCCAAAGCAGGAAAACAAATATTCCAGAAATAAGCCAGAGTTCAATCCATGGTGAAACCAGATAAGTTTTTTTCAAAAAGTGAAGAAAGTCTTGTACTTGCTGCTTGAATGTTAATGATGCTGGCGTCGTTTCAGGTTCACTCGGATCTTCTGAGAACGTATCAAAGTTAATGAAATAGCCAGAAGCAGTTCAGTCAATTGTTGAAATTGCATCAGGATTTGAGGAAATCGCTGGAACCAGTTGATCACTTGCTACATTGGTGTAGACAGGTGTATTTGGACGAACTGTTACTTGATTTTCAAGAGGGATGAGTTCCATTGCATTGTTGCTTAGTCCTTCATCTGTTACTGCTGAAGTCTCGATGGTTATCAGTCTTTCAGTCTGAACCGCTTGGATAGTAGCGAGAGGAGTGTGTCTGCTACTAGGTCGGAGTCCACGAGGCCTACTATTTAGTATTGGCCACATACTGTGGTTTGATGAGGTCGATGGACACAAATCTTTTCTCCTTTCTTCCAGCAAGGGGCGGCAGAAGTACTGTTCTTGTTCCTTGAACTGCTAGGACAGGTACTGGTTGTCTGTAAGAAGGTCCAAATTCCTTCTTGTCCGCAATCTTTTCTCTGACTAGATCCCCAACTTTTGGAATCCAGACAGGCCTTGCTGGGACCGCCGATTTTTCCCCAGTGGTGGTTGGCTGCAGGAATACGTTGCTTTGTTTCGATCTTAGTTCATTGAGTTCCTGTAAAACAGCCAAACGATCTTTGATATCAAACGGTTTATTTTCCACCACTGTGCCTACGTGATCGAGGTCTGATACCCACATTCTTGTCCCAAATAGGACCTCATATGGAGTGACCCCCCCTAGAGAACTTCTTGGCAAGTTATTTAATGAGCGTTGGACCCCAAAAAGATGTTTGACCCACCCATCACCCGAACCTAATACCCTAGCTGTTATAGACTGCTTTATGTCCCGGTTTTTCCTTTCCACAACCGAATTTCCCTCAGGATGGAATGGAGAGGAGTACCGCAATGCAACGCCCAGACTGGCCATGGCTTCTTTGTAAGCCCGAGAGCTAAACGCAGGGCCCTGGTCAGAATGTAGCGTGCCTATTGCGTATGTGCCGATAAAGACTTGCAAATCTTTTATAACAGTTCGAGCATCAGCCGAGCGCTGAGGCCATATCCATAGGAACCTAGAGCATGAATCCACTGCAACCATGATATATTTATAGTTACCGTCCCATTGCAAGGGACCGCAGTGGTCCAGGTAAACACAAGCTAATGGTTTGTCTGAAATTAACAGGGGTGTCTGCGCAGGGCGTCTCACTGTGGAGACTTTCATCTGTTGGCATATATCACATTCTAAAACATAGTTCTTTGTTTGTTTTCTAATGCCAGGCCACCAATATCTTTGCTTGAGGAAAGATACTGTTGCAGAAACACCTGCATGGGCAGAAGCTATCCCTTTGTGTGCTGCTAGGATTAGTCCTAATCTACGTTCCTTGTTTGGAATTACCCTATCCCCCACTCCAGGGATTCGAGCAAAAGGAACGTTGTTCGCATCAATTACATGAGAGTACTTGAGTGGAAACTTTTTTGGTAATGCTGCACCACTGCCTTTGCTTGTAGCATTGACAGCCAACATTATCTCACTGTCTATTTTTGTTTTTGAACGAGTGATCGCAGATTCGGACGCCGTCTGAACAGCCCCCTTTGCAGCTTCGCCAACCAATGAATTCCCTGCAACGTGAACGCCATCACGTTGATGACTCAGTGTGTGGATCACGTGAGCCTTTGGTAGTTCGTTTTTCAACTGAACTACTTGTTCCCAAAGCGTTTTATGCTTTATTGTTCCACCTTTCACATCCTTGAATCCATTTTCAAGCCAGTTTTGTATATATTCATTATATGACTGAACACAGTAAAGGAATCGCACACTATTAGTGTGGGGAATTCTCGATCTGTACTTTCAAGTGCCAGTTTGAATGCTTGTAGTTCAGCTCGCTGAGCTGTACAATCTCCTAGAGATTGAGTTTTTGTGACCATAGGTCTGAAGATACCATCTCGCATGCGACCTTTAACGATTGCACATGCTGCACTGTAAGCTTGCTTACCCCCTGTTGCGGGTTGTGCGGATCCGTCAGTGTAAATTATGAATTCGTACTGATCGAGAGGCAGAATTTCAGTGGACAGAGGACATTCTTGTTCATATTGCAGGAATGCTTGTGTTTTTAAATCAGGATCAAAAACATATTCAACATCTGTTGCAGCAAGAGAATTAACCCACTGTATCCATCCTGGATGTAATGCCTTAGCATTTGGAACGCAGCTTTTGTGACCGCTTCTAAAGCTGGTACTGGGGTTACGACAATAATGCATTTCCCTTGGGCTAGGGCTCTTTCTTTTGCTACAGCGGTTTGAACTGCTGTCAGAATTTTTTCAGTTGAAGTGAAGCGCATTTCCGCTTGAGTGTACAAATGAGATTTGTATGCGATTGGTATTTTTTCACCCTCATTAAATGTTAAGTAGGTGAATCTGCATTGACCCGAAATTATTCGGATCACCAGGTTGCGTTGACTTACGCGTGTTTGTAAGTGATTTGATGCTAACATGTTAGCCTGTAGTGTACGCAAGATTTCTGTGTGTTCTTGTGTCCAATTCTTGATTGAAAAATCAAGTTTGATTAATGCGTAGAGAGGTTTAACCCTTTCTGCGTAATTTAGAATGTATGTTCTTCCAAAATTTAGGAAACCCAGGATGGATTGTAAGTTTTTTTGCGTTTTTGGAGGTTGGAGCAGCGCACACTTTTCTAAAAAGTTAGCTGCAAAGCTCTTGCCTTCACTTGAAAGCTCATATCCTAGAAATATGACATTGAGATGGGCAATTCGGGACTTTTTAAAGTTGAACTTGTAGCCCTCAGAGGCGAAGCCCAGTATAATGGTGCTCACCCTGTTCAAGTGTTTGTCCAGGTCATCGTCCGTCAGATAGATGTCATCGACATAGGACAATGCCTCATTGTCATAAATTTGTAGTAACTCTGTTACTCTCGCTGAGAATAACCCCGGGCTGTTCTTGAACCCTTGTGGGAGTCGACAAAATTGACGCTGGGTCCCCATTATGGAGAATGCTGTTAAGTACCTGCTTTCAGGTGCTATATTTTGACAAAAGAAACCATTTGAGATGTCTAATGTGGTTTTATATTTTTTACGCACAATGTTATTCATTAATGCTGTGCTATGTGCATTTTGCACTGCAAATGTTTTACAACAAGTGTTTAAGTGTCTGTAATCCAAAACTAGACGATAGGTGTTGTCTGGTTTGGAGACAGGAAACAAAGGATTGTTCATTGAGGAGGTGCATGTTTCAATCACCCCTTGGTATTCAAGTTGATATAAGATCTCCCTGACCTGTTTTTTAGCTTCTTGCTTTATTGGATACTGCCTTTGTGCAGTTGGTTCATGTTTCAGATGTATTTTATGGTGAGGTGAGTCCTCATCCCATCCTACATGATTTTTATATAATGCTGGGGCCTGGGCTACTGCCCATTTCCTGGCATAAGTATATTTTAGATGAATTGGAATATGGTTAGAGAAGGCAGGCATAATAATGTCCTCGCCATGTGGGCACTCCCTGACAAATTGTGGTGGCCAGTCTTTTTCTGCTAGAAGTATGTCATAGCCACTTGAAAGTTTTTCCCAAAAGAGTGCTTTCACCTGTCTAGGTATGTCTCCCTCCATTCGGAGTGTTATTTCATATAACCTTTGTGGAGTACTAACCCTGGTGTCTACAGTCTCAACTGTAATGTACTCATTCAAGTCCACTATCTCCAGAAGTTCCTTCAGGTTCTGGCGAACTATTGTGACTTCTGCTGCACTGTCCAGCATTGTCTGGGCCCATTCTCCGTTCTTGAGTTGTGTTCTCAGTATTCTCGGCATGTCTGATCTTCAGACCTGCTACTTTCTTTTTGGAGAATTGAGGTTTTGTTTTATTTTTTGGAGCGTGTTTATCTTCTTTGGATTTCACGCGTTCTTCTCTATTTTCTGATCGTCCTCTTCTTTCCGACGTCCGTGACGAGATCTGAAAGGTACGAGAGGAATGTGTATCAGTATCTTGATACCTGTCAGGTTTTCTCAAATTATCCCTATTCCTGAGGTTATACCTCCTTTCAGAGGGCTCCTTTTGAGGAGACCTACCTCGGGATTGAGAACGTTTCTCGTTTGAATTTTGTTTATTAGTTTCCCACTTCTTTTTAGAAGATGTAGGAATTTGTTTAATAGAGTCCTTCTCAGGACTTTCGGATAGTTTTGGCTTCACTGGTCTTCCACCCAAACTATCTCTGCCTAATTCTGCATATGATTGTTCAATTATTCTGGATAGCTCAGTTTGATGTTCTGTAACATCGAATTCCCTTAATCGTTGGCGGATCGCCACTGCTGCTGCCTCCCCTTTAATATTAGATAATATTATTGTTGAGACCTGGTCGAAATTTTTCAGTAATTTCATACCTAAATTCAGAGCAGGCTCTGCCCCGTATTCATTTTGAATTTGTTTCAGGACATCTGGTATTACCGCAATTGATGGAATACCATGTGTTTTAGTATAGATGGCAGCAAAGACTGAGCCCCAAGTGGTACAGTCTTCCAGTTGTGGTGTGATCCCCATTGGTAAACTGATTGTTAGGATTCTGTGTTTCTCATACGGGCTAGTATTTGGAAATACTGCTTCGATTTGAGTAATTTTTTGAGCTATCCAGAATGGAATTTGCTCACGTTTTGTGGGCATTTTACCCATGACTGCGTAAAGAGTCTGTGGTGTAATTTTTAGTGTATTCCCTGTTGGGGAGTTTGATTTGGAAGTGTTAATGGTGGTTGGACTGTGAAAGTCCGCATGACATATTGGACCAATTGTCTGTAGATTTTTATTAACTCTGTAAGTTGAGTAAGTAATTCCTCGTCTGACATCTCTTCAATGTCAGGATGAGGTGTGTAGCCGGCTAGAATCGGCCATGTTGCTCCTGGTCTACCTAGTGGACCGAGACTGGTAATGTTTCTGTGATGTTTTAGGGTACCTTTAAACCAGAGCTGATGCTCCTGGCATGTTAGTGGAATTTCAATATCCTCGAAAGGAATATATTCCTCTGGTGGATCATCTTCTTTGTAGAAGTGAAGCAGTTTTGTAACTGGATTGGATTCAGGAAATATTACCCATGAATAGAATACCTCTGTCTGAAAGGATTCGTGTGCCTCTATCACGAAAACTGCTCTACCGCCTCTTGGTGGTAGGCCGTGTTTTATGAGTTTTAGAGTGATGGCTCTTCTTAAGTTTGGAGGGATGTTTATAACACCCTCCTCGGTTTCAATTAAACCTGTAATCTTAAAAACTGCTGCTAGGGCTGGGTCAGCCGTAGCTCCACCGTTTCCGGTGGCATCGTCCCCGTGTATGGACATTTGTTTTTTGAAAAATGTAGAACAAGTTTCAAGGAAACAAAGATAAGGTGCACAATATTTTGGAACACTGTATCCTTCAATGTTGAGCAAACCAAACAGCTAATATATAGGGTGTTTCCCTATGTAGCCGTGGTGGATACTTAACCCTGCCCACTCCAGACGTCTTTTGGAGTATATGGGTAGGGGTCTCTGAGAGAAAAAGCACAGCTGAGTTACTTAGTATCTAACGTTAAATTACCGCCTTACCAAACCGTTGGGCGCCATGTAGTGTAGCTCCTATTTCCCTAATAGGCTCTGCGCATTGGAATAATATACCCTATAGGCTTGACATAGGACTGAGGTCGGTATGTCCCTATCGAGTATATTAAACTTAATTACTTGTGCCAGCTAGCTCAGAGGCCACTAGAAACTCCTTGACAACAAGAAGGGAGTAGTTTCTGGCAGCCGCAAAACATGACCACTTTGTTTCCCTTTAGAATCAGAACGTGTCCCAGAGTCGTGGAAACAATAGATAACCGTTTCACTCAGCTCAATCGTGCACGCTTAGTTTTCTTCAAAGTTACACAGAAAGAATAGACGGGCGTTTCAATAAAAGGTTTATTGAACAGTCTTGTTTCTTGTGTAAGTAATATGTGCTGTTACGATCACAAGACAGTATGCAAGATAAATAATGTACAGCGTAAGCAGTAGAAATAAATAATACTGCGCTAGCATGATCTTTAGTAGATATTCATTTACATAAATAACACAGACTAAAAATGCGAGTACCCATACGATGCGTTTCTAAGCTAGTTCTACCCCAATGTACCTAACCTAACCTAGGTGTAGGGAGAGGTATGAAGTAGGTGGAGTATTCCTTACTATGGTATACTAAGAGTATGTTACGCCTAGTATGCCTAGTATGCCAAGAGTCCCTCTAGGTTCTAGTCAGCTCCATACCTTAAGAATGAGAGAGGTAGGAATCTCTTGCCAGACTCGAACTCCAACACCCCGCAAGGGAAGTCAGATCACTGGAAGCTGGACTCTCTGCGTGCAGGGATGACAGCGTCTTCTCAGTGGTCAGACCGGGAAATGGGCTCCTCTGAAGTCGAGGTCTCCTCTGATTTACAAGGGCTAGGGAAGGTATATTTATACCTGAGAGGTACCTCAGAATGTTAGCATTGACGTGAATCGGACAGCGGAAGACGTCATGAATGAACCCCTAAGGTATAACGGTTCATGCATAATAGATGAGTCCTTGAAGAAATCAATAGTCCTGTGCTAGGGAAACTCCCGAAGCCTAAGGGTTTGTTCTTCAAGAACTCGTTGTGACGTTAGGGTGGACGGATGTCGGAGACCATGCCTGTATTTGGAGTGCACGGTTTAATGCCTAAATAAGGACTGGGATTTTATGCCTATATAAGGGCAGGGCGAATTGTGCCTGTATAAGGACATGATACAGGAAAACCTATATACGGACACCCTAAGAGGAATACAACAATGCGTGACTTGCCAATGAGTGCAACCGCAGAGTGGGATATGAGAAAATAGTCCAGGCATGACTGGGTTCCGTGGACCGGTGATACACATGTGTACTGCTTGTCTACTTGGTGACAGAGACACCAGTGGTCCACAAGTCTGTGGTCAGAGGCTATGTCACCCAGCAGAGCTCTGTCCCCGTCATGTCCCTTGTCCAAGGGTCCTGTTCTGTCTAACACTGCATCGCGAGCAAGGTTCCAGTTCCTGCCAATGACATATCTAGTTGCCCCTATCTCCAACCGGAGGAAAAAGGAGCTTTTATTCCCCATTGGGGCATATACTGAGCCTACACACAGAAACTTGTCACCCAACTTTAGCTTGACAAATATGTATCTGCCATCGGGGTCAGACCAGGTTTTAACAATGGTGACAGGTGTGGATTTGTGAAGAAGAACAGTGACTCCACATTTCCGTGGGGGGCCCCCTCGGCGGGGATCGGTGTTGACACGCTGCTGTGGAATACCTTCCTTTTCCAGTCCCGGAGTAGTTTGTCAGACTCCATGGCGGCCAAGTGCGTCTCCTGTAGGAGAGCGACATTAGCCTTTTTTATATGGAGGTAGGAGAGTACTTTCTTGCGCTTGATTCAGTGGGTGAGGCTGTTGACATTCCATGATAGGATGCGCAATGGTTTGGAAGGGCAAGGGCCGTTCGCTGCCATCTGAGTCCTAAGTAAGGGGTGTAGGAGTCTGATTGCAAGTGGGGAACACGAAGTGGGTGGTAGGGGGGTCTGGTTGAGGAGTCGGTCTGTGTACTCGGTGTGGCATGGGTAGGAGGGCAGCGTCAGCAGATGCGAAGACGGGCAACAGTGGGGTCAGCACAGGGTGTGGTAGGGGGGATAAGGGACAAGGTGGAATAAGGATGGGAGGGGGAGGCAAGGCTGGGAAAAGAGGGGGTAGGAGGCTGGTGAGAGACCAGGTGAGAAGAGTGGCATGGTGGGAAGGTTGGTATCTTGGGTCTCTCGGTGATACGCTGAGGCGGTTGTCGTTTATGCAGGTGTGATTTGGTGATGGTGAGCCGGGGGTTTGGGGTATAGGGGTATGGGAATATGGGGAGGTTGTGTGCAGTGAGTGCGCCTCTGGGAGTGTGGAACTGTTTGTTGCGCACCTAAGCTTGCGAGCTCTTGTGTGTCGAGAGTCCTATTGGGCAGCGGGGCCATCCAGGGAGTACTTTGGAGTACAGTTTTGAATCCACTGCCATTCCGACATGCGGGGGAGGAAAGGGAGAGAGCGATTCAGTGTCTCGCACAGAGGGAGGAACATCGCTGATATGGGGGAGGGGTGGGTGGGAGTAGTAGTTGCGTCATATGCACTCAGTGATCCCTGATAGTATCCGTGTGACCGGTATTTCCTAATTCTTTGACGCATATGATCGCAAACTACACTGGTGTGTCAAGTGCATTCAATGGGTTCCCAAAGATGTACGGTGGGATGCAGAGCCTATGCTGTGCCTTGGGGTATGAACACAGGGTCCGCAACCTCGTTGCGAGGGATGCAGCGTATAAGAGCGGGCGCAAATACAGTCATGCACGTCAGGCCAGGGTAAGTACAGGATGCTGGGTCAGTGGGGGACGGCCAGTACAGTCTCTTTATTGGTAGCAGGATCAAGGATGGGCTGTGTGGAAGGGGGGGCATGTATTCCCTGGGACCGCTGAGGCCGTGGGGATCATGGGGGTCAGGGGTGTACAGGGCTATAGTCACTGTCCTGATCCAGGTGTGGAAGAGAGTGGTGATGGTTATCTTGGCGGACATTTATATATGCAAACTGTTCGAGGTGGAATGGTCCTTGGATCCCTAGAGTTGTACCCTCTCTAAGGTCAGACATGCGTGTCCAGATCAGGGCTGAGATGCAGGAGGGGTGATTTGCATGAGGAGGTGGCAGGTGAGAGACAGGCCACAGAATGCAGAGAGTATGCAATTTGTCAATAGCAATTGAACAATTGAACAATATCATGAACAGTTCAGATAGAGAAGGAAGAAAAGAGGGAGAGAAAAGGGAGAACATTGTATAACATAACATAGGATCTGGTACCCATCCGTCCATTGGTTGTGGTCATCAGATGGCCGGGCAACGATCCTCTTCTCCGTGGTCAGGCAGAGGGGTCCCGGATCAGCACAGTTCAGGACGCGCTCACCTCCGCAGGGGCTAGTTTCAGGGGGTAGCGTGATTTGTCCCTGTCGTGGTCCTGCGTGAGAGCGACCACCACCTGAAGGGCCTGTGTCCTGTTTCCCAAGGAGTGAGCACCCCTGTTCAGATCTCTACCCCTAAATCGGAAGCCTCTGGAGTTTCGCCGGGTTCCGGTGGAGGCTGATGAGGGGGCCGTCGGTTGGTGGGTTGGATTGTCTCCCGGGGCAGATCCAGCTTGGTCCATGTCCTGAGGGGTAAGGCTTTCCAGAAAGAGACAGAGGTCCTTCCGGAAACTCCACCTCTGGTGATCTGGAGGTGTGCAGGTTCACAAAGTCCTTATTTAGTGTCCAGTTACCTTAGGAGGGGTCTAAGGGAGAGGAAAGCTTTGCAACGCTCATTGGTCTCCTTGGAAAAGTCTGCTGCTATCCAGATCTCTTGACCCTCAAACTTGTAGTGTCCATGAGTGCGGGCTGCCATGATCAGTTGAAGGGTCTGGTCATGGTGCAGGAAGCAAGCTATGAGCGGACGTGGACATAGAGGGGTTCCTCCACGAGGTGGGCCAATACGATGTGCCTGCTGCATCTCCAATGGTGGGTCAAAGATTAGGCCTGTGAGATTTGGAAGGGTGGCTCCAAGGAAAGCTCTGACATGTGAGGCCTCCACTCCCTCTGGGAATCCGAAAAAGTGGACATTATTTCAACGGCTTCTAACTTCCAGGTCTGAGACCTTACTGCATAGGCAGAGGAGTTCCTGGTCTCGGTCCGGGATAGTATTAAGTTGGGCCTCCATCGTAGAGACACATTGAGCCAGGCGGACCATGCGGTTCTGGAATCCTGCGATGTATGTGCGGATGGACTTCATCTCTGTAATAAGGGTGGGAATTGACGTCTCCATGCCCTCCAGCCGGTGGCACACGGCTGAGATTTTGTGGAGTATCCGCTCCATAGTGGTATCTGAAGAGGCAGCCATGTTGGGGTGGGATGAGCTCGGTACCAGACAGGCAGTATTCTGGGCGCCAGAGGTGATGCGGCCCTGCTTCAAGGCTTCTGAGAAGAGGAGTTGTCTCGCAGGCTTCCTTGTTGTCTTGCTAGTGATCATTCCAGCGTCGCCCATCAGGGTCTCAATGTGGGTGGGCTAGTGTCTCTGCTGGCAATCCCGAGTTAGCGTGCAGTGGACGTGAGTGTGAATGGTTCGCCCTTGGATGGAACGGATGTGAGTGTCAGTCGAGTCGCATGGGCGGGTACGTCCTTGGAAGTTCCGATTAGGAGAAGAAGAGCCCCGCCGTAGGGTAGAGTACGGAACCCCAGCGTCTACAGCGATCAGAAAGTCACAATTGTATAGAGCTAGCTCGGTAGAGTAGAGGGGATTCTTCAGTCATGGGGCCCATGCGACCAGCAGGCCAGGCATGAAAGGCTTTAGTGGTATCCCAGGTCTCTCGGATGGCGTAGGTGTCGTCTCTGTCGGGCGAACACTCTATGGGTAGTAGGGTCTCAGACACAGAGGCAGGAATGACCGGAGCAGGCAGGCACTCCATGCAGAAGACAGCGGCGAGGGTAGTAGGCGAGGTCTGTAAGCACAAAGTTCAAATGAGGGGTGTTTTAAGTGAATCTGTTGTGTCAGGGAACCAGGCTCAGGATCCTCCGGTCTCAAGTCTCAGTCCCCTCGGAGGAGCGGACGTTGTCGCGTTATGCGTTGTGCTCACTGTGTACTAAAAGGGGGGGTGTTCCCCATGCAGTGGCGTCTCTGAGGTACCCAGAATCATTCACCCCGAGGAGGGCACCGTCACTGGGCAGACTGCTGCATCGGGGATCAAGGGCTCCAGTGCCTTTCCTGTGGATGCTTCCCGTTAGCGTATTTGGTGTTGGGCAGGCAGTAGGTGGGAGGGGTCATATGGCTATTCAGGTTAGGAGCCAAGCGTCAGGAAGGGCCAGTTTGAGAGGGGGTCCCCCTTAAATGTTCGTGAGACAGGCACACTGAATTATGAGGGCCGTGGTCCTCGGCTTGACTGGGGCCCATTCTTCTATCCAGTGGGCGGGGCCACGCTTATCGGGTCTCGACTGTATCGCCGGGCCTTCCGTCAAGTGGCCTCAGTGGGGAAAGAGGGAGGTTGGAGGGTCCGTTCCTCCCGTTCTGTGCAGGGAGCTCTTGAGCACTCCTGGTTGTGCAGCAGGCGGAGGAGGGCTGGTGTGAATGCCAAGCCAGGCCGAGGTCACTGGACTCCGGTAGCACCGTCAGGTTCTCTGTTGTGCAGCCTCAGTCAAGCAGGAGAGGGGGGGGGGTCCACTTGTCCCGCTCTCCCCAATGATAACTTAAGCACTCTCCGGGACTGCCGGTAACTCAGCAGGCAGAGGGAGTCTGTCACAGCGAGCTGTGCCAGGCCTTCATTTGGGCGGGTGACATCTCTTACTGTGGTCCGCAGCTCCCAGATGCGGTGTAGGCCGACGTTCAGGGTTGCATTGGCGTCATATTCTAATGTTGGGGTGCCTGTTTCGATTTCTCGTCTTGTCCCGTGTCTTCAGTCAAGTGTGCACGGTTGTGTTTAATTCTTCTGAGGTCCACGCTGCTATCCGGGTCTCCCTTGACACAGAGCACAATAGTCAAGCAGCCATCATCGATCGTGGCCAGACCGTGCCCCGGAAAATACCACCTTAAGAAACGTCCAATCAAAAAGAGGTGGAAGAAATTCCTGAAAGTGTAAGGACTGACTGCACTCCTGACATCTGGTGGCCTCACGTAGATAGGAACAAGTGTGCAGCAACCTTAAAATGCAGCATATTTTTAATGTGCAAATAATATGTGCTGTTAGGTGCTCTGAAAACCTACAATGTCATGATCCTGTGGAGAAGTAACATTGGTTGTAACACATCACCCTCAACATATAGGGGAGAAAAATCAACCCTTCATCATCAAGGTTACAATGCATTATGATTGTTGTAGACCAAGTTCAATACATGTCAGCACTACCATTAGAGAGTCGTTAGCCTCCCCAGGATATCACATATATGATTCAATGTGAATATGTTTAGCAAATGGTCACAGTTCACAATGACCATAATTCTCAGCAAATCAACTTTTTAACAACCACATGTACTTCAATTAGACCCTCATGTCTTTTACCTTGGATTCCTCTGACCTCGGGACATTCTTTCATGTCTTCCACTCCTGACATATTGAGGATGGTCCTAATTATTTCTTCCCTCAGCTTGTCGCTATGCCTTAGTGCCAGTGCTTGGCTACTCGCTCAAGTCCTTAGCATACTTCCACACAGGAAGCAGTTGTTGTTATACTTTTGGGGCGTCCTGAGATCTTTCTGGATGTTGCTCTGGCTGTTTCTGTTCTCTAGTGATTCATTAGTTTTCTCACTGTAGGAACTTCCCATGCCTGGAAATGGGCACTCCCTAATGTTAGCGCATGTGCTATTCATGTAATAAATAAGACATGTTCAGTATTTACACATGCAGTAAATACTGATTCTGAAGTAGACAGTAAAAAATAGAATCAATGTTATTTAACCTGTGTTATTTACCACTCACTGTGGAATCAGTATTCCACCTACATACAAGTTGCAATGTCTGTCTGACTCACAAGACTGATGTGTTCTACTTATTACAAAATTGTAATTAGGAGAAGTGAAATGGATATCTCCTCTTCACAGCAAGTAGTAATGGTATGCACCAGCAGTGTGTAACTATAATTGCTGTTGCAAACCATTTATCAGATAAGAACAAACTATTTGGGTTGGTATCTGATACTCAACTTGCAAAAGTACAATGATACCTACAAAAACACTCTTTTGCAATAGCAAATCTTGTGATTTTGAGAGCTGCATGATTTGCCACCACAAAGTTTTTTCATGCATGTGGCTACTTGTCTCTTTGTAAAGCACTGCCCACAATTGTGCCTCTCTGAGAAACATGCTAATCTGATGTGACACACCGTGCCAAGTCCCACTGTGAGATATGAGACGTGGTCAAAATCCAAGAAAGCAGGAAACAGGTATCCCATTGAATAACAATCTCTGGATCTATCAGCAGAGTTGCAACAGTAGCAGGAAGCTGCACCATTTGAAGCATTCACTTGCCTAGCCATGCACTGGATTCTGCTGTATTTCAAAATAGGCTGTTCACATTAGTGAGTATGAAGCGCATCTTGTGCCTTGGATCAAATCTGCTGATATTATTCTAAAAAAAGCTCAACTTGTGTGTATAGTACAAGCATTTATCTTGAACACACCATGAAAGAGCGATCCCTCTTCCTACTTTGTCAATATTAGTTGTCTGAATGTCACACTGTGACGCAACACACAATAAAAATCCCACATCAATTTATAAAAATAGGAAATATTTTTATCTTTAAAATGATACCAAAATAACAAAAAGCCAATGTAGGGAACCAGAGATATTAATTTTTAAAGATTTTTTTTTTAAAGATTTAGCACTATATAGCAGTTAGAAAACTATAGCTCCAATCTAGGACATCTGGTCGAGCTTGACTGGGACAAATCAAAGTTTCAGGCCGGCCGCGATGGAGCCCTGCTCGCATATCCCTTGCGCTACACTTCAGTCGAGATTTTAACTTCTGACCTAGAAACTTTTCTGGAGCTTTTTCTGCCGGGGTCCCTCGATGCTCTTCACCAGTCCAGATTCGGTGAGGGCTCGCTGGCTTGCTTTCCATGGAGCTCCCAGTCAAACACTGGAAGTCAGACCACCAGAGCTTTTCAGCGGGGTGAACCAGCAGGGCTAGCCGGCTCACGGTTGAAGGTCACTGGCTTGGCTCTCACAGTTGAGTCGGTCCCCGTATGGAGCTTTTTTACAAAGTTGCTGCAAACTTTTCCAAACATCTGGAACTACTTCCGGAAATTCCTCTTGAGGGCCCAAAATGCTCAAAACACAATCCCAGGGTCTGGAAGCTCCAGGATGGTACTTGGAAGGTTGTGACTACAATTCCCACAATGCATCTGAACAAAACCCTTACAAATCCACTGGATGCACTCCAGGCAGGGGATTCTTGGTGGTGATAGTCCTGGCAAGATCTGTTAACCTGTAGCTTGCAGAGAATCCACTCATTATTCCTGTTATAGCAAAGTACATCCAAACGTCTGTAGTTCCAGATTATGCAGCAGGCGCAGTCAGTCAGAATGCAGGGCCTGATAGTACAAATCAAGACTCCAGCTTGGCAAGCCTTCTTCTCTTAGTTTCAGGCAGCAGATCTGAGAGACATACAAATCATCTTTTATAAGGGCCTTCCTTAAATGACATCTCTCCCACCCCAGGGACACCTAGGGGAGAATCTGGGGGTAGTTAAAATGCCGAAATATTGTAGTTTATCACTTTTTAGGTGCACCTATCACCGACATCGAGTTTGGGCACAATTTACATTTATAAGCAGTGCTGCAACACAGGACTGCTTTTAAAATTACCTCGAGTTCTCAAGTGCAGAAAGGCGGCTAGCCCCTAAACTGCCATGCCCTATTATATACTAGGGACTGAGAGGTAGTTTTAATCCCCCTGCCATATTATCTACTAGGGACATATAGGGTAGGTGAGGCCAATTATGTTTACCCTATTATATAGCGTACCCTTATGTCTGTGTGTGTTTTCACAGTGCTTTCAACATAGCACTAGCCCTGGGCCTGGGTAGACAGAGCCCAGGGACACTCAGAGTCAGATACCACTAGTACCAGTCAGCAAATAATGGGGGTGCACAGGGCACCCAGGATGACTTTGCAACAGTAACAGTGCCAGCACTATGATGCAAGAATGCAGTGCTTTGAAGGGTACGTTGCTGATATTTCTCTGCAGGAAAACAGTGACTTGGAAATGGCAGTGCAGTTCTTCTTCACGTGACTGTGGTGCAAATAATGGGTCAGTACAAATGTTTCACTCCACTTCAGGGTTAGGAATATATTAAATAGGGAAGCACAGTAGCGGCTCGCATAGGGCGTGCTGCGGGGCAGTGGGGTGGGGCGGGGAGGGGTAGGGTGGGGGGTAGCAAACACGGACATAGGACGGAACGGAGGAACGTAAAAATTACTTTCCTCCGTTCTGACGTATGCCCGTGTTTGCTACCCCCACCCTGCCCCTCCCCCGCCCCGCCCCACCGCCCCGCAGCACACCCTATGCGAGCCGCTACTGGGGAAGCACTTCCTTGCTAGACTGCAATACTTCAAATGAAGCAGTACCATAATTTCTGTGAAGGCCTGGAGTGCCTTTGACAGTACAAGTGCTTCTCGACAGGACTGTAGTGCTTTGAAATGAACAATGCCAGCACCTCTGTTCTGAACTGCAGTGCTTGGAATGAAGGAGTGCCGAAATTTCACTGCTGACAGCAGCTGGAAGGAGGTGGTGAGAGGACACCTTGCTATACTTGAAAGGGAAAGAGCCAGTACCACTCTGCTAGGCTGCAGTGTTTTGATTAGGGTGACGACAGAGCCTGGATACCCTCAATGATGATTAGCCGCGCTCTATAAATCCTGTCTGATTGATTTATTTATTGATTGATTGAGGACAGTTCAAACCAGGCTGTACTTGATGCGGTGCCAAGTGTACCCTCCTGGGCAGTTTTGCATCGGAAAACATCATACTGCCTATAAATGGACATTTCAAAACTTTCCCCACATTGGCGGAGCCATCCACTATATTCCTGGGGTGGGGGCTTAAACACACAGGGGAACTATTGAGGGATAGATGCAGAACTACGCCAATGATGACGTGTTCCACAATCACAATATTCAACTGCTAAGGCTTTTATCTTCTCACCTTTATCTTTACCTTTACCTTTCTCCTACTCTCACTCATATCTCTGCCAGCTTCCCCCACCTTCATCTCTCATTCACTCACCCTCAGCTCTACTGCCCTCTTCTCTCTGAATCTTGGTCTCTGTGCAACTCTTATTTTATCCATTCTTTTTCATTCTCTCATCAATATTTTTATGTCTTTATTTCACCACTCTCAGTCCACCTCACTCTTCCACCTCAGCTTTCCACTCACCCCCACCTCTGACCCTTCATTGTTCCTGCTATCTCATATAGATTTGGGGGCATATCTACAAGGGCTGGCGATAATTATCGCTCAGCGCTCTTAGCGTGAGGATAATTATCGCCGGCCAACTCTGAATTTTATCGCGGAGATAGCGTGCTATCAGCAACGCTTATCTCCAAAGCGATAAAATTCAGAGCGCAAGCTGCCAACTGTGCGATTATCGCTGGAAATCCAGCGATAATCGCACAACTTTTGGCGATAGCTTGCTGATAGGGCAAGACATACTTAGCCATGATATCCACCTTCCATAGTATATCATGGCTAAGTCAGTCTCAAAGCAGGCGTTAGGAAAGTAGCGATAACAGAGGTTATCGCTACTTTTCTTGTCGCTATGCTTCTTTGCCTGAGGCTTGATAATAGGAGAAATGTCACTTAGCGACATTTCTCCCGTTATCCTGGGGAGGAACGCCCACTTTGCATCTCATTAGAGATGCAGAGCTGGGCGATAAGGGAAAGGGCGATGTAGCATGGATTCACGCGTTAGCGTGTCCTTGCTAATAGGGCGTTAAAATTATCGCCGCTTTTCGTCCGAAAACGGACGCTAAAGCGGCGATAATTTTATCGCCAGCCCTTGTAGATATGTCCCTTAGTTTCTGAGCCACCCCTCTCTCTCTTTCTCTGTTTCTCTATTTTTCAGCTCTTCCTTACTCAACTTCACTTTTACTGCCACCCAGCTGCTCCCATTTTTGTATTTCTATCCCTCGCAGTTTCCTTTTTCCTTTTGCTTTTTATACACTTTCACTTGTATATAGATCAGTTAGACAAACTCTGATGAAGTCAACCTTCTTATGTACAAAGAACTCATAGCTGCAGATACACTAATGGCAGAGGAGAGGAGACAGCGGATGAAGGCTGAGGAGTAGTCTACATGGATTGATTGTATCTGATGTTTAATGCACGTTAAACAGTAGTGTCCTTTGGGGTGAGGAAAGTTTCTCAATCACACCAAAGGACACCAACCATTTCAGAGCCGAGGCCACAGTCCTCTGCTGACCACACAAATGCCAGCAGTTCAAACTTAAAATCTCCTAGAAGTCCCACATGAGCACATGTTTAGAACTCATGCAAACCTGATCCAATCAATGCAGGTGTTGTGAACAGGAATATATGGGTTCAGTGCAGTTGTCTTTGTGCCCCCAGAAGTCCACATGCGTAAGTAGCAAAGGTGAACAGAAACAACATTCCACACTGCAGTCTGAGTACCAGGAAACAGGACCTGCTTACCAGCTGTCACCCGAGCAGGGCAAACAACAGGGCAAGTAATAGGACCAACTTCCTCATGGTGGAAGGCATCGTTACAAAGGTTACCGGTACATGTAGCATGTGTGCCTATATGTTTGTATTGAGCATACAATCAAGTACTGATAGGAGAGGTGGCTGGTTTGTGGACTGTTAACGCATAGTGATGAAGAGTACTTTAAAGAGGGGCATATTCAACTCTTTTCTAAATTGGAACAGCATTGGGCGGGTTCTGATGGATACCTGGATGTTGTTCCAGATCCTGAGTGCATAGATGGAAAAGGCCTGCTACCTAGTTTATTCCTTTTACACTTCTTCGTCTGCAGTCAGATGGTGCCCTGGCTGTAGGAGTGCTGAAAGCCACCAGTGATGCTGGTTGTGATGGCTTTGTAAATGATCTCACTGGCTTTGAAGATGGCGCTGTCCAGCAAGGGGAGCCAATGGAGTTCCATCAGAAAGGGAATGATGTGATCATATTTCTTCGGGCCAGGGATGAGACACGTTGCTGCAAGTAGAATGCTCCTAATGGGTGCCAGTGTTGAGTCTGGGAGGCCATGGAGGGTTTGAACCGCAGTTCTGAAGTTGTTTTCTGGAATAAAAAGTTTCACTTACTTTGGAAGAGAGTGCTGGTATCAGGCTGTCTGTTTTTTGTCAGTGGTTTCTTGTGAGTGAGGTTGGGGTCCAAGGTGAATTGCTGTAAAACCCACAATGTCATGCACATTTTGTGAAGTTCTATTTTTAAATCTGTATTTGAAAAATGATTTAAAGCACTGAACTGTTGGCTGACGTTGTAAACCGAATAACTCCCTTGACACTAGTTTCCAATTAGTACATCAGGTGGAGCCCCGCCATGCAGACCGGAAGGGGCACAAGGCATAGCTTCCTTCTCAACACAAACATTTCCTGTGTGACTTCGCTGCATGCCCACAAGATGACTTCACTAAACCCAGAAAGATAATTACAGATAGAACGTCCCTCAGTAAAGGTGAAAACATAAAGTGAGAACAAGCAATTTGTATTGATCCAGTAGCCAAGATGGTCATTTTTTAGGGACCGCGCACAAAAGCTTGATGCAGAAATGAACCGCCAATGCTCTAGAAGGAAACTGCGAGTGGAGGGAGGGGGCATTTGTTTCTAAAGAAACATGGTATTCAGAAAAAGAACTACAGTCCCGACATGTCTCCAAGGCATGCTGTATCTGCTGTCACTCTTTTTCTCCCGAAGGGGCTCTCACCATGGAGGCTTAATTACTGTTACTCACTGGTGGGTCCCTAATGTGGGGGTCAAGGCTCTGCCCTGTCGTCTCTATTTCCTGCACCCTCCCCTCTCCCCCCCCCCCCCCCCACACACAAACTTTTTGTTTTACTATGTGGTCACTGTTTATATAAAATATATGACAACGTCTTCTCTGAATGAGGGTCAGTCACTGCCTGGCATTAAATCTATGTGATGGCTGGCACAATTACATTGAAAAATTGATTGTTGATGTTGTAGGGCTGGCGAAGTCACAGTCCTGGACTCAATCGCTTGAAAACACTCAAGGGCCACGCCGAGTGATGAACTGCGGCATCAACATGAAAGACAGTCCTGGGAATTTTAGGCTGTAGCTCTTTGGTTCCTGAGGCTAAATGCCAATCAGCCCCTTTCTCATGAGGTCGCAGGGAGGAGCGGGATCAGAGAGCTTCACCAACACCACCCCACCCTTTTATGATCTGGGAAAGGGTCGGTTTTAAAAGCAAGAGTCTCTGTGACTGCAGGAAGATGAAAGCTGGAGCTTCCAAAGCACATCAACATGTATTGTAACCCAATGTACAGAGCTGTAAACAGAGCCACTGCACAGGCTTCAGCGTTCAGCATCCTGCTTCCAGTGCTGTGTACTAAGGATCATTAATGGAAGACTTCTCACCAGAGTGATGGAGCACAACAGAGGCTGCTGAAGCTGACCACAGTCTTCTCCTCAACACGGGTCCTCCTTCAATTCTTCTGCTGTCTGTGCAGGTTGTGGAAGTTTGTCATATCAAAGACCTGCATGCCATGAGCTGTGCTCTCATTCCTTCTCCTCGGGGTGGTGGTACGGGGTTATTATTGGGGACCAGGCTGCACCTTACACCCGCAACACTGACTGTCTCCCGACCCTCCAGCAGGGTAACTGGAAGCCTGTATGCCAACCTAGGAATCCAGATGTTCTCACTCAGAACCTTCAGCTAAGAAGCCAGAAATGCCTGCCCAGCTGTGACCAGCCTCCAGAGCATCCCAGGCTCACCACAGTGCATCTGCAACTGTCAACACCCATCTTGCATCACTGCACAATATACATGAACGTCTATTACATGCTGACACAGTTTCTGCATCAGAAGCGGGAAAATATAATGTTACAAATGCTAACCTTGCTTTCTACAGCAGCTTCTCCTGTTTGTCTATTGCAATGTCTGAGAACCTGGAAAACCCTTCTGTCAGCAGTGTGCCTCAATTTTCTTGTATGATGTTTTTATTTATATATCATTACCAAAGATTTTTACTAGACACGTCATTCATACAATGGAAAATTGTACTGGCAATCTCAATGGCGGAGGAGCGTCGCCCCACTGGCTTGGAACCAGCAAGTGAAAAATAAAACAATATCTTAGTATTGTTTTATTTTTCATTTGCCAGCTCTGAGCCAGCTTGTGCAAGGAGAGGTGGGGCTGGGGCATAGAAGGTGGGAGGAGGAGTGCTACGTGCACTTTCAAGTGCGCATGTGTGTTTGGCTGGCCGTCTCAGAATGGCCAAACACACATGCCCACTTAGGTTTCACCAGCCTGGCAGTATTGAACAGCCGGCCTGGAGAAACCCCACAGACTCCCTGTCCTGAGCGGAGCGTCTTTTCAGCCCGCTTAGGCCAATCCCCGCACTGCTGTCATATGAGAGCAGCACATTGGATGGGATTGGATGGGAGTCTGATGCATTCCCAGGAACTCTAGGAGCTGCATCAGAGGAGTGCGAGGTGGACAGCAGCACCAGGTGAGTGTTTATTTTTAGCATTAACCCCGTCTCCTCCCCCTGACGTGCGCCCTCCCTCCTGCTTCCTGCTGGCCCCCTCTTCCCCTCGTACTTCCCGCTAGCCCCCTTTCCCCACTCCGCCCCACTAGTATTTTATCATGTCAGCTGCCACTGCTTAGGGGATTGTGCAGATGATGGTAGCTTATAACACAATGGCGAAGTTGCTATGCTGTAAAATACTCTGAGATGTAAGACCTGATTTAGAGATTTGCCGAAAGGGTAATCTTCTGCAAACATGACGGAGTCCCTGCCCACAAGGTCCTCAGTCCTCCAACCTCCTTAGAGGAAAGCTGACCTTTAGTAATCTTTCGATGGAACCTCTTGTGGCTCTGTTGATGGAATACTTCCTCCGACAGTTCGACAGCGTCGGGCTCATCGGAGGAGGGGCATTACACTGTCTGCTCCATTTACGGTGGACGGTATAATGCCTATTTTTCCTGTTCCTCACCGCCAGGTAAAACCTGCCAGTGAGGGACAGGACAAAAAACAATAATGACCTTCACATCTTAGGAGAAAACTCCCAGGGTGTAGGGTCATACGTTTTTTATTTTTCAAAAGCATATTCCCACTAGGAGAATTTCTTTTTGAAAAACAAAAAAACGTTTAAAGGTTTGGCGTACAAACCAATAGCAGATGTGAACCAAACTTTTTGTACATTGAAAGGAAACTCCTTACAATGTAGAGTTGTCCTCTGGGCTGGCATATAACCCTAAATTTGGCAGCCCGACTACCCTCAGGATGGCAGAGGTAATGTCCCCCACCATCCTAACAGGCACTACTCTGAGCATCAAAGTCTAAATCGCCCCTAATCATTTGTGGTTTGTTTGTCCAAATTGCTTAATTTGTTTGGACAATAAGTGTTCTTACCATACTTTAAACTTATATGTCACTCAACACCTATTCAACCATGTATGACCACTTTGTCATGAATGAGAATGGTTCAGAAAGGTTCATCGGAGTCATGGATTACACCCAGATTGCTGATGAAGACCAGATGTCTGATTTGTGTTAAAATGTTAGTGTCTGTATTTCTTCCTGTCCTCCTTTCACGAATGCATTGTGATTCAACATTGTGTTTTTACTGGTTTGTATTTATGTAAAAAAACTTCATTTTCTCTGTTTGAACTCTATTTCACGTCTTAATTCATTAAAAATATATATTGAATAGCAACACATTCCCTTTAGCTCCTGGCGAGTGAAGGGTTACAAAACCTATTTGCTCATCCACTATAAGATGTCACTTTATAAAGTTTGGTTGTTGAGGATTTTAAATCATGAGGATTTTAAATTATTTTCTTCTGCTGCAGATTTTAATGAACAGATTGAAAATGAATTAGGTCGCATGAAGTCTCACTGAGAACATTACATGGGCAAACTAATCACTCACCTTGTAGAAAGATACCGGGTCGACCTGCTGCATCAAACTCCTGAGGTCTATAGGTTTTGGGCTGTGTCACTGTGTGTGATCACTCTCCCTCTCTTCGCAGAATGACATGATGATTTATTAATATTACTAAAAATTAGAGGTATTGCTAACCTGGGGCCGTATTACGCATCAGCATTGTTTGCGCCCGGCGCACCTTTCAAAAGTTGCGTCAGGCGCAAACAGTGATAATGCGCCCCATTATGGTGTATGCGCTGCCCCCAGGGCAGCCGCGCACTCGCGCTGCCCCCAGGGCAGCTCATTCATGTGAAAACACGGAGCAGCGGCTCCGTGTTTTCACAGTGCATGCGGCACCCGCCTGCACTTTCAAAGGGGATTAGAGATCCCCTTGCTAGTCATGAAAAGGTAATAATATGTACTGCCTTTTACAAATCAGTGGTAGATTGTGGCCACATACAGATTAAATACAGGAAAGAATTATGGCGTTCAGAGCCTTCTTAAAAAGTATGTGAACTGTAAAAATGTTCACATTGGGTGTATGTAGTTGGAAGAAGTGGCATTCTCATTTTACCTTAAATTTTGTGATAATATCTTCATTTTCGGGTACGCCTGGGTGGATAGCAATAACTAACTGTTGAGTGAATGTGGCCTAACGGGCAGCGCTGCCGTCTTTGAGCTGGGGAACCAGGTCTTGGTGTCGGCTCAACAACCTGTGAATCTGGGCAAATCACTTCATCTCCTTACCTACCAAAAAATGAACGTGTTCTTGTGTAAACCTAACCTTCGGGTACTCGAGTTTGTGCCACATAAATCTGCAAAAAAAAAACAATATTCTCCTACCCTTTCAGCTGTACTGATGACGGCTGCATCAGGACAAGAAAATACATTTTTACTATGACCGGTTTTTGCACAGATTGCAGTATTGGTGCAGATAGAAGGACACTGTGCCTCACTTCAGAAAGGCGTGAACTCGAGGATTCAATGGGGGAAAGTGAAGACAGCTCCACGTTCTGCTGGAACATTTTTCTATGGACCATGACGGCATCGAGCGATCCTCTCCCTCTCTCTGCAGCAGGCATGGACGATCTTGCCCACTAGATGTCTTGTGCCGTTACAAAGCAGAGCAACCTCTGACAAAAATCAGGCGGGGCGGCTGATCTCAACACGTGTGGCAGCGCAGGTACTGGAAAATTGGTCCTATCCTACGCATGACGCACATGCAGTGTACATTGTCTGCGCATGACACAATCTAGTCTCACACCCTCGATTGTGCCTGGACCTGGGTGGGCCACTCTCTGGACCTACCAGGCAGACATGCAACCGAAGCAGAACAGGTAGGTACATTTATTTTTAATAAATAGTGGGCCCATCGCACACAGGAGCATAATTCAATAGCCCCGGCCCTGTCAAATAAGTGCCGGTGCTAAGCACCGGGAACCACCGGCACAAATTAAGCACTGTGGGCTGAGCAAAGGTCAGCCTGACAGACGTTCTTCATTTTCAGGTCAAGCATCCAGGAACTAGGCATGCGCTAAATTCACAGGCTCCTGGCTGCCTGAGTTGAACTTTGCTTAGCGGAGGATGCCACAGCTCCTGTGGACGTGACGTCCTAAGCTCAGCAAAGGTCCTCAAGGGAAAGCATCACTCATTGCCTTGGGCTTGGGCACTTCAGTTTTAAGCCCTGAAGTGCCCAGGGCCTAGTGTCAACTCTTCACAGAGTGGGGTGGGGGTCAGCAGTCTCACTGACCCCATCCCTCTCCGTGACGAGGTTAGGACTGCTGCCTTCCCTCATTGGCTGACATTAAAGCAGCAGTCCCAACACCACTGGGACCTCCGAGGCTTGGGACTGCTACCTTCCCTCATTGGCTGACCTAAGGTCGGCCAATGAGGGAAGGCAGCAGTCTCAACCCTCCTGTGACCTCTGAGTTAGAGCTGTTAGAGCTGCAGGTAAGTGTGATTTTTTTTTTTATTAATGTTTGGTGCCTGTGTGTGTGCATGTTTGAATATTTGGTAAATTTGGCACAAAGAAGGATTTCACACTAAATTATAGTTCAAAATGCCAAATTGCATTTTGCATAATTTTACATAAATTTTCTGCAACTTAATGTAATTACTCAAAAGCAAGTTATGCGAAATTCGAACTTCCCCATGCAGGACAATCAGTATGTAAAAGTAACACCTTGGGGACAATGAAGTCAGGGTCCTGGACTGATATTAAAACTTTGCAGCTGGATTTAATGTACAAAATATCCTTTAGTACAGATAATATTTTCTCTAAATCACAGATCCAAAGTTACGACTTCAGTGGAAAATGTATCCCCAAAGATGCTGTAGAAAAGCCTTACTGCCACCCGTAGTTGTGCATAGACACTGCCACCTGCACCTCTAGGTAACAGACTACAGTGTTTGAGTTTGGAAGAATGTGGAAATTAACGCAAAATGCTCTTTACAAGAGGGTGTAAAAACGTTTTTGAAGGGGAAATGACACTGTCTTTTTGAAAATGTTCAAACAGAGCAAATTTCCATTGAAAAATGGAGGCTTGACTGATATGTTCGTTATCCTACCCGAACAATAGTTGACAGACCGTTCCCATCCTACAGGCTTTTCATTTGAGGGTATGTAAGACTGACGCTGTCAGAACCGCACTAAGTGGTAGGATGGCACAAGCCGCACAGGAAATGACCGCATTGTCTGGTTGCTACGCCCACTTCCGGTGTTAGCCCCATTACCTCTTTTGATTAGTCTTTGCACTGCCAATGAGCGGTGACCAGATTTACATGCCACGGGCTCGTCCCCAGCCCTGCAGGGGTTAAGAGTGAGTCAGAGGGTCCCACCTAGAGATCTCTCTGCAGGAGACATCAGTGCTCTCCTGGGCGGTGCACTATGGCGCGTTGTACTCTCCTTCTTCTGTTTAGCGCATTCTTCGTCCCATGTAAGATAACATTTTAGCACCGTTCTTTATTTTGTAGAATGGTCAGTCTTTGCTGTTATTCTATTGCTTTTTGCATACCGGGTTCATTAACGATCTTGTGTTTTGTGCTCAGTTTGCAGCTCCCAGCAGCTCTCTCAGCCGTCATCAGTGTCTGTCTCGCCAGGAGGGACCGCTCGACTCTCCTGCACTCTGTCTTCTGGGTACAAAATTGGCAGCTACAGAGTAAGCTGGTTGCAGCAGAAGCGTGGTGGGGTGCCTGTGTTTGTTTACCATTACTACACCAGCAGTGACCAGGGCAGAGGATCGGGGATCCCTGATAGATTCTCTGTGACCCCTGACACCTCTGGAAACCTCTGGACTCTGGTCATCACCGGTGTCAGGATGGAGGACGATGGTGACTATTACTGCACTACTTGGGTGGCGAGCACGTTTACACAGTGACGCTGATCTATGGGGAACTGAGACAAGATCTGTGTGTGGCTCAGTCAGCCCTGGTCTGAGCCATCACTGACCTACAGCTGCGCAGACTGCAGCCTGGACACTCTGCATCTCAGGTGCATCACTGACCGCAGGTAATGCACAGTTCCAGAGCTGTGGTCCTCACTGCCTTAAAGTCTCTTGACATCACCCTTCACTGACTTTGAGTTTAGCATCTTAGAATCCATCATGTTTTTTCAAAACAGCGTGAAATCAAGTTTTAGTTTGGGCAAACATCCTATTGCGGGAGAACACACCGAAGACGAGCAGCTGCAGGATTGGCAGCCCACGTAATAATGTTTAACTTCACATTTTGTTTTGGTATTTAACATAATGTCTAGTGGCGGCTTGTGACATTTGAAAATGATGGCGAGTAAAAGTGCAAGATGCTCCTTGGAGTGATAGTAGCGCTATACAAGTTTTCATTTACATTACATTACATTACAAGATGAATGCCCTGTGGTGAGTGAGCGCAGCGAGCGAGCCCGGCTGCCATAAGAGGGCGTTCGGGGTGCTTCTCCCCGATGAAAAATTTGGAAAGAGTGGGCAAATGGTGCATTTTCCAGAAAATTTGAGAAAGCAAGAAGGTTAAATAAGCAATTGTGAAAGTGTAGTTATGACATCATTAAAGAGCCTCTGGGTGGCATTACTTGAACTGCAGACACTGTGGCAAGCTGGGGTGTTCTGGACGTGCATTCTAAAGGCCCCAGGTTCTTGTAGGTACCTGTACCTTGAGGAAGGTAGGGCTGTGGTACAGAGTCAAATGCTAAGCTAGAACATCTGAAGGCTAGTAGTATTGGAGAAAAGTCAAACACATGTCAGGCCGGTGCCCGAAAAACCAGCATGGCTGAAGCAGTGTTAGTCACTTGTCATGCTGATCGACTGAAAGGCCAGGAGGAGGCGGGGCGACAGTGTGTGTCAGTCACATGTCTGACTGGTGCCTTTCAACAGACCAGCAGGGCTGGGGTGGTGTCAGTCATTCACACTTCCACGTGAGGGGCACTCTGCATAGGCGTGTTGGTCTCAGTACACATCAAGTGTCTGAGGGCCATCAGAAGGCAGGAGGCTGTCTGCAGGGTCGTCACGAGACTTACAGCAGTGTCTGCTGAGACCCCCAGCTGGGTACAAGGGACTGAGCCACATCGGCTGGACATAAGAGGCTGTCAGCAGAATCTTCATGAGACTCACAGCAGGGCCTGCAGAGTGACATGGTCCTTGACAGCGGGGGATGCACGTACTTATGCTGCCATTTTACGTTAGAGGCCGCATAAGCCGAGCACTTAGATTAACAAGGCAGCCCTCCATGCACTTTACAGACACTGGAAACTGTGTCACCAAGTCGGGAGGGGCGTTCTGCAGGCTAACAAAATGAGGGCGGGAGGATGGTATAACGAGGACCAGAACAGCATGAGAAGGCATAGTTCGACATGTGTAGTAAAAAGTTAAAAGGCACAGTTTAACATTGCAAATAAACCATGGTCAATGTATCACAGTATGTTTAAAATAGCACAGCACAACATAGCAGTAGGTAGCATAACGTAAGAAATCATACTACTCTCATGAGGGATAACTCCTGTATGCCACAGCTAGAATAACATAGCACAGCGAGTTACAGTGCAGCGGTTCACTGACAGAATATCGAAAACAAAATATCGTGTGGACAGAATATCGTGTCCAAAATATCGAGGACAAGAATATCGAGTAGGTAAGTGCAAATAGATGGGTATCAATTTACTATTCTTAACTCCAGATCTACCTACCTTGAAGATATATATATAGTCAAAGTACATATATGTGGAGTTATATATAGTAAAACTTTACTTACCCATAGAAAATGACCTTCACGATATTCTTGTCCTCGATATTTTTGACACGATATTCTGTCCGACGATATTTATGTTTTCGATATTTTGTCCACCCACCCAGTGCAGCATGGCAAAATAGCAGCATAGCACACTATAAAGTGAAACAGTTTAGTGCAACGAAACCCAGGATGGTGTAGAAGCGTTATAGTAATGTATTTACCCTGCAGAGAGCGGCAGCCTGATGCAGTGGCAGGAGGCTGTGACCGGAGTGCTCTGGGGTGCAGGCAGCGAGCCTAGGCACCAGTACCTCGTTACAGAGTTACAGTACAAAATGGCAAAATAGCAGCATAGCACACTATAAAGTGAAACAGTTTAGTGCAACGAAACCCAGGATGGTGTAGAAGCACTATATTAATGTTTTTACTCTCTAGAGAGTGGCAGCCTGATGCAGAGGCAGGAGGCTGTGGCCAGAGTGCCCCGGGGTGCAGGCGGCATGCCAGGCCCAGTGCCTTGTCCTTGGCGCAGCAGAGGAGCTGCCTGCCCGCTGCGTTGGCCACCTCCTCACGGCAAGTGCCGGCCAGTAAGTCCTGAACATGGAAACTGATGTTTCTTCTGCTGGCAGGGGTTGTCATTCACTTACCTACAAGCCTCCTCCTTCGAGCATATATTGTCCCCTTGCTTTGTAAATATGCAATAAAGATATACAGGGACTCCTAGCTTATGCAATGAAAAGGGTCAACATGGTAGGCCATCAGTGGCGCGGATCTTTCTGTCAGTTCTTTCTGTTGTCGCGATAGAGGGGTACCTCACCCACCTCCCTCTCAGCAGGTGAGGTGAGATTTAACAAGCCCATGCTTGAATTATGGCTGCAATCAGGGCCAGACTGGCCTTAGCGGGCACTGGGCATTTCCCCGGTGGGCCGCCAGGGTGCGTGCCTGTTTTGGACCCCGCGGGGGCCGTTTTTGTTACCAGGCGGCGGTTTTGCAGCATTGCACTGCAATATCGGCCCCATCTAACAAAAGCAGCTGCAGTGTTTTCTACACGCACCGCCCCTCCCCACTCAACCTCCTGCGGCCGGTCTGACACATTTGCCAGGGCCGGTTTGCATTCCCAGTCCGGCCCTGGCTGCAATTCGGGTTAGGGGCACCATAATCTGGTGACTCCGACTTTCAGCATTCAGAGTAAGATAACAGATATTGGATGTGGCGCTCTTCTTTCTGCCAGTTCTTTCTGTTGTCACGATAGAGGGCAGGTGAAGTGAGAGCAGGGCTGGACTGGGAACCCAAAGCAGCCCTGGCATGATCCAGAGAGAGTCCACCCTGAGGAAGCACTACAGTCAATAGGTGTTCTAAGCAGCTGTCCCCAGCCCGGCCTATTATCAGACATGGCACTGTACGTATGCTCGGTGCGCTTCCCCACAAGCAAACCCAACCTCCCGGTGACAAGACATCAGGCTGCGAGCATGCCTGCCTCTATACGGCCGAGCACTCCATCGCAGCTCACCCCTGGCTCCTGAGTTCCTGAATCCTAGCGGCTTACCTGGGATGCGCTTGTTTGAGTGGATCTAATCCATAGTTGAAACCAGCGATCCTCTCTTCTCCCAAACACCCGGTAGTGCGCTTAGTATCCCGTGGGCCACACGCGGAGGTAGGCAGATAAGGAGCCATCATCGGCCATGTACAGTCCCAGGCAGGAGTCGTCCTCACTGTGAGGCAGGTTGTACAGACTCCCAAACTCCTGACCCCTAGGCCAATACAGACACTTCTTTCATTCTGGAATAGTATTACCAGCATGAGAGAAGCACTGGGATTGGTGTGAGGGGGCTGGTTTTCTACTCACACAGGGACTGGGAGCCTGTGTCTGCTCTCCACCCAGCTGTGCAACACTGCTCGGATTGGAGGCTGCTAAGTGCGCATGACGGTTTGGCTGTACTAAGATGGCCGGCCAAACAGTCATGCGCCCTTATAGGGCCCACCACCACTCCTCCTCCACATGCTGCAGCTGCCAATAGGGGATTGCCTGACCCCACCCCCACTCAGCTCAGTTGGCTTGGGGGCAGCCTGGAGGATAAAAATTAAATGATAATAAAATTGCTTTATTATCATTTTATTTTTTACGCTACAATTGGCAGTGGGGCCACGCTCCTCCGGCCTAGGGTAGGAGCCGCTGCTGATAATGTCTGCAAAGTAAATTATGCAAGTTTCACACAATCGTGGTTATTACCTCACTGCTTGAGCTTATAACTCTCTGAAGGCAGCTGCTGTGGCATGCCCATAAGTTTATCTTCTAAAGTCAAGCTAATTTTGATTAGTTTAGCTCCATGGTATTCACATATTTTTAAAGATGTTTTATAAAATCTGCTCTAGAACCTGGTACACTAGCTTTAGTAACTGCTTCCAGAATAGGTATTGGTGATACAATAAAAATCTTCTTTCCAAGTGTTGTGGCTCTTTCTGGGATTATAGCTTCCTGCATTTTTAACTGTATATGTTTTACAATATTGATTACATTTCTATTAGTCGAAAACTAATTTCCAGGATCGGTTGGATTTCAAAATCAGAAAAATGTATGTATTCAAAGTAAACTGGCATAGGGCAATTATTCTCTGGTGTTGGTGCTTTTCTAAAATGTTGTTAAAGTACTGTTTGCTTCTCACCTCATAGGGGGTTGCTGCTGAACCTGCAGTTCCTCTGATAATTGAAATACATGTGATCCAACCCACTTGATTTTATTAAACCACTGGAAGTTCCCAGGGCCAACCCTATCCACTTTGGCCACTTTCATGGTGGCGAAGGTCTTCAGCCCCACTAAACCTAGAATCTAATAGCTATTGGTGTGTGTGTGTGTGGGGGGGGGGGTACTATGAAAATCCAAGTATCCTCCCATATATAACACCAAAATCTAGTTTGAAGCAGCCATTGTACAACTAATAAACACAGAGACAGAAGTCTAGTAGAAAGAAGCAGGGTTTTCCAGCACAGAGACAGTGGATACAAAAGAATTGTTTGGCATGCTGTTCTCACCTCTTGAAGTGCACCCCAAGTGTTATATGTAAAACCCAAGCAGACTTGTCAAGCAGGATTTGACATTCCAACAGGATTTGACACTGTGATGTCAAAAAGAGGCCCACTGCGATTGGAGCCTGCCTGGCGGCGGGAACAAATGAAGGGCCCTTTCCCAGGTGTCAGCTAATATTTGCCTGTGATAGTGCAGGACTCTTTGAAGTGTACCCCAAGTGTTAAATGTAAAACCCTAGTGGACCTCTCATGCAGGATTTAACACTGTAATGTCAAAAGGAATGTTCACAACCACAACCTGCATATACTGTCAGTTTCGAAGGGGTTATTACTTGAGATGCTACTCGCCCGCTAAACTAATACTCCAATTTCTTACACCACCTCATGTCCAAAGTAGACTACAGAAAACTGCCCCACCTAACTCTGAGACACCTTGATTGTCAGTTTTGCCTCCCGTATCATAACCAACGCCTTTTCTAGGTGTCTCAGGTGGCCCTGACATTAGTTGCTAAACAACGCAATGTCATCCAGGTAGGCCACATGGAAGTCCTCCAGCCCTATGAATACATGGTGTGCTAGGCTCTAAAAGTGGCAGAAGAATTCTTCAACTCAAAGGGCATTACTATAAACCTTCATAATCCTTCTGCCATAGAAATGCAATTTTCTCCTTGTCACTTATGCAAAGGCGATGTGCAAGAACCCACTCTTCAATTGAAAGGTGTTCAAGTACTTTGCAGCACTTAACCGATCCACAAGCTCATCCACTCTCTGGATTAGATGAACATCTGTCTTGGTCACCTCACTGAGGGCTCGGTAGTCCTCACAGAACTGCAAGTCAGTATATCTTGCTCTGGTACTAAGGACTACAAGATCTCTCAATAACCACTGGGTCAAATATCTTGGCAACTTCCTCATTAATGAATCCCTGAACTGTCCCCGGACCTCTACACTCTCTCTGCTGCCCAGGCATCAATCAGGCGCTAATTGAAACCCTCCCACAGTTCCTCCCTTTAAGTCTCCATGCAGCAAGTCTGGAAGGAGGCCACTGTTTTCCCCAACTTCCACTACCATGTCCATGAGATTCACTGTGTAGTTTTGCTGGAGGTAACGCTTCAGGCTTTTCACATGGAACACCCTCCATGTTTCCCTTGTGATACCTGTTTCCGCCAAGTAGTTGACTTCAGAGCTCTTCTGTACTACCTTGAATGGCCCACACCATTTGACTTCCAAAGCTGCAGGACAAATAGAATTTAGCACAAACATCTCCTGACCACTATGATACCCAGTCAGCGTCACTTTCTGTTCAAACCAGCCCTTCATGAGTGTTTTGCATACCAGAAATGTTCTCTTCACCTCCCTCATGTATTGCACCATCAACTTCCTGAGACCAATCACATGTCCACCCTATACTTCTGTGGAGACTCCGAGGTTCCTCCCAACCAATCCCTCACTAGAATAATTTAGTGGACTCCTCACCAGGTGCATGTATAAACATTCAAAGGGACTGACCCTGCCCCCTTCTGTGGAATCTCTGTAGGGAGAACAAGAGACATGGCAGAAGATCCCACTTCCTCCTTAGGTTTTGTGGCAGAGTTCCCATCATGCTCTTGAGTGTTGAACTGCTCCACAGAACCAGTGATTTGTAGGTGGTATGCTATGGAGAAGTGGTAAGTCATACCAGCTTGCTCCCACATCTCATGTATGAGGAGATGAAGTAGGTTCCCCGGTCTGAGATTACAGTTCTTGAAATTCCAACCCTACAAAACAAGTTGTTGACTTTCGCACTTATACGGGCGACAACCTGCACTTCATGATGGCCCCCTTCCTAGTGATACAGGGTTGCCAACTTTGGCAAGATCGGGCTGGCAGCTCATATTCCTGCAGCGGTCAAGACTAGACCTGGTGTCTTATACTTTGCTCAATGGGATCCACTCACCGGGAACCACGCTAGGCCTTGCTCCCTCCAGGTGCTCTCCTCCTCCTCACAGGATCCACTAGTCCTGGCAGGCAGGAAGCATGCTGGTGCTCCAGGCTCAGGAAAATTGATCTTAACTTCCTGGATGATGGCTTCTCACCCAGCAGGGCAACGAGGAGACGTTGGTACCTGGTCCTGGTTCTAGCAAGTATAAGATGTAGCAACATTATTTCTCCTGATAAACACTGCTGTTGAACAACTTGTGGGTCTCATGCTCCACCTTTACAGTCCAATTTCAGACACAAATGTGATTTAGTGTCTGATCATTTGAAATGTAGGTTGTAGGTGTCCGCTCTTTTGAAGTGCTCTCTCCTCTGCATTGACCTTTGTAAAAGGGACAGTCTGCCACAGTAGGAGTGGCTCCAGTTCTGATTGACCCACAACATAGGCCAAGACAGTAACTAGGGATCACACATGGCTGTCAGCTTCCACTGAAATATGCCTCAAAAAGGTCTACCCTTCGCACTTTATCAAGATTTCCAGGTCTTCAGCGCCAACCTTATCAGTTCCACCATCTCCCTGACAATGAGCCCAGGCCCCGCTGACCAGTAACTATTCCTGGAATCAGAGAGACCTTTAATGTCTATGCTCACCTTCCTTCAGTATGTGCTCCAACTCAAGCCCTCTGGAAGACCAGCAATACACATCTTCTGTCTGGGAACTGCAGTTCTCACCTCTCTTAGCCTCTCCAGGGCCTTGCAGCACTGGTCCATGGCTGTGATGCCGAGGGGAAGAAGCCACTTGAAGTACATATCTATCAACAGTGTAACAAGTGTGGTGACACTGTGGTTCTGTGGGAACATGGGCTAAATGTACCCATTTTATGGCTGTACCTTACTGTCCGGTTAGTGGCCGGGGGGATGGAGCAATTTATCTCACTTTTACCAGGGCCCATTGCACCATTGGTACACCACTGGCTCCCCTCTGCTTTGTCTCTAAGTCTTAGTCATCTACTATGAGGCCTAAAGGATAGGGGTCCCTCCCTTGACCCTTACAATATAAACCCATGGTTATGAGGGCTAAGGTATGAGTCCCCTGTCAAAAAAGTAGCTTCTATTAATGTAGCAGGTGCCGTGGCACTCTAGCCCAGGGGTGTTAAGGGCCCAATGTATATAAATTATGGCTCCATTTTATTGGACCATGAATGTGAGGACCATGGGATGAGGCCATCATTAGTGCAACATGTGCAGTGGCACAGGAGCTGAGGGGTGTTAAGACCCCAATTTCCCTCAAGCTATGACAGCATTTTACTGTCAAAGCTCACTGTCAAATAATCACCTTGTTCAGAAGACGAGCGAAATCACTCTGATCACGTTGTGCTAATCATGTCAGGATGTAGGAGGAGGAGGAGGTGAGGCATGGTGAGCAGCTCGTCAGTGGCGAGCAGTGAGGAGCGAGTTGGCATGGCCGAGGTCTGCAGCATCTTCAAGGTCCCAGCAGCAATAAGCTGCCACCCTGATTCAGCCATCCGCATTGCCCGGAGCCACACTCATGAAGGGACAACACGCCCAAGTGAAATGAGTGGCCCGATGCACAGAGTACCTAGCCCCGACCCTCCTCTCCAGGTTTACGGTGAGGTGTGGTGTAATTTTGGTGTACACAGGCGTTTGCAGATGCAACAAGCGTTAGTTAGCACTAGTTACAGTGACTCACAGTGATTCTTAGTGGTGGCCTGGACAACGAGGTGAGCCCAAGTCAGCCCACCCCCCACATTAAAGTACTTGGTAACCGCCTATAAAAGTGCCTAAAATGCCTAAAATCTGGGAAAATGAAAAACCTGAAAACACAGAACTCACAGCTGGCCTACCAGCCATTCTGCATACATCCACATACAGCCAATGTCTTGGAACTGCAGAAGTGCACGACACACTCAGCAAACACAGTATTGGGAAGAGTTTGCCAGTAAAGCCCTTTAAAGGTTAGAACTTGTCTCTTCACGAAACTTCAAGCGAAAGGGAATGGTTAGCAGGGCAACATTGGCCAGATCTCCACGAGAAGGGGTGGAGCCCCATGGCCACAGAAGTGGCCCGTCCAGGACGGATGCGGCTTGTTGCTTGTTGCAGTACTCTCCCCTGACACTACAACCACAACCTGTGTTAACAGCGCAACAACTCAAATGACTTAACTAACTCATCCGGCAAGTCGACTTCCGCTTTATGCTCATGAGGTGAGGCGGCACAGCCAAGGCAATCAAACCAATCATTATTCACAAATAGAGGGACAACGGGCTTTTATACATAAGGTCCAGCACAGTTGCCCAAATGCAATATGAAAATTAAAGTTGTGCTGTTCCTGAATGATCTAGAATATAGCAGTATACAAGGGACAGTAGGCTACAGTGTCAAAAGAGATGGGAATCCATTTCTTTGGAATGTAATGCCCTCACACACCCAGTTGGGTGTCATGCTTCATCATCGGGCCCGGCAGCAGTGGGTAGGTCCTTGGACACATTGCGTACTACGTAAACTAAATGGGGAAGTTCCTCATATCTTGACCTACCGGGGTTGATGAAGCAGTAGTATATCCCAATTAGGGTAGAACCAGAACTACCAGCCATTAGACAGAGTAAGTCATGGTGGCTTAAATCCCAAACATTAATTTATTTTTGTTTTCCGGTCCACCTTAGTGTAGATAGTTTTTAAACTTTAGGTCCTGACGAATCGCCTCTAGACTTGTAGAATTGCAAAGAAACATGTTGACCAACCACACGGAAGAGCGCCACACCTAAGACATTAACTTACCATTGCGCCTCTCCTCTTTATTTTAATCAGGGTAGGAGACCCCACAATTAAAGTTATTTTTGCTGGTACTCCCAACCCTGTTTTAACTCACATAACATCACACACCACTAATTATGACTTGAGTGATGTCCATATATACATATAGAAACTAGCCCCTTACTAAAATAGGAGAGTGGATTAAAAGCAGTAGGGACAGGACTGACCTTGGTGGATTATCAGAGTTGACTTCCTTAGGTGTGGAAAGAAAAGATGGTAATTTAGTGATCTGCTGTTGATCAGATAGAACTGATGTGATCTGTTTGATGACTCAGCAGCTCAGTCCCACAATTCCTTTAATTTTTTCATAATGGAATGATTTATGGTGTTGAAGGTTATTGACTAGTCTAAGAGTACCAGTGCCACAACACCCCATTGAAGATCATCCAAAACCAATAGGATCACCAGTTCTGTTCTGTGTCCTGTCAAAACTGGTGTTGGGAGGCATCCAAAAGATTTTTGCCTTTTACAAATTACTGGAAAAGGTTAAAAAAAATTCAAAACGTTTGCCAATGAATGGTAGAAGGAAAATCAACCACAAGTTTGTGGGTCAAGGGGTGTTTTTTTTAAAAAACATTGTTCACAGTGGCAGTTTTCTTTGCGATTGGGAAAATACATTGTTCTAAAGAAAAGTCAAACAAGCCCAGCAGTTCAACGTTGAGAGAAGGGAAAACAAGTTTCATGTACTTAACTGGGCATAAGCTGATCCGATGACATCTTTTACAGAAGCGTCAAGATCACCCCATCACCTGGTGTGAAAGAGTTGAAATTAATCGAAGTTTGGTTGTTGTGAATTGTCATTAAAAGGTTATGATCTGCGAAGTGGCTTTTCTTGGCTCACCTCATTTTAAATTTATAGGTGGAAGCTGTGTTGAGTTATTGTATTATTTTATTTCTATAATTGCCTCTTCCCCGTTGTCTTTATAACCTGGGCTATCTCAATTAGAGAGATTTTAATTTGTCAGGGAACCTAGGGGCATATTAGCAAATATCGCAAAGCGCGCTTAGCGCTCATTTTTTTATCGCCGGATTTTATCGCCGAGATAGCGCGTTATTAGCAACGCGTATCTCCAAGGCGATATTAAATCCAGCGATAGCCGTGATAACATGCTGTATCGCGGGAAAACAAGCGATGATTTCCCTGCGATACTGCAAACCTTGCTGATAGGCAGGCATGGACTCAGCCATGCAATCCACCTCCCATGTTAAAGATGGCTAAGTTGTATTTTTAGCAGGTGTTAAAAACCTGCGATAAAGGGGGCTTAGCGCAGCTTTCAAGCTCGCATCGCGGGTCTTGTGCAGCCTTGCTAATATCCCGAAGCTGTGTTAGCGAGTGTTTGCCAAGGAGTTGTGTGGAGGAACGTCCACTTTGCATGTCATTAGAGATAAATATCGCTGACATGCAAAGCGGCACCAAAACGGTCGCTTTCGCCATAAAGCTGTCGCTAACAGCTGTTAGCGACAGCTTGCTAATAGGGCGATAGAAATATCGCTGCTTTAGCGGCAAAAAGTGCAGCTAAAGCGTCGATACCGCCCTTGCTAACATGCCCCCTAGATTTTTATGTTCTACATAGTTACATCTGTTGAGAACTGTGCTCTTTTGTTCTTCTTAGAAAAAATGTGATGGGAGGAATGATTGAATTAATCTAGACACTATTCTTTACTTGGGCGAAGTTCCAATGTTTTTTATTCATTGTGTTACTTTGGTCAGGGACTAACCTTATGCAAAATCAGTCTTGGTTCTGCTTATATGGGAACAGTCTAGACATGTCCCCTCTCAAAGCAAAAAAAACCAGTTTAAGCCGAAGATTAAAAAAGTAATCGATGTTATTACACAAGACCATCAGCTAATTGACCTATGGCGTAGAGCCCATCGGGAAGAACTGGAGTATACTTGCTATTTCAACAATATCAGTCAGCTTCCCGCATTGATTTTTTTTTAATATCCCGTTCTTTGAAATATTCTGGATCGGAAATGGAGGCTAATTCATTTATAGACCATTCCTTGGTCAAAATAGAAATAGAAATAGGGGAGGGAAGGAGGGTGAGGTCCAGGTGGCAGATAGATCAACTCCTTCTCTCAATCCAACAATGGGTAACCGATATAAGAAAATGGATATTAGAGTTTTTTAAGGTGAATAAGGGTACAGTGGTACTCTTTTCAGTATGGGGGGCTTTCAAGGCCGCAGTCCATGGTCAGCTGGTGGCCTTTATGGCTGCACAGTCTAAAATTCAGAGGACGCACATAGATGAACTCCAGTTGGCAGTTGATACGGCCTTGCTCCAGAAGAATGCCTTTTTAAGGGGAAATGAGATAGGTGGGGGGCAGATTGAAAAAACTAAACAGGAGTTAAGAGAGTTTTTTCTTTTAGAGGAGATCAATAGCTCCCGGACATTTTCAGCA
Source organism: Calotriton arnoldi (assembly GCA_963921515.1). Taxonomy (NCBI): domain Eukaryota; kingdom Metazoa; phylum Chordata; class Amphibia; order Caudata; family Salamandridae; genus Calotriton; species Calotriton arnoldi. The sequence goes on from CAWUFW010006463.1 coordinate 88,262, forward strand.
GAGAGTCTACGAAGAGAGCCAAATGGTAGGCAAACTGCTGGCCTGGTCAACTAAGGTCAAACAGGAAGCAGCCCTAATTACTGAAGTACTAGAACCTAACACAAGAGCCCCGGTGACTGATAAGGAAAATATTGCATAAGTTTTTTTGCAGCATTATGAGCAGCCATATTCGACTAAATATATGGTGGGGCAAGAGGCAATTCAACAATACTTTGAGGACATCAATCTCCCGCAGCTATTGAATAGCCAGGCAGAGGAGATTCAAGTTGGCATTTCAGCAGCTGAAATTCAGCTAGCCCTCGCCTCAATGTCGGGAGGTAAAGCATGCACTAATGATGGGCTGCCAACAGAATTTTATAAAGTCTTTGCCAAAGAATTAACACCCTTTTTGGTGAAACTTTTTAATTCTGTGAAAACGGGTTGTATGGTTCCTACAGCCTTTAAGGAATCCATCATTGTCAGTTTTGTAAAGAAGGGAAAAACCCCAGAGATATTAATTCATATAGACCAATTAGTTTACTCAATTCGGACTATACAATTTTAATGAAAATCTGGGTGCAGCGTTTTACTCCTCTGGCACAAAAAGTGATCCATAAAGACCAGACAGGGTTCGCTGCAGGGAGGTTGATGTCCACAAATACAGGGTTTTTAGTACAGGCACTTGACTTTTTTAATAGCAATCAAACTCTAGCTCTTATTATGATGGTCGACGCAGAAAAAGCGTTTGACCGTGTGAATTGGGAAGCTCTTTTTATGGTCTGGGTAAGTATGGGATTCCCTCCCAGGTTATAAAAATGCTTTGTAATATTTACCAAGGGGCACAGGTACACATGTTTATTAATTCCAACCTGGCTGGGATAGTTAATGTCATGCAGGGGACTAGGCAAGGGTGCCCTCTTTCCCCGTGCTTTTACCTTTTTATCGAACCCTTAGCCACTAGAATACGTAACAACATGGAGGTAAAAGCACCAATACCAGGATTGGCCAAATTATAGTTGTTTGCAGACGACATTATTCTTTATCTTAGCCCGGAAAGACAGAATATAGATCTAATATTAGCCTAATTTGCACAATTTGAACTAATTGGAGGTTACAAAATTAATCGCAACAAGACTGAAATTTTAACAATTAATACTTCAAATGATTTTCTTCCCTACAATTTTAAACAACAAGCCCTTATTCCCAATCCAATCCGATATTTTGGGATTTATGTTACTAGTCATTATACGGAAATCAATAAATTAAACTATGAAGTCATGCGGAAGAAAATCATAAAACTGCTAGAAGAATGGCCGTTACTACCACTCACATTGATAGGCCGAGTCGCTCTTATAAAAATGTCCATTTTACCTTTACTTGTTTTGTTTGTTCAGAAATGTCCCTATAAAAATTAATATGACCTATTTTAAAGAGTTGGAAATTATTTTTAGAAGGCTTCTGTGGAATAAGAAGGCACCGAGAGTTAAACTCTCAGTGCTCCAACTTGAATTCAATCAGGGGGGGGCTCGCACTTCCTCAAGTTCGTACATATTATGAAGCAGCCTTTTTAGATCTAAAGCCCGGTCACTAGACCGTAAGGGATCCGTCGATATTTTTTTTTTAGAGAAGATGGTGCAAGAAGCTGGTTCACAGGTATTTCTGAAAACAGCTAAACTCCCCAAAAAAACGAGATATAAGACCGTGCAGGAATACATCTATAGACTCCAGACTTTCTATTCAAAGCAAGCTTGCTCCACAGGTCCTATTTCCTAAAATTAGCCAAATGTAAAAGCTTGGGCCTTCAAATTCAGGGCAGTCATTTAAAGTTTTGGAATAATTGGGGATTTAAGGAGACAGGTTACTTTTTAGTCGATGGTAGAGGCATTACTTGGCAAGAGGTCCAAGCGAGGTGTGGCGACCAGAGTAAGCCTCTTTTCTTCGAATATATTCAGATTTCACATCTGCTAAATAAGTGCAGTCTCCTATCTAGTTCAGGCCCAACTCCACTTGTGATTGCCCTATTTAGAGCAAAGCTAATTGGGGTGGGCAATTGGTATCGCTGTATACGGTCGCAAGGGGAGCCAATCATGGTCAATAAATTCTTAGAAAAAGTAACCTAGGAGACAAAATGTAGGCTCTCAAATCGGGATTGGCAAGCTATTTCACAGCTAGGCAGCAAGGCCTTAAGAGTGGATAATTTTAAAAGAATGGCATTCCTGTCACGTTGGATGGCGTATTATACCCCCAAAGCTCTTCACAAGATACGCCCGGAACTAGAGAATAGATGCTTCCGCTGTCAGATGTTGGGCGAGGGAGGTTGGCTCCATACTTTTTTACTTGCCCAAAGCTAGGACAATTTTGGGAAAGGATCTTCTCGGCTTTAAGCTGGGGAGTTCAGAAAAGTTTGGATCCTGATGCCAAGATTGCACTTTTTGGTCTTGCTAGTCAGAGACAAAACCTCGAAATGTCGAGAGGGGAGGAGGCATTTGTAGCAATTGCCTCCCTTGTGGCCCGCTCTCTGGTACTCCAGAATTGGAGGTCCTCCAAAATACCTACCTATTTGGAATGGTTTGATAAAATGATCCGTGCTAGGAATTTTGAAGAAGCATACGCTAAGAGAGTAGGTGCTAATAAAAGATTTGATGCTGTATGGAATTATATGGAAAGGCTAGAGACTTTCGTCGAAAAGTAGGGCCGAACAAAAAGTTGCACTTTAGCACCGGACTTTAGAAATTTTTCTGTTGGAAAGTGCTGTAATACATTGCATTGGCTGCATTTTTGGCGAGTCTGCATGGAAGATGAATTCCTAGCATTATGCTTAGAGGGTAAATCAGCACATTGTACTTTATGGGAAAAAAAAATTTACTCATAAGAAGCTAAAGCTAATTGTATTCCATTGATCAAGGGGGAATAAAAGGGGGGAAAAAATCACAGCACTAACTGCACTTTAAAAAAAAAAAAAAACATTTTTTTTTGCCAATATCTACGGATAGAAGCCAACGTTAATTCTATTGGAATAATGGATATTTGTTAAATATTGTATATTGCACTTTATATATGTTTGTTCTGTCTAATTTTATATGTATATAGGGATACCTGTTTATTAAATCGTTTGCAGTAATTCTATGTATTCTCTGTGTTTCTGCTCAAGAAAAAAAAAAACAGCCCCAGACTGGTCTCAGCCTTGTTAGTGAGGTACATATTGTATCTAATATCCCAATGATTTACAGAAACCAAATCTTGGCATCCCCTTTGCACTGCTGGAGTTTTACTGACAAGCAGAAAAAGACGAAGGGCAGAATGCTTTAAATTAATTCAGCCTTTGTAACTATTGTAGGAAGCATTCCAGGCTATTGCTGCTAGGGGCGAGGATAAACATGCAAATCAGCCTTGGTTCTCGAGTGGAAAACATAAAAATTCCAGCTTTTGTTGCTTTATCCATTTTTTCTTATGATTTGGACATGGCTATTCTGGACCTGCTGCTAAAATACTGGCTAGGGAGCAGCATTAGAGGCCTGGTCTTCCTCCCCTGGGCTGTGCAGCCGTAGCTCATCACTGAGGCTCATGGAAATGGGTAGGTTAGTGAGCCAGGTTTGCAGCATCATTTAATTCCATTTGGACATGTACTTTCCAATTGTGCTGCAAAAATGGAAAGAATCATTGCATGCAGTGAAAGGAGATATATCTCAAAACGATCAACTGAATCTGCAACATGCTAATTTACAGAAGGAAATTTACTTGAGAACTATCTAGGTGCATGCTAATAATTAGTATCAGACCTTTTAATGGCTGCAGAGGGCATCAATAGGGGTTGTAGTGATGGCTCAGGGCACACGCATTAAACCCTTTAGCCTTAATATCTTTGTATTTTGTAGTGATTTGATTGATTTGCTTAATAGAGGTCAAACAATTTTCTAATGGTTTGTTTGCTTTCATATCTTTCTTTTCTTAAAACTCTTCTGTGCCACACACCTTATCTTTTGCTGGGTATCTATAAAAACCATCTTAAATTTGAATCCTCAATGGACCCCTTCCAAGGTATCCTACATGCTGTATCGCACTCCAATAGCGCCTTTAGACACATGACCCCATTACCACACCCTGAGGATCCTCCACAGTCTTCTCTTGCCAACCCACATCACCTTTTAAAACCAGCTGCATCATCTACATAACAATCATGTATGGCATTCATACCTACTTGGATGACAAGCTCACCATTTCCAGATGCTCTCTGCAAATTCACAGCAAGGACACTTTTCGGACGGAAAACGAAGAAGTGGAAAAAAATAAAAATAAAACAAAGCAAAAGGTTTTTCCCACATATTCACCAAAGATCTGGAATGATCTATATCCACCCAGCAACCCCAATTTATGAAACAGTTGAATATTCACCTTTTTAAAGAGCACTACATCATGATTCAGTAATAGTCCGCAAACTATCCTATCAGAATTTGACTGTCTTTGGCTTTGATCTTGTAGAGCTCTCCACTGTTTTTCATTTATGTTTGTGCTGTATAAAGACCACATATACACATACATACAACCTACATGCATACACACATATATACATACATACATACATACATACATACAAACACATATACATACGTACCTACATACAGACATACTGTTGGACTTGGCCCTTTTTGGCTAAAGTTTCCTAAACTTTTTGCCTTCCCCCTAGACCTTTTTTCTGACATGGTGTTGCCAACTTAGATGCTTTGGGCACTTTGCCACTACTGATCAGTGTCAAAGTGCAAGTGCTCCCTGTATAAAGTGTAATGGTAATTGGTTGTCCATAATTGGTATATTTGTCTTACTAGTAAAGTCCCTAGTAAAGTGCACTATGTGTGCCAGGGCGGGTAATACAAATGCTACTAGTGGGCCTGCAGCACTAATTGTGCCACCCACACCAGTAGCCTTAAAGAGAGATCTCAGGCCTGCCACTGCAGTGCCTGCGCGCAGTTTGTTAAACTGCCTTGTTGTCCTGACAAGTGCACCCACTTGCCAGGCCTTACCCTTCCCTTTTTATGCACATCAGACACCCCTATGGTAGGCCCAAGGTACCCCCCTGGGCAGTGTGCAGTGTATGTGAAAGGTAGGACATGTACTAAGGTGTGTACCATGTCCTGACAGTGAAATACTCTCCATTTCGATTTTCACTGTTGCAAGGCCATCTTGCCCAAAGGACAGAATGGATGAGGCTGTGTAATATGTTTCCAGCCTATCTTCCCATAGGCTTAAGATGGAGAGGTGAAGTTTAGTGTGCCTGAATTCACAATTTAATAACATATCTTTTTCTGAAGGTGGTTTTTGCATTGTGTGTTTAGAAACAACACTTTTAGAAGTGGCTGTTTCTTTTGTTCTAACAATTCTGTGTGTCTCTGCCTGGTTGTGGATTGACTGTCTGGATTTGAATGTGATAGGATCTGGGCAATGTCCTGACCCAGGGGAGGAGGTGAGACAGCAACAGGCTGACCTGCATCTGGAGTGTAGGGGGGAGGAGTAGCCCCTTGAGGTGAAGAGGCCTGGGCTGCCGACATAAAACAATGGCTCCATCTCCTGCTGAGTGATTGAAGATCCAGACCCTCACTATCAAAGGAAGAAGGTGTCACTGGCAGGGAGACACCCAGAACTGGTTTAGACAGGGGTCAGTGCCCCCCTGAACACAAAGACTTAAAAGACATTTAGGTGTATAACTATGAGAGCTGAAACCCCTGAACGTTGGACTGATCAAGACTGAAAAGGATTGAAACTACTTTGTGGTCAAGAGGAGCCTCTGCCAAGGAAGAAACAGCTGAAGAGACTGAAGGAAAGGACTGACCCTTGCTGTGTGTTCCGGGGCTGGCCTGCAGTTTGCTGATTTAACCAAGGAGAGGCTACGGGACTTTGCTGTGTGCTGTGTCCTGAAGTAACTTGTCCCCAAGGGCCCGAGGAGAGCTGGCTCCCTGTTGTGGAAACTCAGGAACATAAAAGTTTCCAGGTGGGTCTCAGCGACGCTGTGTGCGTGTGCTTTTTGCAGCCTGAGACCTGCGTAAGGATTGCCCCGTGATCATGTGCAGCCGGAGTCCAAGCGAGTCTCAGCGATGCTGTGTGCATGTGCTTCTTGCAGCCTGAGACCTTCATGAGTATTGCCCTGTGATCGCGTGTACCCAAAGTCCAAGTGAGTCTCAGCGACGCTGTGTGCGTGTGCTTCGTGCAGCCTGAGACCTTCGTGAGGATTGCCCTGTGATCGTGTGCACCCGGAGTCCAAGTGAGTCTCAGCGACGCTGTGTGCGTGTGCTTCGTGCAGCATGAGACCTTCGTGAGGATTGCCCTGTGATCGTGTGCACCCGGAGTCCAAGTGAGTCTCAGCGACACTGTGTGCATGTGCTCTGTTGCAGGATGAGACCTTCGTGAGGAATTGCCCCGTGACTGTGTGTCCCGGAGCAGTCTAGTTCTCTGCTTCGATCGAGCAGCGTGACCAGAGCTGCTGCGATCGTCATTGCCATCGGCCCGGACCCGCGTCCCCAGAGGAGCTGTGCCGCCGGCCCGAGCCTGCCTTTGCCAAGGAGGGACCTTGAACCATCCCCGTCGGGGGGGCCCGAGTTCCACTGCCCAAAGATCAACGAAGTCGCACCGGAGGCCCAAGTCGCGAGGAGAGGAGAGTGAGATCGCACCCCCCAGGTAACGCTCAGCGAGCGTGCATGTGTCGCCGCCTGGGGCGGGGTGTGGGCTCCGAGAGAAACGCTCTCAGCCTTTCCCATCTTTGCAGCGCGAGCCTCCGCTCAAGTCCATATCGCGGCCCGTACTTGCCGAGGAGTGGCAGTACCGGGGCCGGAGTGTGGAGCTGCACTTTGTTTTCCATCAGAACAGTGTTGGGGGCATATTTTGGCAGTAGCTGACCGCGAGTCAGTAAGAGTGGCATAGAGACCGTCCAGAGCACCGCGATCGGTGCTGAAGTATCTTATTTTTGCATTACGAACTGCCCGATTGTTGCATTACGAAGTGCATTATTTTTGCATTACAAACTGCCTGATCGTTGCATTACAAAGTGCCTTATTTTTGCATTACGAACTGCCTGTTTGTTGCATTATGAAGTGCATTATTTTTGCATTACAAACTGCCTGATTGTTGCATTACGAAGTGCATTATTTTTGTATTACGAACTGCCTGATTGTTGCATTACGAATTGCATTATTTTCGCATTACGAACTGCCTGATTGGTGCATTACGAATTGCCTGATTCTTGCATTACGAACTGCATAGCATTGCATTAGGACTGCATTAGATCATTGAGAATGGCTCATTAATACTGAAACCTACCTGTGCTTGCTGGCCTAATAACCGGCAAGGTGAAATATTACAAATAAGCATATGTTGGATTTTTATCGTGTGGTCTCATCGTATATCTTTTTTATATAAACATATAATTGTTTTCTATGAAACTCGTGTGGAGTCCATTTATGGTGTTATCACTGTGTTACTGAGAGCATGGTTGCAAACACTTTACACATTTGCCTTGGAGATAAGCCTGGCTGCTCGTGCCAAGCTACCGAGGGGGTGAGCAGGGGCTATCTGAGGTGTCCTTCCTTTCCCTGACTTAGAAGCAAGGGTCCCTATTTGGCCTAAGGTACCTACCTCAGCCAACTAGAGACCCCCAGTTCTAACACATACATACATGCATACATAAATACATACATACTGGACTAATCTGCAAATATTTTGTTAACCTTTCATGTAAATTTTGGAGATACCTAGGGCAAACTTTTCCACCCCTTGTGATTAATAGAAATAATAGAACTTTAAAATATCTATATTTATTTTATTAGCATTCTTATTCATATTTATATTGTTTTACAAATATACGCATCAGGAACGCTTCAATGATGTCAGCGGACGAATAGTCAATTGATAGTACTTGCTGTGATGTCATTTCCTGTGATGCCACATAGTAGGTACATTATAGGGGCCTTGTCACATTCTCTTTCTGCCTGAGTCACCAGCGCATACCCCTTGAAATGGCTGCCCCTGCTCCCCTCAACACCAGAGCCCTGATTATGAATTAGGCATAGTGGTAAATACCGTTTGCCAGGGTAAATAGCACATGAATTTACCAAATCATCTGATCATGAGTTATAAAAATTGCATGTGATATTTAGCACATATGTGAAGTACAGCATGTCTGTCGTCCTCGTGTGTGATATAAAGTACATGCTATTTACCCGATGTGATATTTACCATATGCAAAGAATAACATATGTGGTAAATAACACTCAATAACAGATATGAGATGTCATTGAAAACCAGTGGAAAATACCACCTTAAGATACCTCAAGTCAAAAGCAGGTGGGAAAAATTCCTAAATAGTGTAGGGATTGACTGCACTCCTGGTGGCCTCACGTGCTGCAACCTTAAAATAAAGGATATTATTAATTTGTAAATGCTGTGTGCTGAGGACTTGTTTACACAGAACTGTTGTGTTAGGTGCTCTGGATCAACGTGCAATGTCATGATGCTGTGGAGAAGCAACATTAGTTGTAACACATCATGTAACACATCACCCTCGACGTATAGGAGAGAGAAATCAACCCTTCATCATCAAGATTGCAATGCATTATGATTGTTGTAGTCCAATTTCAATACATGTCAGCACTACCATTAGAGAGTTGTTTGCCCCTAAGACATCACATATATCGATCAATGTGAATATACATAGCAAATGGTCACTGTTCGCAGTTAAAGTTCAGTTATTGAACAGAGAAAGGGGTGCTGGCCCACTCAGCCTTCTCTCTGTAAAGTCCAGATTTAACTATCATTGTAACTCGTGTGTTTCATAAGGTACAGAACTTCAAGTTCATGCATCTCAACACACGTAGACGTGAGAGTGAAATACATACACAGTAATTTTCTGAATCCTAAATGCACAACCCTCCTTAAAAATGACATTCATTACCGAGCATGGACCAGGCACTGAAGCATGGGTGGGCTATCTATGCTGCCATTGCCAAACCCAGACTGTCGCACAAAGAGATCGGGAAAGGGGCAGAGGCAAGTGTCGCCCTGCATACATGATGGCAGACTGTGAGGCCACACAGCACCAGATCAGGATTAAGGATTCTGATTTATGGGACCCTCCACCCACTACCCCACCACAGCAGCTGAGCAAGTCATGACCATCTGTCTGTGGAAGCAAATCCGTGTGACACTACCGGCCTGGCATTTCTATGAGTCTATCCCCTGTGGATGATCTTGTCGTCGTCATTGTTAGGGGAGGTTTTCTCCAGTATTCTTATATCCACCACTACCAATGGAGTCATGCAGATCTCCACTGGGGTGAGGTCTCTTCTGGACCAAACCATGGAAAAGATGGAAAACTGATGTGACATTGTCCCAATTCCAGCTTGTGGCCTGAAGGCCACAGCATATGTCAGTGACAAGCATTTAAATCACTGATCCATCTTATAGTGATATTCTTGCTTTGACTGCGTATCTGCTGTGCTCCACTTGCTTTCTCCTTAGAGGTTCGCATCGGCTTGCTCCCTTCCCTTTGTTGCAGATGTTGCCTCATTCCACTAGAACCTGACTCCATGATGGTCCTATGCATGCTGCTGGAGCTATCAGCTGCCTTCATAAATGATGCTCTACCCATGAGCAATGAGGAGTGGGGGCCGATGCTTTGCATGCCATGCTGCACCTTACTGGCGGGACATCTTCCCTATATAGCTGCTCTACGCCTCTGCATCCCAGGCATGTAGCCATGTTTATATGTTTGTGCATAGAAGTTTAGCAGGTCCGTGTGTCTTTGTATTCTGAAGACAAAATGAAACATCGAGGGGGCCTGAAATTTGAATTTGGTGACAAGCTTTTAGCCCACTGGGGCGATCGAAAATATTTTATATATTTTTTCGCATGTGCGACACCCACTTGGGATGTTATGAACTTTGATCAGACTACACGTTCCATAATTCCTTGAGCACTTGGTCATGTGATGCAATTAAAAGAGACTACTCATTTACATAAATATGAAAGTTTGGAGCGTTTGTCACATTCGTGAAAAGGCTGCCTGTGAACAAGGATGTCATCATCCGAAATGCGTCAGGCATGAGGCCTGGTCCTGGATTTGAGCTCGCCAGCTGTCCATGGCCTTGATGTGAGTGCAGACTCATGCTGTTGGGCAAAAACTTTGGGATTATATATATGCCAGTGAGCAAGGGCTACTGAGAGCCCGAAACGCGTTTGGTGAAATCGGAGGATTTTTAATGGACTAATGCTGTTTTAATGCTTGGAGAGTGATGCTGAAACCCTTTAAAGTCCGCCAATAAAGGAGAAGAAGTACGCTGTGAGTGGCGCCTCAATTTTGGAGCACTTTTCTTGTGGATATATATATATATATATTCACTGAAAAAACCATAGGTTTCAGGGACGTTATAGTTAGAATTTAGCATTTAAAAAACCTTAGAAATTCACTGAAAATACCATAGGTTGCAGGGACGTTGTAGTTAGTTGGACATTTCACTCGTACAAAACCAGAGAAATTCGGCTGTTATAGTTAGTAGAGCTAACTATAGCTCGCGCCCCCGCAATGCACTGCTGATGACGTCACATATTACATCACTCATGACATGCTCAGTGACATCACTGATGACATCACTGATTCGTCAAGCGGGGGCCGAGAAAAAAGGGGGGTTCCAAAGCGCGTTTTTTCCATGTTATTTTCCATAGGAAACTTTCTTACAGGGTACAGCCCGACCTGCTGAACGGAATTACACCAAATTTGGCAAAAAAGTAGGTCTTGGTTTAGAGTGCGCCCTTTTTTTTTTAAATGGTGTAAATCCGTTCAGTAGTTCCTGAGAAATTTTAAAAAGAAAAATATCGATATCTGAGCACCAAGGAGGAGTCGCGAACTCTCCTGAGCACAAGCTCAATTCTGATTGGCTACCAACACTCTAAACCAGGAAGAGTTGGCAGACATCTTGTGACTCGGTAACCGAGTCACAAGAAAAAGGGTGAAACAAAGATACAAAACATGAAAAGGGGGCAGGGTACAAACACCCTGACCCAATAGAGCCTGCTCAGTGGTCCCACTAGGACCCACAGGGACAAAAAAGCATTTTTTTTTTTAAATCGACCGACTCGCACTGGGATCGCGAATCCGGCTGAGAAAATAAGAAAAAATACAAGCGCGGACTCCTGCGCATCGTTTTTGAAAGCCCCGGGTGGGACAGGTCCCGGGGGCACTCACCAATTAATTTGCAGGGACCCGCGGGGCCCCCACAGCCCCAGGGACCGTCATCTCCCGGAGCTAACTTAATTGTATGAGTGGGGCACTGCAGCCCCCGCAGCCCCAGGGACCGCCACCTCCCGGGGCTTTAAACCCCCACGCTGCCCCGGGGACCAATACCTCCCGGGACTTTGAAAATCAACTGCGGGGGCATGCGGCCCCCGCAGCCCCAGGGACCGCCACCTCCCGGGGCTCTGTTTTAAATTTAAAATGATGTGTGGGGGGGAAAGCCCCCCCACACGCCCCGGGGACCACCACCTCCCCGGGGCACATACTGATTTAAAATGCGGGGGTCAGTAGTGGACCCCCTGGCCCCGGGGACCACCACCTCCCCGGGGCTTTAAAGACTTGGGAGGGGGGCCGCGCGGCCCCCCTCCAGGAGCCATTGATGGCCCTGGGGACTGCCACCCCCCAGGGCCGGCTCCTGCAATGTACTGGGGTGCCCACCTCCGGACATTGCTGTTTGCTATGGCAGGGCGGGAGCAAAGCTCCCGCCCTGCCATAGAAAACCCTGCTGTGCTTCATTGAAGGGAGAGCAGGAAAACCTGCTCTCGCTTCAATGAAGCAAAGCAGATTGCTTTTGAGCAAGGGAGCTGCATTTTAGCAGCTCCCCTTGCTCAAAGCAATGCCGGCTCCCAGGCCAGGAGTGGCCCGGGAGGGGGGGACACGCTGCCCCCCTCCGCGTTAATTTTTTTTAAAAAATGGGCGGGCCCCAGGGGATGGAGTCCCCGGGGCCAGAAATGGCCCAGGGGAGGGGGGCCACCCCTTGTGATTAATAGAAATAATAGAACTTTAAAATATCTATATTTATTTTATTAGCATTCTTATTCATATTTATATTGTTTTACAAATATACGCATCAGGAACGCTTCAATGATGTCAGCGGACGAATAGTCAATTGATGGTACTTGCTGTGATGTCATTTCCTGTGATGCCACATAGTAGGTACATTATAGGGGCCTTGTCACATTCTCTTTCTGCCTGAGTCACCAGCGCATACCCCTTGAAATGGCTGCCCCTGCTCCCCTCAACACCAGAGCCCTGATTATGAATTAGGCATAGTGGTAAATACCGTTTGCCAGGGTAAATAGCACATGAATTTACCAAATCATCTGATCATGAGTTATAAAAATTGCATGTGATATTTAGCACATATGTGAAGTACAGCATGTCTGTCGTCCTCGTGTGTGATATAAAGTACATGCTATTTACCCGATGTGATATTTACCATATGCAAAGAATAACATATGTGGTAAATAACACTCAATAACAGATATGAGATGTCATTGAAAACCAGTGGAAAATACCACCTTAAGATACCTCAAGTCAAAAGCAGGTGGGAAAAATTCCTAAATAGTGTAGGGATTGACTGCACTCCTGGTGGCCTCACGTGCTGCAACCTTAAAATAAAGGATATTATTAATTTGTAAATGCTGTGTGCTGAGGACTTGTTTACACAGAACTGTTGTGTTAGGTGCTCTGGATCAACGTGCAATGTCATGATGCTGTGGAGAAGCAACATTAGTTGTAACACATCATGTAACACATCACCCTCGACGTATAGGAGAGAGAAATCAACCCTTCATCATCAAGATTGCAATGCATTATGATTGTTGTAGTCCAATTTCAATACATGTCAGCACTACCATTAGAGAGTTGTTTGCCCCCTAAGACATCACATATATCGATCAATGTGAATATACATAGCAAATGGTCACTGTTCGCAGTTAAAGTTCAGTTATTGAACAGAGAAAGGGGTGCTGGCCCACTCATCCTTCTCTCTGTAAAGTCCAGATTTAACTATCATTGTAACTCGTGTGTTTCATAAGGTACAGAACTTCAAGTTCATGCATCTCAACACACGTAGACGTGAGAGTGAAATACATACACAGTAATTTTCTGCATCCTAAATGCACAACCCTCCTTAAAAATGACATTCATTACCGAGCATGGACCAGGCACTGAAGCATGGGTGGGCTATCTATGCTGCCATTGCCAAACCCAGACTGTCGCACAAAGAGATCGGGAAAGGGGCAGAGGCAAGTGTCGCCCTGCATACATGATGGCAGACTGTGAGGCCACACAGCACCAGATCAGGATTAAGGATTCTGATTTATGGGACCCTCCACCCACTACCCCACCACAGCAGCTGAGCAAGTCATGACCATCTGTCTGTGGAAGCAAATCCGTGTGACACTACCGGCCTGGCATTTCTATGAGTCTATCCCCTGTGGATGATCTTGTCGTCGTCATTGTTAGGGAGGTTTTCTCCAGTATTCTTATATCCACCACTACCAATGGAGTCATGCAGATCTCCACTGGGGTGAGGTCTCTTCTGGACCAAACCATGGAAAAGATGGAAAACTGATGTGACATTGTCCCAATTCCAGCTTGTGGCCTGAAGGCCACAGCATATGTCAGTGACAAGCATTTAAATCACTGATCCATCTTATAGTGATATTCTTGCTTTGACTGCGTATCTGCTGTGCTCCACTTGCTTTCTCCTTAGAGGTTCGCATCGGCTTGCTCCCTTCCCTTTGTTGCAGATGTTGCCTCATTCCACTAGAACCTGACTCCATGATGGTCCTATGCATGCTGCTGGAGCTATCAGCTGCCTTCATAAATGATGCTCTACCCATGAGCAATGAGGAGTGGGGGCCGATGCTTTGCATGCCATGCTGCACCTTACTGGCGGGACATCTTCCCTATATAGCTGCTCTACGCCTCTGCATCCCAGGCATGTAGCCATGTTTATATGTTTGTGCATAGAAGTTTAGCAGGTCCGTGTGTCTTTGTATTCTGAAGACAAAATGAAACATCGAGGGGGCCTGAAATTTGAATTTGGTGACAAGCTTTTAGCCCACTGGGGCGATCGACATATTTTATATATTTTTTCGCATGTGCGACACCCACTTGGGATGTTATGAACTTTGATCAGACTACACGTTCCATAATTCCTTGAGCACTTGGTCATGTGATGCAATTAAAAAGAGACTACTCATTTACATAAATATGAAAGTTTGGAGCGTTTGTCACATTCGTGAAAAGGCTGCCTGTGAACAAGGATGTCATCATCCGAAATGCGTCAGGCATGAGGCCTGGTCCTGGATTTGAGCTCGCCAGCTGTCCATGGCCTTGATGTGAGTGCAGACTCATGCTGTTGGGCAAAAACTTTGGGATTATATATATGCCAGTGAGCAAGGGCTACTGAGAGCCCGAAACGCGTTTGGTGAAATCGGAGGATTTTTAATGGACTAATGCTGTTTTAATGCTTGGAGAGTGATGCTGAAACCCTTTAAAGTCCGCCAATAAAGGAGAAGAAGTACGCTGTGAGTGGCGCCTCAATTTTGGAGCACTTTTCTTGTGGATATATATATATATATATTCACTGAAAAAAACCATAGGTTTCAGGGACGTTATAGTTAGAATTTAGCATTTAAAAAACCTTAGAAATTCACTGAAAAAACCATAGGTTGCAGGGACGTTGTAGTTAGTTGGACATTTCACTCGTACAAAACCAGAGAAATTCGGCTGTTATAGTTAGTAGAGCTAACTATAGCTCGCGCCCCCGCAATGCACTGCTGATGACGTCACATATTACATCACTCATGACATGCTCAGTGACATCACTGATGACATCACTGATTCGTCAAGCGGGGGCCGAGAAAAAAGGGGGGTTCCAAAGCGCGTTTTTTCCATGTTATTTTCCATAGGAAACTTTCTTACAGGCTACAGCCCGACCTGCTGAACGGAATTACACCAAATTTGGCAAAAAAGTAGGTCTTGGTTTAGAGTGCGCCCTTTTTTTTTTAAATGGTGTAAATCCGTTCAGTAGTTCCTGAGAAATTTTAAAAAGAAAAATATCGATATCTGAGCACCAAGGAGGAGTCGCGAACTCTCCTGAGCACAAGCTCAATTCTGATTGGCTGCCAACACTCTAAACCAGGAAGAGTTGGCAGACATCTTGTGACTCGGTAACCGAGTCACAAGAAAAAGGGTGAAACAAAGATACAAAACATGAAAAGGGGGCAGGGTACAAACACCCTGACCCAATAGGCCTGCTCAGTGGTCCCACTAGGACCCCCAGGGACAAAAAAAGCATTTTTTTTTTTTTTTAAATCGACCGAATTCGCACTGGGATCGCGAATCCGGCTGAGAAAATAAGAAAAAAATACAAGCGCGGACTCCTGCGCTTCGTTTTTGAAAGCCCCCGGGTGGGACAGGTCCCGGGGGCACTCACCAATTAATTTGCAGGGGCCCGCGGGGGCCCCCACAGCCCCAGGGACCGTCATCTCCCCGGAGCTAACTTAATTGTATGAGTGGGGCACTGCAGCCCCCCGCAGCCCCAGGGACCGCCACCTCCCGGGGCTTTAAACCCCCCCCCACGCTGCCCCGGGGACCAATACCTCCCCGGGACTTTGAAAATCAACTGCGGGGGGCATGCGGCCCCCCCGCAGCCCCAGGGACCGCCACCTCCCCGGGGCTCTGTTTTAAATTTAAAATGATGTGTGGGGGGGGAAAGCCCCCCCACACGCCCCGGGGACCACCACCTCCCCGGGGCACATACTGATTTAAAATGCGGGGGTCCGTAGTGGACCCCCTGGCCCCGGGGACCACCACCTCCCCGGGGCTTTAAAGACTTGGGAGGGGGGCCGCGCGGCCCCCCTCCAGGAGCCCTTGATGGCCCTGGGGACTGCCACCCCCCAGGGCCGGCTCCTGCAATGTACTGGGGTGCCCACCTCCGGACATTGCTGTTTGCTATGGCAGGGCGGGAGCAAGGCTCCCGCCCTGCCATAGAAAACCCTGCTGTGCTTCATTGAAGGGAGAGCAGGAAAACCTGCTCTCGCTTCAATGAAGCAACGCAGATTGCTTTTGAGCAAGGGGAGCTGCATTTTAGCAGCTCCCCTTGCTCAAAAGCAATGCCGGCTCCCAGGCCAGGAGTGGCCCGGGAGGGGGGGACACGCTGCCCCCCTCCGCGTTAATTTTTTTAAAAAAATGGGCGGGCCCCAGGGGATGGAGTCCCTGGGGCCAGAAATGGCCCAGGGGAGGGGGGCCGCGCGACCCCCCTCCCCGGAAATATAATAAAAAATAAATGAACGAGGCCAGGCCCCAGGGGATGGGGTCCCCGGGGCCACTAGTGGCCCAGGGAAGGGGGCCCACGCGGCCCCCTTCCCGTTTCTTTAAAAAAAAAAAAAAATACTCAGGCCCCGGGGGATGGGGTCCCCTGGGCAAAAAGTGGCCATGGGAAAGGGGGCCACGCGGCCCCCTTCCCGTTTCTTTTTTTTAAAAAAATAAATAAAAAGAAAATGCTCAGGCCCCGGGGGATGGGGTCCCCTGGGCCAAAAGTGGCCCAGGGAAGGGGGGGCCATGCAGCTCCCCTCCCAGAAAATAAGAATTAAAAAAAAATAAAAAAGAAACCGGCAACTCGCCAGAGGCCCCGCCCCCTCCCTGCAGCACTCTGCAAACGCGCCCCCTGGCGCGTTCTAAGTTGGGGGATTAAGACCCCTTGAATACTGAGGGTCACTGGGGGCCAACTAGCCCACCAGGTACCTTCAGTAAGTGCCACAGAGCTGCGTTGCAGAGAGGTGGTCTGTGGCCACGCCCCTTTTTACACCTCTCTGCAACGCAGCTCTGTGGCGCTTACTGGAGGTACCTGGTGGGCTAGTTGGCCCCCAGGGACCCTCAGGATTCAAGGGGACTTAATCCCCCAACTTACAATGCGCCAGGGGGTGCATTTGCACAGTGGTGCAGGGAGGGGGCGGGGCCTGACATAACAAGTGTGCAAACGTGCCCCCTGGCGCGTTGTAAATTGGGGGATTAAGTCCCCTTCAATCCTGAGGGTCCCTGGGGGCCAACTAGCCCACCAGGTACCTCCAGTAAGCGCCACAGAGCTGTGTTGCAGAGAGGTGGTTCGAGGCCACGCCCCTTTTTACACCTCTCTGCAACACAGCTCTGTGGCGCTTACTGGAGGTACCTCGTGGGCTAGTTGGCCCCCAGGGACCCTCAGGATTGAAGGGGACTTAATCCCCCAACTTACAATGCGCCAAGGGGCGTGTTTGCACAGTGGTGCAGGGAGGGGGCGGGCCTGATATAACAAGTGTGCAAACATGCCCCCTGGCGCATTGTAAATTGGGGGATTAAGTCCCCTTCAATCCTGAGGGTCCCTGGGGGTCAACTAGCCCACCAGGTACCTCCAGTAAGCGCCACAGAGCTAGGTTGCAGAGAGGTGGTCCGAGGCCACGCCCCTTTTTACACCACTCTGCAAACGCGGCTTCTGGTGCACTGCTGGTGGGGCGATGAGGTCCTCTTGTGTCCTGAGGACCTCAGGACACAGGTGGACTTCATCCTCCGAGCAGCAGTGCGCCAGAAGCCGCGTTTGTAGCGTGGTGTAAAAAGGGGCATGGCCTCGGAACACCTCTCAACAACGCAGCTCTGTGGCGCTTACTGGAGGTACCTGGTGGGCTACTTGGCCCCCAGGGACCCTCAAGATTCAAGGGGACTTAATCCCCCAACTTACAATGCGCCAGGGGGCTCCTTTGCACAGTGGTGCAGGGAGGGGGCGGGGCCTGATATAATAAGTTAGCAATCCTGCTGTGTGTTACTTACTGGAGATAATAAAAGGGGTAGTTGGCCCCCAAGGTTGACTTTGGGGGCTAACTATCCCTCCTGTTATCTCCGCTAAATCCCACACAGTGGGATTGCTAAAAGGTATTTGGAGGCCACGCTCACCTTTCTCCACCACTCTGCAAACGTGACTGCTATGTTATAGTTAGAAATTAGCATTTAAAAAACCTTTGAAATTCACTGAAAAAACCATAGGTTTCAGGGACGTTATAGTTAAAAATTAGCCTTTAAAAAACCTTTGAAATTCCCTGAAAAAACCATAGATTTCAGGCACGTTATAGTTAGAAATTAGCATTTAAAAAACATTAGAAATTCACTGAAAGAACCATAGGTTTCAGGGACGTTATAGTTAGTTGTACATTTTACTCGTACAAAACCTGAGAAATTCCGCCGTTATAGTTAGTTCAGCTAACTATAACTCGCGCCCCCGCAATGCACTGCTGATGACGTCACATATTACATCATTCATGACATGGTCAGTGACATCACTGATGACATCACTGATGACATCTCAAATGACATCACTGATGACATCATCCACGTGAAAATCTGATGCACCTCCTCACACCCTTATATAACCTTGATACACCCACTCTAAAATACAGACTACCATTTTCGAAACCATAGACACACCAATACCAGTTACTACATACGCACTCACTGATTCCTAGGTCTACACACACATCCACTCATTCACCCATACAGTCACTCATACATGCAGTCATTCATCAATACAACACTATCATTTGCACTCATACACCTATACAGACACTCACACACCACCACTCATCCAGAGTTACTCACACACCTAGTCAGTCATGCAAAGAATCAATCACACTTCCATTTACTCACCTATACAGTTATACACACACCACCTCACTTATTCATACAGATACTAACGCATACTTACTCTCTTATACATTCACTGATACAAGTACACACTCATCCATACAGCCACTCTCACAATCACTGACTCTCACGTATAGTCATTTATATACTCCAACTCTCACATACTCTGCCTTTTACATATGTAGTTACTTGGACATGTACCACTGAGACATCCATTCACTCACCAACACACCCATACACACACTCACCCACCCATACAGCTGTTTCCACATGCACTCTTGAACCCATACACCCAGTGAATCAACCACTCACACATCTATGCAGAGTCACACACCTCCCACCCACCCAGACACACACTCAGGCACCCATGCAAATACTCAGGCAACCAATCAATAACCCATATAGACACTCATGTAGCTACTCACCAACCCATGCAGCAGCTTACACAACAACAGACAGACTGATACAGACATTCACACAGTTTAGTCACTAACCCATGCATTCAGTAAGACCCATTTAATCACTCCCTTATACAGTCAGTCACGCACCTACTAAATCATCCATCCAGACACTTATACACCCACTCATTCTTCAATACACCTTGGCATATATATATAAAACATATTTAAACTTTATAGAAACACACAGTCACTGGATGATGTCATCAGTGATGTCATTAGTGATGTAATTTGAGATGTCATCAGTGATGTCATCAGTGATGTCACTGACCATGTCATGAATGATGTAATATGTGACGTCATCAGCAGTGCATTGCGGGGGCGCGAGTTATAGTTAGCTGAACTAACTATAACGGCGGAATTTCTCAGGTTTTGTACGAGTGAAATGTCCAACTAACTATAACGTCCCTGAAACCTATGGTTTTTTTCAGTGAATATATATATATATATATTATTTTTTTTCTTTTCACTTAAAAATTGAATAAAAAAATCCTTAGAAATTCACTGAAAAAACCAAAGGTTACAGGGAATTTATAGTTAGGCTCAGATTTCACAGGTATAAATCCAGTGAAATTCAGCAGTTATAGTTACCAGAGCTAACTTTAACTTACACCCCCGCAATGCACTGCTTATGACCTCACATATTACATCACTCACGCATGGTCAGTGACATCAATGATGACATTTCAAATTACATCACTGATGACATCACTGATGACATCATCCACAGAACCACTCACACACCCACTCTCTCATGAGTACTGAGAAAGAGAGCTGATGCCAGGCATATGCCAATCCACTACACTGGCATTTTTTAACTGGTAAATTTAATCTAGCATGTGCTGCTGAAATGTACCTGCAGAAAATGTTGGCATGCAGTATTTACCTCAAAACTTATAATTTCAATATGTGCATATCCAGCGCTAACACGCATATCATAATTTAACTGGGCAGTACTAGAGCCTGATTACAAGTTGCACAGGACTGGCGGGCTGCAAACTCAATACTCATAAACACCGGGCGGTACTGTGCTATTATGAGTTAATCCACATGGGGAAAAACCACGTGGACCCATTTACCTGATTAAGCACATATTTTCAAATTCCATGTAAAGGAACACTACCTTTTATCATCTACTCTGATCCGTCCTTGATTCTACATAATAAATGCATATGATCTCATTACGAGTGCCCACTTGGCAAGGTGATTTATTGCACCTATTAAAATCCGATACCACGGTGATCGGATTTGGAAGGTGCGAAAATTATCTCCTAGAACGACCTGTGCTTTTTAAAATAGGGAATTTAGGGGCATATTAGCAAGACCCACGTTAAAATTATCGCCGTTTTAGCGGCAGGAAACTGCCGCTAAAACGGCGATAATGGGCTTGCTAATATGCGTTATGGAATTCAATAGAAGCCCAGGTTAGATGTCCTGCACATCTAACCTGGGCTTCTATTGGAATTCTATAACGCATATTAGCAAGCCCATTATCGCCGTTTTAGCGGCAGTTTCCTGCCGCTAAAACGGCGATAATTTTAACGTGGGTCTTGCTAATATGCCCCTTAGTGTCTTTGCTCACCAAATTCCGCATGTACCGGTATTAATAACTTATCAACCCGCCCCCCCCCCCACTCCCCGGAAACATTTGGCAGGTTTCATCTGGTAACTACCACAAAACTCGCAATTCCGCTTCCTGTGCAACTTGCACAGGGATCAGAAACGAACTGGTTCCTCGTAATGAGGGGCCTATGGGTCTTCTGCATAGATATAACTTGCAGAATAGCAGCCCGTTATGCTACTAAACTTCCACTAGAGGGAGAGCTTCGCATATACTTCGAGTTGCAGAATCCAAACGGTAATTCTCAGTGTCTGTTTTTGTTTGCTTGGTTTTCTAACTCTTTATGGAAAGAAACACTTGACTGAATTGTGAAATTCCTTCGGCTGACCTGACCAAAGAGTATCTGCTCCATTGAACAACTCTCATCATCATCCCTTTGGACGTCTGTGGCCCTCAACATTTGACTGTACCTGCCAGTGCTTGAAAGTAGTGGGACCGCACCGGACCCCGGTTCCAGCATTTATCTCTGCCCATATCTGGGACTGGCTGACCCCAGGATAAATTCCATAGGAGCCCGCGGGTTGTCTGCAATCCGTTCAGAGCAGCAACTTGCAGGAGGCGATGGGGCTTTCTAATTTTCTCTTGAACCTGGACCCAAAACAGAGGCTTGATTTAAAGAGCTATCAGCCCTGCTTCTGTTTGAGCACAATACTGGATGGAAGTGATCTGGATCCTAACACTTAAATGCCAAAGCGATGGAAGGAAACAAAATTACACACCAGGTTTTCACTTCACAAGTGTTAATAGAAAATATTATTTGGAGGCAGTTTTGTAACTTTGTTCAACTCCCTGTGCAAGAGATGTGCTTCTACTGTAAGAATGCAAGATGTATCTGTCTTTATGAGAACAAAAATATCGATGTAAATGGCACCTAGTATTTTTTTATTTAATTCGTTTTTTTCCACTACTCATCGCTTTAAGGATGCCAGAGCGCTCAACATCACACACAGAGCAACAACAAATCATACACATGTGTAAATCAATGTACACGAAATGGTACATAAGACAATGTGAGTTGTGATTTATATGGTGTAGGGATCACATATCATCCATACTTGTAGACATTATATGTTAAGAGTGAATGGTGAAGGGAAGAGGTGTGGCGCTGCGGCCAGGGCGACTGACACCGGACGCTGTGGCTCACGGTTCGGTGGCAGGTCAGCCCAGCACCATGTGACTCTGGGCAATAGCTTGCTTATTCTTCCCGACGGCCCCCAGCGCCGGGATGCCTCCGGGTAGCTGTGCGCTTTACAAATACTGGATTTACATTTACAATGGTAAGAAACATAAAGTCAGGATATACACCCTAACTTAGCGATTATGGTTGCCTGTACTAATAAGACTTTATTGCTTCCCAAAGGAATCCCTCTTTGCAATTTTAAAATAAGAACAGATTGAGAAAAAAAAATCAATAAAGACCTAAACCCATGACTTACAATTTGCATGCTGCTCTTTGATGCTGGTAAATAGAGCACTGTGCTATGTTAGAAGGATTGCAACTTATGAATTGTAATTAAGGAAATGATCTCAGTTTTCGAGGTGGTAGACCACTTACCTATCTAAAAAAAAGGCACATCTGTGATCTGCATGTTACATGATTTGCTTTTCAGCAGGCATGTTAATCCTCTATGTTACTTTATGAGTCAAAACTGTGACTGGACAAAACATAGAACTCTCCCAGAACTGTTTTAACCACTAGAGTTGTCCACCACTATTAAAATCCCAAACTTTCTGGTCAACAATGATCTCTGCAGCATGTGTCTTAACCCTATAAGATATTTTAAAATGCAGCCTTTTTTGTGACCAATTAAGTAATCTAGAACAGATTTACGCTCCCATATGTTTTTTTGCCAATTTCTTTGCAGCAGATTTTTTTAAAATAAATGTTTACGTTGACTGTCAGACTATTCTTGTCAAGCTCTACCCCTCGTGCCTCCAACCCCTTCCTCTGGCATAACTTTTAACCAAATTTATGGGTTCCCCGAGTGCATTTTTTCCAATTCCAACGCTGACCTGCCAAAATCAGTCAAGTTAATAGAGTGTGGTGTAGGGCATGTTAGTGCTTTAATGTCTTAACTGATGAAAGACCATTGCATTGTGTGGCTTGCTTGCAAATATATGAAGGAATGCGTCTTCATTCTGTAATTCTGATTAGCTGCCGATAATTTATTTTCTATTGAGGGCCGATAGTATTGTCATTCAGGGGGATATTTATGTGAGGATTACGTCATGTTTGCACCACGCAACATGGTACATGTGTGACGCAAACCTCTGAATCAGATTTCTTAAGCCACACAAAGCCACTTTGCGTAGCTCTGAGTGGCGTAAAAAATCTGGAGTAACACAACACAGCGCAAATCGCTGTGTTGCTTTACTCTTCCCTGGAAAGGCATTCCATGGGCGTTGCATAGGTGTTCCCATGCAACCCCCAATGGATTGCAATGAATCCCCAGATTCACAAGAACTTGTAAACCTGGGGATGCTCCAAAATCTTACACCTTCCCACGGGAGGCGAAACAAGGAGAAATATATATATTTCTCCTTGTTTTTTTCTCTTTATATGTGTGCTGCATGCTGCAGCACACATAGAAAGAGGAATATGCCTCCCAGGATTGTTTTTGTGCAGGACGGGGCCCCTTTCTGCACAACAGCAATCCTGCGTGTAATGCAGGCACCCTTGAACCATGGTGCAAGGGTGCCTGCATTTGTGCTAGGCTGCGAAAAGGGCACCAGCGCAAGTGAAAGGACAGGAATGCGCCATATTGTCTTAAATACAACCCCTTCCTGCCCTTTCACTGCCACACAGTGCAGCGCAGCTCAGCAAGGTGACTTGTTGTGCTGCACTGCGTGACTTG
The DNA here is from genome assembly GCA_963921515.1 of Calotriton arnoldi. Classification (NCBI taxonomy): domain Eukaryota; kingdom Metazoa; phylum Chordata; class Amphibia; order Caudata; family Salamandridae; genus Calotriton; species Calotriton arnoldi. The sequence goes on from CAWUFW010006463.1 coordinate 111,911, forward strand.
GCCATAAATATGTCCCTCGATGTTTAGAGTAGCTTGTACTGCTGCCCGCCTTACTGGTAAAGACAGCCCTCCTCGACAGGATCATAGTTAACTTTGGTGCAGCAGGTGCATTGGCACCAGGGCCCAGGGCCTTGAGGGGCCCACTGAACCCTGAAAATTAATATATTTTACTACCCCAACTGCTGTTCAAGGAGCCAGGTCCCTTGCTTGCATCAAGGCCCATCCTTGCTATGCTACTGCTTTTCCTCCTCAATTTCTGATACTTCTGTGCTTTTTCTCTCTGAAAAGCAAGCTAGTTAGGCTCAGATCTGATGCTTATAGGAAGTCTGTTCCTTGGTGTGTACAAAATATGGAAAAAATGACCCCTTCCCATACATTTATTTTTGGCTCCCGTAATGACCATACATCTCCCCTAAGCTAGAATGTAAAGTCTGAACTAGGCAATAGCTGTAAAAGCCTAACGACCATAGCTGCCCACCTTAAACCAGGTTTGAATCCCTTTGTCAGCTCCACAGCCTGTGATTCTGGCAAATCACTTAGGGCCTGATTCCGAGTTTGGTGGTGTGGGAGCGGACTGCCACGTCAGCAGCCTTCTCCTGCACCGCAAACCTGTTTAACCACCACCCGCCAGATTACGAGTTTCCTCATGTCTGGCAGGCTTTTTTTGGTGGTCCCATAGTGGTGCCTTTGAAAAGTGGCATCACAATGGGAACCCCAAAAGAAGTTCCTGCACGCATGGACTGTAAAGTCCATGCTTTGCAGGAACTGGGGTGCATGAATAAAGGGGGGCACATGTTGTGCCCCCTGCATGCATCCCCATGCAAATAGGCAACAGTTGGCCCTGTAGGGCCCCCTTTGTTTCAGGACCGCCAGCCTTTTCATGGAGGAAAGACCTCCATGACACAGCTGGTGGTCCTAAAACTCGTAATATGCATGGTGGCGCTGCAGCAGCACCATCAGCATATTACTGAGGCCCTGATCGCTGCGCCACCGCCAGGGAACATTGGTTCCCTGACGGCTGCGATGGTGCAATGGCGGTCCGACCGCCCTACTTGTAATGGGGCGGTCGGACCACCAAACTCGTAATGAGGCGCTTAATCTTCTTCCACTTGAAACGTGGGACAATTCGCTTCTCATGCAATACATTCAAATTTCCTTGCGCTGATTTCGTGGTGCATAAAACAAAACAAAATCAGGTCGAGAATGATGTGACTGACGTATCCCATCTAATATGGTTCTTTAGAGGGGATGCTGCCAGTTGACTGACTTTGTCCCAGTTCTACCAGCTTTTCAAATTCTACAACGCTATTGGTTGTCGCAGGCACTCACCTGTGAAGGCATCATCATCTCACTGCCCAGCCGCTATGCTCTTATTCCCCTTCTGTTACCTCCCTTGCATTGCCCTCAGCCAATGAGCAGTGATTAGATTTGCATAGAGAGGGCTGTTCTCCAGCCCTGCAGGAGGTTTAAGAGTGAGCTGAGGGTCCTACTCAAAGATCTGCCTGAGCCACAAAGCGGGGATCTCCTGGACACTGCACCATGGCACGGGCTACTTCCATCCTCGTGTTCGGCGCAATATTAGTCCAATGTAAAAATACATTTTTACATCACTTTGTTATTTTTAAATTGATCAGATCTTTTAGTTATTGCTTTTTTTTGCCTACAGCATAGTTTAACGATCTTGTGTTTTGTGCTCAGTTTGCAGCTCCCAGCAGCTCTCTCAGCCGCCATCAATGTCTGTCTCCCCAGGAGGGACCGCTCGACTCCCCTGCACTCTGTCCTCTGGGTACAAAACTGCCAGCAACAGAGTGAGTTGGTACCAGCAGAAGCATGGTGGTGTGCCAGTGTTTCTTTACCAGTACTACACCAGCAGTGACCAGGGCAGAGGTTCGGGTATCCCGGATCGGTTCTCTGTGACCCCTGACACCGCTGGAAACCTCTGGACTCTGGTCATCACCAGTGTCAGGACGGAGGACGATGGTGACTATTACTGTGGCTCTTGGCCTGACAGCGATTACACAGTGAATCAGACATATGGGGAACTGAGACAAGATCTGTGTCTGCTCGCTCAGTCATCTCCTGATCTCAGTGTCAGCCTGCGTCGTCCTGTAAACACACTGACTTCAGAGGGTCAGTCCGCCACTCAAGGTCACTGATAGCAGTGGTTTATTCGCTTCCAGGGTTCACGTAATCACGATGTTCACTGAGACTCTTGGTTTCACCATCTCTGAGTGAAATATTACTTGACAAGACAGCGCCTCATGAAACACTCCGGACCTCTAGATGCTAAGGACTGCTAAAGACTGTGCCACAATCAATCAGGGCAGAGGTCATGAAGGTCACCCATACACTACTTATATCTGGGTGGATTTCTGTTCTAAGGGATTTTCCAAGGCTCCATCAGTATTCAGCTGTGCCCACGTCTAGCACAAGGTGCTGTTGTGCATGGAGCGGGGTGTTGGTTTTTGTAGGTATTTTTCACCCGTGCCTTGTGAATGGCACAATATTGTTTGACTGTGACCCTGGAATCAGTAGGCAACAATCATATCACATTCCAGGTGGGCATTGTGTGGTTGCCTCTCCTCAGATTCCAGCACAATCTGGAGGGTTGGTTTTGAATAAGTACAGGCGAAATTTAAATTACGGAAGTGTAATTTGCTTAATTTCTGTAATTATGTGTTACTCATGTTATGTGAATATCCCAAAATTACTCACTTACACCACATTGCATAGTTACATGTCGTCTGCAGCAAAAGCTTCCATGAGCGTCGGGACTAACACAATGGCCTGCACGTGTCCTGATGTTGCCCTAAATAGACATGCCAGCACCCTTCTTTAAGCGAGGTGAGTGGTGCAGCTCCAAGGCTGGCAGAGTGAAGACCACTTCATGGGCAGTGTGATGATTTCAGCCCCCCCTTCCCTCCTCCACCCCGCCCCCCCCCCCCACACACACACACTCACACACCCCAACAGCACCAGGATCAGAGTATGGATCCCTTAATGCCAAGGAAACACCTCTTCAGCCACCGAGACACGTCATCTCAGGAGATGTCCAGGTTTGATTGGCTGTTTATAGATGGAAGTGGATTTGGGCATCTTTGGGGGACATTTAGAAGTTGGACCAGTCGATGCAATTTCATAAACGGAACCTCCCCAACATCTGCTGGTTCAGGGGGAATTAAAGAGAAAAGAGAGCTGTGACAAGCGTGTGCTTTGTCGCTGCATTGAAATGACTCGCACAGAAATGCAAGCCGCTCTGATGCTGGGGCTATGTCAGAGAGGCTGTTGATAATTATCTCACTCACTCTTTAGTGTATTCCATCATTCACTGTGGAGAAGTGTGGCTCAATGTGGAGAAGTGTGGCTCAATGGTTAGAGCGGCAGACCCTGATGCAGAGATCTGGCCCGGGACCAGGGTTCAATTCCCGCCTCGGCGGGTCTTGGGCTCAATTTCCTCGGACCTGATAATTCTCGCCTCGGTGCCTATTCTAATCATGGGTCCCACTCTGCAACTCTGGGCAATAGCTTGCTTAATCTCCACAACGGCCCCAACAGCGCTGGGATGCCTGGCTTCACCCTGGGGGTGCCCAGGAGTGGACATTTCACAGGGAAAAGCCAGGAAGGGTTCCACAGCGGTATGCGTACAGCGCCAGGACACCCCTTTGGGGGTATAAGTGCGCTTTACAAGTACAAATTTCATTTCCATTTCAATGTATGGTTTTCTGATCATTTAAAAAAAAAAATTGTATTACTTTGTATTACTTTGTATCACTTTCTCCTCTTCATCTGTGAAGGTACGTACACATATCAAGCCTCTCAGACGCAATAATAGAGCCACATCCATTCACACATATCAAGCCTCTCAGACGCAATAATAGAGCCACATCCATTCACACATATCAAGCCTCTCAGACGCAATAATAGAGCCACATCCATTCACACATATCAAGCCTCTCAGACGCAATAATAGAGCCACATCCATGCACACATATCAAGCCTCTCAGACGCAATAATAGAGCCACATCCATTCACACATATCAAGCCTCTCAGACGCAATAATAGAGCCACATCCATGCACACATATCAAGCCTCTCAGACGCAATAATAGAGCCACATCCATTCACACATATCAAGCCTCTCAGACGCAATAATAGAGCCACATCCATTCACACATATCAAGCCTCTCAGACGCAATAATAGAGCCACATCCATTCACACATATCAAGCCTCTCAGACGCAATAATAGAGCCACATCCATGCACACATATCAAGCCTCTCAGACGCAATAATAGAGCCACATCCATTCACACATAGCACGCCTCTCAGACGCAATAATAGAGCCACATCCATGCACACATATCAAGCCTCTCAGACGCAATAATAGAGCCACATCCATGCACACATATCAAGCCTCTCAGACGCAATAATAGAGCCACATCCATTCACACATATCACGCCTCTCAGACGCAATAATAGAGCCACATCCATGCACACATATCAAGCCTCTGAGACGCAATAATAGAGCCACATCCATGCACACATATCAAGCCTCTCAGACGCAATAATAGAGCCACATCCATTCACACATATCAAGCCTCTCAGACGCAATAATAGAGCCACATCCATTCACACATATCACGCCTCTCAGACGCAATAATAGAGCCACATCCATTCACACATATCAAGCCTCTCAGACGCAATAATAGAGCCACATCCATTCACACATATCAAGCCTCTCAGACGCAATAATAGAGCCACATCCATTCACACATATCAAGCCTCTCAGACGCAATAATAGAGCCACATCCATTCACACATATCATTTATGTCAGAGACGTATTTATTGGATCTCTTGAGGCCCTTTTCTGGGCCGATAAGAAAAAGAAGAATGTCAGGTTATTATATAAGTGATATGTAATATAAATACTTACAAACCCTGGATGGACGGTGCTGATGCAGCGCATGTTCCATTATCACTGCCAGCTGCTGAGGTGGGGTCAGCTGTAAAGCAGCCTGCTTGTGGCTTTCTGCAGCTTCCGTGCTGTGGAGTACTGGCCTGGAGCAGGGCTTGCACTTGTTGGTGCTGGTGTTGTTCATTGACCTGAAGTGATGATGTTTGTGCATCTGTTTTTTGTATTTTTTGTTTTGCCTATCTTGATCTGGGCAGCACAATGTGCTGGGCGGAATTCTTAACTTCATTTCAGCCATTAGTAATCATTCCGCTCCGCATTCCAGTCTATTTATTTTTTTATTTCTCGTTGCCGCTACAGGCTGGAATCCATCATAAGGAAGTTAGTTCTGTCCTGCCCCCCCTCCCCTCCCCTCCAAGAGACTGCCCCAACTGAACTAACAGGCTATTCCCCCAGAGAACACTTTTGGCTTTCTGTGACCTCATCACTGAGCTGCAGCTTGGAGCCTGCGGCACAGTGACCATAAAGTGGGCTCGTATATCTTCCTTAAGTCTCTGAAGTACTGATTTAACTTGCTGATTCAGCCTGTAATGCTGCCTTGTTACACCAGAGGAAAGCCTCAGCATATACTTTTAATTTCAGATTCTAAAATAAGCATTTTATAGCACCTGTTATCGTTTTTTAGCTCTTTGTGCAAGGAAGCAATTGTCTTTTTTGTGAGTTTGTGGCCCTCGTCATTTTTTTGTGTCTGTCAAAGTCACTCAAATCAATGGCTTGAACTGTAGGTGATTTTCTTGCGAATATAGGGGCATATTATCAAGGCGGCGTTAATGAATTATCGCCGCTTTAGCGTCCGTTTTCGGACGGAAAGCGGCGATAATTTTATCGCCTAATTAACAAGGACACGCTAGCGCGTGATTCCTGCATTAGCGTCCGTTTTCTGCACGCCTCCCATCGCATCGCTAATGAGATGCAAAGGAGGCGTGCCTGTGAACTAACATGGGGAAATATCGCTAACCCAGGTATCGCCATATCAACAACGTGGGTTAGCGATATTTTCAATCGCGTTAAGTATGCCTTAACGCAGGAATTTAACGTCTGCTAAATTCCTGACTAAGGCATACCTAACATGGGGGGTGGATTGTGTGGCTAAGACCACAGGCCCTATCACCAAGGATATCGCCGTTTTCCATGGGACATCGCTGGAAAACCAGCGATGTTCCATGGAAAACATCGCTATCACTGGAAAATTATCGCCTTTGCGCTAAGCGTTGTTAATACAGCGCTAGCATGGCGATAATTTCCAGCGATAGCCGGCGATAAGATTCCTCGCGCTAACAGCGGCCAGTGATAATTATCGCTGCCGCTTGATAATATGCCCCATAGTAAGCAGGTGGAGGCTGCACATTCTGCAAGTCTGGTGAGTTGCAATAATTCAATACCCTGCAGAGGGCGGATAGCTCTGTGCGTCTGTACTTATATCTGCTGATTCTGCTACCCTGTCTGTCTGGTCTAACTACCACCCCTCCTTCCTTTCTGTTACTTTGTGCTTTTTCTCTGCTTTGGAACTGTCAACTGACTTCAAAATTCCATAGACACGGGGCCCTGGCGTGGCGGTTTCACTCCCACACTGCCAAACTCGTAATTAGGCCTTTTGAGTTTCCTTATTTCATAAAAAAATGAAGATTCACTTGGCATGGTAGACCAGCCCTCACTGTTTGGGTCGAGCCTAGCGGCAGCGCGCATGCACTGCTCGCTCTGCGAGGCATGCAGTAGTCGAGTATGCTGTGGAAGCCTCGCCTTCTCTCCGCCCATATTTGTGATTGGCTGGTGTCATTGTCCTTGGTAAATGCTGGCTTCCGATCGATAATGAGGCTTGTTAGTCCCTTCTTGTTACCATGTCGCCATTTGTTACCTCCCATGAGGACTGGATCTTTTACTTGTGGCATTACACAGTCTCCTTCATAAGTCGGTAAGCACTATATTTTTTTATTTGCAGCTCGGTCCGCTTTCACTTTAGCGGCCGCACTTGTTTATTTAATTAATTTTCCGCGCGGGTCGAAAGGGAGCGTTTCTACTCACTAATCTAACAAGCATTTGCAATGCAATAGGTCTCGCATTTATTCGAGTTTGAGCTATTGACATTGCAAATAACAATGCCTTTTATTTTTGTTTTCGTTTTAAAACATAAATAAAAAGCATTGTCATTTACAATGCCAATAGCTTAAACTCGCGTAAATGCGAGACCTATTGCATTACAAATGTTGTTTTATTTCTATAGTGGCTCTGGCCATGGGAACTTAATTACTGTCACAGCAAAATAATTAACAGAACAAGAAGCATTGGGAACCAATTTTCCAAATAGGAACTTCCTATCTGCCTGATAGACTGCAGCACTCTGGAGGGTGAGACACCTGTTCTCTAGCTCTCAAGCTCTATATTTTGCCAGGCTTCCTTTTGTAGCTAACATGTTTCTTAAGCTGTTCTCGGCTAATACAATTATCTTCTTCCATCCTGTTCTGTTTTTACTTCAAAGGGGTTTCCTTCCGAGGAGCAAAAAGGCAGACTTGAAAACTACAATTTCCAATTGCGAACCAAAGAAATTACTTTGATACTAGCACAAAAACTGCATTTAAAAAAAATGTTTGTAGCCCGTGGCGTAATGTTGGGAATTTTGCACAAGAGTAACAGGAAATTCTCGTCTACATTTCGCTGTGGCTAGTGCCTATGTCCTCCTTTTCTTGGCATATTGTTAGTGAGCATAACATGTTTATTTTTCAATTCAAAATGTAAATCCAAAAATACCCTTCCCCAGGTTCCTTGAGAGGGGCAGGAGGCCAAAGCTTTCTTCCCATCACCGTAGAGATGACACTTTACGGCCTAAGATTGTTGCGTATTTGAAGCATTCTGGTATTCTACAGATCTTTAGGAAGAGATTGAAACTGAAGGAAATAGTCTCTATTCTAAGTGGGGATATTACAGGAGCAGCATTGTATTCACTCTGTGAGTGAATGCCTGGTCGCCAGCTGCATCCAAGTCTTGGGGGCTGGTGCAAATCTGCATCAGTGTATTATCACACCCCCTCAACAGATGAAATGCAAGAATGGCTGTTTATCACCCTATGCATCAACACGACCCATCTTCAGAGAATAGTCCGCGTTAGCTCAGGGCTGCGTGTGCATGGGGCTGCGTTTGTGTAGGGCCGGCAGTGCACAGGCAAGCAGACTGAATAACTACTGCCTTGGTTTAAGGCCAGCTAGTGCGGAGGGCTTCGTGAGCAGTACCATGAGGACCACTGGTGTTACAATACCCATGAACAAGAGCTGTTAATGAAAGAACCTATGCATTGACTCATTGCATCGAGATCCAAACCTCCTCAGCAGGGAGACAATGGGGCATATTAGCAAGACCCACGTTAAAATTATCGCCGTTTTAGCGGCAGGAAACTGCCGCTAAAACGGCGATAATTTTAACGTGGGTCTTGCTAATATGCCCCAATGTTTCCGTTCACTCTGTCTGGGTGTTCATACTGGCGAGTGACATGGTATGAGTTTTGAATCTGGCTGCACCGTGTACTTCCTGGGCTGCTAGTGGTATCATCCCAGTTCACCAATGGAACATAAGTATTTATCATCACTGGAGTAAGGGCTAGTGCCCTGCAGCAGCACTGCTCATGACACCCAGCATGTAAAAGTAACTTGGTAGGGAAGTTTAGTTGTAAGTAAGTTAGTAAGTTTATACATGTATAGTTAATTGAAACCATTACATGTTACATAAACATATACCAATTATCATGATATTGGAACGTAGCTACAGATGTAACCAGTTAAACATGTAAGTAAATATAAACAGTTCAAAAGGATAAAAAGATAAGAAATCAATAGTGAATATTTCGTTTCACTTTGTGCAGGGTAAAACGTCACTGAATAACAATTTAATACTATCAAATTAAAAATACTACGCTCCATGTGCAAAAACAAAACCGAGGCCAACCTCTCAGGGGACCCTTTTTTCTAATATGTATTAAGTGCTTACGTTCAGTACAACACTTTGCCATAGAGTGCATCTAGTTTAGTGATTAAAACCATTGCATGCACGTAAAAGCATTTCTAACATGTTACCCATATAATACGAAATCGCCACTCAAGTGGTATGGTTAAAAACATTCGAACTCTCAAGAGACACTTTATTCCTAGTATTTGTAAAGTGCATTCGTGCAGTGCAAAACTCTGCCATAAAGTGCCTCTAGTTTGCTAAAAACCATTGCATGCACATAAAATGAATCTCTAACATATTACCTAGATAATACGAAACAGTCACTCCAACATTATGGTTTAAAAACATTAGATCAGTCAGTGAACAATATCATACTCAGCTAAAGTGCTACATCCAGTAAGGTAAAAAATACCTAAGTCTACTTCATAGGAAAACCCTTTTTCCTAATGATAGTGATAAAAAAATAAGGAGCAACATACTGTGCAAGACTTCTGCCATAAGGTGCATCTGTTTTACTATACACATACTAAATACATACCATTCTCATAATTTAAAAGAACTTCAATTGTGGAGGACCTTGCAATTTCAATGTATACTACATCATGAAAATTTACAAAACATAGACTAAATCACCAAGGTAACAATCTCCAATTGAGACATGGATTAAAAGTCAGATACTGGTTTTAGCCAACTCCTTAGCTGCTATGTTCAGACATTTTATTGTTTTACCAAGATATTGATATTACGTTTAGTTGTGATCTAAGCTTGGATTTTTATTTTGCATGTGCATTTCATATCCATAAGACCCTTCAATGCACATAATGTTTTCCTGTAGATGAGGGAGAATTGCTTAAAAAAGGCAGGGTCATCTTTTTAAAGAAGGTGTGTTGTCCAGGAGGCAACATTTCTTTCCTAAGGAGCTGAGGAAAGATCACTAACAATGAGGGATCCAAAGCTAAGCGGTTAGTGCTAGAATGTGATTTCAGTGCTGCTGAAGGAAAGCTTTATTGCCATCCTCAATTGTGCTTAGAGACTTCCTACCGCATTTGAAAATAATAGAATGGTAGAGTGTTCGATGGTGGAAGAAAGTGGAAATGAAAGAAACATCCTTATGTTGAGTTTTAGACAAAAATGCTTCTCGAAGTGGTAAAAACACATAGGTTGCCTGTTCACAAAGGTATACTTATACATGAGTAAATTTGCACATATAAGTTTACTTTTAAACTTTTGAGTAACTTAACAGCCTTGGACTATTCATCATTTACAATAAATGAGGCAGACACGTAAAATAGAACCCCGTAGGAAATAATGTTAAATTAAAATGATGTATTTTCACTTTTAAAAAGTATATATTGTTATATATTAATTAATACATATAAATAGGTGTTGTTAATGAAATATATTTGAAAAAGAAATGCTATTTAATGATAAAATATGTTGTTAACCTTTTTAAATTTAGGAGTAAGTGTAACTTTAATTTTTTGAAAAAATAAAAATGGATGCATTATAATTATAGTAAATTTAGTACCTAAATTGTTTTAATTTTAAATTCCCAATAAGTCAACAAAAACATGTTACTTAAGGATAGGCTGTTTTAATTAAAAATTTTGTTTATTTAATTTAATATATTTAACTTAATTTAATAACTATGTAAAAAATAAGTATTTTGAAGTTTCTGATAGTAACTTTTCACATGGAGGCGGAGGTCTCCACTACTAGGGCAGAGATCTCCATACGGTAAATATTTGGAAGAGTGTAAATGTATATTAAAGTTTAAACAAAATATATTTCCATTTAGAATAGTGATGTTAAATCATTTTATATATTTATTTTAATTTTAGAACAGTATAGAAAAATACAGCGGTAATCACTTAGGACCTGATTTATATCTTGGTGGTATGTATACTCCATTGCAATGGCAAAGGAGTATACATACTGTCAAGATAAAGGACCGCCCACCAAATTTGAAAGTGGGCGTACCTTAGGTTTATCACGGCGGGGAATACTCCATCTCTGCTGTGACGAAACCCTTCTGACGGTCCTGTCAAGTAAGAGCCATCGGAGGCAGCCCTCTAATTTAGTCCATCTATTTAGGTGAGTGGAATTCGAGGTCAGCTTTCACTGCCTGTCAATGCCTGGAAAACCAGGGCTGGGTAGCCAGAACTACCCACCCATGATCAAGATGATCTGTTAGCTGAAACGTGTTGAAAGCGTACTGCCGAACCTTCACTTTCCGTGGATATTTACGTTGAATTGAGGTGCAAGTGATACTGGAGTGCGCGTCTTCTTCCGCTGGCCGAGAGAAGTTGTGGTTCGGGGCTATATATATATATATATCCCAAACCTATATATATATACACACACACATATAATATAATGTGGTACTGTATTAAAAATATTAAAAATGAAGTATAGAAATAATTAAAAGCAATTTAATCATTTTTAAATAAAAATAATATACATTAATTTTTACATTGAAAAATGATAATCAACTATGGAAAATTTAAATGGAAATACGTTTCATTTTTACATATTTTTTACATTAAATTAAAGGTATTTATATTACTAGCTAGTTTTAAATAAATAAATATTTTATTTTAACATTATTTCCTATGAGGTTTTATTTTAGTCCAAATCTCCATTTTTCATGGGAGGGTGTTGCAAAATCAGTAGTTGGCCATGTGTCATGCTGGACTTACGTCACTCTAAGGGGCTGATTACGATGCCGTAGAAAACGACTCCGACCCTTGGTCGGAACCATTTCTACGGCATCGTAATCGGCTGTTCGGATTCCTTTCCGACCGACCCATTTGGATGGAGCTAGTCGGAAAGGAATCCGAACAGGATTCCGAATGGCTTCCAATGGGCTCGGAGAACTCGTCCGCCATTGGGAAAGCCTACAGTAATCACAAGGGTGGCTCTTTCCGCCCGAGGGATTACAATGTCAGATTCTGACAGCCTTTCTGTGCCAGCCTTTCTGACACAGAAAGGCTGTCAAAAGTCGACTTCGGGGGCCCCAAGCAGGCCCCCATGGGTGCATGGCCTCGGGTTGGAGGCCGAGGGGGCACTTGATCCTTGCACCTTGAGGTGCCTGCCACGGGGTGCAGGGATGAACTGCACCTCTTCTCTTTGCAATGAGAGCATGCATTCCGGTCGGAATGCATGCTCCCATTGCAAAGAATAGGAGTGCGACCGAACAGTGTTTGGTCGCATCCAAATTGCTGGGTTGGGACCGCCGACAGGAGGTCGGTCAGTCCCAGGACCGAATCAATGTCGGGCGGACTCAGGTCCGTCTGACATCGAAATCCGGCCCTTAGTTGGAGTACATTTACAACTATTTTGTGTCCTGTTTGGCAGAAGTAACTTTAGAAGTGCAGTTTGTGGATAGGAAGGGGCTTACTCTTTTGTGGGATGGTGCACATCCCTCCTAAAATACTTCTTTACGCCTCGCCTAACTCCTCCCATTTTGTAGCAAGTGTTCCCCAATTTCTAGCAACTTCCATCTGTTGCTATCAGAATTTACTATTAAAACATATGCATACATGTATATATGTGCAGAGACTCTACTGTGGAGGGGCGATTTCTGGACAGAAAAAGATAGGAGAGGTGGAGGCAGAATCTCCGCACATAGGTTTGTGAAAAACATTTTGCAGTATGTTAGTAGTACTGTCGGAGTATTATTAAATGTACTACAAAATGCAGTTTGTGAATAGGCCCCATTGCACAGGCGGTGCAGTAAGAAGCCTCTAGTTGCCAATATTTGAGAAGTCTAGCTATTGCCTGATAGTTCAGCCCCCTATTGTTCTTGTCCCACTTGCTATCTACTTTTGAGTAGTCTCTGTTTTCTTTGTAGTCAATAAAGATTAACCCTGGGCGTAAAATCCGCTCTGCTCGCGGAGTTTGCAGATTTTTGGCAACTCCCCGTTCTGCGTAGAATGCGGAGTTACAGAAAACTCCGCGCTCCGCAGAGGAGCAGAGTTTTTTTGTGTTTGCGATCTCAAAATGCGTTTTCACGCGTGCAGGAGTGACTTACCGGGATGCCTGCGATTGCGGACGAGAGTTCCCATCTGTTCACGAGCAACATGAGAATTGATAGCCAGCCGCACATTCCCGCGAGAGTGTGCGATCGCGAACACATCATTCGGGCGCACCATCGGACTTCCGGCGGAAGTCTTGCGAAGATCGCAATCCCGAACAAGCAGAATTTGCAATCTGGAGAAGAATCTCTCTTGAGCAGCATCAACATTTTTTGAAACGGTGATTTGGATTAAAAAAACTCCTCAGATTGACATTTGACTGTACTTTTTGTGCAAGGAGTCCTTTTTCTTTTTTACTTTTTTTTTAAGAGGAAGGAAGTGCCCCAGAGTCTCCAACTTCCTGTTCCTCTCCAGCTGGCTCCTCCCAGTGCCTTTTCCATCTCCTGTTCACTTTTCATTTGGATTTGGAGCTGGAAGGATAACTCTTTGTGGCTGCTGCATCATATATCATTGGATTTGAGGACTTTTGAATCTGAGATTTCACAAGTAAGTTGGAAAATTGGTGTGGGTTGTTTGATTGGGGCATTGCACCTACATTTTCTTTGTACTTTCCATCAATTTTTTAAAATTTATTGTGGTGGGTGGCCTGTAGTTCAGTAGGAGCCTATTTGTTTCTTTGTAAGTAATTTTTCATCTTTTATAAAGGAAACATATTGCACAGTTCACTGCATTTTCTCCAACTTTTGAAATTAATTAATTTGCAATATTTATTTAATTCACTAGCCCAGTAGTCTGCCAATACCATAGGCCTTTCAGCCAGTAGGCCCAGAGCTACTCATGGGTGCATGAAACAACAGTTTATGTGGTGTCTGTTGAATTTAAACATCATTTAGGGCCTGGATGGCATTGGATTGAATAGCAAAATGTGTTTTTTGGGGGGTATTTCACTTTTTTCGTGTGTTTTCAATAAATGCCTTTGTTGGATGTGTGTGGATTGGTTGTTGTGTAACTTGCAAACCTTTTTTAGCCCTGTGGATTTTCGTTTTTGCATTGTTGCATTAAAGCTGTGTTGTTTAGCATGCCTCCTTTGTCTGGCCATATGTGGCCTGCTTGAGTTCATTGTTTTTCAGGCCTCCTGCTTGTTGTGAGTGACCATGTGGCTGGTGGCCACTTTGTGGTGGTACTTAGTGTGCTGCTTTTGCCACAGGCCTGCAAGTCTTCCCTTTGTTCCTCTTGGCTTACGTCTTCTTGTTGTTGTGGCCTGGCCATGTGGCTGGTGGCCATCTTGTGAAGGCAGCCAGTGTGCTTTTGCCTTAGGCCTGCATTGTCTGTCTTCCCTTTCTTGTTGTTGTGGCCTGGCCATGTGGCTTGCGGCCATTTTGTGAAGGCAGCCAGTGTGCTTTTGCCATGAAATGAATGAAATGAATTTGTACTTGTAAAGCGCACTGTTACCCTGGGGCTTCCTGGCGCTGTACGCATACCGCTGTGGAACCCTTTCTGGCTTTTCCCTGTGAAATGTCCACTCCTGGGCACCCCCAAGGTGAAGCCAGGCATCCCAGCGCTGGTGGGGCCGTTGTGGAGATTAAGCAAGCTATTGCCCAGAGTTGCAGAGTGGGACCCATGATTAGAATAGGCACCGAGGCGAGAATTATCAGGTCCGAGGAAGTTGAGCCCAAGACCTGCCGAGGCGGGAATTGAACCCTGGTCCCGGGCCAGATCTCTGCATCAGGGTCTGCCGCTCTAACCATTGAGCCACACTTCTCCATAGGCCTGCATTGTCTGTCTTCCCTTTTTTGTTGTTGTGGTGGCCTGGCCATGTGGCTGGTGGCCATTTTGTGAAGGCAGCCAGTGTGCTTCTGCATTAGCCATGCCTTGTTGTTGATTTGCATGCAATTTTTTCTTCTTTTACCCAGCAAAAAATGCATCACAGTTCACTACATTTTCTAATACATTTGCAATATTATTGATTTGAACTGATTCACTATGTGGCCTAGTCTGCCAATGGGTTTTCCAACCAATAGGCCCAGAGCTACTCATGGGTGCATGAAGCAAATGTTTCTGTGGTGTCTGTTGAATTTAAACATCATTTAGGGCATGGATGGCATTGGATTGAATTGCAAAATGTGTTTTTTTGGGGTATTTCACTTTTTTTCGTTTGTGTTAATTAAATGCCTTTGCTGGATGTGTGTGGTGTGGTTGTTGTGTAACTTGCAAACCTTTTTTAGCCCTGTGGATTTTCGTTTTTGCATTGTTGCATTAAAGCTGTGTTGTTAAGCATGCCTCCTTTGTCTGGCCATATAGGCCTGCATGAGTTCATTGTTTTCCAGGCCTCCTGCTTGTTGTGAGTGACCATGTGGCTGGTGGCCATTTTGTGGTGATAGGTAGTGAGCTGCTTTTGCCTGCCCATAGACCTGCATGTCTTTCCTTTGTTCCTCTTGGCTTACTGCTTCCATCCCCATTGCCAGCTGCAGCTCCCTGAATGCTGCATCCCACGTGACACACAATGCCAAACAGGTTCCATCCATTACATTTGTATTTTTGTTTTTGTTCTTCTTCTTTCCTATCCTTCCTGAGTGTACACAGTAGGTACACCATGACCTTGACCTTGCCAGGTAGGTCGCTCCCCCGCCACACAGCTCCGCCTGTGGTGTCCTGCCCGCTGCTGCTGCTGGTAAGCTCGCCCCTCTGCTTGTGGCCTCGGTGCCCGTTTTCCTTCTGTTTCCCTCGCTGCCCCCATCTCCCTTGTGTCCATTTTGCCTTCTGTTTCCCTCGCTGCCCCCATTGAACTGTGCCCGTTTTTCCTCTGTTTCCCTCGCTGCCCCCATCTCCCTTGTGTCCATTTTGCCTTCTGTTTCCCTCGCTGCCCCCATCTCCCTTGTGTCCATTTTGCCTTCTGTTTCCCTCGCTGCCCCCATTGTACTGTGCCCGTTTTTTCCTCTGTTTCCCTCGCTGCCCTCATCTCCCTTGTGTCCATTTTGCCTTCTGTTTCCCTCGCTGCCCCCATCTCCCTTGTGTCCATTTTGCCTTCTGTTTCCCTCGCTGCCCCCATTGTACTGTGCCCGTTTTTCCTCTGTTTCCCTCGCTGCCCCCATCTCCCTTGTGTCCATTTTGCCTTCTGTTTCCCTCACTGCCCCCATCTCCCTTGTGTCCATTTTGCCTTCTGTTTCCTCGCTGCCCCCATTGTACTGTGCCCGTTTTTCCTCTGTTTCCCTCGCTGCCCCCATCTCCCTTGTGTCCATTTTGCCTTCTGTTTCCCTCGCTGCCCCCATCTCCCTTGTGTCCATTTTGCCTTCTGTTTCCCTCGCTGCCCCCATTGTACTGTGCCCGTTTTTCCTGTTTCCCTCGCTGCCCCCATCTCCCTTGTGTCCATTTTGCCTTCTGTTTCCCTCGCTGCCCCCATCTCCCTTGTGTCCATTTTGCCTTCTGTTTCCCTCGCTGCCCCCATTGTACTGTGCCCGTTTTTCCTCTGTTTCCCTCGCTGCCCCCATCTCCCTTGTGTCCATTTTGCCTTCTGTTTCCCTGGCTGCCCCCATTGTACTGTGCCCGTTTTTTCCTCTGTTTCCCTTGCTGCCCCCATCTCCCTTGTGTCCATTTTGCCTTCTGTACCCCTCGCTGCCTCTCTCCACTCCCGCCGCTGCGTCCCTGCGGCCCCGCCCCCTGACTGCCCATTCGCTGCCCCTGCCTCCCGCCTCCCAGCTGCTCCTCCCTCCCACCTCCCCATATATGGCGGCCGCTGCGCGCCCGCGCCGCTGGCGCGCCTAAGGCAAGCCTGTCTGCGCTTGTCCGCGCCTGGACCGCGCCCAGCGCCAGAACCCCTGGGCCGTGCGCCCCCCGCTCCAGCCTCGAGGACCGACGCCGATACGATGCCACCACACTCCACGCTCTCAACCCCGAACGGACGCACAACTGCTTCAAGGCCGCCCCGAAACGCACCCATGGTCCCTTCACCTGCCGGAACTGCAGCTACACCAGCCTCAGAGCCACCGAGGCGCCCGCCAAGAAGGACCTCAACCACCTCCGATGCATCCTACTGAACACCCGCTCCGCATGCAAACACGCCGTCGAGCTCTGGGACCTGCTCGACACATCATCACCAGACGTCGCCTTCCTGACAGAGACCTGGATGAACGACTCCTCCGCCCCGACATCGCCATAGCCATCCCAGACGGCTATAAGATCACCCGCAGAGACCGCGTCAGCGCAGTAGGAGGAGGAATCGCCATCGTCCACAAGAACACCATCAGGGTCTCGACTAGCACCAACGACACTCTCAGCACCGCCGAACACATGCACTTCCAGATCCACACGGACCCCAACACCACCCTTAGAGGCACCCTTGTCTACAGACCCCCTGGGCCCCGACCCCAGTTCAGCGACTTCATCAGCACGCACGCCCTGACCTCTACCGACTACATCCTCCTCGGAGACCTGAACTTTCACCTGGAGAACAACAACGACAGCAACTCCACCACCCTGATCGACAACCTCGCCAACCTCGGTCTGAGCCAGCTCGTCACAACACCGACCCATTCCGCCGGCCACACGCTTGACCCCATCTTCTCCTCAAGCTCCCACGTCTCCTTCAGCCACACCACGGAACTCCCTTGGACCGACCACCGCTGCATCCATTTCACCTTCCAGAAACCCACCACACACCACCGCACCCTACAGATCCCACGCCGCTGCTGGAGCAAAGTCACCGAAGACCAACTTCGGGCAACCCTCGCTCTCAGCCCTCCCTCCGACCCATCCAACACCGACGACGCTGCCTGCAACCTCAGACGATGGATGGACGGCTGTGCCAACACCCTCGCCCCGCTGAAAAAACTACAGTGACACCACCAAAAGAGCCAGCTGGTTCACCTCGGAACTCCTAGCTTCCAAGCGTACCTGCCGGAAACTAGAGAAGAAATGGCACAGTGATAAGACACCGGACAGCCACGCAGCCCACAAAGACGCCATCCGTAACCACCACCACCTCATCAAGTCCGCCAAGAGAATCTCCTTCAAAGACCGCCTCGACAACAACGCACACAACAGCAAGGAGCTTTTCAACATCGTGAAGGAATTCTCCAACCCCAGCTCCAACACCAACGACATCCCGCCGTCGCAACCCCTGTGCGATTCCCTCGCCACCTTCTTCCACCGCAAGATCGCCGACATCCACGACAGCTTCAACACCCAGACAGCCCCAACTAAGATCGATGCCCCAGACCCGCCGCACACCATCAACCACGACCCCCTGCCAGCCTGGGCCAGCGTGAACATCGAGGACACCATCAAGACCATGAGCACAATACACTCCGGCTCCCCGTCAGACCCTTTCCCGCACCACATCTTCAACAAAGCCAGCAGCTCCATCGCACCCCACCTGTGCAACGTCATCAATCTCTCCTTCGAGACCGCGACCTTCCCAGAGAGCTGGAAACACGCAGAGATCAACGCCCTACTCAAAAACCCAAGGCGGACCCGAGAGACCTCAAGAACTTCAGGCCCATCTCCCTGCTTCCGTTCCCAGCCAAGGTCATCGAGAAGATCGTCAACAAACAGCTAACCCGATACCTCGAAGAAAACAGCATCCTGGACCCATCCCAATCGGGGTTCCGCAGCAACCACAGCACTGAGACTGCCCTCATCGCCGCCACCGACGACATCAGGATCCTGCTGGACAACGGTGAGACCGCAGCCCTCATCCTGCTGGACCTCTCCGTCGCCTTCGACACTGTCTGCCACCGCACTCTACGCGCACGCCTCCACGGCGCAGGGATCCGAGACAAGGCCCTGGAATGGGCCACCTCCTTCCTCGCCGGCAGAACCCAGAGAGTCCGCCTCCCACCATTCCGATCCGAAGCCTCCGAGATCATCTGCGGCGTACCCCAGGGATCGTCCCTCAGCCCAACACTGTTCAACATCTACATGGCCCCGCTCGCACGCATCGCCAGACAGCACGACCTCAACATAATCTCCTACGCCGACGACACTCAACTGATCCTCTCCCTCACCAAGGACCCCCTCGCCACCAAATCCAACCTCCATGAAGGAATGAAGGCCGTCGCCGATTGGATGAAGATCAGCCGACTAAAACTGAACACGGAGAAGACAGAGGTCCTCATCCTGTGCTCCAACCCCTCAGCCTGGGACGACTCCTGGTGGCCAACGACGCTGGGAGCAGCCCCGACACCCACCGACCACGCACGCAACCTGGGAGTCATCCTCGACTCAACGCTCTCCATGGCCAAGCAAGTCAACGCAGTCTCATCCTCTCCATGACTAAGCAGGTCAACGCCGTTTCCTCATCCTGCTTCAACATCCTCCGAATGCTCCGCAGGATCTTCAAGTGGATCCCCACCGAAACAAGAAAAACATTCACCCAGGCACTCGTCACCAGCAGGCTGGACTACGGAAACGCCCTCTACGCAGGAGCGACGGCTAAGCTCCTGAGACGGCTGCAACGCATCCAGAACGCCTCTGCACGTCTTATCCTCGACATCCCCCGACGCAGCCACATCACACCCCACCTGAGAGACCTGCACTGGCTCCCTGTCAACAAGAGGATAACCTTCAAGCTCCTCACCCACGCACACAAAGCACTCCACAACTCCGGACCAGCCTACCTCAACAGACGACTCAGCTTCTACACCCCCACCCGCCAGCTCCGCTCGACCAGCCTCGCCCTCGCCACAGTCCCCCGCATCCGGAAGACGACCGCCGGCGGCAGATCCTTCTCCCACCTCGCCGCCAAGACCTGGAACACCCTCCCCACCAACCTCCGACAGACCCAAGACCTACTGGCCTTCAGAAGACTCCTCAAGACCTGGCTCTTCGATCAGTAGCAGCACCACCCCCCTCTTCCCCCAGCGCCTTGAGACCCTCGTGGGTATGTAGTGCGCTTTATAAGTGACATGATTGATTGATTGATTGATCCTCCTGCTTCAACACCCTCCGCATGCTTCGCAAGATCTACAGGTGGATCCCGACAGACACAAGAAAAACAGTCACCCAGGCCCTCGTCAGTAGCAGACTTGACTATGGGAACGCCCTCTCACGCGGGAGCCCGGCCAAGCTCATCAAGCGACTGCAACGCATACAAAACGCCTCCGCACGCCTGATCCTCGATGTACCACGCCACAGCCACATCTCCCCCACCTGAGGAACCTGCACTGGCTCCCCGTCGACAGGAGAATCTCCTTCAAACTCCTCATCCACGCACACAAGGCACTCCACAAGACTGGCCCAGCCTACCTCAACAGCCGACTCCTCTTCTACGTCCCCAACCGCCAACTCCGCTCCGCCGACCTCTCCCTCGCCACCGTCCCTCGCATTCGAAGAACTACCACCGGCGGCAGATCCTTCTCCCACCTCGCCGCCAAGACCTGGAACACCCTTCCACTAAGCCTACGACAGACCCAAGACCTGCTGACCTTCAGGAGGCTACTCAAGACCTGGTTGTTCGACCAGTAGCAGCACCCTCCCCCCCCCTTTTTTCCCTAGCGCCTTGAGACCCTCGCGGGTAAGTAGTGCGCTTTACAAATTCTGTGATTGATTGATTGATTGAAAGCCCTTGTTGTCAAAGTCTCACAAATGGCAACACTGTTATGTTTTTTTAACCCCTTCCATGCTTATGACGCAGGCTGGACTCGTCATGGCACACAGTGCTCGTGTGCTCATGACGAGTCCAGCTCGTCATAGACTACCCACGGGGAAGCGCTGGCGCTCCCCGTGGGAATCCGATCGTCGGGGTTTTTTAGGAGGCAGGGGAAGGACTTCCCTGCCTCCCCGCCCCCACCCCCCATCAATGACGTCAGCGCGCGGCGCGCTGACATCGTTGAGGTTTCCCTTTCTTCCCGACGCGCTGGAAGCCATTTGCTTCCAGCGCGTCGGGAAATAAGGTGAGTTTTGGCTCGGGGAGGGGGTTTGATTCAAAGAGACATCGAGGGAAAGGAAAGGGTTTTCCTTTCCCCGATGCCTCTTTTGTGCATTCCTGCTGCACGATCATGTGATCGTGCAGCAGAAATGCTCACGAGGGCGGGATTGTGAGCGTGGAGATGTGCCTTCTCTCCATTGCCACCCTGTAAAGTTAGCTGTAATCCTTGATGGAGGTCTCTGCACCCTTGATTTTCTTGAGCGCAATCCTTCTCCTCGCCTGCCGCTGCAATCCTGCAGTTCTTCTGGTCCTTTACGCAGCTGTAGTGTAGGAAAGGCATTATACATTACCCAACGAGGTAGCACTTACTGATTAGCCAGTAGAAAGTACTCCAGTTGAGTAGAGGTATTGCACAAAACGGTGGCATCTTCGTGAGCGTGGAGATGTACCTTCTCTCCATTGCCACCCTGTAAAGTTAGCTGTAATCCTTGATGGAGGTCTCTGCACCCTTGATTTTCTCGAGCGCAATCCTCGTGTAGTTCCTGTGACCAGGAGGTTCCTTCTCCTCGTCTGCCGCTGCGATCCTGCTCTGACCCTTTATAAACAAGAGGCATGTGAACGGGCCTAGAAGCCCCGCTCGTTTGGCCCCGCCACACATACACTAGCGGTATGCAACGTATGCCCGCCCTTTCCCTACTATGATGGACAGCTTACTCAAAGGATCCCGGCGCTTTCGGCGCGGTGGCAAAGTTACAGACACACAGGTCACTGGAGACAATCCTTGATGGAGGTCTCTGCACCCTTGATTTTCTCGAGCGCAATCCTCGTGTAGTTCCTGTGACCAGGAGGTTCCTTCTCCTCGTCTGCCGCTGCGATCCTGCTCTGACCCTTTATAAACAAGAGGCATGTGAACGGGCCTAGAAGCCCCGCTCGTTTGGCCCCGCCACACATACACTAGCGGTATGCAACGTATGCCCGCCCTTTCCCTACTATGATGGACAGCTTACTCAAAGGATCCCGGCGCTTTCGGCGCGGTGGCAAAGTTACAGACACACAGGTCACTGGAGACAATCCTTGATGGAGGTCTCTGCACCCTTGATTTTCTCGAGCGCAATCCTCGTGTAGTTCCTGTGACCAGGAGGTTCCTTCTCCTCGTCTGCTGCTGCGATCCTGCTCTGACCCTTTATAAACAAGAGGCATGTGAACGGGCCTAGAAGCCCCGCTCGTTTGGCCCCGCCACACATACACTAGCGGTATGCAACGTATGCCCGCCCTTTCCCTACTATGATGGACAGCTTACTCAAAGGATCCCGGCGCTTTCGGCACGGTGGCAAAGTTACAGACACACAGGTCACTGGAGACAATCCTTGATGGAGGTCTCTGCACCCTTGATTTTCTCGAGCGCAATCCTCGTGTAGTTCCTGTTACCAGGAGGTTCCTTCTCCTCATCTGCCGCTGCGATCCTGCTCTGACCCTTTATAAACAAGAGGCATGTGAACGGGCCTAGAAGCCCCGCTCGTTTGGCCCCGCCACACATACACTAGCGGTATGCAATGTATGCCCGCCCTTTCCCTACTATGATGGACAGCTTACTCAAAGGATCCCGGCGCTTTCGGCGCGGTGGCAAAGTTACAGACACACAGGTCACTGGAGACAATTCTTCTGGTCCTTTACACAGCTGTAGTGTAGGAAAGGCATTATACATTACCCAACGAGGTAGCACTTACTGATTAGCCAGTAGAAAGTACTCCAGTTGAGTAGAGGTATTGCACAAAACGGTGGCATCTTCGTGAGCGTGGAGATGTACCTTCTCTCCATTGCCACCCTGTAAAGTTAGCTGTAATCCTTGATGGAGGTCTCTGCACCCTTGATTTTCTCGAGCGCAATCCTCGTGTAGTTCCTGTGACCAGGAGGTTCCTTCTCCTCGTCTGCCGCTGCGATCCTGCTCTGACCCTTTATAAACAAGAGGCATGTGAACGGGCCTAGAAGCCCCGCTCGTTTGGCCCCGCCACACATACACTAGCGGTATGCAACGTATGCCCGCCCTTTCCCTACTATGATGGACAGGTTACTCAAAGGATCCCGGCGCTTTCGGCGCGGTGGCAAAGTTACAGACACACAGGTCACTGGAGACAATTCTTCTGGTCCTTTACGCAGCTGTAGTGTAGGAAAGGCACTATACATTTACCCAACGAGGTAGCACTTACTGATTAGCCAGTAGAAAGCACTCCAGTTGAGTAGAGGTATTGCACAAAACGGTGGCATCTTCGTGGATAAATATGCAGGGCAGATGTGCCTTCTCTCCATTTACACCCTGAAAAGTTAGCTGTAATCCTTGATGGAGGTCTTTGCATCCTTGAATTTCTCGAGCGCAATGCTCGTGTAGTTCCTGTGACCAGGAGGTTCCTTCTCCTCGTCTGCCGCTGAGATCCTGCTCTGACCCTTTATAAACAAGAGGCATGTGAACGGGCCTAGAAGCCCCGCCACACATACACTAGCGGTATGCAACGTATGCCCGCCCTTTCCCCACTATGATGGACAGCTTACTCAAAGGACCCCGGCACTTTCGGCGCGGTGGCAAAGTTACAGACACACAGGTCACTGGAGACAATTCTTCTGGTCCTTTACGCAGCTGTAGTGTAGGAAAGGCACTAAACATTTACCCAACGAGGTAGCACTTACTGATTAGCCAGTAGAAAGCACTCCAGTTGAGTAGAGGTATTGCACAAAACGGTGGCATCTTCGTGGATAAATATGCAGGGCAGATGTGCCTTCTCTCCATTTACACCCTGAAAAGTTAGCTGTAATCCTTGATGGAGGTCTTTGCATCCTTGAATTTCTCGAACGCAATGCTCGTGTAGTTCCTGTGACCAGGAGGTTCCTTCTCCTCGTCTGCCGCTGAGATCCTGCTCTGACCCTTTAACCCCTTCGGTGCTTATGACGAGCTGGACTCGTCATGGCACACAGTGCTCGTGACGAGTCCAGCTCGTCATAAGACCACCCACGGGGAAGCGCTGGCGCTCCCCGTGAGAATCTGATCGTTAGGTTTTTTTGGGGGAGGCAGGGGAAGGGCTTCCCTGCCTCCCCCGCCCCATCAATGACGTCAGCGCGCTGACATCATTGAGGGTTTCCCTTTCTTCCCGACGCGCTGGAAGCCATTTGCTTCCAGCGCGTCGCGAAATCAGGTGAGGTTTGGCTCGGGGAGGGGGGTTTGTATCAAAGAGGCATCGAGGGAAAGGAAATGGTTTTCCTTTCCCCGATGCCTCTTTGTGCATTCCTGCTGCACGATCATGTGATTGTGCAGCAGGAATGCCCACTAGGCACCAGGGTTTTTTAAATTTTTGTGTTGGGGAGTGGCCAAAAGGGCAAGGGTTGCTCCCCTTTTACGGGTGTGAATATTTTATTTATACTGTTAGGCCCAACTACCCCTTAGCTTGGCTGGTGGATTGTGTGTGGACTGGTGCATTATTTGCATATGTGATTGTAATGTTTTTTTCCTCCTTTTTATTCTAGTGTAAAGCTTTTGATTCCTGTTTGCGGTTTCGGCAGTTGTGGTTCTGCAGTTTTGCGTAATTGCATTTATTTGGTAAGAAAAATATTTTTGTTGTGTGTACTCCAAATGAGTATTATTGTCATGCATGAATGAATTTTTTGTAAGTGGTGCCATAATGGCAGCATATTTGTTAGTGTTCAGAGCATGAAATTCTTTGCGATGTTTTGCATTGTCTTATGTGTAATTTTTTTCTTCTTCTTTTTAGTGGGATATTGTTGATCCTTACTGTGTCTGTGCAGAGTAGGTGGTGGTGAGTCTAGCTGCTTCTGTCACGTGAGTGGTATAGTGTTGGAGTATATAGGTCTTTGTGATAAAGCTACATTTTGTTTATTTCTTTTTTTTTTTACAAAGGGTTTGTTGTTGTTGACTTGTTTGACAAGTAACCTTTATTAGTAAGCATTATGGCTAGCCGTAGAATTACTGCTCAGCAGGTGGTTGGTTTGCTTCTTGAATCTTCCTCTGAGCAGGATTATGAGACTGACAGTGCGTCTGAGGGAGAGGAGGGAGGGGAAGATTCAGGCAGTGAGTTTTCTCTCCACATGGAATCATCGGATGATGAAGGTACTCTCAGTGCAGATGAAGTGCCTGATTTAGAGGAGGATACTAATGTGCTGATGGTGCAAGAGGCATCTGGATTGCAGCCTGGGGCTGCTAGGCTTCCTACTGGAAGTGCTGGACTCTGGGTTGATCCAAACATGGTGCAGCCGGTGTTGCCTGCCTTTAGTGGTTATGCAGGGTGTAGAGTGGATTGTGAACATTATTTGCCTATACAGTATTTTCAGTTGTTTATGGATGATGTATTTTTGGGTGAGATTGTTGAGCAGACTAATTTGTATGCTGAACAGTTTTTGAGGGACAACAGTGCCAGACTTAGGCCCCATTCTAGAGCTACCCGGTGGAGTCCCACAAATCTGGAAGAGATGAAGAAGTTTTTGGGTTTGACTTTTTGATGGGTTTGATAAGGAAGCCGTCCATGAGTTCATATTGGTCTACCAGTCCCTTGATGGCAACGGCCATATTTCCTGCAGTTATGACTCGTGATCGGTATTTACTTTTGCTTCGGATGCTGCATTTTATTGATAATGGTTTGGCGTTGCCACGAGATCACCCTGAATGTGACCGTCTTTTTAAGATTCGGCCTGTTCTTGATCACTTTGTAGATCGATTTTCAGAGATCTATACTCCAGGGAAAGAAATATCTATTGATGAGTCTTTGGTGCTGTTCAAGGGCCGTTTGGTTTTTAGGCAGTACATTCCTAGCAAGAGGGCACGCTATGGAATTAAGCTGTATATGTTGTCTGAGAGTAGGACAGGATATGTTTTTAATTTGCGTGTGTACACTGGTAGGGATTCCACTATTGACCCCCTGGTTGTCCGTCCACTTTAGTAGGAGTTTCAGAGAAAATTGTGTGGGAACTTGCTAGAGGACTGTTTAACAGAGGCCACCATTTGTACATTGATAACTTCTACACTGCTGTGCAATTGTTTAAGGAATTGTTCAAAGTGGACACTTTTGCTTGTGGCACAATCCGCTCTAACCGTAAAGGTTATCCAAAAGAGCTTGTTTGCAAAAAACTTCAGAGGGGACAGTGCAGTGCCTTGCGTAGTGAGGAACTGCTAGCTGTGAAATTTGTGGACAGGAGGGATGTGTACATGCTGACTACCATCCATGATGAGAGTACTTCACCTGTGGCTGTTTGGGGTCAGATTGCTGAAGTGCGCAAACCTGTGTGCATTTTAGACTACAATAAGCACATGGGTGGTGTTGATAGAGTAGATCAGAGGTTGGAACCTTACACTGCTATTCGTAAGTCTTACATTTGGTATAAGAAGTTGGCCATCCATCTCTTCAATTTAGCAACTTTCAATGCTTTTGTTGTGTTCAAGGAGTGTTCTCCTGCGTCAAAGTTGACTTTTGTTCAGTTTCAGGAGTCTGTCATAGGCAGCCTTGTTGTTGTGGAACAGGCAAGTGTTCCTAGAGTTGGAGTGGTGGAGGATGTGGCTCGATTGAAAGATCGCCACTTTCCTGATCACATTCCTCCTACATCCTCAAAAGACTTTCCCACTAGGAGATGTAGAGTCTGTTGGCGAAGAGGTACGCGGAAGGAGACTCGTATGTACTGCCCTGAGTGTCCTTCTAACCCTGGGCTGTGTGTGCCTGCTTGTTATAGAGCGTACCACAAGCAAAAGAATTATTGGGAGCAACCATGAGTGGTAAAGTGAACTGCCTGGTCTGTAATGTTTAAGAATTGTTGTTCTGTTTCAAGGTTGGCATTAGTGCAATGTTTCTGATTTTGTGTTAGTAGATTTGTATCTATTTGCAATTTGTTTGTGTTTTCTTTTTGTATAAAAAAATCCTAAATGTGATGGTGGTGTGTGTAGGCTGGTGCTTGGCTGGCGGTGTGCGTGGAGTGGCGCTCGGCTGGCAGTGTGTGAGTAGTGACTTGCTGCTGGTCACTACACACACTGCTAGCCAGCGACACTCCACGCAATCCATCAGATTGTGTGGTTGCTGTGTTAGGAATGTGGGCGTGTGAAAGTGATGGGCCCTTGAATGGCGCTGTCTGCTGGTGTGAGTGTTGTAATGTGATGGGCCCGCGGCTGGTGGTGTGAATGGTTTTGTATTTGTCACACGTATGAAAGGTGTATGAATGGCCTGTAAAGAGGTTGGTGCCTTGTCGTGGCTTTACAGCTCACGAGCTGTGAGTCAATGGTTCAGTTTCTCGTCCTTTCAATTATTAACAGTGCATTTCATTTTTGTGAAATCACTTGTTAATACAATTGTATATACTGAACCATCACTCACCCTCGTGCCAAATCCAACCAGTATGTGTGTGTGTGCTTGAGGATTAGATGGCTGTGCAGTAATATTTTTTTTTGTCTTTCTCAAGCAGGGTGTACCTTGTCCCTTTTTGTGAATGTTGTAATGTGTTTGTTTCGTGCCTGGGGGTGTGAATGGTCTTGTGTGTATCACGTATGAAAGGTGTGTGAATGGCCTGTAAAGCGGTTGGGGCCTTGACGTGGCTTTACAGCTCACGAGCTGCGAGTCACTGGTTCCGTTTTTGTCCTTTCAATTATTGACAGTGCATTTCATTTTTGTGAAATCTCTTGTTAATAAAATTGTATATACTGAACCATCACTTGCCCTGCGTGCCAAATCCAACCAGTATGTGTGTGTGTGCTTGAGGAATAGATGGCTGTGCAGTAATCTTTGTCTTTTTAGTCTGTCTGCCAAGGTGTACATTCCGTCTAAGAATAACCTACCAACTGTAGATATTGTCGTAAGCGAAACACCCATGGGAGTACATGGTGATATCTCTCTTGTGGATCCCAACAAGTTATGGTACCCACAATGTCCTGCAAACCTCAAAATGTCTGTCACATTTTCCTTGCAATATTGTGCCAACATTTTCACGCTGCAGAAATAAACAACACATTATCTCATTATGACCTGGTTTTGCAAGGGGGGTCACCTGGGTTTTTGGCCCGGGGCTCGGCGGCCACATAGGAAACCTACCAAACCCACACATTTCTGAAAAGTAGACACCCTGGGGCTTCCAGGGAGGTATGGCTTGCGTGGATCCCCCAACGTTTCCTTACCCAGAATCCCCTGCAAACCTCACTTTTAGCTGAAAAAATCACTTTTTCACACATTTGTGTGTGGGAAAGTGTGGCATCACTGGCCTCACACAAATTTCCTACCACCCAGCGTTCCCCCAGGTCTCCCGATAAAAATGGTGCCTCACTTGTGTGGGAGAACCAAGTACCCGCGACAGGCAAGGGCCCACAACGTATTGAGGCGACCTCAAAATGGCCTTTCACAAAACCACCTGGTTTTGCAAGGAGTCACCTGGGTTTTTGGCCCCGTGCTCGGAGGCCATCTAGAAACCTACCAAACCCACACATTTCTGAAAAGTAGACACCCGGGGGCTTCCAGGGAGGTATGGCTTCCGTGGATCCCCCAACGTTTCCTTACCCAGAATCCCCTGCAAACCTCACTTTTAGCTGAAAAAATCACTTTTTCACACATTTGTGTGTGGGAAAGTGTGGCATCACTGGCCTCACACAAATTTCCTACCACCCAGCGTTCCCCCAGGTCTCCCGATAAAAATGGTGCCTCACTTGTGTGGGAGGCCCAAGTACCACGCGACAGGCAGGGCCACAACGTATTGAGGCGACCTCAAAATGGCCTTTCACAAAACCACCTGGTTTTGCAAGGGAGTCACCTGGGTTTTGGCCCCGTGCTCGGCGGCCATCTAGGAAACCTACCAAACCCACACATTTCTGAAAAGTAGACACCCGGGGCTTCCAGGGAGGTATGGCTTGCGTGGATCCCCCAACGTTTCCTTACCCAGAATCCCTGCAAACCTCACTTTTAGCTGAAAAAATCACTTTTTCACACATTTGTGTGTGGGAAAGTGTGGCATCACTGGCCTCACACAAATTTCCTACCACCAGCGTTCCCCAGGTCTCCCGATAAAAATGGTGCCTCACTTGTGTGGGAGGCCCAAGTACCAGCGACAGGCAAGGGCCCACAACGTATTGAGGCGACCTCAAAATGGCCTTTCACAAAACCACCTGGTTTTGCAAGAAGTCACCTGGGTTTTGGCCCCGTGCTCGGCGGCCATCTAGGAAACCTACCAAACCCACACATTTCTGAAAAGTAGACACCCGGGGGCTTCCAGGGAGGTATGGCTTGCGTGGATCCCCCAACGTTTCCTTACCCAGAATCCCCTGCAAACCTCACTTTTAGCTGAAAAAATCACTTTTTCACACATTTGTGTGTGGGAAAGTGTGGCATCACTGGCCTCACACAAATTTCCTACCACCCAGCGTTCCCCAGGTCTCCCGATAAAAATGGTGCCTCACTTGTGTGGGAGGCCCAAGTACCAGCGACAGGCAAGGACACAAAGCGTTTTGAGGCAACATCAACATTGCCTATCAAAAAATGTTTTGGGCCCTTGCCTGTCGCGGTACTTGGGCCTCCCACACAAGTGAGGCACCATTTTATCGGGAGACCTGGGGAACGCTGGGTGGTAGGAAATTTGTGTGAGGCCAGTGATGCCACACTTTCCACACACAAATGTGTGAAAAAGTGATTTTTTCAGCTAAAATTGAGGTTTGCAAGGGATTCTGGGTAAGGAAACGTTGGGGGATCCACGCAAGCCATACCTCCCTGGAAGCCCCGGGTGTCTACTTTTCAGAAATGTGTGGGTTTGGTAGGTTTCCTAGATGGCCGCCGAGCACGGGCAAAACCCAGGTGACCCCCTTGCAAAACCAGGTGGTTTTGAGATAGGCAATTTTGAGGTCGCCTCACTACGTTGTGGGCCCTGCCTGTCGCGAGTACTGGGCCTCCCACACAAGTGAGGCACCATTTTTATCGGGAGACCTGGGGAACGCTGGGTGGTAGGAAATTTGTGTGAGGCCAGTGATGCCACACTTCCCACACACAAATGTGTGAAAAAGTGATTTTTCATCTAAAATTGAGGTTTGCAAGGGATTCAGGGTAGAAACGTTGGGGATCCACGCAAGCCATACCTCCCTGGAAGCCCCGGGTGTCTACTTTTCAGAAATGTGTGGGTTTGGTAGGTTTCCTAGATGGCCACCGAGCACGGGGCCAAAACCAGGTGACCCCCTGCAAAACCAGGTGGTTTTGAGATAGGCAATTTTGAGGTCGCCTCACTACGTTGTGGGCCCTTGCCTGTCGCGAGTACTTGGGCCTCCCACACAAGTGAGGCACCATTTTTATCGGGAGACCTGGAGGAACGCTGGGTGGTAGGAAATTTGTGTGAGGCCAGTGATGCCACACTTCCACACACAAATGTGTGAAAAAGTGATTTTCAGCTAAAATGGAGGTTTGCAAGGGATTCTGGGTAGAAACGTTGGGGGATCCATGCAAGCCATACCTCCTGGAAGCCCCGGTGTCTACTTTTCAGAAATGTGTGGGTTTGGTAGGTTTCCTAGATGGCCGCCGAGCACGGGCACAAACCAGGTGACTCCTTGCAAAACCAGGTGGTTTTGAGATAGGCAATTTTGAGGTCAGCCTCACTACGTTGTGGGCCCTTGCCTGTCGCAGGTACTGGGCCTCCCACACAAGTGAGGCACCATTTTTATCGGGAGACCTGGGGACGCTGGGTGGTAGGAAATTTGTGTGAGGCCAGTGATGCCACACTTTCCCACACACAAATGTGTGAAAAAGTGATTTTTCAGCTAAAATTGAGGTTTGCAAGGGATTCTGGAGTGAAAGCGTTGGGGGATCCACGCAAGCCATACCTCCCTGGAAGCCCCAGGTGTCTACTTTTCAGAAATGTGTGGGTTTGGTAGGTTTCCCTAGATGGCCGCCGAGCACGGGCCAAAACCCAGGTGACTCCCTTGCAAAACCAGGTGGTTTTGAGATAGGCAATTTTGAGGTCGCCTCACTACGTTGTGGGCCCTTGCCTGTCGAGGGTACTTGGGCCTCCCACACAAGTGAGGCACCATTTTTATCGGGAGACCTGGGGGAACGCTGGGTGGTAGGAAATTTGTGTGAGGCCAGTGATGCCACACTTTCCCACACACAAATGTGTGAAAAAAGTGATTTTTTTCAGCTAAAATTGAGGTTTGCAAGGGATTCTGGGTAAGGAAACGTTGGGGGATCCACGCAAGCCATACCTCCCTGGAAGCCCCCGGGTGTCTACTTTTCAGAAATGTGTGGGTTTGGTAGGTTTCCCTAGATGGCTGCCGAGCACGGGGCCAAAAACCCAGGTGACCCCCTTGCAAAACCAGGTGGTTTTGAGATAGGCAATTTTGAGGTCGCCTCACTACGTTGTGGGCCCTTGCCTGTCGCGGGTACTTGGGCCTCCCACACAAGTGAGGCACCATTTTTATCGGGAGACCTGGGGGAACGCTGGGTGGTAGGAAATTTGTGTGAGGCCAGTGATGCCACACTTTCCCACACACAAATGTGTGAAAAAAGTGATTTTTTCAGCTAAAATTGAGGTTTGCAAGGGATTCTGGGTAAGGAAACGTTGGGGGATCCACGCAAGCCATACCTCCTGGAAGCCCCCGGGTGTCTACTTTTCAGAAATGTGTGGGTTTGGTAGGTTTCCCTAGATGGCCGCCGAGCACGGGGCCAAAAACCCAGGTGACCCCTTGCAAAACCAGGTGGTTTTGAGATAGGCAATTTTGAGGTCGCCTCACTACGTTGTGGGCCCTTGCCTGTCGCGGGTACTTGGGCCTCCCACACAAGTGAGGCACCATTTTTATCGGGAGACCTGGGGGAACGCTGGGTGGTAGGAAATTTGTGTGAGGCCAGTGATGCCACACTTTCCCACACACAAATGTGTGGAAAAAGTGATTTTTCCAGCTAAAAGTGAGGTTTGCAGGGGATTCTGGGTAAGAGAAACGTTGGGGGATCCACGCAAGCCATACCTCCTGGAAGCCCCGGGTGTCTACTTTTCAGAAATGTGTGTGTTTGGTAGGTTTCCCTAGGTGCCGGCAGAGCTAGGGTTCACAAACTACAGCTAGGCATTTTGCCAAAAAGGGTCATTTTTCACTGCGAAATTGAGGTGTGACCACGTTGCGTTTTGCGCCGTTTCCTGTCGCAGGCACTAGGCCGACCCACACAAGTGAGGTACCATTTTTCTCGTTAGACTTTGGGGAACGCGGGGTGGGTGGAAATTTGTGGATCCACGCAGATTCCAGAACTTTCCACCACAGAAATGTGGGGAAAATGTGTTTTTTGGACAATTTTTATGTTTGCAAGGGATTCTGGGTAACAGAACCTGGTGGGAGGCAGTCAAGTCACCCCATCCTGGATTCCCCTGGGTGTCTAGTTTTCAAAAATGTATAGGTTTGCTAGGTTTCCCTAGGTGCCGGCAGAGGTAGGGTTCAAAAACTACAGCTAGGCACTTTGCCAAAAAAGGGTCATTTTTCACTGTGAAATTGAGGTGTGACCACGTTGCGTTTTGCGCCGTTTCCTGTCGCAGGCACTAGGCCGACCCACACAAGTGAGGTACCATTTTTCTCGTAAGACTTTGGGGGACGCGGGGTGGGTGGAAATTTGTGGATCCACGCAGATTCCAGAACTTTCCACCACAGAAATGTGGGAAAATGTGTTTTTTGGACAATTTTTTATGTTTGCAAGGGATTCTGGGTAACAGAACCTGGTGGGAGGCAGTCAAGTCACCCCATCCTGGATTCCCCTGGGTGTCTAGTTTTCAAAAATGTATAGGTTTGCTAGGTTTCCCTAGGTGCCGGCAGAGGTAGGGTTCAAAAACTACAGCTAGGCACTTTGCCAAAAAGGGTCATTTTTCACTGCGAAATTGAGGTGTGACCACGTTGCGTTTTGCGCCGTTTCCTGTCGCAGGCACTAGGCCGACCCACACAAGTGAGGTACCATTTTTCTCGTAAGACTTTGGGGGACGCGGGGTGGGTGGAAATTTGTGGATCCACGCAGATTCCAGAACTTTCCACCACAGAAATGTGGGGAAAATGTGTTTTTTTGACAATTTTTTATGTTTGCAAGGGATTCTGGGTAACAGAACCTGGTGGGAGGCAGTCAAGTCACCCCATCCTGGATTCCCCTGGGTGTCTAGTTTTCAAAAATGTATAGGTTTGCTAGGTTTCCCTAGGTGCCGGCAGAGGTAGGGTTCAAAAACTACAGCTAGGCACTTTGCCAAAAAAGGGTCATTTTTCACTGCGAAATTGAGGTGTGACCACGTTGCGTTTTGCGCCGTTTCCTGTCGCAGGCACTAGGCCGACCCACACAAGTGAGGTACCATTTTTCTCGTAAGACTTTGGGGAACGCGGGGTGGGTGGAAATTTGTGGATCCACGCAGATTCCAGAACTTTCCACCACAGAAATGTGGGGAAAATGTGGTTTTTTTGACAACTTTCTATGTTTGCAAGGGATTCTGGGTAACAGAACCTGGTGGGAATCAGTCAAGTCACCCCATCCTGGATTCCCCTGGGTGTCTAGTTTTCAAAAATGTATAGGTTTGCTAGGTTTCCCTAGGTGCCGGCAGAGGTAGGGTTCAAAAACTACAGCTAGGCACTTTGCCAAAAAAGGGTCATTTTTCACTGCGAAATTGAGGTGTGACCACGTTGCGTTTTGCGCCGTTTCCTGTCGCAGGCACTAGGCCGACCCACACAAGTGAGGTACCATTTTTCTCGTAAGACTTTGGGGGACGCGGGGTGGGTGGAAATTTGTGGGTCCACGCAGATTCCAGAACTTTCCACCACAGAAATGTGGGGAAAATGTGGTTTTTTGACAATTTTTATGTTTGCAAGGGATTCTGGGTAACAGAACCTGGTGGGAGGCAGTCAAGTCACCCATCCTGGATTCCCCTGGGTGTCTAGTTTTCAAAAATGTATAGGTTTGCTAGGTTTCCCTAGGTGCCGGCAGAGGTAGGGTTCAAAAACTACAGCTAGGCACTTTGCCAAAAAAGGGTCATTTTTCACTGCGAAATTGAGGTGTGACCACGTTGCGTTTTGCGCAGTTTCCTGTCGCAGGCACTAGGCCGACCCACACAAGTGAGGTACCATTTTTCTCGTACGACTTTGGGGGACGCGGGGTGGGTGGAAATGTGTGGATCCACGCAGATTCCAGAACTTTCCACCACAGAAATGTGGGGAAAATGTGTTTTTTGGACAATTTTTATGTTTGCAAGGGATTCTGGGTAACAGAACCTGGTGGGAGGCAGTCAAGTCACCCCATCCTGGATTCCCCTGGGTGTCTAGTTTTCAAAAATGTATAGGTTTGCTAGGTTTCCCTAGGTGCCGGCAGAGGTAGTGTTCAAAAACTACAGCTAGGCACTTTGCCAAAAAAGGGTCATTTTTCACTGCGAAATTGAGGTGTGACCACGTTGCGTTTTGCGCCGTTTCCTGTCGCAGGCACTAGGCCGACCCACACAAGTGAGGTACCATTTTTCTCGTAAGACTTTGGGGAACGCGGGGTGGGTGGAAATTTGTGGATCCACGCAGATTCCAGAACTTTCCACCACAGAAATGTGGGGAAAATGTGGTTTTTTGACAACTTTTTATGTTTGCAAGGGATTCTGGGTAACAGAACCTGGTGGGAATCAGTCAAGTCACCCCATCCTGGATTCCCCTGGGTGTCTAGTTTTCAAAAATGTATAGGTTTGCTAGGTTTCCCTAGGTGCCGGCAGAGGTAGGGTTCAAAAACTACAGCTAGGCACTTTGCCAAAAAGGGTCATTTTTCACTGCGAAATTGAGGTGTGACCACGTTGCGTTTTGCGCCGTTTCCTGTCGCAGGCACTAGGCCGACCCACACAAGTGAGGTACCATTTTTCTCGTAAGACTTTGGGGGACGCGGGGTGGGTGGAAATTTGTGGGTCCACGCAGATTCCAGAACTTTCCACCACAGAAATGTGGGGAAAATGTGGTTTTTTTGACAATTTTTTATGTTTGCAAGGGATTCTGGGTAACAGAACCTGGTGGGAGGCAGTCAAGTCACCCATCCTGGATTCCCCTGGGTGTCTAGTTTTCAAAAATGTATAGGTTTGCTAGGTTTCCCTAGGTGCCGGCAGAGGTAGGGTTCAAAAACTACAGCTAGGCACTTTGCCAAAAAGGGTCATTTTTCACTGCGAAATTGAGGTGTGACCACGTTGCGTTTTGCGCAGTTTCCTGTCGCAGGCACTAGGCCGACCCACACAAGTGAGGTACCATTTTTCTCGTAAGACTTTGGGGGACGCGGGGTGGGTGGAAATGTGTGGATCCACGCAGATTCCAGAACTTTCCACCACAGAAATGTGGGGAAAATGTGTTTTTTGGACAATTTTTTATGTTTGCAAGGGATTCTGGGTAACAGAACCTGGTGGGAGGCAGTCAAGTCACCCCATCCTGGATTCCCCTGGGTGTCTAGTTTTCAAAAATGTATAGGTTTGCTAGGTTTCCCTAGGTGCCGGCAGAGGTAGGGTTCAAAAACTACAGCTAGGCACTTTGCAAAAAAAGGTCATTTTTCACTGCGAAATTGAGGTGTGACCGCGTTGCGTTTTGCGCCGTTTCCTGTCGCAGGCACTAGGCCGACCCACACAAGTGAGGTACCATTTTTCTCGTAAGACTTTGGGGAACGCGGGGTGGGTGGAAATTTGTGGATCCACGCAGATTCCAGAACTTTCCACCACAGAAATGTGGGGAAAATGTGTTTTTTGGACAATTTTTTATGTTTGCAAGGGATTCTGGGTAACAGAACCTGGTGGGAGGCAGTCAAGTCACCCCATCCTGGATTCCCCTGGGTGTCTAGTTTTCAATAATGTATAGGTTTGCTAGGTTTCCCTAGGTGCCGGCAGAGGTAGGGTTCAAAAACTACAGCTAGGCACTTTGCCAAAAAAGGGTCATTTTTCACTGCGAAATTGAGGTGTGACCACGTTGCGTTTTGCGCCGTTTCCTGTCGCAGGCACTAGGCCGACCCACACAAGTGAGGTACCATTTTTCTCGTAAGACTTTGGGGAACGCGGGGTGGGTGGAAATTTGTGGATCCACGCAGATTCCAGAACTTTCCACCACAGAAATGTGGGGAAAATGTGTTTTTTGGACAATTTTTTATGTTTGCAAGGGATTCTGGGTAACAGAACCTGGTGGGAGGCAGTCAAGTCACCCCATCCTGGATTCCCCTGGGTGTCTAGTTTTCAAAAATGTATAGGTTTGCTAGGTTTCCCTAGGTGCCGGCAGAGGTAGGGTTCAAAAACTACAGCTAGGCACTTTGCCAAAAAGGGTCATTTTTCACTGCGAAATTGAGGTGTGACCACGTTGCGTTTTGCGCCGTTTCCTGTCGCAGGCACTAGGCCGACCCACACAAGTGAGGTACCATTTTTCTCGTAAGACTTTGGGGAACGCGGGGTGGGTGGAAATTTGTGGATCCACGCAGATTCCAGAACTTTCCACCACAGAAATGTGGGGAAAATGTGTTTTTTGGACAATTGTTTATGTTTGCAAGGGATTCTGGGTAACAGAACCTGGTGGGAGGCAGTCAAGTCACCCCATCCTGGATTCCCCTGGGTGTCTAGTTTTCAAAAATGTATAGGCTTGCTAGGTTTCTCTAGGTGCCGGCAGAGGTAGGGTTCAAAAACTACAGCTAGGCACTTTGCCAAAAAAGGGTCATTTTTCACTGCGAAATTGAGGTGGGACCGCATTGCGTTTTGCGCCGTTTCCTGTCGCAGGCACTAGGCCGACCCACACAAGTGAGGTACCATTTTTCTCGTAAGACTTTGGGGAACGCGGGGTGGGTGGAAATTTGTGGATCCACGCAGATTCCAGAACTTTCCACCACAGAAATGTGGGGAAAATGTGTTTTTTGACAATTTTTTATGTTTGCAAGGGATTCTGGGTAACAGAACCTGGTGGGAGCCAGTCAAGTCACCCCATCCTGGATTCCCCTGGGTGTCTAGTTTTCAAAAATGTATAGGTTTGCTAGGTTTCCCTAGGTGCCGGCAGAGCTAGGGTTCAAAAACTACAGCTAGGCACTTTGCCAAAAAAGGGTCATTTTTCACTGCGAAATTGAGGTGTGACCACGTTGCGTTTTGCGCCGTATCCTGTCGCAGGCACTAGGCCGACCCACACAAGTGAGGTACCATTTTTCTCGTAAGACTTTGGGGAACGCGGGGTGGGTGGAAATTCGTGGATCCACGCAGATTCCAGAACTTTCCACCACAGAAATGTGGGGAAAATGTGGTTTTTTTGACAATTTTTTATGTTTGCAAGGGATTCTGGGTAACAGAACCTGGTGGGAGGCAGTCAAGTCACCCCATCCTGGATTCCCCTGGGTGTCTAGTTTTCAAAAATGTATAGGTTTGCTAGGTTTCCGTAGGTGCCGGCAGAGCTAGGGTTCAAAAACTACAGCTAGGCACTTTGCCAAAAAGGGTCATTTTTCACTGCGAAATTGAGGTGTGACCACGTTGCGTTTTGCGCCGTTTCCTGTCGCAGGCACTAGGCCGACCCACACAAGTGAGGTACCATTTTTCTAGTTAGACTTTGGGGAACGCGGGGTGGGTGGAAATTTGTGGATCCACGCAGATTCCAGACCTTTCCATCACAGAAATGTGGGGAAAATGTGATTTTTTTGACAATTTTTTATGTTTGCAAGGGATTCTGGGTAACAGAACCTGGTGGGAGGCAGTCAAGTCACCCCATCCTGGATTCCCCTGGGTGTCTAGTTTTCAAAAATGTATAGGTTTGCTAGGTTTCCCTAGGTGCCGGCAGAGCTAGGAGTTCAAAAACTACAGCTAGGCACTTTGCCAAAAAAGGGTCATTTTTCACTGCGAAATTGAGGTGTGACCACGTTGCGTTTTGCGCCGTATCCTGTCGCAGGCACTAGGCCGACCCACACAAGTGAGGTACCATTTTTCTCGTAAGACTTTGGGAACGCGGGGTGGGTGGAAATTCGTGGATCCACGCAGATTCCAGAACTTTCCACCACAGAAATGTGGGGAAAATGTGGTTTTTTTGACAATTTTTTATGTTTGCAAGGGATTCTGGGTAACAGAACCTGGTGGGAGGCAGTCAAGTCACCCCATCCTGGATTCCCCTGGGTGTCTAGTTTTCAAAAATGTATAGGTTTGCTAGGTTTCCGTAGGTGCCGGCAGAGCTAGGGTTCAAAAACTACAGCTAGGCACTTTGCCAAAAAAGGGTCATTTTTCACTGCGAAATTGAGGTGTGACCACGTTGCGTTTTGCGCCGTTTCCTGTCGCAGGCACTAGGCCGACCCACACAAGTGAGGTACCATTTTTCTCGTTAGACTTTGGGGAACGCGGGGTGGGTGGAAATTTGTGGATCCACGCAGATTCCAGACCTTTCCACCACAGAAATGTGGGGAAAATGTGATTTTTTGACAATTTTTTATGTTTGCAAGGGATTCTGGGTAACAGAACCTGGTGGGAGGCAGTCAAGTCACCCCATCCTGGATTCCCCTGGGTGTCTAGTTTTCAAAAATGTATAGGTTTGCTAGGTTTCCCTAGGTGCCGGCAGAGCTAGGGTTCAAAAACTACACCTAGGCACTTTGCAAAAAAGGGTAATTTTTCATTGTGAAAATGTGGTACGTCCACGTTGCATTTTGAGCCATTTCCTGTTGTGGGCACAAGGGCTACCCACACAAGTGAGGTACCATTTTTATCGGGAGACTTAGGGTAACACAGAATTGTAGAGCAACTGTTATTACCTATTGACTTTCGATGCATTTCTGCCTTCCAAATGAAAGACAATGTGTAAAAAATAAGTCATTTTGAAAAATGACCTATAATTCTCATGCTAGTATGGGTACTCCCAATTTCGGAAATGTGCAAATATCTACTGTTTCTAAAATCTACATTTTGTTCCCATTTCAGAAATACATAGGTGTCTTTCATAACAATTTTTCCATGTATACATTTTCCCAAAATAATTGCTATATACCCGGTACTTAAAAAAAAATCATTGCAAGATGTTGCTCAATTATTGGCTCTGGGTTCGTCGGGTTCTTGGTGAACCTACAAGTCCTATATATCCCCACAACCAGAAAGGTCCAGCGGATATAACGGTATATTGCCTTCAAATAGCTGTCATAATTAGAAGAAGTTACAGGTGAAAACGTTGACACAAATGGCTGTTTTTTCAACTAATCTTCAATTTTTCCTTTATTTAACTGTTAGTTTCTATAAGGAAAACTTTAAGGATCTACACAAATGACCCCTTGCTGAATTCAGAATTTTGTCTACTTTTCATAAATGTATGGCTTTCCAGGATCCATTATTGGTTTCATACCCATTTCTACCATTAACTGGAAGGAGGTTGAAAGCACAAAAAATAGCAAAAATAGGCTATGTCCCAGAAAAATGCCAAAACTGTGTAAAAAAGTTGGTTTTCTGACAAAAGTCTGCTTGTCCCTGAAAGCTGGGAAGATGGTGATTTCATCCCCACAACCCCTTTTTTGATGCCATTTGCAGGGAAAAATCAAGACGCTTTCATCTGTAGCCCTTTTTTGCCTTTTTCCAAAAAAAACAAAATTTAGCTGTATTTTGACTAATTTCTGGGTCCCCTCCAGGGGAACCCACAAACCCTAGGTACCTTTACAATCCCCATGATGTTAGAAAAAAAGGACGCAAATTTGGCATGGATACCTTATGTGGTCAAAAAGTTACAGGGGCCTAAGCGCGCACTACCCCAAATAGCCAAAAAAAGGCTTAGCACAGGAGGGGAAAAGGCCTAGCAGCGAAGGGGTTAATAACTGACTCTGAGTTAATAAAATGTAATAATATTAATAATAACAGCACTAACAAGTGTGAACACACACTAAGTTATATATTATATTTGTTTGTTTGTACTAGTAGTAATTGAACCACAACAATAAATGCCATGTTTCACTGATGTTCTTCTTGCTTCTTTGCTTTTAGGTGCACAAAAGTGGAGGAGGTGTCATCATCAGTGATCACCCATTGTACTGCCAGACAGAAGTCCTGCTGCGCACGACGTCACGTGACGTGTGACCACAGACATCTCTTCAACTTGTGCCACTGCGTGCTGACATCTGAAGAAGATGGCCCCAAAGAAAGGTACCAGGTCCTCCAGTACCAAGAAAGTTGCCAGTGAGAAGAAGGAACTGCCACTTACCAAGACTGTTGTGCCGCCCAAGATCTTTTTTGGGAAAACAAAAAGTGCGCCTGCAGCAGCAGTGTCCGGGGAGCAAGCTGGGAGCAGCACCCCCGCATCAGTGGACCCACCCCACCAACCTAGGCCCAAGCCCATGTCTGTTGCAGAGGCAGCCAGTCTAATCAGGACAACGTCAACGAGCAGTGATGTTGAAATTGACTTATCGTTTTCGCAAAGTAGTACCCAATCAACGCAGGAAACACAGATAAGTGGACAACAACAGCCGCAACCACCGCCCACAATAGTAGTTGTTCCTCCCGAAGTAGGGGCTGTTCAGGAAATTGAGCTTCCTGCAGAGGAAGAAGAAGAGCAAGCCACTCTTTCAGAAGATCCATTGTCTTCCAGATCCCCAGCAAGGAAAAGGAGGGTTAGTCCATCGAGTTCTTCTGCAAGTCCCCCTTCTG
Source organism: Calotriton arnoldi (assembly GCA_963921515.1). Taxonomy (NCBI): domain Eukaryota; kingdom Metazoa; phylum Chordata; class Amphibia; order Caudata; family Salamandridae; genus Calotriton; species Calotriton arnoldi. The sequence goes on from CAWUFW010006463.1 coordinate 152,236, forward strand.
ATGATCTAGACGCCACTTGGAAGCCACCATCTCAGTCTGAGAGTGAGACACGCCACAAGACAAGGCTAGGGAAAAGGAAGGTTCCAGAAAGCCTTAGAGTTATGGAGATAGATGTAGAAGAGGAGGATGATGATGACGAGCCAGTCATCATGGACATTAGTCCCTCCCCAGTGGAGACCGACATTACCCCATCTCAAATTGCTGTGAGAGATGTGGCACGGATACCACCAACACAGATAACACCACCTCCAGCTTCCACATTTGCATTTGCAAAGGCCCAGCAGCGACCTACATCCAGCACAACCACCGCAGTAGAAGTAGGTACTGCAGAGTGTCAAAATCCATGCCCACCTACCAGTTCATCCGGCATTGAAAGTGGTACCCAGCAGCTCCAGAAAGTTCAGCTCCCCAGTTTGGGACTTCTTTTCGGTTAGCAGGAAGGAGGTGAACATTCCGATATGCTCCATTTGTGGACAAGGTGTTAGTTAGGGTAAGCTTGGTACAAACTATGGTACCGGAGGCCAAACAACCCATTTGAAAAAACACCACTTGATCTAGTGGGAGGCGCACCTTAGCAGCCAAAAAACTTCACCCATTGTTGTTGGTGGGGATGAAGGAGTAGAAGATCCAATCACAGTGAAAGGTGAACAAGAGGGAGACATTTTCTCTGGTGCACAAAGTAACCCTGTCCCCAGCAGTGCAGTGGTATTGGCCAGATCAGCATCAGCAACATTGCAGTGGCACAAGAGTAAGAGTCAGGCTGAGACACCAAGGGGTCCCAGGCAAAAGAGTATCACAACGAAAAGTGTGTTGAACCTAACAACATCTGGCATCAAGAAGATGTCACCTGCATCAGTGGCACCAGAAAAGAAAAAAAATCCAGGCTACCATTGTCAGCATGTTTAGGTCGGAGGGGCAGTACGAACGCAACCACCCAACGGCACGTTTGTACAATGCGAAGCTGGCTAAAATGTTAGCGCTGGACCTTCTCGCTTTTTCTTTTGTGGAAGGGGTGGGTTTTCTTGAATTTGTGACAACCATCTGCCCAAAATGGAAGGTTCCCAGCCGGTCCTATTTTGCCAGACTTGCTGTTCCAGCACTACATCACAACGTGCTGGAATTGCTTGGACAAGCTTTGCAGCAGAGTGCTGTTCACACTATCCACCTGACAACAGACATGTGGACCAGTTGCCAAGCCACTGATTACATGTGCATCACTGCACACTGGATCTGTTTTGTGGGGGTTGGAGAAAAGATATCTGCAGGTGTTGACACTGCTGAGATTTTTAATGCCACTCGGAAACATGGAACTGTAGCCATGTTCGCCATGGAGAACTCTCATACTGCAAACATTTTGGAAAAGTTTAACAGCAAGGTCTATGAATGGCTGCACCCAAGAGGGCTTAACATTGGTTTTGTTGCCACGGACAATGGCAGTAATATAGTTAAAACCATGTTCGATGGTGGCTATTTCAGGGTCCTGTGTTTGGCGCTCTGAATTAACATCATTGTTCAAGACTTTCTGAAAAAAGAAAACCGAGTCAGCAACTTATTGACCACCTGTAGAAGAATCTGCACACATTTCAGCCATTCTTTTAAAGCCCAGAAGCAGCTGAGGATCATTCAACGTGAGCATAGAGTGCCAGTTAAAGCACTCGTCCAGGAGGTGTCAACACATTGGAACTCAACTTATTACATGCTTGAACGTCTGTTTGAGCAGTACAGACCAATCAATGAATATGTCATGCAAAGAGGGGATGCTACTGTGAAAGGCATGACCGTTGAGATGGACCAACAGGGCCTAGTTAAGTGCCTGACAGAGATGCTACTTCCTTTCGAGCTCTTCACACGAGAAGTCAGCAAGGAGGACTGTACTATGGGCCAAGCTATCCCATTGTTGCTCATGCTACAGGAACAGCTGAAGGGGGTGTCTGCAATGTACGCAGGTGTGGAGGAAAAAAAAGAAGCATATGAGTTGGTGGGGAGCCAAACCCTTCGCTTATCTGAAAATACAAGGGTGCAAGGAGGCATTGTGTCATCCAACCATTATATTTCTGCCTCAATTCTGGATCCACGGTACAAAGCAGTACTGAACACTAACACATTGATTCCTTTTCTCAGAGGTGGATGTTGCCAAGTACAAAACTTGGATAGCTGCGGAAGTCAGTCGCTTAGAAAAAGAATGGCTGGGAATTAGAGGCCCGCAACTCCAGCCCACAACAAGTACTGCAGGGCAGATGGCGTCAAGTTCAACTTCAGAGCCTGAGGGCAGTGTGGTTGGCTCACAGCAGTCAAAACCACCAACAACACCAAGAACAACATCAACAACAGCAAGAACAGGATCAGCATCCCCAGTAAAATCGGCACAGGAATGGTATGTACGGCAAGGGCTTGTTAGGTCCAGTGCTGAAGCAAAGGCAAAAGAGGCCGTGCAAAGCGGAGCACCCCTGAGCATTGAGCGGATGGTCCAGGCCTATCTGGATGACCCAACAGAGGTCTACATTGATCAAAACCCATTGCTGAATTGGTATGGGAAAAGGGGCCAATGGCCAGTGCTCAGAAGGCTGGCGATAAACTATCTGGCTTGACCTGTGCAAGTGTCTCTTCTGAGCGTGTTTTCAGTGCTGCTGGTACCGTTGTAACAGTGAAAAGGACCAGTCTCTCGCCCCAAAACGTGGAGAGGTTAACCATGATCAAAATGAATCAGCAGTTTATACCACCGAATTACACCATACCTGAAGTAGCACAGCAGGAAGATGATGACAGCGACTTAGGTCATGGAAGTACTAGTAGTGTGTTAGATGACCTACTTCTGGGTGAACCACCAGAGTTTGAGGACGAGCTCTACTTCCCTGACAACTAGCCTTTCAACTTGTTACCTTCTTTAGTTTCTTCCTTATATTTGTGTGTGTCTCTGTCTTTCTGGTTCGAATCGCAACAAACCCATCACCACCGTCTTACTCTTTTATTGCCGGATTGGAGTTGCAACTGTGTGCAGTCATTAAAGAATTAAGTCCACTCCTCCAAGTCCTACTCCATCGTGACTCACCCTAAATCCATTTACCTCAAGCCAGACATTGGATGGAGAATAGTAGTACAAGAAATGTGTGCCTGCCTCGTCGAGTCCCTCCAAAGAAAGAAAATGACTATAGCTATCCTCTTTTCCGAGCCGAGATGATGGCATGCATTGGACGCTGACTCTGAGTGATTGGTGTTTGTGTTGTTGTAGTTGTTCATGAAGTGCACTAGTATTTAATCTACACACAAAAAAGTGACTCAAGTCAATATTTCCCTTCTTGATGGTTAATAACAAAATTGTACTTCTATTGCAGGCCGTTCCATTGCATTTTTGAATATGGTTGGAATCTGGACTCACTCGGTACACTACAGAGTTGGACACCTCCATGATGATGACCATACTATACTCATCGCAGTCAGTCAGTAGGATTGGAGATGATTGATGGAATAACTCGTGGCGTTTCATGAAGTGGCCTAAAAGGTAAACAACAACAACCATAGCAGACCTACATGTCTGTGTAGTGGTGGAGGCGAGTGTAGTGGTATGACTGACAGCGGTGCATTGATTTAGGTACTTAATTTGGAAAATGCTATGTTGCTGTATATGTGTCCTCTGTCTGACTCAAAATAATCTAAGCTAAGTGGAGGTTGGGTGGGCGCCGCGGGCCTGCTCTGTCCTGTTGTTGTAGGTTAATGCTGGAAACAGAGTAGACATGATTTAGCCATGCCGCCTCTGAAAGTGATCTTGTTGCACTCCTCCATAATTTATGCATTTTTAACTTTACTTTTCTCCTTGATTTTTGAATATCCCTTTTCTTTTTCCATCTACACTTACAGGCCGGCCTTTACCCTATGCTATACTGGGAACAACAACTCACACTTACCTTACCAATCCGCATCCGCCAGGCAGGCAGTGGCACCCAAGATTGACGGACGGAGCGTCCATGGAAGGAAGGACCAAGAGGAATGCCGAGATGCAACTCCCAATTAGACCATAACATAGTAACTTTCATAGTATCATCTTCTTTTATTTCATTTGATTCAAATAATTTTTTCTCTTCAATCTCATTTTACGACTGTGTGTTGTTGTTTATTATGTTTGCTTTTATATTTGACCCCTACAGCTATTTTTTAATTGTCTTTGCTAGCTTTAAAAGGAAGCCCGGTACAACAGAACATAAAATGTATGCAATTGGGTCTCTCTGGGGGCAAACATGCAAGGCAATTGTATAATAATAATAATTAATAATATACTACTGCCCTGGCCTGTACTACGAGGCTAGTACTACTCATCATTAACCATCAAGTCATCATCATGCATGCATTTCCTTTTTCTCTCTTGACAGATTTATGATGGTGGTCGTCTGCCAAGATTGTATGTTGTCCATGTGTAGTGTTTGTCTTTGTCAAACCTTTCCCTCAAATACCCCTTCACAACCATTCATCAAACCCTAGCCCTCTTCCCCCGGGCTGTGTGATTTATTGAGGTGTGACTAAATTAAATTAATTTACACCAATAATTGATCACACACTTTCTGGGGCGGATGTGGTGAAAGCAACACTAACTCAAGGCAGGGCGAGGATCTTCTTCTTCTTCTGCTTGCCCACCCATGCTCAGAATTTGCAAGTCAATTTTTTTTTACAGAGGAACATAATCCATCATCATTAATTGCCGGCATTGATTCATCATCCTTACAGCACTAAAGGTTACGCTTGTCCACTTCATAGGTCGAGTCAACTACAGTTTGTAACTTGTACTAGGCTATCCCTGCCACCATTATGTTTATTTTACTTTACCATTGCTTATCATGGTTTCTTGTTTGGCAGTCTTCTTGTGTACTTACTGTACTTCGTTCTACTACTCCTTCCCAAGTCTCCCTCAGGCGACTGACTGTCTCATTTTCTTTTTTTGCAAATGCTACTGCCAGTGTCTACTACTACTACTACCGGCACCACCATGGCATCGTGGGAAACCTAACCATCATCACCATGCAGCCATCACTTGCCTAAGTTTAAATAAACATCAATCACAGGTAAGAGAAGAAGTTTGGGGGAGGCATAATTAATAATATGGAAATGAATTCATTAATTCACACACCCACACCCTTCCGTTCCGAGTCCAGTTGCAGACTGCATAGACTAGGAGGAGAGACTGACAGTACTAGTAGGACAAGTCACTCACAAGTGAGGGTACCGCATCTATCTGTTCGTGTGTTACACTATCGGCAGATTAAATAAATTAAAAACTGGCTGCGGCCCTGCAGAAGCAAAGGAAACTGTGTGAAGTAAAATAGTAACCCCCCACAAAACATTTACATCGTATGTAAACTTTAAGTAAAAATAATTTATTACCCTAACAACAATAAACTATTGTAAAAATCCCACAACACCTGACCCACCCCTCTCCCTAACCCCAACCAATGTCCAAAGAATGAAAAGTCCAACCAAGAACCAATGTCTGCTCCAAAGTCCATTGTCCATAATAAATATTATAAACCCCAACTTTTCCCAATGCCCAATTCCCACCCACCAAAAAAAAGATTAAAAAAGGGGCAATGCGACGGAGTTCTCTAATGGCGGGCTCGCTTGTTACCCTCCAGGACCTTTATCCGCTCCTCTAGGCGCACCATCTGTTGGAGCATGCAGCGCTGGAATGCTTTGCAATTGCATCTACAGGGGGGGGGGCAGCAGTGTTAAATGAACCGCGGTGGGCGGCTGCCAGACCGTGGCGTCATGCCACTGGGGGGCCTGGCTGGGGCCCAGGGCATTGGAGGAGGCTGCAGCTGCTGCCGCATCCTCCTACTCCTCCGCCAGAACCACCAGCCGACGATATTCCTTGCAGATGGCCTCCAGTTTCCGGCGCCGGGCCATAACTGCCAACTCCTTCCTGTATGGTCCTTTGGCTTTTGGTTGGGAAGGAGTAGCTATATCAAGAAAGAAAAAAGAGAATTGTAACCAATACTCTTAGCAAAACAGTAACACAAAATTCTACACATAATGGCACAGTAGCACTAGCAAGCACAGTGCATAACATTTGTGCTATCCTCCCCACTTCCTCGGCCTCTAATATTCGTGGGAGTTTCAGGCATTACTACTAGGCACTATGGAGTAGACAAGTCTTCTTCTTCTCTCTCTTATTTAGCTAAATTAACCTTGTTGTAGGCATGCCAGCTCAGTCAGCTTGTGCCCTAGACAAACATACTCATGTCGCAGTCTCCCAGACTCACGTTATTTTTATTCACTACTGTCTGCTGGTGGGGAAGCTGTAGTCCACAACTACACAATTATCTTATTTTTCTATGGGTGGCCATACTCTGTTAAATCAATGGCAACTACTCAATTTCACTTTCACCCTGACTACTACAACAAGGCAGTTGATTCTGATCCAAATGATCATTTATTATATGGGACGACATGAGGTACTTTTGATTGATTGTGTAACCAATGACCATGCAGCAGATAGGCCACCCATGGCAGGCTGACAGTCAAAAATAAATGACATAGGTAGGGAGTGGGCCTCGGAGTCGGAGGGAGGTGCTTGATGATAACATACACCTACACAATATATATGCTGTGCTTGCAAACTACTGTGAGTCAAGAGAGTATTCTGAAAATACAACCTTGAATCAAAAACCTTGCAAAAAAACAGTCCTGTTGTTTCTCTTCCCAGCGATTTTTCCATTTATCAATCTTTGCATTGCTCTTTTAGCATTATATTTTTTTTATTCTATTCTTCTATTCTCCTTGGCTTTGCTACTCTGGAGCGGTTTATTTTTCTTTTACATTCTCTTCAAAGACTCTTCATCCAGTGACAGTCTCCACCTATGCTATGATGATTGATTGAATACCATCCAGGCATCCATCCATTCAAAGTAAACATCTATCATTCTTCTTAATCTCTCAACAAACCTTAGTTTCACCAACAACATACATTTGTTATTTTTTTTAAACCACCACCCATGCGTCCTTCCTTGCTTGCCTTTGAGTTTGACCCATGAAACCCCCCGGAGGATTATTCCATACAGTTTCACCCACCCAGGCAGGCATCTTTTCTTTCACCTTCCACCCATCATTCAACCACCCATGCATGCATCCGATTCCTATCAGCCACCTATGCAGCATCCCACGCATCCTTCTCTGCCAGTCATATATTACATCTCGCCCGTCCTTCCTCCGTCCATCCTTCTTTCCCTTTTTGTTCAACCCATCCATCAAGGTCGTATGACTCTTAGTCTTCTCCATAAAACTTTCCCAGCTGAGTTGAAGTCAGATAGATGAGGCCATCAGTTACTCAACTCCCCCCGCTAATGCTATTGCTAATGCTAAGTAAAGGGTGTCTTCTTCTTCAACCGTTGTTCACAACAACTTAGTCTCTCTCAACATACAGTGTATACTCTTGCAGCGAGTGTGTAAGTGTTGTCTATAAGTAAGGAATATAAGTATAACTTACCACTGCTGCTGGCTCACCCACCCCTGCAGCTCCCGCATCCTCTGCTCCCTCCTGGCTGGCGTCGCCTGCCCCGCCGCTGGCCCCGGCACTAGTGGTCGGTACGCCTATAAAAAACATTACACATTTTTTAGATACCATATACGCCTCCCCCTATTATTCTTTTTCACTAGCAAGATTGAAAATAGTTAATACAATACATACTTACATCAATAGTACACATCGGGTACTAGAGTAGAGTAGACAGTAGTAGTATGTCGGTGTCCTATCCTATCAAAAATAGTAAAATATCTGGTTGGGCATTTTGTTGGTGGCAATTGTCGAAAAGCCTCTCAATATTAAGAAGAGGAAAACCCAAAGGACTGGACTCAGTGGCTAGAGCTATTGGTGAATCTGAGTTTTATATATTTTTTAAAATAAAGAGTGGCCAACAGGGCAAGTTACAGACAGACTAATAGTAGTAGTACAGAGTCAGAAGCAATTAGAGGCAGGGATAACAAGAATTTAGAAAAAGATAGATCGAAGAAGATTTGGTAAAAAATAGAATTAGGAAACAGAAATAATAGTTCAGAAAAAATAAGGTGCAGTAAACGTTAGGGAAATATAATTATTAATATTAACAACAGGAGGACTTACTGGGACCAGCAGCAGAGCCCTCGGTAGAGGAGCGGTCCAGGCCCTGGGAGGCATCTCCAGCTCCCGCCTCAGACTCCGTCTTCTTGCCCCTGGGTGCTGATCATGTAAGTTATAATATTATATTGATGATTGGTGAAACAAATAAAATATTTTAAAAAACGCTCTAGAAACATTTTTAGAAACAATAATTGCAATAACATATTGACCTATCTAATCTGATCAACTAGTAGTATCGAGGATTCGCGGACCGTCTAGTTATTATTTATTAATCCAGTGTTACATTCTGATTCCAGAATCCTAAACCTAAGTACCACCTGACCTAGCCCACCTATTCCAAAGACATTGGAAATGAATTGCCAAAAATATATTTGCTTCTTCTAAGTTTCAATCTTATTCGAAATCATCAATGAATCAACCCCCTTTGACGGGCCAATTGTTCACTAAGTCTGCATTTCCATTTAGTCCTCAAAAATGGCATAGATGTACGCATGCATAAATTTGCATACACCAAATTGTTGGTTGGTTGATGCTGATGATGTGCTGATGACTTAGTTGCTATATTACTCACTCACTAACAAACTACAAAAGGTTCTACTAAGGACTAGAGTCTGCACTCAGCAGCACGTGAGTGACGTGACAGAGGACGGGTCACGCAGAACGCTAAAAAATTACCAACTAATACTAAATAACTAAACAACCTATCAATCCACCACTATCTTAGTGACAGGAGGCAAAGGAAAGGACTGGAGTCTCTCTAGATTACCTAAGTTAAGTTCTCTAAACTCTCTTACATAATGATCAGCCCAAGCGAGCGCAAAGTTGCAAACAAATAAGATTAGTAGCGCCGAGCACCTGTCTAGTGTCTAGAATAACAATCACATAAGATTTTCAAACGTAACTTACCTGCATGTAAGCAGCAGCATTCTTGCTATTTGGGAAAAAAAAAATATTCGCAATAACACAGATAAGAACACACAATACTAGTATAATTAGCTACTCACCAAGCCCCTCGACCTCAACACCTAGCAGGTCCAGCAGGTCCTGCTCTTGGTCCAAGATGTCTGACCACTGGTGAGTCAGCTGGTTATGGATGCGCGAGACCCCAGAGCAGCGAAACACTGCTCGGCGCACGCTCGCCTACCGGCGGTGACGCTCCTGGCTAGCGTAACCGGAGCCGGGCCTGCCGCCTGCTTCCAAGGTTAAGGGGAGGTGGAGCTGTACAAAATAAACAAGGGCGGCCACCTCCACCTCAGTAAAAAGGGCCCGGGGCTGCACCCCTTCCGGGTGCCGGCTGCCGCAAGGATGGCAGTTCCTGGGAGCAGGTGCCTCCCCCTTTACCTTTGAGCCACTAGAGGTTGACTTAGCCATGGTACCAGGTGGACGGGGGGCAGAAAATAAAATGTAGGAAAGTCAGAAGAAGAAGAATGAAAGTAAAAAAGCAAGTAATATAAAACAGTAGAATAAAGTCAAAAAACACAGAAAAAGTAGAAATAAAACGCAACATATACACTTAGGGAGAGAGAGGGATAAATAATAAATAAAAAGGATCGAAAAAACAGTGTAAAAAAGAAAGGATTGTAAAGATTAGAGAGGGATTGAAAAACAGGGGCCCAGAACCATGCAAAGACTAGGAAAACAAGATGGCTGCGCCCATTGGCGACCGCCTGGTGAAGTTCGCGTGATATTTCCCCCCGTACACGCAATCCGCATTGCCGGACGTCAAAAACATCTCGCGAGCATATGCGAGCATGTGGAACAAGCAAATCTGCATGCTCGCGTAACTCCGCGTAGCGTTGCAGAGTTTTTTTACCGCTTTGAGTAGCCGCGCATAGCGCGGCTACGCGAACTACGCTCAGGGTTAATAAAGATACGTTGCTCTTCTCTGACTAACTCGGAAAGGTAGATTGTTTAGTCTTTTACCCAAGATTGCTGCAAAGATTTTGCAAACCTATTTTTAAAGGGAGACCATTGTCTATAAACCATATAGCACTAGATTTTTGGCAATTTTAGAAATTGTGATACACCAGATAAACCAGAAGTATTTACACTCAAGTCTTCTTGAGAGGTGCAGCGAGTCTTAGCTTTTGATTGTTTCCTGCCTTGGGCTTAGAAGAAGGTACAACCTTTTGAATGGAGCCCTCCGAGATTGAATAGGATGCTGCTTTAGGTCCCCCAGATTGCACATCTGGCAATGAAGGTATTTCGCTAATCAGTCTCTGAACTGCTTCAATATGTTCTTCCACTAGATTAAGCTCAGTGAAAATGGCACCCATTGCCATAGTAAGGAAGGTGATAGAACGAGCTGAGCCTAACCCTTTATTACCCCCAGGTCCCTCCTGTCCTTGTCCCATTCATTACAAGTGAGTAATGAATAGGACGAGGACAACAGGACCAGGATTAATGAAGATTACCTGTAAGTAATGAAGATTACCGGTAAGTAATAGGGAATCTCCTACCTTATTCCCTGAATGGCTCTTCTTCCCCATCTTTTGAAATGTTTAAAAGCAGTCAATCCAAATACCAAGTGGTTTAGAAATGACTGAGAAATAAATTGTAGTGACAACACCCCAGATAAGTAACAGCACTACACCAACCTTTCTGGATGGACGCAGCCTTTCTCAACTCTGCAACAGCAGGGTCACAATATACAGGTGGAGACCAAGGAAGGGAAGATAGATGAAGAGCAAGAGTCCTAGCCTAGCCCAGACTTGTCCGGCCATGGACAGGCGCACACAGGCCCATTTTTGCCCCGGTATTTGCCTGGGCACGCGCCCGGGTGCGTCCCATGCTGCAAGAGCACCAATTCTGTTTTTAAGCAAGGGACTCTGGTTGTGAAGAAGCTTTTAATGGTGTCCCTGCCTGAAGTCCACGGCCCAGGGCCAGCAGCTTCCTTTCTTGTGCTGTGGGAGCACTAGTTCTGTTTTTAAGCAAGCGTCTCTTGGTGGGAAGAAGCTGTGGGCAGGCTCACCGCCACCAGGGTTCTGGGGCCTGAAGTCCACAGCCCTGCGCCCATAGCAGCTTTTTTCGCAAGTCAAATCATGGGGTGCGGAACTACATCGACATTTTTAATTACTATCCCCTTGCTGCAGAGACATTTTGAGGCATGGGCAATTGCCCAGGGCTCTCACCTTCCAATGGGCCCCCTTGGGAAAATTAACTTTTCCTCTTGCTCACTTATGTGTATTTCTCTATCTTTTTATGAGAAACTCAATATTGTTAGGCAACTTAGGACTTCAATTAGCAAACAAATGGGTAATAAATTCAAAGTTGTTCCAAACAGGGGCCACCAAAATATATCTTGCCTGGAGCACCCAAAATCCTTAAGTTGACATTACCTTGCCGGACTGTCTAACAAGTGCGGAACTGTGATCCAAGTACTGCTTTGAGGGACAATCTCAATGCTACCCAGAAAGTAATTAATGCAAGGGCAGTTTATATGAAGATGGCAAAAGATAGTAATCTTAGGGCCTGATTACGAGTCTGGCGGTCTTGCGGCCTCCAGACTCGCGGTGGTGCAGGAGTGGCGGTCCACCGTATTGCCGATTACGACTTACAAAACCTGCTGCACCAGGGAACAACTGGCGGTGCAGGAGTGCCACATGCATTATGCTGAGCAGGGACTGGTGCAGTCCCGCTCAGCATGTTTTGAGTTCTTGCACCGCCAGCCTTTTCATGCTGGAGCCCCGCCATGAAAAAGCTGGCAGTGCAAGTACAGAGGGGGCCCTACAGGGCCCCTATGTCCCCCATGCCATGGGGATACATTCAGGGGGGCACAAAATGTGACCCCTGTCTGTATTCCCCCAGTTCCAGCATGGCATGGACGTCACTGTCCATTCCGTGCTGAAAGTTTTTGGCTGTTCCCATTGCGGTGCCTGTTTTCAAGGCACCGCCATGGAAAAGGCCGAAGAACCACTAACCGTATTACGAGTTGCACATTTGCAATTCATAATACAGTCGGCAGTCCTTGCGTGGTTTTGGACTGTCTTTCTTAGTTGTCTTGGCTTTGGTGGATTTCCTGACATTACACTCCCAGGACAATAATAGAGTAAAGCATCAGTGAGGAATTAAATGGCTCCAGATTGTCATCACTAGGGCTGTAAAACACAGCTCTCTTGATTCTGCCGCTGCATACAGAGATGTGAGTCACATCCTCTTATTTTTTGTACACATAGATCCCTAATCTACTTATTTCTGTTAAGGTTAATTCTCCAGTGTGTGTAGTTTGTGGTTTAAATAGAACTTGAGCTGACCATGGCGGCGCAGGTAGAATGGAGGTCTTTGCAGTCAGGCTGTTGATATTTGCTCAGTGTTCTATGACACACAGAATGGAAAGTATGGGCTCCCTTTCAAGTGTGTACACAAACAGTACTTGTTAATTTTCATTTGATACAGCCTGATGTAGTAGATCTTTGCCCCCATTTTCCTATGGACAGCCTAAATTTCCCCTCCTCCTACTCCTGCAGGACTTTTATTAAGAGTGAGCAGAACTTGCTCAGTTTCATTCCACAAAATTCCACGTAGTTACATAAAAATAACACACAATTCTGTGGAGTTCCACTAATGGGGCAGAAAATATGCATGGTGCACTGAAATTTAGTGCCAGAAATGCGAACAGTGCTGAAAAATTGGCGTGAATGGCACCATGCGCTGCGCAAGAGCTGGTGGCCATTTAAGTTGATAATGCTACCGCTCAAGTATAAAATCTATTCGAACGGAAGCAGATCTACTTGAGAAGCAGCCCTCTGACCACAACAGCTTGCAACCACCTGCGCTAGAAAATCATGCTAGAGGATGCCAAATCTCTCTTCGCACATCTGGAACCTTGCAAGAAAAAAAATTCTCCATGCAGTGATTGGAGGAATTTGCGAGAACTCTGTGTTACAAAAGTAACACAGGCTCACCAAATACTTCCAATTCCGCAGACAAAATGAAACATTCCGCCCACCCCTGGCTTTTACCAATATGATTGCAACTGCTCAAACACACTGAGGTGCCCTGCAGCAGCCTGCATGTAGAGAGGCAAGGATCTGTGCTTTATGCATCTTTCTTCTACGCAGAGCAGTATTGGCCCTGTATAGATTGACTTGAGTGGGGGTGATTGGGTCGTTCTATTGATGGCTGTGCTTCTGTTTTTTGTTTTATATCAGTTTGCATATGTTGAACTTGATATTATCTCAGTCAATGTGGGAAACATTTTATGATTTTTGAAGATGTCAGCTTTCAATAAATTTGTATTAAATCAACATCAAGAAATGACACAGCACAAAAATAACTGATACATACGGTTGAGAACAGTACATATTTTGAGCACTATCAGGAAAGACTCGTACTATAACTGTAAACAATTGTAGAACATGAGTATGGGTCCAAACTCTATTGCAGGAAGTATAACATCAGACAAGCAGTGTAAAATAATGGAAACCTGAATTCATAGCAGTTAGGGCATTGCAGTTTCGGAGCATCAAGAGGACCAGCCCTCCATCATGGTTATTCAGCCTCAGAAAGTCTTGGCTAACTCTTGGTTGTGTAAAAGAGAGAGCCTAAAAGTCCAGTTTCATGGTCAACTAGGACATAAACCACAGAGATGCCTCCAAGCCTTCCGATGACATCTTCTTTACTGAGTGCATCTTTAGCCGCTTCAACAATGTGGCTCAACCAAGGTCAGGAAACAGGGGGACTCTGACCTGCTATCAGAAGTTCGAGCATCCATGTCACTGCCTTTGCTATTGGCTGCCTATGTCTGCCACTGGTCATTTCCAACATTGTGTTTCATTTGGGCTCCTCTTTGGGAGCCTGAAAGCCTTAACCAATTCAATACGGCAAGTAGAACCCGGACTAATCACCTCATCATACAAGAAAGTCTGCACTGTTGCCACAAGATTCTCACACTCGGCCAGAGGTGGAACCACTGTGATTCTCAAACTCAGTCCGCTTGCTGCATTCTCCACGTGTTCCACCTTCGATTCCAATTGAATTATTCAGGCAATAGCACCTTGCGGGGAACATTCACCTTTTTGAGTCTCGTCCTTGGCATCAACTACTCCACCCTGTAAGGTAAGTGCAATTTAGTCCAGGTTACTTATATCCTGTTCAGTCCAGCATGCACCGCTTATATTGCTCCAAGTTCCCTTCGACTGAGGCCACCTTTTGCTCAATGATGTGGTTGAAATAAGTGGATGCTTTCAGCTTTGCCATCATTGTCTTCCCCTAGGAGCGACAAACCTCATCACTTGCAGTCTCCCCACTCATCCTGAGTTGGAGCAGGAGGGTTTGTGATGGAACAAATATCCCACTTTTCGCTCAGATCTTTTTATTTATTATATCTAGGTCAAATGTTACCCCCACTAGGATGGTTCACTAACATAATATCAGCACCCAAAATATCCTCATACCAAAATACCGTGTCCAAAATATCGATGTAAAAAATATCGTCATCCTATACTTATAATGGTAAGTACATAAATATTGAAAATAAAATATCGTTGTCATTAATATCGTTGTATTAAATATCTTTTTTTAAATATATTTAACATAAAATAATACATACTAAATATATTAAATATTAACAGGAATTAAAAAAATGAAATAGATTTAATATATATTTTAACAAATACACATAATTTTAAAAAGTTAAACACACATATATAATAATTAATATATATATTTACATAACTTAAAAACTATTATTAAACAAATGTTTTTAATTTATATTATAATTTTAACATTTTTAAATAATATAAAAATATAACAAATATATATACATACCGTGAGAAAGACCCTGTGAGGTCGAAACGCGTTGGCGTGGCAGTGGTGTCTACCTAATAAAGGGGAGAGGAGTTGGCCTAACGGCTAGGGCGGTCGACCTCGGATCTGGGGAATTGGGTTCGAGTCTCGGCAATGACGCTGAACATCCTGTGATTCTGGGCAAAATCACTTAATCTCCCCGTGCCTAACCAAAATTAATGTGTGTCCTCATGTAACTTAACTGGTGCTATGTAAAGCGGTCTGATACACGATTCGGGTCAAGTTTGCGCAATATAAAACTCTGCAAAAAAAAAAGATGCTTTGATAAAGGATTAACATTGAGTGCGACGTACCTTCTTTAAATACGATTGAGGGCTCTAAAGGTTCAGCCGGTTGTCAGCACCCGCAGGAGAGCAGGAGATCGAGCTGGAAAAGAACCTACCTTGCTGGATATATATATATATATATTATATCTATAGAGGATCCAATCCTGAATGAAAGGAAGCGGCACACCACTTCTGTCCACAAGTGATTTATTCAGTGCAAACAACGCGTTTCAGCCGAAGCGGCCTTTGTCAAGTTTACAAACCAAATGCCCGGCGCCATTACATATGTATGAACCACTATCCATTTCACATCACATTACTGATGCAGAGCCAGCTTTTTGAATTTATAATTTGACAATAAAAGTATGATGACTACATATGGGATCGAAGGTCATTTAAATTAAATATATCCTTTACATGTTCCGTCTTTATGAATTTATACGTGATATTGTGTTGTATTAGGAGCAATTTGCTCCGAGGATTTTTTTCTGTTCAACAACGCCAATATATTTCCATCGGATATATTCCTTAATCCCGATGGATGTATTTGAAGAATGAATTATCTAAGAATATTTCTTCTATTCTTCTATTCTATTTCCAAATTCATTACTTGTACCACTGAATATGTGGTTTATGTTTTGGAATGCCCTTGTGGTCTCAAGTATGTATGGAGCACTAAATTACAACTAAAAAAATAAATGCATTTTAGAACACCAGAGAGCGATAACCAATCTTGATTTCAATTACCCGGTGGCCAAGCACTTCTACAATATGCACAACAGCAATAACAAGCTTTTGAAGTTCTGTGGCATCAACAGAGTAATGAAACATATACGAGGAGGTGATAGGGAGAAACATCTACGCATCCTGGAATCCTGATATATCATTGATCTCAACACCAGAATGCCCTTTGGTTTAAACAGGGAGGATGAATTGTCGACACATATAGGAACTTAGCCTCTCAGCCATTTCCAGTTTTCTGCATGCATTCTGCATTGTTCGATATCTGAAAACTATATACATATATATTTTTTAAACAATCCCTTCCTTCTGTAACACCCCCCCCTTTCACTCTTTTGCTAAGGGTTTCCTTACTTTATTTTTAATATTGGGTGCACGTAGGAAATACCACGGATAGCCATGCTCTCAGACTCTGGACCTGTTTTCATATATGCACTTGCTATTTATAAGAATTTGAATAATTAGGGCACTTGCCCATGATTCAGTTTTTGATCCAAAGTTTTACATGGATATCATCAGGTCGCTTGGGGGTCTGACCGTCCATAACAGGATAGATGGAATGGTCTATGCTAATATTCAATTTTGGGACCAATTTGATTGCCTATGTAGGAGCATTTTACATTATAAATGCATGGTGTATACCCGTGGATTATATGTCACATCAATTTTCACTAACATTACACTTTCAAATCTTATTTTCTTACCTATTCCTGAGCCACTATTCATTTCACATCACATTACTGATGCAGAGCCAGCGTTTTGAATTTATAATTTGACGATGAAAATATGATAACTACATATGAGATCGAAGGTCATTTAAATTCATTAAATATATTGTTTACATGTTCCGTCTTTATGAATTTATACGTGATATTTTGTTGTATTGGGAGCAATTTGCTCCAAGGAATTTTTCTGTTCAACAATGCCAATATATTTCCATTGGATATATTTCTTTATCCCAATGGATTTATTTGCCGAATTAATTATCTAAGAATATTTCTTCTATTTTTACTATGACATTCGGAATACGGCGTAGTCCGCTGTGGGTCTCATGAGCTTATACAACAATTAATTTGTAAATTCTTCAATAATAGATTCATATTTATACATTTTTATTTGTGATTGCATATTTATAATTAAAACTATTTGTACGGCTTCTGCATTTTGAGATCGTTATCGATCCATAGAACTATCCAAAGGATTTCTTCTATGTCTATTGTGATGTCATACATATGTAATGGTGCCGGGCGTTTGGTTTGTAAACTTGACAAAGGCCGTTTCGGCTGAAACGTGTTGTTTGCACTGAATAAATCACTCGTGGACAGAAGTGGTGTTCCGTTTCCTTTCATTCAGGATTGGATCCTCTGTATACTTGTGGCTTCTGCCGCCACTGCTGGCACCGACACTGAAGGGCAGGCGTATGGCGTTGTGTCAGTTTTTCGTGACTTATATATATATATATATATATATATATATATATATATATATATATATATATATATATATATATATATATATATATATATATATATATATATATATATATATATATGTTTGCTAAGATTCAAGTAAAGCGATCACTCAGAGTATGCTGACACCAGTAGTTGTTTATTGCAGGTTACGTGTTTCGCTTGTCAAGCAAGCTTGGTCACACAGTGATTTACCGGAAGTATAGGAATACATAGACTGTGAAGACATTGAAGAAGGACCATTGTCATGAGAAACACGTTATAGTAACGAGAGCGTCCATTTTGTAATATCTAATTTTCATTCTTAGATAACCATTCGTCACATTTGCGCAATAATATTACTTCATATCATGTTTGATTGAGCGGAGTTGCAATTCAAATTATAGAAAATAAGATAAGATGGAAATGAAACAAGTGTTACATCACATTTCAAACAGGTAGATTTCCTTTCTGTTGATAGTAAACGATAAACGATACAAGCAGGCTTTATTACATTGCAACATCATATAAGTTGTAATCGTTTTGTAAATGTTTTATACACGGAAGAGTTCACAACACCTCCTTTATTCTCATTGTGTTATATAGGTGTAGGACCCAGTAATTTCCGCATAGTGCCCATATACTAATGGTCCAAACTATCAGTGCTCTTCCTATTCGGGTAGCGGCATAGTGCCAAGGAATTCTAGAACAGCCTGTCAATTTTAGACTCCACTCTCTGTTTGGTGTTATTTTACAGTCTTGCTATATGCTAGGTCGTAGTGCCCAATACACAGTCTATGTATTGCTTTGACTTCTGGTAAATCACTGTGTGACCAAGCTTGCTTGACAAGCGAAACACGTAACCTGCAATAAACAACTACTGGTGTCAGCATACTCTGAGTGATCGCTTTACTTGAATCTTAGCAAACGCATTCCTGGTTGGCACTGCTCCGCCAACTTCAAGCGATCCTCTGCAAAGGGCGGGGGAAGACAGAAGGAGCTACCATGGTAACACACATATATATATATATATATATATATATATATATATATATATATATATATATATATATATATTATCTACTGGCGATCGCCAGTAGATAGTTATAGTTAAAACCTATTATCCATAGGAAATCCGCGACATTCTATTTGAAATAACATTGGCGCCGGTTGACGAATGTTCGCGAAAGTTTCCAACTTGTTGGGGCGCTCCGGTCCGCTCCTATCCTGAAAGTCTCGGGGTGATACGTCAAGCGGGGGCCGAGAAAAAGGGGGTCCCAAAACGCGTTTTCCCCATTCATTTTTCCATAGGAACCTTTAGTCGCAGCTACAGCCCGAACTGCTGAACGGAATTACACCAAATTTGGCAAAGAGGTAGCCCTTGGTTCAGTGTCGTGCCTTTTGCTTAAATGGTGTAAATCCGTTCAGTAGTTCCTGAGAAAATCAAAAGTAAAGTCACATATATATCTGGGCGGAGCCTAACCACACATGTCATTGTGAGATCTGATTGGCTGTCAGCACTTCATCCTGGAATTGCTGGCAGCCATCTTGGGACCAATATAAATGATAGTACCTCATTGAAATGCATTGTAGTGAATAGAAGATTTTGAGGGTCACCAAAAGGAGAACTATAAAGGGTGATAACAGGCTTTAGTTACATTAGAATTTATTTGTTGATGGTACCATACTAATTTTAGGAATTGTGGTGTATTCTAAGGTGATTTTACCATGTGAAAAACCTTCTGCTGGGATATCATGAATCATGTTTGAGAGAACACTATTTTCTCATGCTTGTCCCATGGAGGTTTGGAAGGTGCTCCAGAAGCTAAAATGAGAGCATATTTTCTGTAAATTCACATTATCTTTCTCACTCATGTGAGAATGAAGTCTGACATTCTCAGTAAAACATGTACATCCAACAAGGGCAGAGACTGTCAGTTGATTCCTTTGTGTTCTACTGCAGCTTCCCAGAGTGTTCTAAAGAACAACTAGAGTGCTAACAGCCTTACTTATGACAAAAGTATGGCACACCTGAAGCCATCTTGATTGGAATAAACTGGTAACACTTAAACAATTTAATTTAAAAAGGAACAAAATGATGGGGTTCATTTTGTCATAGAAATTATGGTTAGTGCTGTAGAAAGAAAAATTAGGACATGTTTCAAGTGTGATCTCAAATATCTTCCTGTTATATTTCAACAGGAGCAGCCTGCCAGTTGATGCCTTTGTGTTCTACTGCAGCTTCCCAGAGTGTTCTAAAGAACAACTAGAGTGCTAACAGCCTTACTTATGACAAAAGTAAGGCACACCTGAAGCCATCTTGATTGGAATAAACTGGTAACACTTAAAACATTTAATTTAAAAAGGAACAAAATGATGGGGTTCATTTTGTCATAGAAATTATGGTTAGTGCTGTAGAAAGAAAAATTAGGACATATTTCAAGTGTGATCTCAAATATCTTCCTGTTATATTTCAACAGGAGCAGCCTGCCAGTTGATGCCTTTGTGTTCTACTGCAGCTTCCCAGAGTGTTCTAAAGAACAACTAGAGCGCTAACAGCCTTACTTATGACAAAAGTATGGCACACCTGAAGCCATCTTGATTGGAATAAACCGGTAACACTTAAAACATTTAATTTAAAAAGGAACAAAATGAGGGGTTCTTTTTGAAATAGAAATTATGGTTAGTGCTGCAGAAAGAAAAAATTAGGGCATGTTTTAAGTGAGATCTCAAATCCTCTTCTATTTCATTAGAAAATTCTGACCTGCAGACTGAAACAATCACTTTCAATACCAGCAGCAGACTACCAGTTAACTCCCTGGTGAGCAGTAGCTTTACTCCAGTGATCTAATGAGCAACTAGAGTGCTAACATTCTGAATTTATGGCAGATGTGAGACACATCTGAATGCCTTCTTGATGGAATCAAAGTAAAAAACTGAAAGCATTTCCTACTGAGGAGACTGCAGTAAATGAAGCAATTAGGAAACTTCATAACAAAGAAGTCTTCCAAGATGGCCACCAGTGAAAAAGAGCCCAAATGTAGCACAAATATTACCCAGATGTAGCCCACATATAGCCCAATGACAAAAGTGTGCAAAACACTTTTTATTTGTAGGTTTTTTGCAGTTTTATGTAGTGCAGACTGGTCAGGTATTGGAGCATTGCATCTTAAAACATGACCCCCTACACTACAAAAACACCACTGCACTACCTTAAACCCTAAAACACTACCCCCAGCACGACCCCTACACTACACAAGCACCACTGCACTATCCTAAACCCTCAAACACTACCCCCAGCACGACCCCCTACACTACCCAAACACCACTGCACTAACCTAAATCCTAAAACACTACCACCAGCACGACCCCCTACACTACCCAAACACCACTGCACTACCCTAAAACATGACCCCCTACACTACACAAACACCACTGCACTACCCTAAACCCTAAAACACTACCCCCAGCACGACCCCCTACACTACCCAAACACCACTGCACTAACCTAAATCCTAAAACACTACCCCCAGCACGACCCCCTACACTACCCAAACACTACTGCACTACCCTAAAACATGACCCCCTACACTACACAAACACCACTGCACTACCCTAAACCGTAAAACACTACCCCCAGCACGACCCCCTACACTACACAAGCACCACTGCACTACCCTAAACCCTAAAACACTACCCCCAGCACGACCCCCTACACTGCCCGAACACCACTGCACTGCCCTAAACCCTGAAACACCAGCCCCTGCATGACCCCCTACACTGCCCGAACACCACTGCACTGCCCTAAACCCTGAAACACCACCCCTAGCATGACCCCCTACACTGCCCGAACACCACTGCACTGCCCTAAACCCTGAAACACCACCCCTTCACGACCCCCTACACTGCCCGAACACCACTGCACTGCCCTAAACCCTGAAACACCACCCACAGCATGACCCCCTACACTGCCCGAACACCACTGCACTGCCCTAAACCCTGAAACACTACCCCCAGCAAGACCCCCTACACTGCCCGAACACCACTGCACTGCCCTAAACCCTGAAACATCACCCCCAGCAAGACCCCCTACACTGCCCGAACACCACTGACCTAAACCCTGAAACACCACCCCCAGCACGACCCCCTACACTGCCCGAACACCACTGCACTGCCCTAAACCCTGAAACACTACCCCCAGCATGACCCCCTACACTGCCCGAACACCACTGCTCTGCCCAAAATCCTGAAACACCAGCCCCAACACGACCCCCTACACTGCCCGAACACAACTGCACTGCCCTAAACCTTGAAACACCAGCCCCTGCACGACCCCCTACACTGCCCGAACACCACTGCACAACCCTAAACCCTGAAACATCACCCCCAGCACGACCCCCTACAGTGCCCGAGCACCACTGCACTGCCCTAAACCCTGAAACACCAGCCCCAGCACGACCCCCTACACTGCCCGAACACCACTGCACTGCCCTAAACCCTGAAACACCAGCCCCAGCACGACCGCCTACAGTGCCCGAACACCACTGCACTGCCCTAAACCCTGAAACACCAGCCCCAGCACGACCCCCTACACTGCCCGAACACCACTGCACTGCCCTAAACCATGAAACACCAGCCTCAGCACGACCCCCTACACTGCCTGAACACCACTGCACTGCCCTGAACCCTGAAACACCAGCCCCAGCACAACACCCTACACTGCCCGAACACCACTGCACTGCCCTAAACCCTGAAACACCAGCCCCAGCATGACCCCCTACACTGCCCAAACACCACTGCACTGCCCTAAACCCTGAAACACCAGCCCCAGCACGACCCCCTACACTGCCCGAACACCACTGCACTGCCCTAAACCCTGAAACACCAGCCCCAGCACCACCCCCTACAATGCCCGAACACCACTGTACTGCCCTAAACCCTGAAACACCACCCCCTGCACCGCCCCTACACTGCCCGAACACCACTGCACTGCCCTACACCCTGAAACACCACCCCCTGCATGACCCCCTACACTGCCCGAACACCACTGCACTGCCCTAAACCCTGAAACACCACCCCCTGCACCACCCCCTACACTGCCCGAACACCACTGCACTGCCCTAAACCCTGAAACACCACCCCCTGCACCACCCCCTACACTGCCCGAACACCACTGCACTGCCCTAAACCCTGAAACACCACCCCCAGCATGACCCCCTTTACTGCTCGAACACCACTGCACTGCCCCAAACCCTGAAACACCACCCCCAGCATGACCCCCTACACTGCCCGAACACCACTGCACTGCCCTAAACCCTGAAACACCACCCCTAGCACGACCCCCTACACTGCCCGAACACCACTGCACTGCCCTAAACCCTGAAACACCACCCCTTCACGACCCCCTACACTGCCCGAACACCACTGCACTGCCCTAAACCCTGAAACACCACCCCCAGCACGACCCCTACACTGCCCGAACAGCACTGCACTGCCCTAAACCCTAAAACACCACCCCCAGCACGACCCCCTACACTGCCCGAACACCACTGCACTGCCCTAAACCCTAGAACACTACCCCCAGCATGACCCCCTACACTACCCGAACACCACAGCACTACCCTAAACCCTAAAATACTCCCCCAGCACGACCCCCTACACTACCCGAACACCACTTCACTGCCCTAAACCCTAAAACACTCCCCCAGCACGACCCCCTACACTACCCGAACACCACTGCACTGCCCTAAACCCTAAAACACTCCCCCAGCACGACCCCCTACACTACCTAAACACCACTGCACTGCCCTAAACCCTAAAACACTACCCCCGCATGACCCCTACACTACCCAAATACCAATGCACTACCCTAATCCCTAAAACACTACCCCCCGCACAACCCCCTACACTACCCAAAGACCACTGCACTACCCTAAACTCTAAAACAATACCCCGCACGACTCCCTACACTACCCAAAGACCACTGCACTACCCTAAACCCTAAAACACTACCCCCTGCAAGACCCCCTACACTGCCCGAACACCACTGCACTGCCCTAAACCCTGAAACATCACCCCCAGCAAGACCCCCTACACTGCCCGAACACCACTGACCTAAACCCTGAAACACCACCCCCAGCAAGACCCCCTACACTACCCAAACACCACTGCACTACCCTAAACTCTAAAAAACTACCCCCAGCACGAACCCCTACACTACCCAAACACCACTGCACTACCCTAAACCATAAAACACTACCCCCAGCAGTACCCCCTACGCTACCCAAACACCACTGCACTACCCTAAACCCTAAAACACTACCCCCAGCAGTATCCCCTACACTACCCAAACACCACTGCACTACCCTAAACCCTAAAACCCTAAAACACTAACCCCAGCACGACCCCCTACACTACCCAAACACCACTGTACTACCCTAAACCCTAAAACACTTCCCCCAGCACGACTCCCTACACTACCCAAACACCACTGCACTACCCTAAACCCTAAATCTACCCCCAGCATGACCCCCTACACTACACAAACACCACTGCACTACCCTAAACCCTAAAACACTACCCCCTGCACGACCCTCTTCACTACCTAAACACAACTGCACAATTTGTTACAGGCGTTGCAACGCAGGCCTGTGGTGCTTACTGGAAGTACCTGGTGGGCTAGTTGGGCCCCAGGGACTCTCAGGATTCAAGGTGACCTAATCCCCCAACTTAAAACGCGCCACGGGGCGCGTTTGCACAGTGGTGAAGGGAGGGGCGGGGCCTCAGGTGACATGTGCGCAAACACGCCCTATGGTGCGTTTTAAGTTGGGGAGTTAATTCCCTTTGAATCCTGGGGGCCAACTAGCCCACCAGGTACCTTCAGTAAGCACAACAGAGTTGCGTTGCAGAGAGGTGAAAAAAGTGCGTGGCCTCGGAACGCCTCTCTGCAACTCAGCTCTGTGGTCCTAACTGTAGGTACCTGGGGGCTAGTTGGGCCCCAGGGACCCTCAGGATTCAAGGGGACTTAATCCCGCAACTTAAAACGCGCCACGGGGCGCGTTTGCACACATGTCACCTCAGGCCCCCCTCCCTTCACCACTGTGCAAACGCGCACTGGCTCTGGTTAGTCAGAGTCAGTTACCACCAGTACCCGTCTGAAAAAGTTGTGGGCACAGGATGATTTTGCAACAAGGCCTCTTTCTGCTCCTCTGTTGGTTCTTTCTGCACATCTTTTGCTTCTTTCTGTGCGTTTTTTCTACTTTCTTCACATGTCCTACCTCTGTTGGCTTAGTTAGAAACTAGCATTTAAAAAACCTTTGAAATTCACTTAAAAAATCATAGGTTTCAGGCACGTTATGGTTAGAAATTAGCATTTAAAAAACCTTTGAAATTTACTGAAAAAACCATAGGGTTCAGGCACGTTATAGTTAGAAATTAGCATTTAAAAAACCTTTGAAATTCACTGAAAAAACCATAGGTTTCAGGCACGTTATAGTTAGAAATTAGCATTTAAAAAACCTTTGAAATTCACTGAAAAAACCATAGGTTTCAGACACGTTATAGTTAGAAATTAGCATTTAAAAAACCTTTGAAATTCACTGAAAAAACCATAGGTTTTAGGGACAGTTATAGCTAGTTGGACATTGCACTCGTACAAAACCCGTGAAATTCCCCTGTTATAGTTAGTTCAGCTAACTATAACTCACGCCCGCAATGCACTGCTGATGACGTCACATATTACATCACTCATGACATGGTCAGTGACATCACTGATGACATCACTGATGACATCTCAAATGACATCACTGATGACATCATCCATGTGATAATTTCATGCATCTTCTCACACCCTAATATAACTTTTGATACACCCACTCTAAATTACAGACTGCCATTCTCAAAACCATAGACACTCCAACACCAAAAACTACATACCCACTCACTGATTCTTAGGTCTACACACACATCCACTCACTCACCTGTACAGTCACTCATACTTACAGTCACTCAGTACAGGACTATCATATGCACTCATACACCTATATAAACACTCACACACCGCCACTCATCCATAGAGGTACTCACACACCTAGTCAGTCATGCAAAAAATTAATCACACACCCATTTACTCACCTATACAGTTATACACACACCAGCTCACTTACTCATACAAATACTAGCACATTCTTACGCTCTTATACAATAACTGATACAAGCACACACGCATCCATACAGCCACTCTCACAATAACACACTCTCACTTATAGCCATTTAAATACTCTAACACACATATATACTGCCTTTTACATATGTAGTTACTCGCACATGTACCACTGAGATATACATTCACTCACTAACACACCCATACACACACTCACCCACCCAAGCAGTCCATCACAGATGCACTCTTGAAATCATGCACCCAGTGAATCACCCACTCACACATCTATGTATAGAGTCACACACACCCCACCCACACAAACACTCAGGCAGCCATACAGATACTCAGAGAACCAATCAATAACCCATATAGACACTCATGTAGCTATTCGCAAATCCATGCATCCACTTACACACCAACAAACAGACGGATACAGATATTCACACAGTTTAGTCACTAACCCATGCATTCAGTAAGATACGTTTAATCACTCGCTTGTAGAGTCAGTCACTCACGTACTAAATCATCCATTCAGACACTTATACACCCACTCATTCTTCAATACGCCTTTCCCTATATATATTAAACATATTTAAACTTTACAGAAACACACAGTCACTGGATGATGTCATCAGTGATGTCATCAGTGATGTCATTTGAGATGTCATCAGTGATGTCATCAGTGATGTCACTGACCATGTCATGAGTGATGTAATATGTGACGTCATCAGCAGTGCATTGCGGGGCGCGAGTTATAGTTAGCTGAACTAACTATAACAGGGGAATTTCACGGGTTTTGTACGAGTGCAATGTCCAACTAACTATAACTGTCCCTAAAACCTATGGTTTTTTCAGTGAATATATATATATATATATATATATATAGATATACCAATAAAATAAAATCTTTAAAAAACAAACTGTTCTAAATAAATAAAAAAATGTAATTAACTTAAAATTCTTAAACTTTAGTAAAAATTATTTTACACATTAAAAACATTAATAATTAAAAAAATTAAATAAATGAAAACATAATAATATAAATTATAACAATATAAAATAAATTATAAAATATAAAATGTAATACATATACTATCCCCACTACTATTTATACAAAACTATGCAAGCTATTTCAATAAATATATACAAAACGTACTACTCCCACTTCACGCAACACAAAAAAAATAAAACTGGGTAAAATTTACAAATGCCCCTCCAGTAAATTCAACAGTAATGAAGGTGTTTTATTGTGGATGGATAATATTTACTATACCCATTCCAGCCAGTACAACAGTAGGGAAACTGTTGGAACACAGAGGAGTAAAATTTACTATTTTCACTCCACTCATTACAACATTAGGGAAGTGTTGGATTGTGGAGGTGTAAAATTTACTATACCCACTCCAGTCAATACAACAGTAGGGAAAGTGTTGAATTGCGGAGCAGTAAAATTAACTATTTGCACTCCAAATGGTGTAACAGTAGGGAAAATGTTGGATTGCGTAGGAGTAGAATTTACTATTCCCACTCCAGTCAGTAGAACAGTAGGAAAACTGTTGGATAGCGGAAAGGTAAAATGTTCTATTCCCACTCCAATAAGTGCAACAGTAGGGAAAGTGTTGGTTTGCGGAGGGGTAAAATTTACTATTCCCACTCGAGTCAGTACAACAGTAGGGAAAGTCTTGGATAGCGGAGGAATACATTCTACTATACCTACTCCAGTCATTAGAACAGTAGGGAAAGTGCTGGAGAGCAGAAGGGTAAATTTTTCTATTCCCACTCCACTCAGTACCACAGTAAGGAAAGTTTTGGATTGCGGAGGGGTAAAATTTACTATTCCCACTCCAGTCAATACAACAGTATGGAAAGTCTTGGATAGCAGAGGGGTAAAATTTACTATTCCCATTCCAATAAGTGCAACAGTAGGGAAAGTGTTGGATAGGGGAGGGATAAAATTTACTATTCCTACTCCAGTCAGTACAACAGTAGGGAAAGTGTTGGATAGCAGAGGGTTAAAATGTACTATTCTCACTCCAGTCAGTACAACAGTAGGGAAAGTGTTGGATTGCGGAGGGGTAAAATGTACTATTACCACTAAAGTCAGTGTAACATTAAAATCAATCAAAATATCGCAATCAAAATAAAATTATTTAAAAAACATAGGGGCCGTTTACGATCTCTGTTGGAAAGCCTCCGTCTGCCAGTCGGAAGCTTTCCGACTACGGTCGCAAGCTTTCCAACCGACACGGTCGGTTTGCGGGCCGACTGCCGAATTACGATGTCAGCGGTTGGAGCGTAAACCAGCCGGTCATTCAGACCCGGTTCCGACCGGCTCTTAAAGTCTTCGGGCCGGTCGAAACCGCACCGAAATTTCCTATGGATGGCATTTCCGCCGGCGGGATTACAATATTGGTTCCTGACATTCTTTCTGTGCCAGCCTTTCTGACATTGAAAGGCTGTCGAAGACAACTTTGGGGGCCCCTAGCATGGTATCCTTTCCTCCGCGGTCTAGGGTTGGTGGCCGAGGGGGGTACCTAGGGTTCCCCCATGTAAATCCATGCACTGTGTGGCAGGCACCATGGGGTGCCTGCCACAAGCCCAGGGTTTTACACACACCCCCATTTCTTCATTAGAGCCTGTATTACGGCCGGTTTATGGCCATATCACATACTACCATAGAGAAATAGGAGTATGCGACTGACACTATTCGGTCGCATCGTAATCAAGTGGTTGGAACTACCGACCGGAGGTAGGTCGGTCCCGAGACCGCGACAATGTCAGTCAGAGGCAACTCCGACCAACATCATAATCGGCCCCATAGTAAATATATAAAAATATAAATATGTTGAATAAAAAATGCAAATATACTTAGGGCCCGATTCCGATGTCGTGCGGAAAGCATCCTGACCGAATCGGATTGGGAATGCTTTCCGTACGACTCGACGGCGAGCCCTCAGTGCGACGGAGTAGGATGCATCCCATGTGAAACACAACCGAATCGTACGGAATGCTATCATTCTGAACGAAGGCTCCGTAAACCGCACCGATGCGACCGACTCGTTTGTAAAAGTTCAAGAATCGCATGCCGGTCACGATTCCGACTCGTCTCAACACGTGATAAGATGATGTTGCATGAGAATCATCCTCGCCATGGCCAAAAGGAAGCATCCACGTTTTACAGATAAGGAGTTGGAAGTGCTTGTAGAGGAGATTGTCAGAGTAGAGCCACAGTTATTTGGGAACCTAGTCCAACAGACCCCCTTGCCCAGAGAAATATAATGTGGGAGAGGATAGTTAACAAGGTGAATGCTCAAGCACCTTACCTGCGCACAATGGAAGATATCAGGACCAGGTACTATGATGTGCGAAGGAGGGTCAAGAAGCTGATGGCCAGGGAACATTTCCAAAGCCAGCAGACCGGTGGTGGCCCTCCTGCACATCCTGTCCACTTCACCTCCTGGGAGGAGAAGGTGTGTGACAGCTTTCCGCCGGAGGGCGTCTATGGAATCCCAGGATCACAAGAGTCTGGTGAGTACACAAACCACATTCAAATAAAGTTATTAATCACACCCCTAGAGACATCACTGTAAAGGATACAGTTAAACAAAGGACAGTATAAATATATCAAATGTACTAGTTTTTAAGAGCATGTGATATGTATGTCAGATTAACAAAAATACCTCAAATGATATTGAAAAGGCAACAAACTATAACCATGCACATACTTCTCACAAACTCACAGCTAGGCCTTCTGCTCCAAGCAACAGGTACCAGTGTCAGACATCTTGGCCCAGTACTTTTCCACTCACTCACAGGGAAGCTCAGTCACAGGTTGGCTGTTTGGGATGGCTGGGAAGGTGGGCGTGGGCAAAGGCATCATGGGACTTGTAGTCACTGCAAACACTCCTCCCCACACAAAGCCTACACAGACATACTGGGAATATATGAGCCTCTCAGTCAGTGGAAAAGTAGCAGCAAGATGGCTGACACTGCTGAATGGTGTCTGGAGCACAAGGCCTGAGGGGAGTTGTAGTCAAGTCAAACAACAGGTACCAGTGTCAGACAACTTGGCCCAGTACGTTTCCACTCACTCACAGGAAAGCTCAGTCACAGGTAGGCTGTTTGGGATGGCTGGGAAGGTGGGTGTGGGCAAAGGCACCATGGGACTTATAGTCACTGCAAACACTCCTCCCCACACACAGCCCACACAGACATGCCTGGACTATGCGAGCCTCTCAGTCAGTGGAAAAGTACCAGCAAGATGGCTGACACTGCTGAATGGTGTCTGGAGCACAAGGCCTGAGGGGAGTTGTAGTCAAGTCAAACAATAGGTACCAGTGTCAGGCAACTCGGCCCAGTACTTTTCCACTCACTCACAGGAAATCTCAATTACAGGTAGGCTGTTTGGGATGGCTGGGAAGGTGGGTGTGGGCAAAGGCACCATGGGACTTGTAGTCACTGCAAATACTCCTCCCCACACACAGCCCACACACTGACATACTGGGACTATGCGAGCCTCCCAGTCAGTGGAAAAGTACCAGCAAGATGGCTGGCACTACTGAATGGTGTCTGGAGCACAAGGCCTGAGGGGAGTTGTAGTCAAGTCAAACAACAGGTACCAGAGTTAGACAACTCAATAGTAGACTTCCATTCACTGTCAGGTAGCCATAGGCCCAGATGACCTGGTTGGGTAGTGTAGGAGAGTAGGATCTGCCTCTTATGTTGCCCCCACTTTTTTTCTGATGTTTACACTGGTTTCTGGCTATAGTCTGGCTGGGACCTTGCCAATCAGGGCCCCAGCCTCTCTGTTCTCTCTAAACGACTTGGAGTGCACTCTAGTGCACTAGTGATTGGATACTGTGGTACCTTATGAGTCCCTAGTATATGGTACCTTAGGTACCAAGGGCATAGGTACTTCACAGGCCTACCAGGGGCTGAAGCATGTATTATGCCACCCCTGGGAAGCAGACTAAATCTGACACCTCAGGCCTGCTACTGCAGCCTGAGTGAGGAAGTGCTAGCACCCCTCACTGAGATATAGGTCCCCTATATCTCTCCTGCACACACACTGAGACTTATCAGTCACCCCTAAAGCAGGCCCTATCAATCCTGAGGGCAGGGTGCTTAGTTTCCAGGTGAGGGGGTGCCTCTGCCTGAGCAGGGCCCCTCTGCAGCCCGCAGTCCATTCTCTGGGGCTGTTTGTGAATGCAGTCAAACCATATACTCTTAAGTGCATTATATCTTCGCGGTAAATGCTAACTATGGAATGGCTGCATCAAAACATGTCGTGTTTGGTGTCAAACACTTTGGAATCATACCCCCACACCAGTAACTGGTGTGGGAGTATGATCCCACCCTTCTAGAGGGATAGACATGTAGCTACTGTGGAAACGCGGTAGAATCCTGAAGAGCCCTGGCATCACAAAATGGATGCCAGGGCTGATGACCGACACTCGCAGTGGAGGAAGCCCAACAATAGGTATCCTGTCCCAAGGGGTGTGACCACCTCCCAGACAGGGTTTAGTGTATTGGGGCTGGGTGGGTGCACTCCTAGAGTGCTTTGAAGTCCTGCACTGGGGGAGCAGAAGGCTCCTCTGTGCATATGCCAGTTCAAACCAGCTCAGGGGCTACCTGCCCCTGCTCTGGCGGGAAACTGGACAAAGGGAAGTGGGTGTAGCCACCCCCTCCCCTGACCCTCCCATTGGTGGGGTCATAGAGCTAGTCCCTCCCTTCTTTTTAGTATAAGAGGGGGAACCTGTGCATTGCAACCTAGATATCCCTGGACGACGCTCTACAGAAGAATCCTGGACCTTCGACGTTCCACTACCTTTGGAAGACTGAAGAATCTCCCTTGGAGTCAAGGAGTGACTCCCCTGCTTGCAGGCACCAAAAACGACAACGATGGTCGCAAACTACGCCGCTCCCACCGGAGCCCGAAGTCCCTGCAGCCCAGGAAGAGGATTTCCTGACTTCTCCAAGGTCATCGTGAGTGCCCAGAGAAGCTGAGGCAAGTGGACCCCACGAGTGATGAGGAACCGCAGACCCTGGGTACCATGCACTATTGTCGAGTGCAACCCCTTCACGATGTTCTACGAACTTGTGCTTTGGACCACGTGTGGTCCCAGCCTCTAGCAGAGATCCCTCCCGAATTCAGAGGCCTACACCGTCCCGAGTGACCGTGGGCCCCTGTTGAAGGAATCCTCCCGAGGGATCTTTGCGATCCCTTGCCAGCCGGCTTGTGGGTCCCCAGAAGACTTTCTAACCAAACCAAAGGGCTCCCCTGGTTGCGCCAGGTCTGCCCTGACCTACCCTCGCTGGGTAAGTTCCACCGACCTTGCTGGTCTGCACCATTGACTTTTCCTTTCCACCACGAGACTTGCTGCTACCAAGGCTTGTTGGCTCCAATCGGGTCGCCGACACCGCAGTCAGCTGCAGACTTTGTGGGACACGCTGAATCCAGCTCATGGCCGTCCTCGACGCCTCCTGGACCTTGTGGTCAAAGAGTCAAGACTCCCGTGAACGACCTGAATCCTGTCGACGACGGTGGGCATTCATCTTCCTTGCCGCGGGTCACTGCCAAGTGCCCTTGAACACTGTCCCCTCTGCTTTCAGGTCTTCCATCTTCTGAATCCAGGCTTGGATTCCACCGGACACTTCTCCTGTCGCCGCAAGCAGCAAGTCTTCACTGGCTCCCATTGAGAACGACGCCGCGACCCGACACCAAAGGACACCTATGCACCCAGCCCCCCTGGGTGAGGTAACTTCAGCACTACGGTGCTCCTGTGGGTGTGGGCCCTAGAACTCCTTACCCTGTAAGTGGCTTGCTTGTAGTGACTCTAGAAGTACCCTAAAACTCTTATTTTCCCAGTGCGATTATCGCACTGGCTCGTACAGGGTTCGCGTCTGTGTTAGACACATCGCGTCCATCTCCCTTGCAACTCTATCTGTAACCGCGTCCTTCGCCTCGTACAAAGACCGATCGGTGCGTTCGCCTCGAACACGCATGGGACCTTTTAACATTGAAAACTCAATCGCGCCTATGCGCATAGACTCGTACAGGACTCGCACCAGTGTCTGAACACCGCGTCCGTCCCCTGTGGGTCTCCTACAACTACCTGGGATGGTTCTTTGGGGTCCCTCGATTCTATATGCTCTAGGCCCAGGTCTAGCCAAGCTAGGATTGTGATATTTGATTGTGCTAACTTATTTGGGATAACTTTGCATTGTACATATGTTCCTGACTTCTAATCTCATAAAGAGATTAGTAGAGAGTTGTTTATTAATAAATACATATCTATTTGATATATATACCTGTGTGGTGTCTGTTCATTTAGTGATTCAAGAGATTGTGTGGTAAAACAAGGTGCTTTACATTCCTCCAAGACTTAGCCTGAAGGCTGCTCTCCACAGCTACCACTAGGATAGCTTTCTATAAAGGTTGTCTTAAACCTACCTACCATAAGAGTCGAATTGTACTGGTGCAAGGTGTCCACTTTAATTAGTGGCCAGCATATACCAGGCCAACTTCTCACATTGGTGGCAGCGGGTGGGATTCCAGCTTGCTATTGTTTTACCAGAAAATCTCTATTTGAATTACTAACTGAAAACCACTATAGGTACTCAAGGTACATATAAAATCAAGCTTAGTATCAATAAGTTCTACTGAACTTAGAGCTGTGTGCCAAGGGATAGCACACCCTTTCTACAGCTCAAGCTAGTATCAGTAGGCCACAAACTAGTGTAGGTAGTACAACACTGCACAACACTAGAATGTCCTCAAGGGATGGACCCAGTGGATCCACCCAGCTTCAGTATAAGGACATGACTTTCTTTGACCTGAAAGCCATGTGTGCTGAAAGGCACCTGAAGATAGGACAGAGTCCCTCTACACTACACCTGATAGATCTGCTGACAGCAGATGATCTTAGATTAGCTCTAGGAGCCAATGGATCTGAATCAGTGGGTGGGTCAATCATAGTATCTGGGTCAGATGATGACCAAGACTCTGTGATTGTAGGGCCAGGCCCCAAGGGGTCTGAACAGGACAGAGGAATTCTCCCTAAGAGAACTGACACAGTGGAGGACAGGCACAGGTCCCTTTCCAGGGAATCTGAACACTCCTTTCACTCTGGCAGAGAAACTGTCCACCAGAGAGACTCCTACTCCCTAAGAAGAGAGAGTTCCTCTGAAAGACTGTACAAACTGCTGCAGTATGAGGAGGCAAGGTTTGCCCTCAAAACCAAGCAGTTGGCATTAGACAAAGAAGCCTTTGAGTTTCAGAGAGCTTCTAGAAGAGAGGGGTTAGAACCCCCTGGTGGCAGCAACAGTGTCCCTAGAGGCAGAGAATATATTCCAGACCATAGGAACCTGAGCAAGGTTGTTCCTCCCTACCAGAGTGGGGATGATATCCACAAGTGGATAACTGCTATGGAAAGGGCCTGTAGAGTACAACAGGTCCCCCAGAAGCAGTGGGCAGCAATCTTGTGGCTCTCCTTTTCAGATAAAGGTAGAGACAAGCTCCTCACTGTTAGAGAAGAGGATGCTGATGACTATGAAGTCCCGAAGAGTGCACTGATAGATGGGTTTGGCTTAACCACTGAGCAGTACAGGTTGAAGTTAAGAGACACCCAGAAGGCACAGACTCAGGACTGGACTGACTTTGTAGATTGTGCAACCAAGGCTCTGGAGGGTTGGCTGGTTGGCAGTAGGGTTACTGATTTCAAGGGATTGTATAATCTAATGATGAGAGAACAGATCCTTAATAATTGCCAGAACCAGTTGTTGCATCAATACCTGGTAGACTCAGATCTGACCTCTCCCCAAGAATTGGGAAAGAAGGCAGACAAGTGGGTCAGAACCAGGGTGAGGCAGAAAACCCAGAACCAAGGGGGTGACACCAAGAAGCAGGATCAGAAGGGCTCTGAGAAAAGTGGGGATAAGTCAAAAGACCAGAAGTCTTCACAAGGGCCCCAAAAATCTGCATCTGGTGGGGAGTCACAGTCCAATCAAGGAAAAGGCCAAAAGAAGCCCTGGTGCAAATTCTGTAAACAGAAAGGGCACTGGACTTCTGATTGTAACAAGTCCAAAGACCAAACCACCACCACTCCTGCCCCTAAGGCAACTGTTCCCCCTCGTTCAGCTACTGGTGGAGGTGGTACTCAGAAAAAGGGTGTAGTAGGGTTGACCCTGGGTTCTGAAGTGGACTCTGGCCTAGTCAGAGAACCCACGCAGGCAATGCTGATTTGTGATGGAGACATTGACATGTCCTTCCTAGTAAGCCCCAGTAATCTGGGCAAATACAAACAGCAGCCTGTAATCAATGGCAAACAGGCTTTGGCATTTAGGGACACAGGTGCTAGTGTCACCATGGTGGCAGAGGACTTTGTGGACCCTGGACAGATCATCCTGGGTGAAATGTACCAGGTGACCAATGCAAGCAATGCCAAGACCAACCATAGTCTGGCAGTTGTGAATTTCTCCTGGGGAGGGGTAACTGGCCTCAAGAAGGTTGTAGTCAGTGCAGACCTCCCTGTACAATGTCTATTGGGCAATGATCTAGAGACTTCAGCCTGGTCTGAAGTAGAGTTATGGACTCATGCTGAGATGTTGGGCATCCCTGCAGAGGTATTTGCTGTGACCAGGTCACAAGCCAAAATGCATGACACTGAACCAGCTCTGGATCCTGAAACTATGGACCAGATGCTTCCCAAGAAGAGGAGCAGTAGGGTTAAGGCAGTGCCTTCCCCTCTGTCTCAGATCACAGATTCCCCTCTTGAGGGAGGAGGAGCAGATCCTGAAAAGGAACTGCCCCAGAGGGACTTGAACCTGATCAGGTCGAGTTCTTGGGGGCAGGGGCCCTTCTAGGGAAGATCTGAGTAAGGAGCAACAGTGCTGCCCCTCTCTTGAACCCCTCAGACAGCAGGCTGCTGCTGAGGCTGCTGGGAGTGCTAGTGGGTCCCATAAAGTTTATTGGGATGAGGGACTCCTATATTGTGAGGGTAGAGATCCAGCCCCTGGAGCCACCAGGAGGTTGGTAATACCTCAGAAGTTTAGGGGGTTTCTCTTGACCCTAGCACATGACATCCCTTTGGCAGGTCACTTGGGCCAAAACAAGACCTGGGACAGGCTTGTTCCACATTTTCATTGGCCACATATGTCAGAAGACACAAAGGAGTTTTGTCGCTCCTGTGTCACATGCCAAGCCAGTGGCAAGGCAGGTGGCACCACAAAGGCCCCCTGATACCACTACCTGTGGTGGGGGTACCCTTTGAAAGGGTAGGGATTGACATTGTTTGTCCCCTTGACCCTCAAACTGCATCTGGGCACAGATTTATCCTGGTGGTAGTGGATCATGCCACCAGGTACCCAGAGGCAATTCCCTGAGGACCACTACAGCACCTGTGGTGGCAAGAGCCCTCATTGGAGTTTTCTCCAGAGTGGGTTTCCCAAAGGAGGTCATCTCTGACAGAGGTACCAACTTCATGTCAGGATATTTGAAAGCAATGTGGAAGGAGTGTGGTGTAACTTATAAGTTCACCACCCCCTATCACCCACAATGCAATGGGTTAGTTGAACGCTTCAACAAAACCCTGAAGGGAATGATTAAAGGACTCCCAGAGAAGCTTAGGCGGAAATGGGACCTTCTTCTTCCCTGCCTGTTGTTTGCATACAGAGAAGTTCCACAGAAGGGGATTGGTTACAGCCCATTTGAGCTTCTGTTTGGGCATCCTGTAAGAGGTCCACTGTGTTTGGTAAAAGAGGGCTGGGAGTTACCTCTCAAACCCCCCAAACAAGATGTGATGGACTATGTACTTGGTCTCCGCTCCAGGATGGCTGAATACATGAAAAAGGCAACCAAAACCTGGAGGCCAGCCAAGAATTACAAAAAGCTTGGCATGACCAAAGGCTGTGCTGACTGTGTACCAGCCAGGACAGAAAGTGTGGGTGTTGGAGCCTGTGGCCCCAGCAGCCCTCCAAGACAAATGGAGTGGCCCCCATACAATAGTTGAGCAAAAGGGAGTAGTCACCTATCTGGTGAATCTTGGAACTCCCAGGAGCCCCCTGAGGGTGCTCCATGTCAACAGATTGAAACTGTATGTTGACAGGGCTGACATGGGCTTGCTCATGGCAACTGATGAGGAACAGGAGGAGGAGAGTGACACTCTCCCTGACCTGCTCTCACAGAACCCTGATGATGGGTCAGTAGATGGTGTTGCTTTGGCAAGCAGCCTCACTGACCATCAGCAAACTGAGTGCAGACAAGTTCTGCATCAGTACAGACATATGTTTAGCCTGACCCCTAGTCAGACTACCTGGTGCACCCATGAGGTGGACACTGGAGACAGTCTGCCTGTAAAGAGTAAAATCTACAGGCAACCTGACCATGTCAGGAACTGTATCAGGACTGAAGTCCAGAAGATGTTGGAGTTAGGCGTGATTGAGCCTTCAGATAGCCCTTGGGCTAGCCCAGTAGTCCTGGTACCCAAGCCTCATACCCAGGGTGGTAAGAAAGAAATGAGGTTTTGTGTAGACTACAGAGGCCTCAATGCAGTTACTAGGACTGATGCCTATCCCATACCAAGGGCAGATGAGCTGATTGATACTTTGGCCTCAGCCAAGTATCTCAGTACATTTGACCTGACAGCTGGCTACTGGCAGATCAGGTTAGCTGATGATGCAAAAGCCAAAACAGCATTTTCGACCCCTGGTGGGCACTACCACTTTGTGGTGATGCCCTTTGGATTGAAAAATGCACCTGCCACTTTTCAGAGGTTGGTGAACAAAGTTCTGGCAGGGATGGAAACTTGTTGCTCAGCTTATCTAGATGATATTGCTGTCTTTAGTTCCTCCTGGCAGGATCACCTGGTCCACCTCAGAAATGTTTTAGAGGCTCTGCAGAAAGCAGGCCTCACTATCAAGGCCGCTAAGTGCCAGATAGGGCAGAGTCAGGTTGTGTACCTGGGCCACCTTGTGGGTGGAGGCCAGGTTCAACCTTTACAGAGCCAAATCCAAACCATAATGGAATGGGTTGCTCCAATCACCCAGACACAGGTGAGAGCCATCCTAAGTGGTTCAATAGTGTATGCTCCCGGGCTAATAGAGAACTTTGTGCCGCTTTGTCGGCAACACCTAGGGATGCAATTTTAATCAGATCACTAAGGAACCAATATAATAAAGTGGTTAAGCAAAGGAAAGAGGAGATTTTGAGAGATCAATGGGATAATTTGGCTTGCGCTGCAAGATTCAATAATACAAAAGGATTTTGGGAGGTGGTCAAAATATGAGAAACACTGGTCAGCACTTAAGTCCCATAAGTTGTAATATAACCAGTGATGCCTGGGTCTCTCATTTCTCTAAAATATATTCTGCCCCATCGCTGGATGAGGTCCATGTAGATCTTTACGTTGCGTCACGAGTCCAGATATCGCTCTCAGAAGTGGTAGACGCAATTGATCAGAGTTTAGGCAATAAGGCCCCCGGCCCTGATGGATTTCCCATTGATTTGATTAAATACAAACTAGATTTCTGGGCCCCGATTTTACTTAATGTTTTTAATAACTTAACAAACTCCCAAATTCCTAGTACATGGTCGTCCAGCACAATAGTACCGATTTTTAAGAAGGGGGACAGGGCTAACCCTAGTTGTTATAGACCAATTTCTTTGATCGATAACACTTTAAAGATACTTGGGAGGGTGCTATTTAATAAAATTAGGAGTTGGGCTGAGGATACGCATATTTTAAATAAATGTCAGTTAGGTTTTAGAAGCAAATTAGGAACTATAGAGCAATGTCTCAATTTAAATTTGATTGTTGACAAATATACGATAGCTCGGCAGTCTCCCATTTACCTAGCTTTCATGGACCTCACCTCAGCCTTCGATTATGTGAATAGATCACGCCTATGGTCATGTCTCCTAAATTATGGGCTAGACGAGGCCTTAGTACACTTTTTGGCCTTCTTACACAAGGATTTGGGGGCAAGGGTAAGGATTAGTAGGGATGGGGCCGTATCAGAGAATATTGTCATCGGCCGAGGGGTCAGGCAGGGGTGTGTGCTGGCCCCTCTGCTTTTCATTTTATATATTAATGAGTTGCATGATGAGCTGTCAAACTTGACTACGGATGTCCCGGTGATCAATGGTATCAAAATACCTGCTTTATTATACGCGGATGACGCGGTCCTAATGGGCCGCACACCAAATGCACTACGCACTTTAGTCGGGGGCTTTGTCGATTTTATGTCTAAATTGGACTTGTGTACAAATTTAAAAAATCTTTTTAATGAATTGTGGTCCAAATAAACATCGGGTTAATGTAATCAGCTCCGGCTCTGAAAAACTATTTTGCACACGCACTTTCTCATACCTGGGGCTGGTATTTGCTGACAATGGTTCTTGGACTGCCCATTTGACACATAGTCGGAACAAACTCTTAAAGGCCTCCAACTCAATCTTATGCCTCCCTCAACCCAGAAGAACTGAGGTAGTGCTATCCCTACTGAAGATATATAGAACTCAATGTAGACCAACCGCAACTTATGGAGCTGAAGTGTGGGGTTATGCGAATTGTAACAATATTCAAATAGAGGAAAATAGATTTTGTCGGAGAGTTCTGGGGGTTCCGATTAGCTCCTCTTCCTTTGTTTGTCACCGGGAGCTAAAACTGTCTTATATTAAAGATTATATTAGGGCCCGTCCAACTATTTTTTGGATAAAAGTATGGCAAAATCCGGCAACCACCTTTACCAGAGAAATAATAGCTGATTGTCTTAAATGTGACAAGGGCAGTAGCATACCTTGGTTGGCAGCTGTTAAGGACAACTTGTCCGCTGTAAATCGCCACACATTTTCTCAAATCCAAGTGATATGTCAGGCATTAATAAAAAGACTATACAGGAGACCCTGTATGGGTATTATGCCAGTATGAGACTTAGGCATGAAGCTTCGAAAAGCTCAGTTGCCCGTTACATAACGATGTCGGACGCTGAGGGCCCACCGATAATATTGCCAGTCCGTTATCTTTTAATGGCGACTAACCGTTGGGAAAGAAGTTTGCTCTTTCGCCTTAGGGCTGGTACTTTAAAATATTTATTATGTTTTCCCCTTGGGCACACCAGTAACCTTGAGCAAACCCCTTGTCCCTGTGGTAATCGTGGCAATCAATCTATGTTACATTTTTTGTTTTTCTGTAACTTTTATCAGTTATATAGTAAACAATTGCTGATCCCGTTTTTAAGGCAGCTGCTATCTGCAACTATAAGGTGGCATATAGAGAAATTGTTGAGCTCAAAGACGAAAATTTAATTTTCCGCGTCAGCACTTTCTTGCGTTTGGCTGTCCGCTCACGCGCTCTATGAGTTTGGTATGATTGGCCTTGATTGCCCATTTTTAACCTCTCATTTATATGTAGGTTGCATAATTGTATTGTGTGTATTTCATTGTTACATAATTTTTGATAAACTGCCCGCACTTTATAATATTATGCTGCTAGATTTAATGAATTTGTTTGATTTTAACGCTGGTCTAATGTGATAAATTGTCCGCATTTTAAATCATTATGCTGCTATATTTAATGAACTTTTTATTCTCATTTTAATATGTGTTACTATTTTAGTCTGATGTTATTTATCAAATCAGTGGATATTGGTTGCCTGTATCAGTTGATTCAAGGAACTATTATACTATTGCCCCTAACAAATTATAAGTGTAAGACAAATCCCCTGAGCATTGCGTATGTATATGTTTTGTGTATTTACTGTTTTTTTAGCCTGCTGGTATTTATTACTTTGTTCTTTTATGGATATTTTCTTATCCGAATAAAGATGAATTGAATTGAATTGAATTGAATTGAGAGCCTTCTTAGGCCTGACTGGGTACTATAGGAGGTTTGTGAAGGGATATGGATCTATAGTGACCCCCTTGAATGATCTGACCTCCAAGAAAATGCCAAAAAAGGTTCAGTGGACAGCTAGGTGTCAGAAGGCATTTGAAGACCTAAAGCAGACCATGTGCACTGCCCCCATCTTACAGAGTCCAGACTACACCAAAAAGTTCATTGTCCAAACAGATGCTTCTGAGCTGGGTGTGGGAGCTGTACTGTCTCAACTGAATGATGAAGGTCAAGACCAGCCAGTAGCTTTCATTAGCAGAAGGCTGACCCCTAGAGAGAAACGTTGGTCAGCTATAGAGAGGAGGCCTTTGCTGTGGTGTGGGCCCTGAAGAAGCTGAGGCCATACTTGTTTGGCACTCACTT
This sequence comes from Calotriton arnoldi, assembly GCA_963921515.1. Lineage (NCBI taxonomy): Eukaryota > Metazoa > Chordata > Amphibia > Caudata > Salamandridae > Calotriton > Calotriton arnoldi. The sequence continues at coordinate 193,011 of CAWUFW010006463.1, forward strand.
CATAGTTCAGACTGACCACAAGCCCCTCCTATGGCTTAAACAAATGAAAGGAGAAAACCCAAAACTTTTGAGGTGGTCCATTTCCCTACAGGGGATGGACTATACAGTGGAACATAGACCTGGGACCCAACATGCCAATGCAGATGGATTCTCAAGGTATTTCCACTTCGAACACGAAGACTCAACTGGTCAAGGTTAGTTTAGTGTCCCTGCGTTTGGGGGGGTTGTGTAGGAGAGTAGGATCTGCCTCTTATGTTGCCCCCACTTTTTTTCTGATGTTTACACTGGTTTCTGGCTATAGTCTGGCTGGGACCCTGCCAATCAGGGCCCCAGCCTCTCTGTTCTCTCTAAACGACTTGGAGTGCACTCTAGGTGCACTAGTGATTGGATACTGTGGTACCTTATGAGTCCCTAGTATATGGTACCTCAGGTACCAAGGGCATAGGTACTTCACAGGCCTACCAGGGGCTGAAGCATGTATTATGCCACCCATGGGAAGCTGACTAAATCTGACACCTCAGGCCTGCTACTGCAGCCTGAGTGAGGAAGTGCTAGCACCCCTCACTGAGATATAGGTCCCCTATATCTCTCCTGCACACACACTGAGACTTATCAGTCACCCCTAAAGCAGGCCCTATCAATCCTGAGGGCAGGGTGCTTAGTTTCCAGGTGAGGGGGTGCCTCTGCCTGAGCAGGGCCCCTCTGCAGCCCTCAGAGTCCATTCTCTGGGGCTGTTTGTGAATGCAGTCAAACCATATACTCTTAAGTGCATTATATCCTCGCGGTAAATGCTAACTATGGAATGGCTGCATCAAAACATGTCGTGTTTGGTGTCAAGCACTTTGGAATCATACCCCCACACCAGTAACTGGTGTGGGAGTATGATCCCACCCTTCTAGAGGGATAGACATGTAGCTACTGTGGAAACGCGGTAGAATCCTGAAGAGCCCTGGCATCACAAAATGGATGCCACCAGTCACAGACACTGGGCTGCCCTCCTGCTGATGACCGACACTCGCAGTGGAGGAAGCCCAACAATAGGTATCCTGTCCCAAGGGGTGTGACCACCTCCCAGACAGGGTTTAGTGTATTGGGGCTGGGTGGGTGCACTCCTAGAGTGCTTTGAAGTCCTGCACTGGGGGAGCAGAAGGCTCCTCTGTGCATATGCCAGTTCAAACCAGCTCAGGGGCTACCTGCCCCTGCTCTGGCGGGAAACTGGACAAAGGGAAGTGGGTGTAGCCACCCCCTCCCCTGACCCTCCCATAGGTGGGGTCATAGAGCTAGTCCCTCCCTTCTTTTTAGTATAAGAGGGGGAACCTGTGCATTGCAACCTAGATATCCCTGGACGACGCTCTACAGAAGAATCCTGGACCTTCGATGTTCCACTACCTTTGGAAGACTGAAGAATCTCCCTTGGAGTCAAGGAGTGACTCCCCTGCTTGCAGGCACCAAAAACGACAACGGTGGTTGCAAACTATGCCGCTCCCGCTGGAGCCCGAACTCCCTGCAGCCCAAGAAGAGGATTTCCTGACTTCTCCAAGGCCATCGAGAGTCCCCAGCGAAGCTGAAGCAAGTGGACCCCACGAGTGACGAGGAACTGCAGACCCTGGGTACCGTGCACTATTGTCGAGTGCAACCCCTTCACGACGTTCTACGAACTTGTGCTTTGGACCACGTGTGGTCTTAGCCTCTAGCAGAGATCTCTCCCGAATTCAGAGGCCTACACCGTCTCGAGTGACCGTGGGCCTCTGTTGAAGGAATCCTCCCGAGGCGTCTTCGCGATCCCTTGCCAGCCGGCTTGTGGGTCCCCAGAAGACTTTCTAACCAAACCAAAGGGCTCTGCTGGTTGCTCCAGGCCTGCCCTGACCTACCCTTGCTGGGTAAGTTCCACAGACCTTGCTGGTCTGCACCATTGACTTTTCCTTTTCACCACGAGACTTGCTGCTACCAAGGCTTGTTGGCTCCAATCGGGTCGCCGACACCGCAGTCAGCTGCAGACTTCATGGGACACGCTGAATCCAGCTCCTGGCCATCCTCAACGCCTCCTGGACCTCGTGGTCGTAGAGTCAAGACTCCCATGAACGACCTGAATCCTGTCGACGACGGTGGGCATTCATCTTCCTTGCCCCGGGTCACTGCCAAGTGTCCTTGAACACTGTCGCCTCTGCTTTTAGGTCTTCCATCTTCTGAATCCAGGCTTGGATTCCACCGGACACTTCTCCTGTCGCCGCAAGCAGCAAGTCTTCACTGGCTCCCATTGAGAACGACGCCGCGACCCGACACCAAAGGACACCTATGCACCCGGCCCCCCTGGGTGAGGTAACTTCAGCACTACAGTGCTCCTGTGGGTGTGGGCCCTAGAACTCCTTACCCTGTAAGTGGCTTGCTTGTAGTGACTCTAGAAGTACCCTAAAACTCTTATTTTCCCAGTGCGATTATCGCACTGGCTCGTACAGGGTTCGCGTCTGTGTTAGACACATCGCGTCCATCTCCCTTTCAACTCTATCTGTAACCACGTCCTTCGCCTCGTACAAGGACCGATCGGTGCGTTCGCCTCGAACACACAAGGGACCTTTTAACATTGAAAACTCAATCGCGCCTATGCGCATAGACTCGTACAGGACTCGCACCAGTGTCTGAACACCGCGTTCGTCCCCTGTGGGTCTCCTACAACTACCTGGGGTGGTTCTTTGGGGTCCCTCAATTCTATATGCTCTAGGCCCAGGTCTAGCCAAGCTAGGATTGTGATATTTGATTGTGCTAACTTATTTGGGATAACTTTGCATTGTACATATGTTCCTGACTTCTAATCTCATAAAGAGATTAGTAGAGAGTTTTTTTATTAATAAATACATATATATTTGATATATATACCTGTGTGGTGTCTGTTCATTTAGTGATTCAAGAGATTGTGTGGTAAAACAAGCTGCTTTACATTCCTCCAAGACTTAGCCTGAAGGCTGCTCTCCACAGCTACCACTAGGATAGCTTTCTATAAAGGTTGTCTTAAACCTACCTACCATAAGAGTCGAATTGTACTGGTGCAAGGTGTCTACTTTAATTAGTGGCCAGCATATACCAGGCCAACTTCTCACAGGTAGTGTGGGAGGAGGAGTGTTTGCACTGACAACATCTCCTATCAGGCTCTATCCCACACACACACACCTTCCCACACAGCCCAACCAGGCCACTAGGAAGAGTGGTGTCCTGACAATGAGTGAAAGTGTACTTGCAGGATGTCTGGCACTTGTGCGTGGTGTCTGAGTTGAACAAAAATCCCATCATGGCCTCCTGCTCCTCACACCAGTCCCCAGTGTCAGACATCTTGATAGTACATTTCCATTCACAATCAGGGATAGCATAGTTCCTGGTCTGCTGTCTGTGCTGGTTGGGAATGTGTTTTAGGACAGGGCATAATGAGAGTTGAAGTCAGTGCAAACACTCATCCTCACACACAGACCAACAAGACCACATACAATTGAGCTTCCCTGACAGTCAATGAGAATGTACTGGCAAGATGACTGGCCCTGTGGACTGCTGTTTGGAGCTCAAGGCACTGTTGGAGAGTAATGGACAAATCAGACACCAGTCACCAGGGTCAGATATCTCTGAAGCTCATTGCCACTCACTGTCAGGAAAGTAGACTCACAGATAAGATATTTAGGATGGGTAGGAATGTGTGCGGAGGATGGAGCCTGATGGGAGATGGATTCAGGGCAAACCCTCCTCCTCCCACACTACCTAACCAGGTCATCTGGGCCTATGCCTTCTTGACAGTGAATGGAAATCTACTTTAAAAATGGCTGACACTGGGGACTTCAGTCTGGACAACTACGCCCTGCTTGTGGACAAATAGGCACCAATCATCAGTGTCAGACAACTTGCAAATACATTCACACTCACTGTCAGGGTAGCTGAGTCACGGGTAGGCTTTTGCTGATGGGCGGGAAGGCGTGTGTGGGACAAAGCCTGATGTGACTTGTTGCCATTGCAAATACGCATCCACATCCCTAGCCATGCTAACTCCTCTGGGCCTATGCTTACCTCACAGTGAGGAGAAGTGCATGGCTAGGTGGCTGACACTGCTGCATGGTGCTGATCTTGAAACCAACTCCCATCAAGGCCCTGTGCACAAAACATCATGCAACTGTGTCAGTCATCTTATTAGAACACTTACATTCACTGTCAGGTAGCCAGTGCCACAGATGAGCTGGTTGTGCTGTTTGGGAGGAAGAGTGTCTGCCATAACTACATCTACCATCAGGCTCTGGCCTCCACACACCTTCCTACCTAGTCCAAATAGCTTATATGGGACTCTGCTTACCTGACAGTGAGTGGGAATGTGCTGCCGAGATGGCTGACACTGCTGCATGGAGGAGAAGGCCATGATGTGTGTTGCAGTCAAGTCAAACAACAGGCACCAGTGTCAGGTATCGTCTGGGACATTTCGTATCACAGTGAGGTAAGCATAGTACATGTTGGGCTGTTTGAGTTGGGTGAAAAGGTGTAGGTAGGACAGGGCCTTATGCAACTTGTAGCCATTGCAAAGACTCCTCCTCCCATCCAGACTAGGATACTCCACTTGGCCTAAGCCACACTCACAGTGAGGGGAAGCAGACTAGCAAGATGGATGACACTGTTGCGTGGTGTTTTGAGCACAGGTCCCTGATGTGAGTTGTATTCATGTTCAAAACCATGCACCAGTATCAGCCACCTTGCCAGTACATTTACCCGCACTGTGAGGTAAATATAGGCACAGAGGAGTCAGCCGGTTGGTGGGAGGAGGTGTATTTGCAATGGCTACAACCCACATCAGGTTTTGTCATACACACACTCTTCCCACCCAGACCAACTAGCCAAACAGAAACTCTGCTTACTTGACAGTGAGTAGCAATGTACTGACAAGATGTTTGACAATGTGGACTTGTGTTTGGACCACAAGGCCCTGTTGTGAGTTGTGAAAGAATCAGACACCAGGCACAAGTGCAACACATCTTCATAATCAATTCCCAATCACTGTCTGAAAAACCTACTCCCATGTGGTCTGTATTCTCTGGTTGTGAAGAGTGTTTGAAGGACAGAGCCTGGTGTGAGTTGGAGTAATGTTAAATAATACTACACCCACCACGAACAACCACTTTAACTGTGCCAATGCCTACCTGACAGTGAATGGAAGTGCAAAAGCAAGATGCCTGTCACTGGTGCATGGTGTTTTTGGCACAAGGCCTTTGTTGGGATTTGGATTCACGTTTAACACCATGCACCAGTCTCTGCATCCCTATCAGAATGCTTACCATCACTGCCAGTTAGCCATAGTCTCAGAGGACTTATCTGGGCTGGTGGGAGGAGGAGTATTTCAAAATCCTACAAATCACATCAGGTACTGGACAACATATACCTTCAATAACATCACAAGCAGACCTACAGGAACTAAGCGTACACACAGTGATTCAGAATTTACTAGCAGGATGCATTACTCTGGGCACTGGTGTCTGACTTTACAACAAATACCAACAGTGACTTGTGCTCAAAACACCAGGCACCTGTGTCAGCCAGCTTTGTCAGTACACATCTACCCACTGGCAGGAAAGCATAGTTCCAGGGGTGCTGCATTTGCATGTAGGAAAAAGTGTGCATAGTACAGGGCCTGATGGGATGTCTGGCCATTGTAAACACTCATCTGCAGAAACAGCCATACAAGACCACTAAGAACTGTGATTACCTGACAGTGAGTGGACATCCAAAAATGAAACGGCAGAGACTGGGGCATGCAGTGTGGTGCACAAGGCCATGAGGCAAGTTGTCTCTAAGTCAGAAACCAGTTCCCAGTGCCAGACAGCTGGCCATGACATTCTGACACACTGTGAGCTAAGATCATGTCCTGTTGGCCTGTTATCACTGGGCAGGAAGGTGTATATATGACTGGCCCTGCTGGGACATGGAAGAACAGCAAACACTTCTACACACACAGCACAACCACTTCATTGTTGGCTATGTCTATCTCACAGTGAGTCCATGTGTACTAGGAAGATGGCAGACACTGGGGGATGTTGTCTGAACCTATCACAACTGCCACATTTGCCTATGTGCCACAAAGCCTAGCCCACATAGACAGATATCTCTCAAATACCCTTACAAACATTGGCTGGACAACACTCTTCCGTGTGGCCTGGTGGTGCTGGGTGGGAGGAGGGGTGTAAGTTTCACAAATAGAGAACAAGCACTCAAAGATCTGTTTATCATATTTCTCTGCCACATTATGGCACAAAGCTAAGTTTGTGAAATCATTTGACCATGAAGTCAATGTACAAAGTACAATATCTGTGTAGCCACAAAGTTAATCAGTCACACAATTTTCCTACTCACAGACATTCACATGTGTAGAATGAGATAAAAACAAGAAGCACCTCAATCACTCCATTCCCACAACTTCTCTGGCTAAGTTAATAGTATGTGAGTGTGTAGCCAGCCACACCAATGTGACTGCTAAAGACATGCCCTAAGACCAGTAGACAGGCCCAAAAAAGTACCCACAAAGGGAGAGAAAGTGTATGTATCTCACTGTGAAAGTAAAGATGTGGACAACCTAAAAACACTTGTGTCATTCTTAGGGTGTCAATATCCATTCAATTTCTTCCGACATGTAATGTGACCTAAACACAACAGGCCCATCAATGCACATACCTGCACATGTCCATCAATCCCCCTCTTGTACCAAAAACATAGTCATCACAAAAAATTGGTCTGCATCGTGGATGAAGGAGTCCAATCTATTTACAGTAACTCATCATGAGCTTTGGTAGCCCATGTAATGTGTATGATTTGAGGGGCAGTGGACATTCACAGCAGTCATTGTGTTATGTTTGAACCTACAGGGCCAGCTTAGGACACACTTGGAACCATCCAGGACAGCCAGGCCCAGACTCCGGTCAACCAGGAGCCCTCCAGCGTTGATGACTCTCATCATTCTTCGGACGACAACGACAGACCTGGCCCTTCAGGTATGGGTCACCCCACAGCACCAGTGGCAGAAACACCCCGATCCTCTGCGACCATTCCTGCCTCAGCTCCAAACACCCAGCTGACCCATACCCGCATGGACACAGCATCCCAGTAGACCACCAACAGCACAGCAACACGGGGCACTCTGAAGTTGCCGAACAACACCAATGCCAACGATGAAGGAGGCTCCTTGTCGACTGTGCCAGCACCAAGTGGTCCTGCTTGGGCGGGTAGGGGTGGTCGGAGGTATTGTGGTGATCGGCAACATCATGCAGCTGGTGCTGCTGATGTGGGGGCACAAGACCTCTCCAGAATCCTCAATGCATATGAGGATTCACAAGGAGAGATGGGACATACATAACAGCTTCGACGCACAAACAACGCACCCTACCGCCGAACCAACGCCCGCCACCACCACCCTCTGCAACCGGACCCCGATCAGCACCGAAGACACCACCCGCACGATGAACTCCATCCACTCCGGATCACCAACCGACCCCTGCCCACACCACGTCTTCAACAAAGCCGACGCCACCATCGCACCCCATCTCCGGGACATCATCAACTCCTCCTTCCACACCGCCACCTTCCCGGAGAGCTGGAAGCACGCCGAGCTTACCGCCCTCCTGAAGAAACCAACGGCGGACCCCACCGACCTTAAGAACTACCGTCCCATCTCGCTCCTTCCGTTTCCGGCCAAAGTCATCGAGAAGACCGTCAACAGACAGCTTGCCGCCTTCCTCGAGACGAATGGATCCCTCGACCCCTCGCAGTCCGGGTTTCGGGCCAACCACAGCACCGAGACCGCCCTTATCGCAGCCACCGACGACATCAGAACCCTAACCGACAACGGGGAAACAGCTGCCCTCATCCTCTTGGACCTCTCCGCGGCGTTCGACACCGTCTGCCACCGCACCCTAGTGAAGCGCCTCAGCAACATCGGAATCCGAGAGAAAGCACTGGAATGGATCATCTCGTTCCTCGCCGGAAGAACCCAGAGAGTCCGCCTCCCCCGTTCAGATCCGAAGCCACCGAAGTCATCTGCGGCGTTCCACAGGGATCCTCACTCAGCCCAACCCTCTTCAACGTCTACATGAGCCCCCTCGCAGCCATCGCACGCCGACACAACCTCAACATCATCTCCTACGCCGACGACACCCAGCTGATCCTCTCCCTCACCAACGACCCCACCACCGCCAGAGCCAACCTACACGACGGGATGAGAGACGTCGCCGACTGGATGAGGAACAGCCGCCTTAAACTGAACTCAGACAAGACGGAAGTCCTCATCCTGGGCTCATCACCCTCCGCCTGGGACGACTCCTGGTGGCCCCCGGCCCTGGGCACCGCGCCCAAGCCAACGGACCACGCACGCAACCTGGGCTTCATCCTGGACTCCTCCCTGTCGATGACCAGACAAGTCAACGCCGTCTCATCTTCATGCTTCAACACCCTGCGCATGCTCCGCAAGATCTTCAGATGGATCCCCACTGAAACCAGGAAGACCGTCACCCAGGCACTCGTCACCAGCCGACTGGACTATGGGAACACCCTCTACGCCGGAACCACAGCCAAACTTCAAAAAGACTCCAGCGCATCCAGAACGCCTCCGCACGACTCATCCTGGACATCCCCCGACACAGCCACATCACCGGACACCTGAAAGACCTGCACTGGCTCCCCGTCAGCAAGAGAATAACGTTCAGACTCCTCACCCACGCACACAAGGCCCTCCACGACCTGGGCCCAAAGTACCTCAACGACCGCATGACCTTCTACACGCCCACACGCCAGCTACGATCAACCAGCCACGCCCTCGCCACCGTACCACGCATCCGCAGAACCACCGCCGGAGGAAGATCCTTCTCCTACCTGGCAGCCAAGACCTGGAACTCCCTCCCCACTCACCTTCGGCGAACCCAGGACCATCTCTCCTTCAGGAAGCAGCTCAAGACCTGGCTGTTCGAGCAGTAACTTACCCCCTCCCCCAGCGCCTTGAGACCCTCCCGGGTGAGTAGCGCGCTCTATAAATGCCGTGATTGATTGATTGCCAGGTCATAGGGATCCTCAGGACTATGAAACAGCAGCAGGCAGACCAAAATGAAAAACTGGACATGTTTATGTCAAAAATGGATGAACAGACTGAGGTGTACAGGGACATTGCCACCTCCCTCCGCTAGATTGCCACCAACATATCCACACCTCCCTGTGTGCCTACCACATCCACTGCAACAACATCTGCAACAGCCACAGGAAGGGATGTGGACTCTGGCGGAGAGCCCCCTGCACCACAGCTGCCTGCACCTGAGGGTCCCACGGAAAAACGTGGAGTCGGTCGTCCAAAGAAGCAACGGTGAGAGACAGATGTCTACACATCACCCCCAGGAAGTGACTACCTGCTCCTGATATCCTCCATTGTGTGCCAAACATTCACTTTGTTGACTGTCACAGAACTCTCCCACATTGGCTGGAGGGTCTAAGATGGACTATGGACTCAAATAACTGTGCATCTACTTTGGAATACCTCATCTACTAACACAATACCAGCTCCTATCTGCACTTCTCAATTTCTTTTTTGTTGTCGACACCACCATGATGTGGACAGATATCTTCACATTATGCACTAAAATAAACCCCTCTGCACCCAAAAGGTGGTCATGTCGTTACTTGGAATAACAAATGCATTAACTGTAATGATGTTGAAAAAGTCAAAGAAGAAAGTCTGCACAACATTGGTAACACATCACTTTGAAGGAGTACATTACTGGTTTGTGAGTATATGTACATTGTCATAGCATGATAGCTAGACACAAACAGGTAATGGCCCAACCCGTAGGACATGTTACAGATGCAATGCAAGTACATTGCTTAAGATATTAGCACCATTTTCAAACACAATAAACAAACATTTTTAGCAAACTAGTGCATCATGGAGCATGTTCAGTTTAAATATAACCTTGGGATGTGTAAAAACACACAAGGCACAAATCATTGTATATCCTAGGTTTATTTCCCTGACACAACCTGGCGCATTAATCCAATTTCAATGGACAGCACACAGGAAGAAAATGCTGTAAAGTGAATAAAAATGTCCATCAGTCCAAAAGGAAGTGCGTGCCATGGATTTACAAACAAGTCCAATGTTGGAATAGGTCACAGCCTCAGGTGTCTGGTGAGTTCAAAACTTGCATGGTTGACACGGCAAAGTACCCTGGTAAGGAGAAACATAGAACAGAGTTAGGCACACAGGACTAAGCCTTCACAATTTTGACAACAATATCAGCTGAAGCACAAGATTTTCAGTGTGGACACTACATATGATTCACAGTAACACTGTACATATCAACCTTTCCATCCACAGACACTTATCAAACTACTAACATCATGTCAATTTTCATACACTCACAAACATACATATACATTGTGCACCAGCAACACAATAACAAATGCTTGGGGCTAGTTCCCTACTTCCATTGCATACCTACACTCATGTGAAGAAGTTGTTGATAAGCTGTCATCTCAAATCCATGCCATCATCATCATCCCCACTGTCGTCATGTCCCAGTCCAGGATCCTCCCTCGCTGGCGGATGCTGGTCTCCATCGTCCTGTATGAGTGGAATTTCCCTCCGTATAGCCAGGTTGTGGAACATGCAGCAAGCAGTGATAATGTTGCACAGCTTCAATGGTGCATATTGTAGGGCTTCTCCTGTCCGATCTAGACAGTTCAATCTTGTCTTCAGGAGGCCAAAACACCGCTCAATGACTCTCCGGCTCCTACCATGGGCCTCATTACAAACGCATTTCGGCAGGGGTGCCTGAATTACAGAGTGGTGTCAGTAACCAAGGTTGGTTGGGGTACCCAGAGTCTCTTACATTGAAAACAGAAAAATAGATTCAGTTGTTGGTTAATAGAGCATTATCTGACATACAATCTACACACAACACAGCACACACATTTAACATCACCTACCAACAAGCCAGGCACGGTCAGGTTGTGGCAGTGACATCAAATGGCAGATGGCATTGTTCCTCATGATGTACGTGTCATGTGCAGATCCAGGGAAACTTGCACAGACGTGTGAGATGGACATGTCCGCCAAACATACCACCTGGACATTAATTGAGTGGTAATGTTTGCGCTTGCGATACACTACCTCATTAGCCTGTGGTGGCACCAATCCAATGTGGGTGCCATCAATGGAGCCAATTATGTGGGGTATCCGTCCCAATGCATAAAATTCACCCTTGATGTCTACAAATTCTCCAGGTGTTGGGAACTTAATGTATTGGCACACGTAAGGCAGCAATGCCCCCAAAACATCTCGCAGAACATAGCTAAACATGGTTTGTGACATCCCACCAGATGTTGCCACTGTGGATTGAAATGTACCGGTGGCAAAAAAATGTAAAGCTGCCATAGCCTTCACTTTGGGCGTCAGTGCAGTTGGATATGGCCGACCTCGCTGCAGTTGAGGTGACAACTGCGCAGTCAAGTCTTCAATGATTGTACTTGTGAAGCAGTACTTCCTGATGGTGTCACGTTCTTCCATGGTTGCCAGGTCTGGAAAGGGCCTGTGGACTGCAGGTCGTCTGCGATACCTATGTGTAGAGTGTAAACACAGATGGTGTCAGATCACAATGTACCAAGCAACATGCTTAGAGACAAACAGAACATGAAATGTGAACACAAGTGAAGCTACAGATAATTTCAAAAACCAGATCTCAATGCTAAAATATGCCCTTAGATACATCTTACAGCATCAGTACCCTACACGGACATTTTAACAAGGTATGGTGACATAACAATTATAGTGGGGTAGTGTAAGACTCACTTGTGTCTAACATGATGAATGTCTGCAAACATCACAAATTCCCAGAATCCACAGTAAAAATACGGTACTTTAATGTTTGTGAGAACAACTACATGTGCAATAGGTAGACAGAATAGTAACATGCAATGCAAGAGATGTGATACACCTGATATGCACATCATCTCACATACTCAGTCATGCCCACCACTGTCTCAGGTTGGACACTGTCCCTTAGTTATGTCTACAGTACACAAACAATCAAATACACAGACTATTTTCAATGTTGAGGATGCTGAAATATGTAACAACACCATACACTGCAGTTTGGGGCACACAGATAGACTAGTAATCCACATTTCACAAACAAGCTGAAGATGCATAATGATTTCACTGTCCACTCATCCAATGGTAAAAGCCTTAGCCATTACTTACACAACAGACATCTACAGTCTGAAATTACACCAATTGCACAATTGGTCGTATAGTACACAAATGCAGTGACAATGCAAGAATACACATGTACATCCACACCTAAAATAATGGGCACTGTGACCAATATAATGCAGATAACTGGATTTCTAATCTTGACATGCTTGTAGATACCAATAAAACAGTGTGTCATGTTCACCCTAAGGTTAGCTCCTCATGGGAGTGTGTCTTATCCATGTAATGGTCACTTTTATCATTTATAATGTGCATCCATACATGTACTGTACAAAAACACATCAATCACAGCAGTGTGTGCTCCGAGGACCGATTAATCAAAGGACCCGGTACCCACATCCGCAGCGATTCGGTCACAGCCATTGGTTGTTATGGAGAAAGACGCAGGTGAGTTTTCAAAGGAAGCGGTAGCCGCATCCGAAACGATTCGGTGACAGCCATTGGTTGTTATGGTGAAAGACGCGGGTGAGAATTCAAAGGATGCGTTATCCGCATCCAAAACAATTCAGTGACAGCCATTGGTTGTTGGTTGCTAGGGTGAGCTACTCGCGTTTGGACTCATGTCTTCAGTGCATGGAAACCAACTCGGTTACCTCCCATCACCAATGTATCAAAGTCAATCGTGTTGCGATGATGAGTTTTTGAACGTCGCAGTAGGCGTAGTTTGCAAGCAATGTTATGCATTGGATCGATTCGTACAATGCGACCGACGCAAACCTATCACCTTTGAAGCATGGATTTGAGACCGCCTCTGCTGTTCAGATATGTCTGTCTGTTCCCTAGAGACTTCACTTGCCTGCACTACCTGCTTCATTCCTGCACCTCCCCATCTCTCTGCTGCTGTGACATCATCCTCTGATAGCCACAATGGCAAGGACACACCCCAGGGCCAAATCTTTCAGTGAGGAAGAGAACCAGGCCCTGCTGGACACACTCCTGCCACTACACAGCCATATGTATGACAAACCAGAGGAGAAGGTGAGTGAGGATAACAATGCATTGCCCTTGGACATGTGCTATAACCGTGCATCACTTGCAGTAGTAATCTCTATCTTAGATATTCCCTTATGCTTTTTGCAAGTTGCACTGGGTGTAGGGAACTGTTTTGGGCAGTCACACTGCTGTAGAAGTGTGTGCAGTGGGGCAAGCATGTCATCACTGTTCTCATGGAACAGAGATTAGATTGAACACAGGGCTGATGCACATGAGGCCACATGCATTAACCTTAGTTATTTTTGAAAACATGACCATGAGCTATGTATGGCAGTGAATGACTCTGACACATGATGCATGTAAACTAAGGGACTATCACCATGTCATCCTTACAGGTCAACTCCCATGAGAAGACCAGGATGTGGCTGACCATTGCCAAGAAGGTGCGTGACGTGGGGGTCGCATATTGTCGGGTCTGTCATAGCCACAAGAGGTGGCAGGACATTCGTGGCTGGGCCAAGAGGATTGCGGAGGTCCAGCTGGGCCTGTCACAACCGGGCAAGCGAGGCGGCCGGTGAACATTGACCCCCACACATGCTCCACATCATAGCGGTGGTCTTCCCTGACCTGGATGGGCAGTTGAAGGCCCAACAGCAGCAAGGAGGGGGTGAGTCAGTTACATGTTGCACTTCAATCTTTATCCCGGCAGGTTTTGAGATCTGAGCTTGATGGCACTTTTACAGGTCGTTAGTCTGCCAAACGTGCAATCATTTTCTCAAGATGACAATGCTGATGGATCAATAGATGACAGGCAATGCCCCATTCACAGGGACATGTGAGTGAGTCATGTTCAGGGTTTGTAACAGTAGTGACATGCACATGTGTCCTTTGTAATTTTCACAAGACGTGTGTATGAGTTTCAGCATGAATCCCATAGATTGACAAGTGTCTGCACATTCACATATGTGTGATCCTCTTCTCAGAGTGGTCTGAACAAATCATTGAAGTATGTTGTGATAGGAGATTTCAATTGTGGAAAACACATGCTAAACATTTTGGCTGAATGATTTGTCCATGTTGAGGCCTAGATTGGTTTGGCTTGGTCCGTGTGCAAATGTTTTCTACCCAGACGTGCAGCTAATTGTGATCACATGTATCCCATGAGACAGTCACAGCTAGGGTAACTATGGCCACATGTCACAATGACCTGACCCATGATGACTTGTAAAAATCAACAAACAGCATTCGGAAGAGTGAGCCCATGTGTAGGAGTTTGTGATGGTGAAATCACAAGCCAGTCTCAAACACAGGTTGTCAGTGATCGCAACATGGCAGTATTTGTGAGGTATGATGTGAAGTACACAGTCACAACATTTGACATGTGTGTTAATGGTCTTGAATGATCTAACTTGATTGCTTGCTAAACATGGTCTCTTGGGTATAACTGTCTGATTCTGAGAATTCAAATTTGCACATAAGTTAAGTTTGTTACCCATATGAGTTGTTAGACATGAGCAATATTAGCAGTACAAAGTGTGCATACTGTGCAATCAAAGGGAGGGACAGTCAGACTTTGTCCATACAAATGTACTTGTTGTGCCAAGATTGTTCAACAGTGTTGACTGCACTCATGCTGGAAATGGGTTCAGTTACTAGAGTCCCTACAGTCATTGCACCCAGATGTGCCAGTGGAATGGTGTTCCCCATGAGGCATTGTGAAGCTTCAGTTATCAGACATGGACGTTTGTAGACCATTTATTACATATATGAAACTTGATTTTTTGAATAATCAATACTTCATGATTCTGCTACATGACACCGTGCATAGATGACACAGGACAGTGTGCTACATGGCTGTCAGCCCAGTTAATAATCGTCCTTATCTCTCTTGAATTTATAGGTTTTTCTAGACTTGATCTTGTCTTCCTCTTTCCTCAGTCTAATTATCATTTCTTCACGCAATTTTTGAGTTTGCTGATTTTCCCCAATGCTTTGATATCCTCATTGAATGCATCTGTCTTAGTTTGTAAATCCAGTCTGTCGCTATCTGCATATTTGACCAGTATTTGAACTAGCTTGCGCGACGACTCCAGATTACATTCAGCCCACTCACTGTTTCGTAACTGGGAGCTATCATAATCCGCAACCCCCTCAGAATCCTGCCAACATCCAAGTATCTTTGACTCCCACCAATTGGATTTCTCCTGCTTCATTGCCTTTTCAAGTTTGCGAAATAACTCCTTAATATTTCCCGGAGTCCCTTCACTCGATCCTGCTGCCCCTCTGTTTTGATCCACTTGGGCTGTTGGAGAGTCTACAAACATCTCCTCTGCAGCAGCTTCCCTGTCTCGTAACGTGTCTGCAGACATAACAACTCTCAAGAGATTTTTTATATTGGTACTTCAGGGAGCTCGTGCGGCTGATTGTATACACCCCGCTATGAACCCCGAGGGCACACCTCCCTTCCTGACGTGTGACACACAGTTTTTTGCCTACCTTTATTCTGTGGACTTGGCGTTACGACGTTCAGTTCTCGGCTCCTCACCGCCGTCAGCTCGCTTTGGTCTTATTGCATGCAGCCGATTATCCATATAGGTTAAGCCTCAATCCGTGTCGTCATGGGGCCTCCGTGATTTCCGTAACCAGAATACTTTGCTTACACCTTCCGGTTCCACACAGCGATGGCAGCCCCGTCCTGACACGCCGCAACCCACTCACTGCACTAATCAGAAGACTTGACTTGCCGAACACAGAGCCTGCTTGTAAGGAGGGGGTCCGCATATACCGAAGGAAGCCAGTCCGGTCTTAAATATAACCAACTCTCGTCACCTCTTTTCCAAAAGAACGAGTGCGGACCGCAGATAAGTGCAATTTTCTTTATTCTTGAAGAGTTATTGCTGCCATTACGCATTTCAGCCGTTCACCGGCATTGATCACATGACAACGAAGATAAAGACAGTCAACCATTTAAAGTGCTCAGTGTTCATCATGTGATTAATGAATACAGAAATAATACTCATTGCATTGTCCATATCACTTTAACATCATTATATATATATATATAAGCTTTAAACAACTAAAAAGGCCTCCAGATAGAGGATGTTGGAGCCAAAAAGCAATTCCTCAGGTCACTTGGAGTTATTTCGGCGGGCCTGAGATGATGTGATGGCACACCTTAATCCCTCCAAGGACAGTTTAAATGCTGAGCAACTGTGGAGACTGGCAGTTGTCTAGCTCCGACTTGTCAGGAACATGACAAAAAAGTAAAGAGTAGGGTGGGAATCCGCTTTAAATAAACAAGCTGTAAAGAATATAAGTGTGTTGGTGCTAAAAACACCAATAGGACAGCTCTAACTGTCTCAGAATGGGTGCCGACTATTGAAGGAACTAACCATCAACAACTGGCTCTCCCTTAAGCTAACCCAACCTGTGTTATCAATAAACTTGTGACATATTTTATACACAAAGAGTATCACTGTTATTTATTATGTAGTGTGGATTGTATTTTTGTAATTGTCAAGGGTACTCACATCCTCAAAGGTCTAGAGTAGCAATGCTATGTTATTGCTATCTAAATAGCTATGGAGACCTCAGGGGGACCTCAGGGAAGACCTGGCCTAGCAGTTCGGGCTGGACTGTTCCCATGAGGCACAGGGTCATGACTGATTTGCATATGGCTGGGTCTGAACTGGGGTGGCGAAGTGAGCAAAAGAACGATAATGAATTCAACCCAGATCTGTGACTGGGGGTGAGTGTCTGAAAATTTTCAGCACTCCGTCCATCGTCTCCTTGTGATTTCTTTGTTTCCCCAAAGTTGGCAGGTTATGCCCAGACGTGGGTCCCTTGCTCACTTTGCCACTGGATTCAAGCTAGCCTGGCTGATGAGGGGTGTTATCCCGAAACCGGTCCCAGGATGCTTGTTTCTGGTCCAGGGAGGACCTGGCCTGGCAGTTCGGGCTGGATTGTTCCCATGAGGCACAGGGTCATGACTGATTTGCATATGGCTGGGTTTGAACTGGTGTGGCGAAGTGAGCTAAAGAACGATGATGGATTCAACCCAGATCTGTGACTGTGGGTGAGTGTCTGAAAAGTTTCAGCACTCCATCCATCATCTCCTTGCGTTTGCTATCTTCCTGAGAGGTGACAGGATTTCCTGGTTCAAGGACAAATTATTCAAAAAGGGGGGGGGAGAGAGGATAAACTGGGTTCGACCTCCTCTACAAGTAACTTAATCCAAAAACAGAGAAACCCAGTTCTGTCAAGACCATGGGTAGTAACTTTTCCACTATAAAAGAAAAAACTGAGTTTTTCTTGTAAAACCCTCACCTACCAGGGTTACCACTTGGTGGCATGCTTCATCACAGGGTCCATACCGGTGTTATAGTATACAAAATACCTGGCATGTAGGTATACCACATTTTATTCCTACTTCCAGTCAGTATTTGTAAAAGGATAGGGGGAGATTTGGGAATACCTACCAGCCAGGTATTTTTAGACTATAACACTGCCCCCACTCTCCTCTCATTAAACACTATCTTTTATCATTGAAAAAGAAAATAGTGCTCCCACGCAACTCGTAGGTCACTGCATGCCCCTATCCTTAGCGAATTGGGATGGACACTGTGATGAAGCATGCCACCAAGGGGTAACCATGGTGTGTGAGAGTTACTTTCATGGACAAATTACACAACTCCATGTGGGTATGGCTTTATAGTCAAAGATTGTAACTATGTGTGAGAGGCTGGTTGAGTACAAGATGAACACTTATGTAAGTGGGCACCTTGCACTGATCCAGACAACCCTTATGGTGATTTTAGTGGTCTTAGACAACCTTAGAAAGCTATCTAAGTGGTAGCTGTGGAGAGCAGCCTTCAGGCTTAGTCCAGAAGGGGTGTAAAGCAGCTTGTTTTACCAGTATACAATCTTATAGGTATATTTTAAATGTAAAAAGAGCCAAGCAGTGTATTTATAAGAATAGGTATTTTTTATAAGACACTCACTAACACATTTAGATATCTCCTAGCCAGAGATATCACAATACACACAATACTTTGCAATAGAAACAGGTAAGTTGCACAGAATACACAGTGGTCACCGGGGGGGACCAAACCATATACTAAAATAGTGATATGTGAACCACGAATCGAGTCAAGACAATACTCAGAGGCTGTAGAAGTGCCGGGGACCCAAGAAACCACCCAAGGTGAGTATCTATGAGCCCTACGGAGGTCGTGTGCAGTGTAGGAACACGACCGCGTTCTCCGTACCAATCAACATGTACGTTGCGGTTGCAATTTTAAAGAAGAAGGACCCTTACCAGTAGACCCTGAAGAAACCCCATGGAAGACAGAAGGTTGGAGAGCCACCCCAACTGTGATACCTTAGGAACCAGGATACCTGCCCCTGGGAGCCGGGTACATAGGTGTGAAGTGGCGTCGGAAACCGCGTCGAACCCAATGGAGGACTTCAGGAAGATGCTGCTGCTGGAGAAGGTGAAAGTGTCCGGTGGAACCCACAGGAGGATTCAAGTCGAGAAGTATCTGAAAGCAGAGGGGACAGAGTCTAGCCACTTGGAAGTGACCAGGAGGCATGGAAGACGAATGCCCACCGAAGTTGGGTGCTGTAGAAGAGTTGACGGTGACCTTGGAACTGCAGCTGTGTGGACCAGGCGATGTTGTGGAAGACCAGGAACTGTGCACGAGCTGTCCCATGTTGGATGTTGAGAGTTGAGGGGTCGGTGTCCGGCGGGAGCACCAACAAGCCTTGGCAACTGCAAACAACATGGAAGTAGAAGAAGGTGCAATGTCGGGACCAGCAAGGTCCAGGAGACTCAACACAAGCAGGGGAGTCAGGGCAGGCCCCGAGAAATCAGGGGAGCCCAAAAGAATTCAAAAGTGACCCTCAAGAGGATCCACAGACCAGAGGCACTGGAGTCACAGAGGACCTCGAGCAGCTCACCAAAGATGCAGGCCCACGGTGCAAGTGATGTGGTGAGGACAAAGATCTTTGTCACTGGAGATGCTGGAGGTTTGGCTACTTGGAGCCCAAAGATTTTGGTGGAAGGAAGCCAACAAGCCTTTGCAACAGCAAGTCAATGTGGTGCACAGGCGTTCGGTTACTGCAACTTCAACGAGGGATATTGGCCTCAAACTTGGTGAGAGGACAGGGCAGGCCTCTATGGATGTGAAGAACCACCACCTGTGTTGCTGAGCCTTACGGAGTTCATAGAAGCCCAGGATCAGTAGACCGGTCAGCTTAGTTGCAGTACCTGTAGATGCAGGGAAGAGACTCCTTCACTTCAAGGGACATTCCTTCAGGTGTCTTGGATGTCCAAAGGCCCTGGACGGGTTCCTGTATGGAGCACAGGCACAGACGTGGCAGCAGACAAGCAGGGCAAAGAGATCAGGAGCAGCAGGAGTCTTCCCGGTTTCAGCCTTGATGCCCAGATCAAAGTCCAGCAAACTCCAGAGTGCCCAGACGGTCGAAGTTGAAGTGGTGTCTGAATTGTATCGTGTCCCACAACAAATCTAGAGACCTACCCACAGGTAAGCCCTTAATTACCCTAAGGAAAGGGTTGGGACAAAACAGGGGTCCCTCCCTAAGGAGGGGCTGGACAAGGGGGGGGATACTCCCCTGTCCTTTGTCCTGTTTCACGCCAACAGCTCCCTGAACTGGTTTGAACTTTTTGTTGTTTTGTTGTTGGTTTGTTGCTTTCCAACATACATATTGGGCAGATGTCTCTATGGTCTACACAACAGACACAGGTGAGCATGCAAACTCACGGAACCAAAAACACACATTCAACAGACAGGAACACATGCATTAAATGGGATCAAGCGAGGTGCACAGGGAAAATAGAATCAAAATTACTGCAGGAAGTTAACTGGATAAACATAATAGCTGAGTATCATTCAATTGCATTCTCATAACATCTACTATTTACAGTGCTTATAGAAGGCAAAACTGCAGAGCAATGAGCTATCTAAAATAAGTTATTGTATGTAGAGCCTTATTTAGAGTTTGGTGGTTGGAATACTCTGTCAAAACGTGGCAGATATCTCATCTTCCATATTACACATGCAGCAAGCTATAATGCACTTATATTATGGGGTTCCGGACATCCACTACATTTGTGATGAAGTATCTTGTACATCAAACTTTAAATTAGACCCTTAGTTATTATTATTCTTAATTCAGCTAACAGTTGACAGAACAGTACTGGATGTGAGGTACGGCTAAAGGTTTTCTACACCTATTGGGAATTCACTATGAAATTCCTGGCAGACATAAGACCATTTACAGAGTGTATATGTCTGCCATAAATGCAGAGATCACCAGAGGTTTCGCTGCTGTTCTTAAACTATGATTCAATTCAATCCCATAATGGAAATGTTTGGATATTTTGTTTACTCCAGCTCGGGCTGGAATAACTCTCTATCCAGGATGGGAAGGAGAGCGGATCATTCCCACAATTGGAGGTTGTGTACGGGAAGTGTTTTCTCCATGGGACGAAAATATTTTCCCTGCTGGGAAAAAAAAATGTGAATGTACATCCAGAAAATGGAGCCCATCCCCCTGTACGGAGTTCACTGCCACTGAAAACTTTGTAAAGACTGAATGGACACAAAATGTTTGGAATTACATGATCCCTAATGGAATCTGCATGGGAACCCCAGTAAGGCACAGCTGTCTCTACTAATTCTAATAGACACTGGTGAACTCCAAAAAAGTAATGACTCACCCACAGATAAAGATTTTCTTCCTTTTTAAGGCATGGTGCATGTTTCCATACACATTCTTTATGAAATCACGTGCAAATGATCATTCATTTTGTTTTTTCTGCAAAGGGAAAATATTTTTCCCTGCGAAGAAATCTCTTCCTCAACACCCCAACAAACCTGGGGTTGATGCGCATTACCTCCCGCCTTGGAAATGGTATTTATGCCAGAACTTGGCTCAAGTAAATATACAAGGTGTGGAAAGGGAAATTGCCTCTTACTGATGTAATTTGTGGTGTCCATCATTTCGTGCAAGGTCACTGCTTGCACTTTCATCATGTGCATGGGATTCAATGTGGAACAGCCAACCACTGGCCTCCTTCATCCATTAGGCAGCGTGCACCCTCCTGCTCCTCCGCCTTCAGCTCCTCTCCCGCCTCCTTCTACCTCCTCTTACTCTTCCTCCTCCACCGGGGCATGTTCAAGTAATATTGCCAACTGTGAAGGGTTTGAGAGTCCTGCAGTCACCTGCATGTTGAGTGGCCTGAGTGTGTGCATCCATGGCTGTGTTGTGACGTAATGCAGTAAGGACAAGAGTGAGCATCAGTCTATGTAGTGTCTGCTGACAGAGCCCAGCCTGACAAGGCCTGATGTCAGATTCAGGATAAACACTTTTATACCCTGCCAGTGCCTGTGCATTAAATAGACCTGTTCTCACACCTTCTGTGCCCTTCACCCGGTGGTAAACTCATGTGATCAGAATGTCCCCTCCAGCCTCCACTATAAAACAGCCTTTCATGTGTGCATACCCTGTCATCCTGCGTAAAAACCTATGGGCCATATTTATCAAAGTGTTGCGTTGCCCTTGTGTCATGTAAGGTAACACAAGGGCAACGCAACACTAATGTCAGGTTTACCAATCCAGGCAAGGCCACCTCGTGTAGCCCTACGGTGCTTGGTAAATCAGGAGGAAGGCAAGGCAGCGCAAGTTAATGCAAGGCAGCGCAAGTTAATGCAAGGCAGCGCAAGTTAATGCAAGGCAGCGCAAGTTAATGCAAGGCGCGCAAGTTAATGCAAGGCAGCGCAAGTTAATGCAAGGCAGCGCAAGTTATTGCAAGGCAGCGCAAGTTAACGCATGGCAGCACAAGTTAATGCAAGGCAGCACAAGTTAATGCAAGGCAGCGCAAGTTAATGCAAGGCAGCGCAAGTTAATGCCTTGTGTTACTCTGCCCCAGGGAATCATTCCATGGGTGGAGCGTGGGTTTTCCCACGCATCCACCCATGGATTTTGGTGCATCTGACATTTACCATGAGTGGTAGACATTGGAATGTGTCAAAATGCTACGCCATCCCAGGGGAGGCGTAACGAGGAGAAATATCTTTATTGCGCAATGCAGCACACGTAGAAAGAGGAAAAAGCCTCCGAGGGTTGTTTTTGTGCAGGAAGGTATCCCTTCCTGCACAAAAACAATCTTGCCTGTATCTCAGGCGCCTGTACACCATGATGCAAGGGTGCCTGCATTGGCGCTAGGCAGCCAAAGTGTGCCAGCTCAAGGAGAGGACAGGAATGCGCAACATAATGTTAAATATGGTGCATGCCTGCCCTTTCACTCATCGCAGCAAGGTGTCTTGCTGTGTGAAATATTGATAAATCTGCCCGCAGTGTATACTATCAGCAAGCACATGTACTAGCAGGCTCGATTCCCAATATTGGTGGTGGCTGCTGTAGTCTTTTCGTTATGATACGTTTGTGACTTTTATTGCGAGCTCTTTAAAGACCCTTTGCCTGCTCGCAGTTCTTCAAGGATGACACTGATGGCAGAGGGGACGAGGCACGAGAGATATCACTTCTGCTTTACAATCTCTTCTTTAAAACCTTGTTTCTGACTCCACCGTGGCAGCTGCAGGCAGATTTGCATAGAGGGGACCGCCCACGTCCGCTGCAGGGGGTTTAAGGATGCCCTGGAGGTGGAGGGTCTCACCAGAGATCTGTAGATCTGAGCTCTGCTGACGCTGCATCATGTCCTGGGCTCTCCCCCTCCTCGCGCTCAGCGCCCTCTGTGTCTGTAAGCAGAATTACAACACACTTTCCTTCCACATTAGATTCCCTTGTGACACGCTGTCGCGATGTCCATGTCTTGTGCGTGTATTTCTTTGCTCGCTGACAGTTTAACTCATATTCTTGCTTGTCCTCGTTACTGTTTCAGGTGCCAGCTCGCAGCCGACGTTGACTCAGCCATCCTCTCAGAGTGTGTCCCCTGGAGCGACCGCTCAACTTCCCTGCACCATCAGCAGCAACAGGGGCACTATATACTGGTACCAGCAGAGAGTGGGGAGCCCTCCCAGGTTTATATTATATGGCACCACTAGCAGGGGCCCTGGGGTCCCTGATCGCTTCACCGGCTCCAGCTCGGGCAGCAATGAGCACTTAACCATCACCAGCGTCAGAGAGGAGGACGACGGGGTCTATTACTGCTCGATGTGGTACAGCAGCACGTGCACGGCGACCCGGTGCTGTGGGGAGCTGAGACAAAAACCTCCAGCCAATGGGGAGCTGAGACAAAAACCTCCAGCCAATGGGGAGCTGAGACAAAAAACTCCAGCCAATGAAGAGCTGAGACAAAAACCTCCCGCCTTCTTCCGTCAGCATGTGGGGTGCGGGCGGCTGTAGGGGGCGCTGCCGGCTCCATCACCCCGTGGACACCCCCAGGCTCTTCATTCTCACCTTTCACTTCAGGAAACGAGTGTGCGAGTTGTACCCAGCGATGGCTGTTATTGTACCAATGAAATGCGTGAATGCGCTGCACCATGGTTATAATGAAAGAAAACACAAATGAAAAGAAAGACCCCACCCCATTCGTTAAATAGCCAAGATGCTCATCTTACTTATCCGTGAAACAGGCGGCCCAGGGCACCTTTTCCTTCGGAGAGTTAAAGACAAGCTCCGGTTACAGGTGAGCTCTTGTTCACCTCCACTGCTAGTTATCGCTCCCAGAGTCCCAGATAATGAAGAAATGAATGCAAATATATGCAAATAATGAAAGGGAATTAAGGTATGACTGCTGGTTAAGAGGTGGTGATGGCTTATGAAATTAACCGCTACAATTATGCGTCGGTGGAGGAA
Organism: Calotriton arnoldi; assembly: GCA_963921515.1. NCBI lineage: Eukaryota > Metazoa > Chordata > Amphibia > Caudata > Salamandridae > Calotriton > Calotriton arnoldi. The sequence goes on from CAWUFW010006463.1 coordinate 217,045, forward strand.
CAAATTGCGCACCTGGCTTGACTAAATTATCCTCAAAGATTAGCAGAATATTGTGCGATTACAGGTAAAACATGCACACAGTCTGTGACATTACTATTTACATATTCTGACCATTTCACACCCGAACACACAAGGGTTCCTGGAGCTGTTAATAATACATAGGTTTCTTAAGAGAGAAAAATACGCGCGTCAGAAGATCCTATTGAAAAAGTTATTCGCCGACAATTATTAATCCGATTTTACAAGCAATCCGCAGGATGATATTTATATTGTTCTTTCTAACTCCCAGGTCAAGATTTAAAGTTGTGTGCGGGCACTCGTGTGCCACAAAGTGATGCTAAGTGACACGAACAGTAAACGGCCTAGAGCGGCTGCACTGAAGTTTGTAACAAAACCACCAGGTGGCAGGATGGCTACATGAACGATGACTGATAACAGTTGTGCAACAAGCCTACATTCGAAACTACACGTACTGTAATGTCGAAGACAAAATGTGTATCACCATGATTGTGCACCACAACTCTTCCTGCAGCCATTCCACAAGAGGATTCAAACCATTAGTGAGGGTGGGGTTAGGGGGGGAGGGTACAACAAATCTCTAGGGATCCCAGTTTGGAGGGGGCAGGGGAAGGGCTGAAAATGGTTGAGGTCACGAGGAGTTCGCTGATGATAAAAGGTGACGTCATGCGTACGTGCAGAGTCTGTGGAGGGTAGCCTGCAGTCTGCCGGTGCATATACGTTATCATTATTTTCAAAGATGTACTTTCAGGCATCTTAGGGGTTAAATTATCTATTACCAAAACGCACTGGTATCCTATAAGGCTCATGGAGTAAATGCTGGTAAAATAGCCCAGGTGGGTACCGCATAGCTGCCAAGGTTTCAGATCGCTATGTGTGACATTATCATAATTTCAGTGTAATTATGAGTGACATTTCAACGACTATGAGTGACACTTTCTTGCGAGCAGAAAATCAAAGTAAGAAGATCTTGCAACTGCTGCAAATGCCTGAGGTGGCTGGCTCATAATTACAACGAAATTATCAAAATATCACACAGAGCAATCTGAAACCTTGGCAACGATGAAAGAGGGCGGGCATCTCTTGACATGACGTAGCATTGGAGACCATGCCCAAACTCCTGTTCTTGACACCGAGCCTTCTTTACTTACATATTTCATAAAAGTGATAGGAAGACTGTGCTTTATTCTATTACTGTTTAATTGTTTCTCTTGTACAATGCTGATCATATAACAAACTTGTGAATAATTGGATGGCATATTGTATTGACTATAAAGAATAAAAAGGCAGAAGCATTGCCAAATAGGCAAAAATAGAAGATAAGCAGCATGCCATGGTGAAATAAGGAGAATAAAACAAATCACTTTTACCAGGTGGTGTTTGCTGTCCAAGACGAGGTCATGAAAAAAAAGGTAATGTAATGGGAAAAGGTTTATCACTTGCAGGGGGGTGAACTGAGTTGGTAAAGCTGCCACTGCAGGGGCCACCTAATTCATAAGCGAATGCTGTAAGCAGGAAAGTAAGACTTTTGAAGTAACTACTGATATTAGCCTCAGATGTCAGCACTAGAAAACAATAACATCTAGAAAGCAGGTCACATGGCCGAGCTAAGAATTAACACCAAAAAGAGCGAGGACTTGCGTTTAGACTGCAGAACCACAGGACTCGATAACAGAATGTGAGAGGCCCTAACATAAAGCTCAGCTGCCTCAGGCCTATATGCCATAAATTAATTAGAGTCAGCTGACTCCCGGACTCTGGCCGCCGCCATCAGCAGTGTCATGACAGCATGATTGCTGGGCAAGCCCGAGAGGCTGTGAGACACACACAGCGGTTACAGCCAGGCAGGCTGTATTATTTCCAAATGCCGCACCAGTAAAGTGAGCGACCCCGGAAACCTGCGCACCACCCCCTACACAGATAACTTACTTGCATGAGTCAATAAACTAAGAGAACTGCATGCACTCTGTAGCAATGAGGAACCATTTATGTCATTTTAAAAACAGACACTGCATTTATGTTGTGCCGTTGGTTTTAGAACAAGCTTCTTCGCACGGTTCACCCTGCATCGGAGCTTCTTTTCCTGCTGCAGAGTAAATCTTCTCGCCCACGCTGTCAAGACAGCCCCCTCCATATTTGCTCTCTGATCATTCTGGAAAGTCCACTGTCTGAACAGATATCAACTTTTCCATTTCGATACTGTCAGAGTTATGACGTTTCCCTGGTTCATGCAAGAGAATCTCTTCCAAAGAGGTTTCTTTCTTGCATTCTGTTATTACGGCGTCACCCGCAAACCAGCCAGCGCGGAGCCGCGCCTTCCTCCAAACTTCCCGCTCACCAGCAGCACAATGTGACGTCCCCCGCGGCGCAATTGTAAGCAACAACCTGACTGATCATTGGACACTACCTCGGATCATGAAGTCAGGCTGCCGTGCCGCCGTGCCCATCTGGCCACATATGATGTGGAATCCATCATGTCAGGCACTGCAGTTCAGTTGTCACTGTGAGCCTGCCAACACTGCCTTAGCTCCCAGTGCGAAAGACAAAGCCTGCTGCGGGAGCACAGTGTGCAAAGTGCACGCTACGGGCCGGCAGTTAAGGTTGAGATACAATACAGATACGCGTGACAATGCATTTCAGTGCGGTAATGCGGATTACCACACTGAAATGCGTTAGTCTAACGCCTGATGCGTGATACTTGGCAGGACTGGTAACGCACTGGAGGCGGAGAGCTGTCTGTATTCTCTGGATACATGCTTTGGCCATTATAAAGTAGCTTACAATGTCACTGGGCCCGCTGCAAGGCATGCTATGTAATCCTTCGATCACCCATTTGCATCCTATACAACAATCCTCATTTGCTTAATCCGTTTGCTGCTGAGCTCCTTGAATACTCTGCTGGTCTAAAAGTTCAGTCATGCTAAAATAGCTCAGCGCATTAACCTTGGTGGCATACGTTTGGGACCTTGCACACATTCTAAGGTTGATAAAATGTGATCTCTTGGTTGGTATTTGACTCTTATTAAGGGCTTAATTACGAATCTGGCGGTCTGAGGACCGCCAGGCTTGTGGTGGCGCAGCAGTGGCGGTCTTGCGACTGCCACATTAAGACCCTAGTGGTCGTGCCATCTTGGGACTGCCGACTCTGCCAGGGAAGTGCCGTACCCTGGCGGCTGCGTAGCGGTCAAGAGGCATCTATAGCTTGGAAGGATCGCCGCGGTCCTGCCAAGCATATTATGACTTTCATCTCCACCACTGGTTTCATGGAGGTTTTTCCTCCATGAAAACAGTTGTGAAGGTTAAAGAAAGGGGGCCCTTGTGGCTCCAGCCTTGTGGATGCACACAGGGGGGCACAGCATGTACCCCCCCTGTGTACATGCACAGAAGTTCCAGCACAGCATGCACTTTCGAGTCCATGCCGTGCTGGAACTTCCTTTGACGTTCCCATTGTGGTGCCTATTTTATAGGCACCGCTGTGGGAACGACAAAGGAATCGCCCGCCAATGACAAAAAAGTAATTATTTGGCGGCCGGTTCTCACGTGGGTTTGACAGTGCTCCGGCAGGGCGTTCCCACCGCCACACCGTCAAACTCGTAATCTGGCCCTAAGTGTAAAAAGCAATTCAGTTTCATTTGTCTGCTACATGCATGGTTATAAATAAGTCTCATCATGAGTTGGGTGGATTTCAGTGCAGAGATACCTGGTGGCGGGAATCTACAATGCAGGCTGGAATCTCTGCCGCATCATCCACTTATTATGAGTTAATCCACATGGAATGGAAGGAACTGTGGGTAGTTCGCTAAATAGTCAGGGGCTTATTTACAAGCCCCCTGCGCCACTTTTGCGTCATTTTTAACATGGGAAAAGTGACGTACAGGTGGCGCAAGGGGCTTGTAAATAAGCCCCTCAGTGCTTAATTTGAGTCACTGGCTGCAGGTGGGGACTGGCACTTTTTTTTTCCTCGGAAAACCATGGGCCCGACTCACAAAGATAAACTTACACTTTTGTGCCGGACTAGCAACCAACACACCTTGGCAGTGGTAAGCACAGCAGATAGTTACATCGACATCCGGAGGTCCCAGTTAACACAGTAGGTGCCTGAAAATTCATGGAGGGCAGAACTACAGTTCCCACAATGCACTAGACTATCTGTACTTGGGTGATCCCTTTGAGTGACCCAGTGGCCAGCAATTCTTCGGATCCGGAGTGGTGTTTTACCTTCAGTTTGCAGGGGACTAGTGCCAGTAGTCCAGGGTAGTCTGGTGATGTCTTTGGCTCTCAAAGGGATCCTCTTGCGGGGGGAAATGAATTTTGGTCCAGGACGAGTCCAGTCATGCAGTTCCAGGGAGGTTGCAGAGTATCACGCAGTTGCTTTTGCTGGTCTGGTTGTCGCATACATGAGTCTCTTCTTTGTCCTCTTGCAATTCAGATCAGAACTGAGTTTCTGGTGTCAGGGGTGGCCCTTAAATCCTAGTTTTTGGTGGGCAAGGGGTGTGGGTGCAAGTGGCCAATGGGCTACTAGCCCCAGCAGCTAATCTGCCCCTGAAGTGACCTCAGCCGGAGGTGAAGGTCACTTTTTCTACCCAGAGCCCTCTATTCTACTACTTTTAAAACTGGCGGAAGCCTTCCTCAGCTGTACAGACCAAGTAGCCCACCCTAGAGGTGTTGTTATGGGTATAACTATTTTCACTCATGCACGTTATTCATGTTCTCCTCAGCAGGCAATACCGGGGACATGATTACACTCTACTTTTCCAGATGTTAATAACTGCATGGATCAATACTTGTATTTGATTGCTTCATGTCCTCACATGTGTACCTGGAAACTATTTGTGCAAGATCATTTGTTGGTTCCTTCTTTAAAATTAATCATGTGTCTTAAATTGTATACGCATAATTTTGAGGGTAATAATACTGCACATTGCACAAGTGGTAAAAGAAACGTGCAAGCAAAGATGCTGGGATAAAATTAGCTGCACATTGCTCAACGGTAAAAGAAACGTGCAAGCAAGAATGTAAATAACCATGTTACCGGCCGTATAGCCCGAAACACGTGTAAACAGTCAACATGTGGAACACGAGTCTTCTAATTGCATAAGCGAGCAGCAAATGGTATTTAAACCACTTGCACGTTCAGGACATTGCTTAGTCTCGTTGTTATTCAGTACTCACCTGTCTCCTGTTCCCGTCGGCTGTCCTCCGTCTGGATTCCTCCTTCGGCTGGCTCCTGATCCTGTTCCCGTCTTCCTTGAATTCCCCTTCCTCTTCCTGTCTCATCGGAACTTCTCTGCCGTAAACCTGCAAAAGAAAGCACAAACAAAGAGAAGTTATAATGGACAACAGTTATACTAAGGTAAAACAAGACACCTGAACAATTGATGAGTGATATTCTTTCTTAAATATAGAAAGCACACACAAGACGCTGTGTGAGAAGATTGGATGCACAAAACACATGTGTTTTTACCGGTAAAAGGATTTTGCGGTGTGCTTTAAAAAACGTAATAACAGTAGAATCGGTCAATTGAAAAGTCCTTCGGATTATTTCTGCTGCCTCAAAGACAATTGAACTTTATGTTTATTTCAAAGACATTCCTTGTTTATTTTCTTGTGTAAAATTGGAAACAGTTTATCGATAGGTTTTCAAGAGTTAAGCACCTTATGAAAAGACTCAGGTATATAAAATTGATCGTGCACAACAATTAATCTACTCTGCATTATTTAACAAACAGATGATAATATATATTTTTTTCTGAACATTTAGGGGTCGATTCCGATCTCGGCCGGTAGGGCACCGAATCGTATTCGGCTTTCCCAGATCCGATTCGGAGCCCTCTTTCCCGACCGATTCGGACGTGCGTCCGGGCGAGCGAGTACGATGCGAGCGCTCACGAAATCGCCGACCGACTCGTTCGCGGGACCCAACCGCTCCGACCGACTCGCACGGACACGACTCGCACCGCGCAATGGAGACGTTCCCCGGCCGGGTAAGTACGATGCGCGCCTCGAGCAGTCCAACCGACTCGCGCAGTCCGGCTCCAAAGAGCAGTCGGAGCCGGACTTTGGGGGTCCGTGTCGGACCCCCCTGTACGCGTAGCCGCGCGAGTCGCACACAGGGGGGACCCATGGGTCCCCCTACCTGTGCGTGTACGGCGCGAGTCGCTTCGACGCGCACCCGCTGTAGGGGGCGCCCTTGTTCGCCTCGCACCCATTGAGTCAATGGGAGCCCGCGTACGCGTTGTACGACCGGCTCCCATTGACTTCAATGGGAGTCCGACCGAATCGAGTCCGATTGCATGCGAACGCATCGTACTCGTTCGGTCGGACTGCTAGGGTCCGATTCGGTCGGAAATCTCTCCGGGTCCGGCTCGGTCGGGAGATTTCCGGCCTGAATCGGAATCGGCCCCTTAGTATTTATAGAAACAAGGTATAACCAGTTAGAAACAAGAAGTCTGTGAATTTACCAACAGACCTTGTAAAGAACATTGTTAATGACACAGAAAAGGCAGAGCACTTTCTGGTGAAACAATTTAACGTTGTATACTTAAGAGTAATTTTGTGGATAGTAATTATATTTTTTCCCTATTTAACAGTGTAATACAGAATATCAGCACTGAGACCTGATTCACAGTAGAGGTTCTGTAGTAACGAGGTCCAGACGTGTAGAGGATCTTCAGATGTTTATTTGTAGATAGTTACAGGTCATGCAGTTAAGTCCAGTACAAAACCCCACCAGGAGCAGCCAGCATGCTGCTCAGCCCTTCTCAACTGACATCTCTGACTCCCAACATTCTGTAACACATCATCCATGGAACATTCCACTGGCAGAGCATGAGGTGACATGAATAACCTCAAAGCCAGGATACTACATATCCCCTTTCCTTCTATATAAAAAAAACAAACAAGAAGGTAAACAGCAAGAAAAACTGAGATAGAGGATAGACAAGAAGGAAATCAGAAACAGAGGAGAACCTAAGATCGAGAAGAAAAATAATCCAGAAACAACATGAACAATACAAAGGAGAAACAACAAGAAAGAAGGAGAAACAGATAAGAAATATCCATCCTCCCTTCCACAAACAAAGAAAGTACCAAAACCCACCCCCAAACACGCCAACTGGCCAGGTAAGCATGCGAGAAGGTAAAGCACAGCACCGTAAAAAACATTAAGGTGAAACCAGAGAAAATACAGGCAAGAACGCACCAAATAAGGGAAAAAAAACAGCGGAGAAAGAAGACCGACGAAGAAAAGCGTTCAGAATCCACAAATGACACCAATAAAAGAAATCAGGAGGAAAACTGAACTATAACAGGAAATTGTGAGAGAAAATTAAAATAAGATCACTCAAACTTCCCGTTAAAATAGAAATTTCAATATAATAAAAACATGACATTGCATTCCAAACTGGAAAACGTACACAATACACAATAACATTGAGGGAAATCCCAATTGGTATTCAGACCAAAGAAAATGCACCCTGTGTGAGGGTAATATTGTACTAAATATATGTGGTGAAGGGGTGCACACTGTGCACTGTAGGGAAGAGAAAAAACCCATATGACACACCACGTAAAAAGTTTGTGCAAGGACAACCTCGGGTAGAGGTTCAAATGTTGTGCACTGTTGTGAAGGGACTACAACCCATACAACACACCCTAAGTAGGGTAAAACGTAAAAATGATGTGCACTGTTGTGATGGGAAAACCCAAAACGACACACCTCGTATAGAGGTCAAATATTGTGCACTGCAGTGATGGGAATGTAACCCATACTACACACCTAGAGTAGAGGTCATTTGTTGTGCACTGTAAAGATGGGACTGTAACCCATGCGACACACCTCGTGTAGAGTAAAAAAAAAAATGTTGTGCACCGTAGAGATGGGACTGTAACCCATACGACACACCTCGTGTAGAGGCAAAAATGTTGTGCACTGTAGTGATGGGACTGAAACCCAAACAACCCAAGTACGAGAACAAGGGATCGAAACATGAAGAGTTATAATGCACCCTTGGACAGACCCCCAAAAGGTCAAGTAATGCACAGTGCGTGAATGTCACTAATGGACACCCAACAAAAGAAATCAAATTAGAAATGTGCATACAGCATGTCATTCAAAATACAAAACATGTTTTTCCTTTGGATGACTGCAAGTAGAGACAAAGCAAACAGATATGCACTGTAAGAAACAAATTAAATATTGTCGAGATGTGAACTGAATGAAACCACGCCGGTGAGCGACTCCTCACCCGAGTTAAACATTGACGAACAAAAAATCGTAAATCTGCCACACATTAAAACAACAGCAGAAGATAAACTTTACACTGAGGATAGTGACGGACTCCTTGTAAAAAGGATAACCAACCAGTGTCCTCAGACCTTGATGCGATGTGCCTCCAGTCATCTGATTTTAGTCAATAGGCTTAGCGAAGGTAGGAAATAACAACAGAGTAGAGCTACTCTGTGCACACACGTATAATGCACATCACTTAGAACATGTTAAGCCAAAACACAGAGCCATAGCAACGGCAAAAATAGACACATTACAATGTAGGCCTACGTTGGAAACTGAAGCAAAAACGTAGCATATCGGGTGGAAGGACATGAAAAATTGTACATCAGAAAACGAATAATAAATTGTCTGGACATGTTGGAGGCAGGACATTTTTAAAAAAAATGTTTCCAACGTGTGTCCAAATAAAGTGGGCATACTTCGCTACCCAACTCATGTTTCCAACGTGTGTCCAATAAAAGTGGGCATACTTCGCTACTCAACTCCAGAAAATGCCTCTCCTTACCGCACAGTCGTTACATTGCTGTTCTACACACCATATCTTACTTTCGTTTATCACCATCGTTAGGAAAGTCATTGTTAGAAATGGGGGTCTCTAGTTGGCAATGGCTGGCCACTGTCCAAGTAGGGACCCTTCTTCCTAAGTCAGAGTGAGAGGGCTACTCTCCTTGATACCCCTGCTCAACCCTGTGGTAACGTAGCACGAGCAGGTAGGCTTATCTCAGAGGCAGTGTGTGAAGCATTTATGACCATACACAGTAACACAGTGAGGAACACTACAAAGGGACACCACACAAGTAGTTATAAAACATAAGTATCTTTATATATATGTTAGACTTGGCACCATTGGCGTGGGTCTCCCTTCCATTTTATTGCTGTTGCCTCTTATGTTTTGCTGGTTTTAGATGCTTTTGGGCACTGTGCCACTGCTGTTCAGTGCCACAGTGCAAGTGCTCCCTACTGTAAATTGATGTATGGATTAGTGACTCCATGATTGGATGATTGGTTTACTTGTCAGTCCCTAGTACAGTGCACTGAGTGTGCCCAGGGCTTGTAAATCCAATGCTGCTGGTGGGCTTGCAGCACTGGTTGTGCCACCCACAGAAGCAGCTTGTAAAATGTGTCTCAGGCCTGCCATTGCAGAGCCTGTGTGCGGTCTGTGACTGCCATGTCGACTTGGCAAGTGCACCCACTTGCCAGTCCCTAAACCTTCCCTTATCTTCATATCAGACACCCCTAAGGTAGGCCCAAGGGCAGGGTGCATTGTGAGTATAAGGTAGGACATGCCCTGGTGTGTGTGGCATGTCCTAATAGTGAATTACAGCCATTTTCGTTTTTCACTATTGCAAGGCTACCTGTTCTCCATAGGCCAGAATGGGCAGTTTGATTATTACACCTTATAATCCTAACTGACCCAGGGAACATGGTAGAAAAACGAATTTAGTATGCCTGAACTCAGAATGATAAAATACATCTTTTAGTGAAGTTGGTTTTAACATTCTGTGTTTGAAAATACCACTTTTAGAAAGTGGGTATTTTCTTGCCTAAACTTCCAAGCCTGCCTCTGCTAGGTTGTGTATTCCTTGTCTGAAGATTGAGTGACAGGGGTTGGGGGTGGCTACAGGAGACAGGGTGAGTCAGCACAGGGCTGAATAGAAAGATCTGCATCCAGAGTGGAGGGAGGAGTTGCACCTGGGTCTGAATAGGGCTGTGCCTGCCTTCCACAATGCTGGCTCCTCCTCCTGCCGGGCGCCTGATCGCTCTGCCCCTCACTCACAAAGGAAAGAAGGAGTCAGAAAAACAAAGTGCTCCAGGACTGACCAGAACTGGTTTTGGACTAGGCAGAGGCCTCTCTGCCTTCAGAGAACAAAGAGAAACTGTGTATAAAAAGGGGACCCAGACCCCTAGGAAATTAGATCACTTCTGGGAAATCAAGAAACCTGTTGCCAAGGAGAAGAACCGGAGAAGCTGAAGGAGGAGTACTGCCCCTGTGCTGTTTTGCTGATTGGGGTTGGCCTGCAGTGGTTGCTTTCTACCAAGGACAGGAGAAAAGACTTTGCTGTGCTTTGTCATCTTGAAGAAGAGAATCTCCATGGGCTTGAACTAGAGCTTGCCTCCTGCCTGAAGTCTCAGGGATACACGACTTCACCAACCAGCTCCCCCCCTGCATTCCCTTGCTGGGAATTGAAGTGCCTGCTGTTGTGCTGGGCCTTCTGAGAGACTGCGTGTCGCTGGGAGCTGGAAGCGCGACGCAACAACGAGAAGCGTGTCGCCGCCGCAGCCGCGGTCATCGCATCGCCAAGGAAGCGAGACGCCGCTGCCGCTGTCATCCTCGCATCGCCGAAGCGTGGCGCATCACCGGAGAAGCGGGACGCTGCCACAGAGGTCATCGTCGCATCACCGGAGAAGCGCGTCGCAGGGCCTGTCGCGGCTCCAAAGATCATCGAGTCGCCGCACGGCCGTCGGGCGTGCACGCATCACACCAACGTTGTCACATCGCAACCAAGATGCCATTTTGTCGCATCGTACCGGAGAAGAGTATCGCATTGAGGTGCCATCTTGTCGCATCGCACCGGAAAGCAGTAAGAAACCGACGCATCACCTCCCCACACAGTAAGGAAGCGAGCATCAACTCCCCTGCGCAGCAGTAAGGAACCGACGCATCCACTCCCTGAGTGTAAGGAACCGACGCATCACCTTCCCTGCGACCCTTTTGTTTTCTTTGCGTTACGCATTCAAGGTACATTGAGAGTAAAGTGTCGCATTTACAACTTGAGAGAACTGAACTATTTTATAACCTTTTAAAGTCTATTTTTGAGTACAGTATTGTGGATTTTTGCTATTGGGTCTTGTGATAAGTCTATATAAAGATTACTTATTTTTACATAACAACCTGTGTGGTGTCCATCTGTAGTGTTTTCACTGTATTACTGTATGTGTTCCCAAATGCTTTACACACTGCCTCTGAGATAAGCCTGTCTGCTCGTGCCAAGCTACCAGGGGGTGAGCAGGGGTTATTTTAGGAGTGTATCCCCTTATCCTGACTAGAAGCAAGGGTCCCTATTTGGACAAAGGTGCAAACCATTGCCAACTAGAGACCCCCAGTTCTAACATTGGTGGTCAGCGGTGAGGATTTTGACTTGCATTTGTGATTCATATACAGTGATTGGTGTACACTACTAGTGAGTGCAGACCAATACGCGACCACATACATTTTGAAAGGACTTTTTTTTCCTGGGAACCTTTATTTTTGTTGAGAACTGCCAATTTTCACAATGAGCAAAAGAGGATCCATTGCACCTGCAGATATTGAATTTGAAGAAGATAGGGTTGATACCTACACTGTGCCAGAGCTCGAAGCCGTTTGTAAAAGTTTAAAATCTCTATGAGAGGCCTCACCAGGAAGGAGGAGCTTCAAAAGGCGCTGAGGGCCTGGTTGGAAGCACGGAATGCCGGTGGGCAGCCCGAGGAGCCTGTGGAGGAGGCAGAGAATTTAGATGAGCAGCTTGAGGGGCCATTAGGCTTACCCGGGAGGAGAGTGCCTTCCAGGGAGGGCAGCAGTGTTTCTCAAAAGGGCCTGTCTCCAGAGGAGCTGGAGGACAGGGACAAAAGCAGGATGCATGAAATGGAAATGGCCAAACTGAAACAGGGAAGCCATGATAGCCTTGAGCACAAGAAATTGGAGTTGGAAAGTAAGAGGTTGGCCATGGAAGAAAAAAGGATGCTTTTAGAGCATGAGAGAGTGGTGAGGGAGCTAGAGCTAAAGGCTAGGAGCCTAGAGATCACTCCCTCTGGTGGCAGCACACCTCCAGTGCCTGTAGAAAGTAGAGTATACATCCCCAAGGAGGTTATTAAGGATTTCATGAAGGGGGAGGACATTGGGCAATGGTTTAAAGCATATGAGATCGCCATGACATCACACCGGGTCCCTGAGAAGGATTGGGGAGCGGGGTTGTGGGGCCGCTTTACAGGTGAGGGAAGGGAAACCTTGCTAGCCTTGCCCACAGAGGATCAGATGTCCTATGCCCACCTGAAGGAAGCTTTAGTGGCAAGGTATGGGTTAACTCCAGAGCTTTATAGGCAGAAGTTTAGGAACTGCAAAAAGCTGGAGTCTAGTACCTGGGTGGAGTATGTGTCTTATTTTTGCAGAGCATTGGATGGATGGGTGAAGGGTAGCAAAGTAAATGACTTGCAGGGGTTCTATGATTTAATTGCATGGGAGCACTTGTCCAGTAGTTGTTTTCCAGAGCTACGCCAGCACCTTGTTGACAGTAAGCTGACTAATCCTAGGAAGCTTGTTGAGGAGGCGGACCGCTGGGTCAGTACCCGGGTCCACAAGGGTCTTGTGGGAGACTCCGCCAAAGGTGGGCAGGGTCCCCAGCAGAAGAGTGGGGGGACAAGGGTAAACAGAAGGAGTTCCAAAAAGGGCCCCAAAGTAAACCCCAAGAGAACCAAGGTAAGGGTTCCCAGCCTCCCACTGAGAAAAGACCATGGGTCCCAACAGATAAGTCTGTTCAGAAGGGGCCCAAAGCATGTTTTAGTTGTGGTCAGGTGGGTCACTTTGTAGGAAGTCCCAAGTGCCCCAATACCGTGACCACTGCACCCACTGGTGCACCACCCCGGCAGATGGCTAGTGTAGCCCTGGGGGAGGAGTTGGGTGCCCAAGGTGGGTGGGGTCCCGCAGAGATGTCCCTGGTCTCTTTAGGAGACAGTGAGATGGTCCCTAGGACCCAGCTGCCTGATAACACTAAAAATACAGGCAGTGGGTGACCATCAATGGCCATAGGGTGGAGGCTCTCAGAGACACCGGGGCCAGTGTGACAGCTGTCAGTTGTCGGCTGTTGTCTGAGGAGCAGGTGGTCCCCAACGTATTCTACCCTGTAGTTGCCGCTGACAACTCAGAGAGCCACTGCAAGGTGGCCCAGGTTCCCTTTGAGTGGGGGGTCTCAGGTATCCTTCAAGTAGCTGTGAGGCCAGCCATGCCTGTTGACTGTCTGCTAGGCAATGATTTGGAGAGCTCCCTTGGGCGAAGGTGGAGCGGAGGTCTCATTTGGAGATGTTGGGTCTGTCAGAGTGGGCGTGTGTGACCACTCGGTCAATGGCAGCCGGTAAGGGTATTCAGGAGAACCTGGAGCCTGGAAGAAAGGCCCAGGTGCCTGCCTTAAAGAGAGGAGGCGGGGGGCACGGGAAACCGGCCCCCGAAGTTCCCACAGTCCAGGAGGAGGCAGACCTTGAGGGGGATGCCCTGGAACCTACAGGGGAACAAGTGGCTGAACTGGGGGACCTGCCTGAGCTGACCCATTGGCAGCAGGAAGGAGGCCCCTCCAGGGAAGAGTTCTGCGAGGAGCAGAAGAAGTGCCCTTCTCTTGAGGGCTTGCGGCAACAGGCTGCAAGCCAGGCAGCAGGTGATCAGTCTGGATCACACTGGATCTACTGGGAGAATGGTCTCCTGTATAGTGAGCCTAAGGTTGCTGAGCCTGGGTCAGCCCGTGTGCAGGTGGTACCCCAGCGCTTCAGAGCCTTCCTACTGGGTCTGGCTCATGATGTGCCTTTAGCAGGACATTTGGGGCAAGACAAGACCTTTCAAAGGCTTGTCACCCACTTTCATTGGCCCCAAATACGCAAGAGTTCAGATACTCATTGCAGGACCTGTCAGACTTGCCAGGCAAGTGGTAAGAGTGGGAGGAAGCACAAGGCTCCTCTCCAACCTTTCCCTGTTGTCAGCACCCCTTTGAGAGGGTGGGTATTGACATTGTGGGGCCTCTGGATCCCAAGACAGCCATGGGCAACAGGTTCATCCTGGTCTTGGTGGACCATGCCACCCGGTACCCGGAAGCCATCCCTCTTCGGACAGTGACGGCCCCCGTGGTGGGACGTGCACTGATGGGGATTTTCTCCCGTGTGGGGTTCCCCAAGGAGGTGGTGTCCGACCGTGGTACCAACTTCATTTCCAAGTATATGAAGTTCCTGTGGCAGGAGTGTGGTGTAACCTATAAGTTCACCACTCCTTACCACCCCCAAGGTAATGGGCTGGTTGAGAGATTCAACCGGACCCTGAAAGGCATGATTATGGGTCTTGAAGAACCCATGAGGCGTAAGTGGGACGTCCTCTTGCCATGCCTGATCTTTGCTTACAGAGAGGTGCCCCAGAAGTCCTTAGGGTTCAGTCCCTTTGAACTGCTGTACGGCCATCCTGTAAGAGGACCTCTGAGTCTGGTCAAGGAAGGCTGGGAGGAAGCTCCCAGGAAAACTCCCCAGGATGTATTTAGTTACATGCTGGCCTTCAGGAACCAGACTCGGCGTTTCAGACAACACGCTGAGGCGAATCTGGAAGCCAGCCAGGAAGAGATGAAATGTTGGCATGATCAGAATGCCACTCTGATCGAGTTTCAGCCTGGACAAAAGGTTTGGGTCATGGCCCCAGTGGAGCCCTGTGCGCTCCAGGATAAGTGGACCGGACCATTTGAGGTGGTGGAGCGCAACAGTGATGTCACCTACTTGGTGGACTTGCAGTCTCCCAGGAACCCCTTGCGGGTCCTGCATGTGAACCGCCTGAAGCCCCACTTTGAGAGGTCTGAAGTGGGCATGCTCTTAGCAACAGATGCTGGGATGGAAGAGGAGACTGAACCTCTTCCTGACCTCCTGTATGCAAAAGAGCAAGATGGGTCAGTGGATGGTGTGAACCTCTCTCCCACCCTGACCCCTGAGCAGCAGAATGACTGTCGCCAACTGTTGGGGCAGTTTTCTGATCTGTTCTCCCTGACTCCCAGTATCACTGAATGGTGCATCCATGATGTGGACACTGGGGACAGTCCTCCTGTGAAGCACAAAACTTACAGAGTGACTGACAGGGTGAGAGCTTGCATCAAGGAGGAGGTCTCCAAGATGTTTGCCTTAGGGGTGATTGAGTCCTCTAACAGCCCTTGGGCCAGCCCAGTGGTCTTGGTCCCAAAGGCTGCCGCGCCTGCTGCCACACCCGAACTCCGGTTCTGTGTGGACTACCGAGGACTCAATTCAGTCACCAGGACTGACGCGCACCCCATCCCCAGAGCTGATGAGCTCATTGATCGGTTAGGGGCTGCCCGGTACCTCAGCACGTTTGATCTAACGTCTGGATACTGGCAGATTGCCTTAACTGATGGGGCCAAAGAGAGGTCAGCATTCTCCACACCAGATGGGCACTACCAATTCCGGGTGATGCCCTTTGGGATGAAGAATGCCCCTGCCACCTTTCAGAGGTTGGTCAACCAGGTGTTGGCTGGGCTGGAGGATTTCAGTGCCGCCTACCTGGATAACATTGCAGTGTTCAGCGCCACTTGGGAGGAACATCTGCACCACCTCTGGGAAGTGTTGAAGGCGCTGCGGAGGGCAGGCCTCACGATCAAGGCGAGTAAGTGCCAGATCGGGCAGGGTTCTGTGGTGTACTTGGGACACCAGGTTGGGAGCGGCCAGGTGGCGCCCTACAACCCAAGATAGATACCATCCTGGCTTGGGAACCCCCAAAACTCCAGACAGAGGTGAGAGCCTTCTTAGGACTCACCGGGTATTACAGGAGGTTTGTCAAGGGGTATGGCAACATTGTTGCACCCTTGACTGAGCTGACTTCCAGGAAGCAGCCCAGGAAAGTGAACTGGACTGATGCCTGCCAAAAGGCTTTTGATGCCCTGAAATCTGCCATGTGCACGGCGCCCGTGCTTCAGGCGCCCAACTTCTCAAGGGAATTCATTGTGCAGACAGATGCTTCAGAGCATGGTGTTGGGGCTGTGCTTTCACAGATGAATGAGGAGGGCCTAGACCAACCTGTAGCCTTTATTAGTAGGAGGTTACTCCCACGGGAACAGAGGTGGAGTGCGATTGAACGTGATGCATTTGCTGTGGTCTGGGCACTGAAGAAGTTGAGACCATACTTGTTTGGGACTCACTTCCGGGTTCAGACAAACCACAGGCCCCTCAGATGGTTAATGCAGATGAGGGGTGAGAACCCAAAACTGTTGAGGTGGTCCATTTCCCTACAGGGGATGGACTTCACGGTGGAACACCGCCCTGGTACAGAACACGCCAATGCTGATGGTCTGTCCAGATTTTTCCGCCTTAGTGATGAGAACTCCCAGGAGGAAGGGTAGTTCTCCCCACATTTCAGCTGGAGGGGACACGTGTTAGACTTGGCACCATTGGCGTGGGTCTCCCTTCCATTTTTTTGCTGTTGCCTCTTATGTTTTGCTGGTTTTAGATGCTTTTGGGCACTGTGCCACTGCTGTTCAGTGCCACAGTGCAAGTGCTCCCTACTGTAAATTGATGTATGGATTAGTGACTCCATGATTGGATGATTGGTTTACTTGTCAATCCCTAGTACAGTGCACTGAGTGTGCCCAGGGCTTGTAAATCCAATGCTGCTGGTGGGCTTGCAGCACTGGTTGTGCCACCCACAGAAGCAGCTTGTAAAATGTGTCTCAGGCCTGCCATTGCAGAGCCTGTGTGCGGTCTGTGACTGCCATGTCGACTTGGCAAGTGCACCCACTTGCCAGTCCCTAAACCTTCCCTTATCTTCATATCAGACACCCCTAAGGTAGGCCCAAGGGCAGGGTGCATTGTAAGTATAAGGTAGGACATGCCCTGGTGTGTGTGGCATGTCCTAATAGTGAATTACAGCCATTTTCGTTTTTCACTATTGCAAGGCTACCTGTTCTCCATAGGCCAGAATGGGCAGTTTGATTATTACACCTTATAATCCTAACTGACCCAGGGAACATGGTAGAAAAACGAATTTAGTATGCCTGAACTCAGAATGATAAAATACATCTTTTAGTGAAGTTGGTTTTAACATTCTGTGTTTGAAAATACCACTTTTAGAAAGTGGGTATTTTCTTGCCTAAACTTCCAAGCCTGCCTCTGCTAGGTTGTGTATTCCTTGTCTGGAGATTGAGTGACAGGGGCTGGGGGTGGGGTGGCTACAGGAGACAGGGTGAGTCAGCACAGGGCTGAATAGAAAGATCTGCATCCAGAGTGGAGGGAGGAGTTGCACCTGGGTCTGAATAGGGCTGTGCCTGCCTTCCACAATGCTGGCTCCACCTCCTGCCGGGCGTCTGATGGCTCTGCCCTCACTCACAAAGGAAAGAAGGAGTCAGAAAAACAAAGTGCTCCAGGACTGACCAGAACTGGTTTTGGACTAGGCAGAGGCCTCTCTGCCTTCAGAGAACAAAGAGAAACTGTGTATAAAAAGGGGACCCAGACCCCTAGGAAATTAGATCACTTCTGGGAAATCAAGAAACCTGTTGCCAAGGAGAAGAACCGGAGAAGCTGAAGGAGGAGTACTGCCCCTGTGCTGTTTTGCTGATTGGGGTTGGCCTGCAGTGGTTGCTTTCTACCAAGGACAGGAGAAAAGACTTTGCTGTGCTTTGTCATCTTGAAGAAGAGAATCTCCAAGGGCTTGAACTAGAGCTTGCCTCCTGCCTGAAGTGTCAGGGATACAAGACTTCACCAACCAGCTCCCCCCCTGCACTCCCTTGCTGGGAATTGAAGTGCCTGCTGTTGTGCTGGGCCTTCTGAGAGACTGCGTGTCGCTGGGAGCTGGAAGCGCGACGCAACAACGAGAAGCGTGTCGCCGCCGCAGCCGCGGTCATCGCATTGCCAAGGAAGCGAGACGCCGCTGCCGCTGTCATCCTCGCATCGCCGAGCGCGGCGCATCACCGGAGAAGCGGGACGCTGCCACAGAGGTCATCGCCGCATCACCGGAGAAGCGCGTCGCAGGGCCTGTCGCGGCTCCAAAGATCATCGAGTCGCCGCACGGCCGTCGGGCGGGCACGCATCACACCAACGTTGTCACATCGCAACCAAGACGCCATTTTGTCGCATCGTACCGGAGAAGAGTATCGCATCGAGGTGCCATCTTGTCGCATCGCACCGGAAAGCAGTAAGAAACCGACGCATCACCTCCCCACACAGTAAGGAAGCGAGCATCAACTCCCTGCGCAGCAGTAAGGAACCGACGCATCCACTCCCTGAGTGTAAGGAACCGACGCATCACCTTCCCTGCGACCCTTTTGTTTTCTTTGCGTTACGCATTCAAGGTACATTGAGAGTAAAGTGTCGCATTTACAACTTGAGAGAACTGAACTATTTTATAACCTTTTAAAGTCTATTTTTGAGTACAGTATTGTGGATTTTTGCTATTGGGTCTTGTGATAAGTCTATATAAAGATTACTTATTTTTACATAACAACCTGTGTGGTGTCCATCTGTAGTGTTTTCACTGTATTACTGTATGTGTTCCCAAATGCTTTACACACTGCCTCTGAGATAAGCCTGTCTGCTCGTGCCAAGCTACCAGGGGGTGAGCAGGGGTTATTTTAGAGTGTATCCCCCTTATCCTGACTAGAAGCAAGGGTCCCTATTTGGACAAAGGTGCAAACCATTGCCAACAAGAGACCCCCAGTTCTAACAATATATATATGTAGACTTATCACAAGACCAATAACTGTAAAAGCCACACTACTGTCAAAAATAGGATTGCTGTTGAAAGGCTGTCAAAAATAGTTCAAAGGTTGCAGAAATAAAGTTCAAAATTCAAAGCAGTGGTCTCTGCGACCCTTTCTCCCACAAAGTACCTGAATTTAGTAGCAAAACCAACAAAAATGTCGCAAAGAAGTGTTAGCGATGAGTTTCCTCATGCGAGGCCGGCGATGCGTTAAAATCCTTGCCGCAAGGGAGGATGATGCGCCGATCTGCTGATGCGTGCGGAGACGATGCGACAAACTTCTTCACGCTAGGCCGCCGATGCGCTGAGGCCTTGCCGCGAGGGCAAAGACGATGAGATGATCCTGTTGCGTGTGCGATTGTGTTGCGATGTGAAGAAATGGCGCTCCACGAGGGAGCGACGAAATCCAATGCGATGCGATCAAAATGGCGGACGCACGGCGTCCGCAAAGCGATGTCTTAAAGCGATGATTTCTTTGGGGGTTGCGAGCGCTCGGCGACAGCAGCGCGATGATTTTTCCAGCGCGTCTCAGCTGCAGCGGCTCACAAAGGGGCGTTAGCAATGGTTTCGTGTTGCGAGCACCCAGCGGCAGCAGTGCGATGGTTTTTCCAGCGCTCTCGGCTGCAGCGGCTCGCAAACGTGCGTTAGCGACGATTTCCAGCACTCTTTTCTCTGAAGCAAACTAGAGGCCCTGGAACTCACAGGAGCCTCATCAGCAGATAGCAATCCTCGCAGGGAGGAAGCAGGAGGTTGGTGGTGGAGTCTGATGTGCCTGGGACTCCAGCAGGAGGCTAGCTCTCTTCCTAGCCCTTGGGTAATTGCTGTCAAAAAAATAAAAGTTCTATCAAAAAGTCCTTTTCCCTCTTCTTCAAAGTCCAGTGGTCACTGCTGCAGGCCAGTGCAAGAAACAACACACAAGCACAAGGACAGCCACTTCCTGCAGATTCCTCCAGTGGCACGGACAGAGGTTCCTCTTCAGATCCAGGAGCAATACAAATTGTAGGGGTTTGAGCACAGATATTTATACCCCAAAAGTCTTTGTTTTTAGAAGCTAGATGTCACTGAACCCAGCCAGAACCAGTTCTGCTCAGTCCTGGAGCACTTTGTTTACCAGGCTGCATCCTTCCTTTCAGAAAGAGGGGGTCTGCTATCAGACGCACAGTAGGAGGTGGAGCCAGCATTCACCTTGCCAGGCACAGCCCTATTCAGGTCAAGGAACTACCCCTCCCCATACTCTAAATGCAGATCTCTCTATTCAACCCAGGTCTGACTCAGCCTGCCCTGTCCCTCCAAAACCAGACAGTCAATACACATAATAGCAGAGCACACTGGAAGGCTTAGGCAAGAAAATACCTACTTTCTAAAAGTGGTATTTTCAAACACAGAATATAAAAATAAACTTCACTAAAAGATGTATTTTAATATTCTGAGTTCAGGCATACTAAATTTGTTTTTCTACCATGTTCCTGGGGTCAGTTAGGACTATAGCATGTAATAGTCAAACTGCCCATTCTGGCCTATGAGGAACAGGTAGCCTTACAGTAGTGAAAAACGAAATTGGGTGTAATTCACTACCAGGACATGCTACACACACCAAGGCATGTCCTACCTTACACATACAATGCACCCTACCATAGGGGTGACTTACATGATGCCAAGGGAAGGTTCAGGGGCTGGGAAGTGGGTGCACTTCACAGCCAAGATGGCAGTTCTGGACTGCACACAGACTCTGCAGTGGCAGGTCTGAGACACACTTTACAAGCTGCTTCTGTGGGTGGCGCAAACCAGCGCTGCATGCCCACCAGCAGCATTTGGGTTACCAGCCCTGGGCACACACAGGCCACTCTACTAGGGACTTACAGATAAACCAAATAAGCCAATCATGGATGTACCAATTCACATAGACATATTTACAAAGGGAGAGCATATGCACTTTACCACTGAACAGCAGTGGTAAAGTGCCCAGAGTCATAAAACCAACAAAAACAGGTCAGCAAAAATACAGGAGGCAGGCAAAAAGTTTAGGGGTGACCCTGCAAAAAGGGCCATTTCCAACACAACCCCCTTCCAGCCAAATCGCAGGGTAGACCACTCACTACCTTGATGGGCTTCCCTGCTTTGGCGATAGAACACGGAACTGGCCCGCAACCGCAGGGGCATATTCCAGGTCTACGCCAATCTGAACTCTGGTGGATCCCTCTGTCCACACTCTCAGGGCCTACTAAGATAACCAATGGGAAACTTTTCCCCTCACCTGTGGACACCACCTGTGCAGCACCTAACCTTAGCTGGCCCCCAGGTGTGTCCCAACAGATAAACAACAAGCCCCAGTAGCCACCGACAGTAGTCAGTGATGAAATCCAAGCCCTATACCTCTCAGGGCTCTCAAACTTTTGCGGCATCAGAGAGTGAGGGGCAGTAACCCCAGGTGTCTGGCACCTTCTGTCCACTCTCCCTCCTGTCAGGTCAGGCAACGTGCCCTGACACTGACCCACCAGCCCTGGGCCTGTACCCAGCGGCTGGGCCAGAGACTGGGGTGGGCTCCCCCACACCCGGTCCTCCTCTTTGGGGCTCAGTACCCTCCCACCTGGAGCGGTACCCTTTTCCAGAATTGTCAGGGCACCTGTGGCAGGTGTCCTGAACAACTTGCCCACCAGTTCAGGGGTTCTATCCTGCAACTGGTATCCCAGCATAGGGTCTGTACCCTTAGGCTGGGCAGAGACCAGGGGTGAGGCTGCCCTCTCCCCGCCCCCTTTACTGGGGCCTGGCACCCTCCCACCTGGAGAGGTGCCCCCATAACACAAACTGGTAGGGGCACGGTTAGCAGTTGCCCCTTCCTCCAGGTCAGGGGGGACACCCTGAACCTGGCCCCCTAACCTAGGGTCTGTACCCTTAGGCTGGGCCTGTGCCTGGCAACCCAGGACTTCTGGGGGAGTACACCAATTCCCCCCAAGGAAAATACCCTTTTCTAGAGGTGTGCCACAGTTTGCCTGGCACACCAGGACTTCCTGGGGAGCACACAGGCCTCCCTCAAGGAAAACACACCCCTCCACCAGTTCAGGGCCTGGACCCTGCAACTGATCTACCAACCTGAAAAAACCCTCAGGTTGTACCGGGGTCAGAGGCGAGGACTCCCTCCCTCTGCACCCCCTTCCAGCATACTGCACCCTCCCACCTGGAGTGGTGCTCTTAGAAAAAATAATGGTCGGGACACTGCTTACAGTTGTCCCTCCCTCCAGGTCAGACCACACCTGGATCTGACTTACCAACTCAGGGACCAACCCCTGTGGCTGCACAACTGCCTGGTGCAGATCTCCCGACCCCTGTCCACCTGACAGCGTGCAAAGATCCCCCAGGACAGAAGTGGTGTCACCATGGTCACTCCTATGGGGCTCAGCCCTTCTGACTGGCCCCTGACCCACTGGTTCTCCCACTGGGGACTCCTTCCCCCTTTCACCCCTCATGCTGGACTTGTGTACCCTCCCCCTAGGAGTGGCACTGCCAGACACAAGAACTGATGGAGGCCTGACTACAGGCACTCCCAGCTCACCTAACACGGGGGACCCCCACAATGGACGGTCCATCCGGACAGACTAGGCTCCCCATCTGGTGTTCCCTCATGGAACCATCCAGTCCTGGAGACTGAGGTTGGGGCACTTCGGGACCTATCCCAGTCTCACTCCTGCTCCCACGAGACAGGATGTGAGGCCCTACAACCTCCTCACAACAAGGGGACCCAGCTGTAACACTCCTAACCCTTCCCAGCACTCTGGGATGGACAACTTCTGAACCACTCCCCTTAAGGTCATTCCCTAATGCCTCTACAGGGCCTCTGGTACTCACCCAGAGGTCTGCCTCCTGTGCAAGTTCCCTAGGATCAGAGAACTCGCAATCTGACAGGTGTTGGTTTAGCTCTGGAAAACAGGAACTCACAATATGCTCTCCCACAATTGGATTACACAGCTCCACACAGGTGCTAACCTTTACCTCACAATCCAGTGCCTCACACACGTACCCCACACCACTCTCCTGAACTGGGCGAGACATTAACTGACTGTCTCTATCACTGAACCCACACTCTTCTGGGCGGTCCTCACATTCATACACCAGGACTTCAACCACGGGGGAACCCCTCTCCCTGCACCTCTCATCTAGAGTCGGTAGAGTGTCCCTCCCTTCACTAGGACTATGGGCCCCTGCGCTAGTTCCCCAATCCACCTCAGGGACACTGCACATCAATGGAGCTACCTCATATCCTTGAATCCCCTGGTGTAGATCAACCCCCTCCTTCAAGTCAGGTACCACATCTCTGGGTGGGTATACTACACTGTCATCACTATATACCTCAATTTTGCTGCCACCACTGGACCCCACCCTCACTGGGGAATCCAGACAATTAAAACTGCGCTCCAGGGGTAACCTACCCTCTTGAGCTAACTTCTCTTCTTCCGCTATCTGCGCTAGGTGCGCCTCCAGCTGGGCAATCTCTATTTGGAGCCTCTCTAATTTCAGCTGGTTCTCCCTCTCCCTCTGTCTGTCCAACTCCTCTGTGGACCATGAAGGGAATTGGGCACTACCCTGTGCACTAGACTCTGCAAGGGACTCCCCCCATATGAGATGCTCCAGACCAGTTTTTTCCTCCTCTACATACTCTCCAGAGCCACCCTCAGACCAACTACCCTCTTGGTAGGTGTGCTGGGACTCCATGAATCTCCATCTGTCTTGTTGCCAAAGTCTCAGGGATGTCTGCAGGGATAGCTGAGTCTCCTTCCTACTCACTGCTAAGCCCCTCTCCTCACAGAACATCCTTAGCTCCTCTAGACTGTAGGTCAACAGATCCTCTATATAAAAGGTAGGTCTCATTTCAGCAAGACCCATTGTAGCAATAACTGGCAATATCAATCAAAAAAATAGGCTTGCCCGTTGTAACAATCACGGGAAATATCAATAAAAGATAGAAGAAAACTTCTCAAAAAATGTACGCGGGTAAAAAATCACCGGCAATATCAATCACAATATAGGAACCAAAAACTCTCAAATGTATGCGGGTACTATCACCGGCAATATCAATAAACAATAGGCTTGCCCATTGTAACAATCATGGGCAATATCAATAAGAAATAGGCTTGCCCATTGTAACAATCATGGGCAATATCAATAAAAAATATGCTTGCCCATTGTAACAATCACGGGCAATATCAATCAGAAATAGAATCAAAACTCTCAAAAATGTATGCGGTACGTTATGGTCTGCACTCACTAGTAGTGTACACTATAATTACTGTATGCGATCATAAATGCAAGTCCAGATCCTCACCGCTGACCACCAATGTTAGAAATGGGGGTCTCTAGTTGGCAATGGCTGGCCACTGTCCAAGTAGGGACCCTTCTTCCTAAGTCAGAGTGAGAGGGCTACTCTCCTTGATACCCCTGCTCAACCCTGTGGTAACGTAGCACGAGCAGGTAGGCTTATCTCAGAGGCAGTGTGTGAAGCATTTATGACCATACACAGTAACACAGTGAGGAACACTACAAAGGGACACCACACAAGTAGTTATAAAACATAAGTATCTTTATATATATATATGTAGACTTATCACAAGACCAATAACTGTAAAAGCCACACTACTGTCAAAAATAGGATTGCTGTTGAAAGGCTGTCAAAAATAGTTCAAAGGTTGCAGAAATAAAGTTCAAAATTCAAAGCAGTGGTCTCTGCGACCCTTTCTCCCACAAAGTACCTGAATTTAGTAGCAAAACCAACAAAAATGTCGCAAAGAAGTGTTAGCGATGAGTTTCCTCATGCGAGGCCGGCGATGCGTTAAAATCCTTGCCGCAAGGGAGGATGATGCGCCGATCTGCTGATGCGTGCGGAGACGATGCGACAAACTTCTTCACGCTAGGCCGCCGATGCGCTGAGGCCTTGCCGCGAGGGCAAAGACGATGCGATGATCCTGTTGCGTGTGCGATTGTGTTGCGATGTGAAGAAATGGCGCTCCACAAGGGAGCGACGAAATCCGGTGCGATGCGATCAAAATGGCGGACGCACGGCGTCCGCAAAGCGATGTCTTGAAGCGATGATTTCTTTGGGGGTTGCGAGCGCTCGGCGACAGCAGCGCGATGATTTTTCCTGCGCGTCTCAGCTGCAGCGGCTCGCAAAGGGGCGTTAGCAATGGTTTCGTGTTGCGAGCACCCAGCGGCAGCAGCGCAATGATTTTTCCAGCGCTCTCGGCTGCAGCGGCTCGCAAACGTGCGTTAGCGACGATTTCCAGCACTCTTTTCTCTGAAGCAAACTAGAGGCCCTGGAACTCACAGGAGCCTCATCAGCAGATAGCAATCCTCGCAGGGAGGAAGCAGGAGGTTAGTGGTGGAGTCTGATGTGCCTGGGACTCCAGCAGGAGGCTAGCTCTCTTTCTAGCCCTTGGGTAATTGCTGTCACAAAAATAAAAGTTCTATCAAAAAGTCCTTTTCCTCTTCTTCAAAGTCCAGTGGTCACTGCTGCAGGCCAGTGCAAGAAACAACACACAAGCACAAGGACAGCCACTTCCTGCAGATTCCTCCAGTGGCACGGACAGAGGTTCCTCTTCAGATCCAGGAGCAATACAAATTGTAGGGGTTTGAGCACAGATATTTATACCCCAAAAGTCTTTGTTTTTAGAAGCTACATGTCACTGAACCCAGCCAGAACCAGTTCTGCTCAGTCCTGGAGCACTTTGTTTACCAGGCTGCATCCTTCCTTTCAGAAAGAGGGGGTCTGCTATCAGACGCACAGTAGGAGGTGGAGCCAGCATTCACCTTGCCAGGCACAGCCCTATTCAGGTCAAGGAACTACCCCTCCCCATACTCTAAATGCAGATCTCTCTATTCAACCCAGGTCTGACTCAGCCTGCCCTGTCCCTCCAAAACCAGACAGTCAATACACATAATAGCAGAGCACACTGGAAGGCTTAGGCAAGAAAATACCTACTTTCTAAAAGTGGTATTTTCAAACACAGAATATAAAAATAAACTTCACTAAAAGATGTATTTTAATATTCTGAGTTCAGGCATACTAAATTTGTTTTTCTACCATGTTCCTGGGGTCAGTTAGGACTATAGCATGTAATAGTCAAACTGCCCATTCTGGCCTATGAGGAACAGGTAGCCTTACAGTAGTGAAAAACGAAATTGGGTGTAATTCACTACCAGGACATGCTACACACACCAAGGCATGTCCTACCTTACACATACAATGCACCCTACCATAGGGGTGACTTACATGATGCCAAGGGAAGGTTCAGGGGCTGGGAAGTGGGTGCACTTCACAGCCAAGATGGCAGTTCTGGACTGCACACAGACTCTGCAGTGGCAGGTCTGAGACACACTTTACAAGCTGCTTCTGTGGGTGGCGCAAACCAGCGCTGCATGCCCACCAGCAGCATTTGGGTTACCAGCCCTGGGCACACACAGGCCACTCTACTAGGGACTTACAGATAAACCAAATAAGCCAATCATGGATGTACCAATTCACATAGACATATTTACAAAGGGAGAGCATATGCACTTTACCACTGAACAGCAGTGGTAAAGTGCCCAGAGTCATAAAACCAACAAAAACAGGTCAGCAAAAATACAGGAGGCAGGCAAAAAGTTTAGGGGTGACCCTGCAAAAAGGGCCATTTCCAACAGTCATTCTCCAAACAAGGGCAAGAGACGGCACAGAAAATGAAAAGTCTTGTGCACACACAGGAGGCAAAGGAAACAACGTGAAGATATCCTCCCACGATGGTATTCCTGTCAGCCTGAATACTTCAATAACGTGAAAAAAACGTGGTTGGCAAATTCGAGGGCAGAACACTACGAAACACATGGGGAATGTCCAACCCCAAAATGGCAGCGCGCTGTATCACGCTGCGCCGGGTGGCTCCCGGCATCAGCGTGCACCAAAACGACTTTGAGGATCGCCAGAGCTGAAAAGAATGCTTCCGTCACAGCAGCTGGATAGGGCTCTGCACAGCAAAAACAGCACGAGACAAGGAACGTTCTCTAAGGTAAGCGCGTGTAATCTCGAACTACTCCCTTTTAAACTTTTGAAAAATAACAGTTGGATAAGATTGGAGACATGAGGTCTCAACGTAGCTCAGCAAACAAAGACAACAAAGTCTCACCTCGATTGGCACACACAGCGAGAGTTGTCTATATCAAGCCCCGCCGAGCACGAAAAACACCTCCTCTGTTTGGCCCCAAACATCTCTTCAGATCAACTTGCCATAAGCCAGGCACAGCTAGGAAACACACCCTGTAGCTTGTGTAAAGGTTTCCAAAAGTCGATTTGGTTTTCTTTTCTTGTACAATCATGTTTTTGAACAAATCTCCATGTGCAGAGACCATCGCTCCAGTGCAGTGCCTTGTTGGTACGCTGTAAATGACAGGACCACTAGAACCAGTCCAATAGCATCAGCAGCTTGAATAAGTGAGTCCACAAGTAGAATGTCCATGAAGCTTACCCTCACTGAAGGCGCAGCACAAGTAGATGTGGTCCATGAGACAGAACACAGCACGCTTGAACAGGGCCTGTCCGATGTATTGACACTGGTGGGGATACGAGGCGTGCAGTTCCAGTTCCAGTTACTTTTTTCCTTGAGTTTAGATTTCATGTTGCTATGCTTTGCACGCGTGGGTTCGGATCCCATCCTCGTCGCCAATAAAATGTAGTAACGAGGTCCAGACGTGTAGAGGATCTTCAGATGTTTATTTGTAGATAGTTACAGGTCATGCAGTTAAGTCCAGTACAAAACCCCACCAGGAGCAGCCAGCATGCTGCTCAGCCCTTCTCAACTGACATCTCTGACTCCCAACATTCTGTAACACATCATCCATGGAACATTCCACTGGCAGAGCATGAGGTGACATGAATAACCTCAAAGCCAGGATACTACAGGTTCCTAGAGACATTTTCCCCGGAGTGAAAGAAGACCTGGTCATCTTGCCTGTCCGGTTTTTAGGTCTCAACTACGCAGCGCGCATGCGCTGCATAGGAGGGCCTTTAGCCGTCGCTCTTCACTTTTTCAAGCACTGCACTCGTGCTTGTGGCGGCATCCACCTTGCGGGAGCGAGCAGGGGCGCGCCACAAGCACAAGTGCAGTGGTTGAAAAGTGAAGATTCTCCCAAGCGCGCGCGCACCACTCACGGGCTCACCTCCTGCTCCCCCTCTCTCTCACAACAATTAACTTTCGCGGCCGCGGGGCCGCGTTTGTGTTTTAGCGCTTGTTTTCATAACTTTCTGTCCTCTTTTGCATAAAATGTAGGCCCTTGCTGATTTTGGCATGACAACGCTTGCTTGCCTTTTTGTTTTTAATTATCTTAGGTATTCCTTCTGTTTGTTAGGGCTTGGATTTTGTGGTTGTCCTTTGTCCGGTGACCCCCTTTGTGTCTGCTCCCAGGTGCTTCAGAAACAGCGCAGCTGAACCCAAACCATCCACTCTGTGTATGTGTAGAAGCATTAAAAGAAGCAAATTTAAGAGAGATTCCTGCCTTTAAGAGTGGTATCAAGCTGTGCCAACTAGGAAGTGGCACTGGTGGTCACCCTTGTCTTCAGTAGCACTCAGAAATGAGAATTGCCTATTGTCCCAACACATAGTATCTGTACTTGGTATATGCTGACGTAAGGAGCCCTGTAAAAATCAAACACTGATTATTTGAAGAATTGGTGTTTGTTAAGCAAACACCCTTAAAGAATTATATGTGTAGTCATCCTCGAACCCGCATATCTCCAGGGCTGTGATCTCTGTTCTGGCAGCCATCCCAGGGTGGGTTAAGGAACCCTGGTAGATTTGGCCTGGATGGCAAATAACTGGAAAATCTTCGTGACTAACTGCTTTAAAAGCTATTTACTATTCTTGTTAAGGCTTAACAGGCACATGGGCGTATCACTCATAAAATCTAGCGTGAAAGAAATGTGACTTTCATTCAGGATGCTTTTTTGCAGCATAAATAGCCAAGCCACCGTTTTCTTTGTGTTTGCTTCACCGACTCTCCGAGAAGTTGATGCTCTGGTTTTTTCCTCCCTACTTTTCGGAATTTATGCGTAGCTGGCATTCGACGTACTACACTGACACGGGCTGAGCAGAAGCGCGTGATGTAAGGTGCCACGGGCTGAAGACATGTATGTCCCGGGCTATGCAGAAAGTTCTGCAGATGCCAATTAGCAGCGCACTCCTGCTGTGATGTGAAACGAGGGCTGGGGTTTAGCTGAGGGAATACTGCTCTCAGCTGCTTGCTCAGCAGAATGAATGCATCTGTCACTGGCTTGTCTGCAGCTCTGTGATCCCCACCCTCTCTGGAACCTCTGCCTGATGTTTGTCTGTGTTACACTTGAATGAGCTCGATTCGCAGTTTACAGGCCTGTCCATTTCGGAGGCACGCACATGGCTCACGTATCATTAGTAGGATAAAACTTATGAAAAAAAGCTGTGAGTTATTCCTCCTGATTATTAAGTTTTTCCCATAATTTTCTTTGCCTGCTATTGTATAAAAGTGAGAGAGAGAGTGTGTGTGTGTTTGTGTATGTGTGTAGATATATATATAAAAAATCTCTTCTGTGGGTCTTTTAACGTCGCTCTCATAGCCTCGCCACGTGCTATATGATTAGGTGGTTTGCAGAATCGTTGTTTATTGTTGTCCAGATTTTGTCAATGGAAGTCACTGATATTACAATAATGTAAATCACATGCCCCCAAACCCAACTTTTTTGTTTGTTTACATTTTTAGTTTTGGCATAGTGATGCTTTAGTCAGAATCAAAAAGAACACTATTGAATTGATATTGCATGGGCGGACACTGAGGTGTACAAAGAAAGAAAATACAAAAGCTTCAGTGTTGACATTAAAGAACAAGCATCAGCATAGCCAATAGGTCTCGCTTTTGGGACCTTATAATTATTTCGTTATGCAGCACAATATCCTTGGTGCAACAACATTAACTGTTGCATGGTTAAACACTTATAAGGTCCCAAAGGCGAGACCTATTGGCTATGCCAATGCTTGTTCTCTCTCTTGTCATCCCATTCCCCCTTGCCCCCTGGGGGCTTCCAGACAGGCAGAAAATGCTAAATTGCTGCCTTTTGTCAGCTCCCAGAGGGATTGGAAAACTGTCGTCGCCAGGCAGAGAAAAAGGAGTACAGTTGAGTGGCTGAATCTAACAGGTGTGGCTAGCTTACTGGGGTGTACACCTCCTGAATAACTAATTTTCTCGCCTTCCGGGTGCAATTGTGCCTGGGGGAAGGCTATTTCCTCCTTTGGGAGGCAGCCTGGTTTCATATCACAGGCAGTGCAGCCTTTGAAGCTCACCGCCTTGATGTGCCACTTCACTAGCCAGCCTGTCAGGGAGGGAGGTGTGACCTCCTTTCTGTTCAGGCCTTTGTTTCTGACTCCTGGGGGAGTTCACATTTTATGTTCACTTCTTTCAGTGTGTGCTGTCTGTTGTTGCTTTCCCACATGCACGTCACTAATTAAATGGCGGATATCATCTGTGCTGGGATTCACTGGACACACGTCTGCTTTCCAGTGTATGGCAATTGGGATTCTATGAGGCTTCCTGGTGAACTTTCGGTGAGTTTTGTCTGTCGAGATAAAAGTCTGGAATCCCCGGGGTATGGTCAATATGTGGGCACTAACTCCATCACGCCTTTTGACTTATGAAATTACCGTCTGGCTACCGCATGGCTACCGTAAGCTCAGCAAACATTGCCTCATGTAGTGTTTTAAGTTTTTTGCATATTGGGGGTTTCGTTAGGCGGCAACGAAGACTTTTCATCACCGGCATGCCTTTTGTTTCTTTTTTGATCCGCAGCTATTCTATTGTGGTCGGTTTCCAAGATTTTAATGAGTTGGTGTGTCATGTGTCTTTTATGATATTCCAAAGGTATGGCTTCTGACCTCTTATGTAATATTTGTGATTGAGGGTTGACACACTGGTAACCTCCAATGTTCGAGAGCCTATGCTATTTTTTTGACACTTCTAAGGAGCTAAATTGACGGACGCCATGTACATGGCACCTTTTGGGCATGATGGATTAAACCCAGATCCTTGTGACTGGGGGTGAATGTTTGCATTGTCCAGTATTCCGTCCATCAATTGTTTCTTTTACCTTTTGGGCATTGCCTTCTGCACATATGATGGTGATAGCATGGTTCCCTTTTTGTTTTGCCATTTTTCATACCAGCATGGGTGCATGTTGGGATTTGTTGTTTTCCTGTTAGCTACTGACTCACACATGCTGTTACCTGTATACGTGTTTTTTTTCCAATATGAGTTTATATGTAATGTCTATACTACAGCATGCACATAGTGTGCTGATGGACCATTAGGCTGTTTAATTCACTGCTGTCAGTACTCTTGCCAAGTTGACAGCTTTGTGCATATGCTGGAATACGATGTGTTTGATCTTCCTTTCCTTCTTTGTCTGTTATTTGTAATTGCACCTATGAAGTCATTTAAGATATGTAACCAGTGATTCTTTTAAATTGTAGTTACAGCTGCCAAAGGGTGATTCTCACTCGAATTGCATTGGGTTATTTGAGCAACATTGATGAAAACTTATTTCCTCGTTAAGGATGCTACGTTCTTGTGACCAGCAAATGTGATGCAACATTTGTAAACTATGCATCTATCCTACAAGCAGCTTAATAAACCTCAGTTAATTGCATATCAAAACATTGGTTATTGTTTTGTAGTTTTGTGAAACTGATAAAAATTTGTGTACTTGGAAGTCTTAGGGAATTACTGTGCGTGCTGTATCTAGGACACTGAGGTTATCTAGTTTTCTTATAAATCAATTCACGGGGTTGGGCAGGGGCTGCTCCAGCACTGCACGCTGAGTTCTTATAAATTTGCATGGGCAGGTTAATATTTGTTTATTTGAGTGCATCACAACCATTTTGTCTATTGCTATTTATGGATTACCATTTCACTGCTTTTTCTCTTCATTTGCATTGGATTTGTAACACTTTTCTTTTTGCTCCTAAATGGACATTATCTCCTAGAATTATCTGCTGTTAAACTGGTACCTGAGGTCTTGAAGCCTCATTCTTCTTTACATAAGGTGTGAAGAGACCTGTCCCTTTTGAACATTTCTGCATTTTCTGTCCTGGATGGAATTGTTTGGGATAAGGTCCAATTTTAATATTTTTGGTCCTATAGAAACAATAAAAAGTCCTTATGTATTTAAAATTTTAAAGGATTACGTTATCAGTCCTGGTAGTAATTCTGAACACCGGGATGTTACTATTGTAAAAAGCATTCTTTCTGAACTAGAATCTTATACAGAGTTCAAAATTTAACACATACCTACATTCACTAAGCAGACCTTTATTTACACAGAGCTAGTACTCCATGTGCAGTTTTCAATTGCACACAATGGGAACATTGATCGGCATTAACAGTGGGTAGTTCAAAAACATACTTGCAAAAGTTTGCATATTTTTCTGCTAACAACCCTTTAGATCCATTATCTTATTAGTATAGGCTTACCCATCCCCAGCAAAGAAAAATATGCTGATCCAAACAAAGTTAATCTATTCAGATTCATTCACTGCTCAGCTGGCCATACAAGGCTATGGATTTTGTAAAGAAAACATTGACTTAAAATCAATTTGGGGAATAAGCAACTGCAAGTTCATGGCAATTATGCCTTGTTTAGAGCTAGTGTAATCCCTAGACAGGTGATGTTTCTGAACAAGACAGTGTAGCAAACTACCTGCCTGGGTTTTGCAAAATTTAGGACTTGAATGCACCAAACATTCCCTCCATTACACGTTTTGACAATTGGCAACACTTTGAAAATTACACACAAGAACAGCTCAATAACATGATACAGAATGATACATATACTTGTTCACTTTCAGGTTCAAATGGGTGGTAGTGTGGCCAGTCAACACTAATGGTTGTCATTCATGTGTTTTAAAAACCTCAACAGATTTTAAAGCAAGCAGCTCTGACCTCCGGTATGTGCAAACACAACATTCAGGAGTGGTTACAACCTACATTGTAGGGAAGTTATGCTTGCAATGGTTACAACATTCCTATTTATATGCAGTTAAGGAACATTTACCTCTCTTTCTGATGACATGGATTTACAAGATTTCTTGCTGGGCCCTAAATCACCACATTCTAAAAAGTTTTCTATACACCATTAACAATGACATTTGGAAAGTTTCCCAACAGGAAGATACGGAAATTCTTAGAGAAAGTGACAGGGCAAATTTGGAAAAGATTTTAGCTGTTTTGGATAATGGCTTGACCACAGTGTCAACGTGCCTTTATTCTTTAAATAATATTGTAATATCTGCATTCAATATAATAGAGAATGAGATGTCCCTCCACAGGCACGGACAAAGTCAGCAAAGATCGATTATGCAATTGAGTTGAACATTGCAGATTTTAAAATCAAATTGCATGCCATGGAAATATCTGAATGTGGCTGATTTATTTTTGCCTTACAATTTAACATGTTTACAGAAAATTATGGTGAAAAAATATGTAACTTACACAATGTTAAGTATTGAGCATTTTGAGAAATTGCCCTTCACAGTAGCGGAAAGACCATCATCCCTATGGCGTATACATTGATTCATTTCATTACAAATTTCAATGTTTCATTTTACATCTTGTCTGAAACACTTTTAAGTATGCAGATATGAGGAGTCAGTGGAGACATTTGTTCATGAAATGTGGGTATTGCCTTTTGAGTCAAGATTGAGCCCAAATTGAGTCCAGATTGAGTTGAAGTTGAGTTGGAGTTGGAGTCAGAGTCAGAGTCAGGGTCAGGTCAAGTTGAGTCAAAGACCGGTCGGTGCACAGCCAAGAGGTCGTTAGTAGCCGGCCGTGCGCTACATTCCTGCCCTCCCCTCCTTAGACACACTCTGTCTGGCACACTCTGTTTGGGCTTCTCTTGGGCCTCTCTTGGGCTGTTTGGCCACTTGGGTTCTTGGGGTCTTAGGCTCTTTGGCTCTTGGATGAGCAGGGCTCACGGATAGCCCACAAGCTGACCCAACCTAGTCGGGCCACCTCCGTGGGCTATCCGGGCACGCATTCTGCGACCACCCCTAACGGTGGTCGCGCTCGCTGCCGCGTTTTCTATTGAATATCTGTTGGTTCCCGTTAGTTTCTGCTGTTTGTGCTGTTTGAGCTTTTGTTTGTTTTGTGTTCTTTTGGCGGGTTTTGGTGGTTCTGGCTTTTTTTGCTGTTCTTTGGCTGTTTATGGCTGTTTGGCTGTATTGGCTGTATTGGCTGATCTCCGTCCCGGAGGTCCCGGAGGCCCTGGTGGTGGTCTCCAGGCAATCGCTGGCAATCGCTGGCTGGTTGGCTGGGCTGGCTGGGCTATGGGTTTGTCGCTGCTGCTGGGGGAGCGGGGGAGGAGGAGCGGGAGAGCAGGGGAGCAGGGGGTGGGGGAGCGGAATGCCGACCGCTGCTGCCGGTAGCTCGACTTAGCTCACCTCCGCCTCTGCCTCTCCATCTGCTTACGCCCGCTGTTGGCACCCGCTTTGCTCTGCCCTCCTCGCGCCCTCCTCACGTCCTCGCCGCTATCCACAGCCACAGTGGGACGATGCGGCGGAATCTGCCGATTCTGGCCTCAAGCCTCAGTCCTCGGAACCGGCTTGCCCACAACCAGTCCTCCTACCGCCTGCCGCTGCTCTCCTCTGCAACCACTGCTCACTGGGCTGCCTGGCTTCCTGTAAGCTGCCTGCCTTCCTGCTCCTGCTCCCGGCTTCCGTGATCCGCCGAACTCTCAAGAAAGGAATTCGTTCAGGAATGTATCTTAAGATCCAGATCGTCTGCCACCTTCTAGCCTGTAGCTCGAATCGAAACTTGCGGGTATATCCTGTCTTTAAATGGGATTACTCCTAGATAGTGCTCTGCAAGACGAGGAGAAGAAAGTCAAACACGGCTGCCTTTAGGACCAGGAAGGGCATTCAGGGGAATAAGCATAGACTGTTCCAATATTTCGAATTCAAGTGGGAACCCAGGTTACATACATAAGACCGTAGCTAGTACAAGCAGGGGGTGCTTCTCGCTTGCAATGCCAGGGGTTGCACAGAAGGGGGGTACTTTGGTTGTCTCTTTCTCCCCCTCCCTTTTCCAATCCCAGCAACAAAGCAAATATGGCCGGCCCTAGGACCAAGGGGAGGGCTCCAGAAGCACAGGAAGAGGAGAGTATTGCCTTTTGATTACAGGTGTCTGAGTGGAGAAACTGAAGTTTTTCTTGGTGGAAATAAATGTGAAACTTTGTTTGGCCATTCATTAGTCTACAAAGAGGTGACACTTTATGGCACGTTTAATGCGTCCAAGGCCAATTCAGCGTGTTAAACTGAGGGTGTCCCAGCTATCTTAATTTGCCCAGTATTCAGATTACTTTGAAATGGAAGTTATTTGATTCTGAACTACCAAGGTTGTTGTGTAATGAAACCGGGAGTTCCATATGTGGTAATGGTTTCCAGGGTCGTGATCTGTTGTACTAATGTGTTACTTACACCTGCACACACAGTCAGGAAAGTTACCGTATGGCCTTCAGTTGCTATTTTTAACTTTAACTTTGATAAGTTAAGTTGACTGAAAGCCTTATTGTTTAAAAAGGATGTTGCCTTAACATCGGTTGTATTATGTCACAACGCATGCTTTTACCCCGCATGCCGTTGCAACGCAATTTTTTACTGCGACTTGCTGTCGGGAGTGTGCTGGAGTTTGGAATAGTATAATTTACTATTCCAACTCCAGTCTGTGCGAGAGTAGAGAAGGTGTTGGAGTTAAATCCAACACCTTATACCCCCTACAGCAAGCCATTTTCGTTTTAATGGCATGCGGGGTAAAAGCATGCGTTGTAATGCATGCATTGTAACGGTTGTTTCACCTTAACATCTGCAAGAGAGACATTTGATATCCAAGTTGCGAAGTCTTCCTCCGAAATACAATCACTCCTGCGCACAAACTTGAAGCAACATTTTTATGAACTTGTGCACCACATATTTAATGCTTCTAATACCACAGGAGTGGTACACTTTTTAAAAACAATTGGGTCTGGCTTTGTTAGCACGCTCCAGACTGTATTCGGAGTGATTCCATCCTTTATACACTGTTTGGTTTACAGTGTATTTGGAGTCATACTGCTAGTATTATGCCTGTTTGTCGGGATTATTTTTTAATTTTTTTTTTTATTGTGTTGCAATTTTTTATTGTATGAAAGGGTCATAAAAACAAAATATACATCAGGAAGAATCAGCACCTTCTGACTAAATACAATAGCCAGTAACAATAATAGTATGAAAACCTGTGTGACAATTGCATCTTAGAAGTACAAAAAAGTATATAGCGAATGGGGGGGTGGCGGGGGAAGTTGGGGATAAGGAGAAGCTACTTGTCCTATGCGTGGGGTATGCGAGTGTGGAGCAGGTGGGCTGAGCGATCACACGTTTCTTATTCGTTAAGGTACCCGCCATCT
Organism: Calotriton arnoldi; assembly: GCA_963921515.1. Lineage (NCBI taxonomy): Eukaryota > Metazoa > Chordata > Amphibia > Caudata > Salamandridae > Calotriton > Calotriton arnoldi. The sequence continues at coordinate 253,300 of CAWUFW010006463.1, forward strand.
TTTTGATGGCACTGATATCCATAGGTGAGAAAGTACAGAACGCGGATGATCCAACAGTTTCCCCATGTATGGGGTGTCGCTAAAAATCTGGCCAGCATTCCCCCTGGGGCAGACCGCACGTCACAGTGCACCTTCAAGAATATCCCAGGTGGCAACTGGACCTTGTCCAGAGATCGAGGAGGGGGGGCGGGAATGTCCCTGGGAGTGTAAACATACACATAGCGTGCCACGGGAGCGGTGGTGATGTTGTTGGGTTTGTGACTGGGTTCGTCTAGAGGTGTAGCAGGACATTTGCGCAATGCAAGTGATGGTATACGTGTATGGCGGGAGCGAGCGGTCCATGATGGAAGATGATGGAAGGTATCCTGCTCTTCCCTGTCCTCTATTCTTGGTGTGAGGGTGCACATTTGCCAGAGTAGGGGCAGACTACCAAGGGGGGACAGCGGGAATATGGGTAAGAGTGGCATGGGTTGTGATATTGTCCGGTAGTGTCGTTGGGTCCCCCGCAAATTCCTAAGTGTAAACAGGGGACCATTGACCAAAGATCTGCAGGGCAATTCCCTTGCGGTGCTGCGTAGCACTGCGTAGTGGTGCGGTGCCAGGGAGTGTGGTGGGGAAGCGGGTATGGGGGAGGGAAGCACGATTTGTTGGGATTTTGCTCCTATTTTTGTTGTTCCGTAATGGATGTTCCACCTGTAGGCCAAATGGTGATGTAAGTACCACATGTCCTGCTGTGTTGTGAATGCACTGAAGTGTCTTTACTTCAGGAACTGATTAACAACTGGTCCTCGACCTTTCAATCTCTATGGTTACACTGCGTACAGCCTGTTTTCCACTGTCTGCTGTGCACTTTCAAGTGTGCACTAGATCAATGTCTTGCAATGCAACTGGTTCAATCTACGGATATGGATTTGCAGATGTGTCCGATAAGGGCTCATCTTAAGTGCTGTCCTATGAGACTACCTTTGCTACAGGATGCTTACTATGAGCCATTACTGGATGCTTCGGCTCCTGGATTCCTGGATTCTGGCTCCTCCACTGCAGATACACTGCCTGCTGGCACACCCTAAACATCTGCTGATTGGGCTGGATAGGACCATGTTTGTTCTTTGGAACTTGCAGTCCGGGCTACTGTGTAATCACCGGCTGCAGAAGCGGATCCCTTTCTGGAGCTTATTGGCTCTCTGAACATGGAAAACATTTCAGAAGCCTCCTAAATTTTAATTCAGCACTTTGTTTTTATTTCAAATTGAACTTGTATTCATTTGTATTAATTGTGTGCTTTTAATTGACATTTTATACAGTATAGCTTTGATTCGCCTTTATTATTAAAGTGTTTTTTAGATTCATTTGATATCATTTGATTTATATTTTATGTTGATATTTTAAATTAGCTTTTGAGAAATTAGGTTGAAGCAGAGTCTCCCTTGGGCCAAGGAGTGGGTGTTGTAAGGTTCAACAGGGCTTGCGCATAAAGTCTCAATTTTAAACCGCACATTTAAACTTGACATGTTTTTCTGATGGTGGCTTTCTACATGCTTTGCATGTATATGATTGCATACTTACAAATTATTCTGCATGCAGTACATTTCCTAGTAGGTATATTATCAAGTCGCCAGTGCACTCCGTCCAAGGCTAGGAACATTGAATGTGATGCCCTTGCATTTTGTGCCCGGTTAGAGACAGCTTTGGGTCTCAACATCATCTCTGCACCTTTGACACAGTGTGATTGAAACAGCACTTTTATTATATGAACTGCCTCTGTAAAACATTTCAGTAGAGAAGCCCTTCTACTGCTGGGATTGTCCTGGAACACTGTGACTGAGATGCAGCCCTGCTGACTCTAACCTTTATACTTTAAAGGACAGCAGCCTGTTCTACACCAGAACAGCTTCCAGATACATCAAACACATGTATGGGTGATCTGGTAGAGGGTATTCCCACTATGCTCTTGTTAGTGTAGGTAGAATTAGATAGGAGTATACATATAAATATATGCATATTTTTATTTTATCACATAATACTGTTATAATGGTTGAACTTTTTATCTTTTTCACCACTCTTGTAATGCTGGCAACAATGCTATGTTTCATTCTGCTAATAATTTCAGCTCATGTTTTTTACACAAGAATACAATTGCTTCGATAAATGTTTGGCAAGCCAATTTATACTTTCTTGTGCCTCCCTTGGGAAGGCCTAAGTAACAACAAAAGGGAAAGATCTGTTGCCACGATTTTCTTGGGGAATTTGAGTGGTCATGTTCTGATGTTGCAGATACCTTCTATTACCCTGGAATGGTTAGGGGTTCAAACAGTGCACTGTGTGCTAGCTAGGAAATAGGCAAACGTACTCTAATGATATGTGCAGACTCTGTCCCCATATTCTGATGGTTATGTTGTCCAGATACATAGTCCTGCTTAATTCATCGGCCTGTATGACAAATGGAGGCGTTAAATGTTGCTGCACAATGCCACACTTGTTCCATGTCTTTGAAGGAAGCTTGCACTAACTGGCCATGCAGCAACATACTTGTTTCATGACTTTGAAGGAAGCTTGCACCGACTGACACTGCAGTACCGCCCGTGTTCCATGTCTTTCAGGGAAGAATTAGATGCTCTTGACTAGTGCTTTATGTCTTTTGCGAGTGAACTAAGGAACCCCTGCACACCTGCTTCCTGTGTTCTATCTAATTCTGCGTGTTTCAGGTCTAACCAAAAGACTGGTTTAGCAGTCTCCCCATCCTCATGTTTTCTCAAAAATACTGCATAATCTTACTTAGCAAAAATAGGCTTTATATAAGCCCACTTCAGCTATTCATAATTCACAGTATATTTCACATATTGGTTCAGCACTTCAGAACAGCATACATAGAATTGGACAGTGGATCAGCTCTCTTCAGCCATTGGCTTTGTTGTCATATTTTGGGCTTTACCTAGTAGACAAGCACTTGTCTTTAAGATGCCAGGTAGTGTGTCTAACAGTACTTTGTCTGCTTACTCTGTGTTACTCTGGACCTCAGGAGATATTTCCTTTAGTTCATTTCCCAGCAGCGCTAATGCAAATGCAGACTAGTACTAATTGAGAATACCAGAGGCTCAGCTGCCAGTGGACCATAACTTTCTTATGCAGAGCACCGGCAAAGCATCATTGCTACAAGCTTCAAAAGCATGCCACCATCTGGAAACAGTATTCTGCATACTCTGTCATTTTCAACTGTTCCATGATGAAAGACCAGTGGGAAGCTTACTTTTAAATCTTTTTTATTGAAGCACTTGTCCCCCACATGTGTAACATCTTTCCCAGCCCTGGGGCATGAAAATGAAAAAATAAGCAACACGTGAGCTGTAGTCAAATGTTTCTATATTCCTCAGCATGCACTCATACACTGCACATTCTCTCATACTCAACATTAACCACACCTTAATACCTCCCCACATATCACATAGTTCCTGTTTAGAGTTCATCCCAGAACCATGAGGGTCCTAGTGTGTATAATATCAATATGCTACATCTCCCCCTTTGGTAAATATAAAGTCGGGAACATCCCAAAAATCACGCTTCTTCAATCAATCGGCGAGGCGCTCGCACTTGTCAGCCGAATCGGGTGATATGAGGTGATCAAGGTACACCCTGATGGGACAGCGGTGACATAGACTCAAGTGCTCGAGCTTGACCTGCTGGCTGAGTGACTTTACACATGGTTTCAGGAGTTGACAACTGTTCAGGTAAGTCTCGGAAGTGTGATGTGTCCTAAGTTATGAATTGTCCAGGATGACATGCTGTCACCATTGATCCTTTTCATGTCACAACCTGCAGGGGATCAGTGGCAAATGGAGTGTCCATTTTCCATCTTCATTTCTGTCTAATCAGTACCCAGTCTCTGTTATCAAAAACTGTCTCTTCAGCATGTTGACGCTGATCTGCTTACCTTGTAATTTCCCTTTTCTGAGCTGTGTTAGTGTTTCGAACCTTGTCAGTGTTCACTGATCGATCTGGAGTCCATTGTGGAAATTTTGTTATGATGGCTGTAGGAAAGTGACCCTTTTTGACAAGGTCACACCCACTTTTTGCTTGGTATATGATGTGATTTTAACAGGAAGTGCACTGGGTTCCTGCTAACCAGGTCCCCAGTGCCAGATTTCTTTCCCAAAATTGTGCAATTGTTTAGCAGCCTCTGTAGGACCCTAGTGAACGGTACTCCTGGTACCTAGAGCCTAAGGTACTAAAGAGGGTCCCTAAGGGCTGCAGCTCGAATTGTGCCACTCTTAGGGACCCCTCATCAAACTCATGCAAGACTGCCATTGCAGGCTGCATGTTTTGATGTAGACAAATTTGAAAAAACGACACGACAAACATCTCTGTGTGCCATGTCCCCTAACACTGCATGCAGTATTTGTAAGTCACCCCTACAGCAGGCCTTACAGCCCTAAGACCGGGTTCATTATATTACATGTGAGGACATATCTGCATGAGCAGGTATGCCCCTATGCTGGTCAGTTCCATTACTGCCAGTATCAGTGATCAAGGAAGCCATTTTACAAGCATGTGCTGGACACTGGTGAACACGAGTTCCCCAGCTACATGATGGCTTCACTGAAGATAGGGATGTTTGGTATCAAACATCTCGTATTAATACACTCCCACTGATTCCAGTGTTGGATTTATTAATACTTGCACACAGAGGGCACCTTAGTGGAGCCCCCTGAAAACCTATCAGTTATTGGTGTGCTCATTGACTGGGTTTCATCAGCCTGCCACCAGAGACAAGTTTCTGACCCCCAAGGGTGAGGGCCTTTGCTCTCAGAAGGCCAGAGACAAAGCCTGCTTGGGCAGAGGGTGTTTTTCACCCCCTCCCACAGGATGACCTGCAGATTGGCATTCCAAGGCAGGGGAGCTATAAAGAGTCAACCGCCTTTGGTATGCAAATCTGGCTTCCCTAAGAGGAGAGGATGCTGACCCCCTTTGTCCAGAGCCCTTTGGCACCTGGACAGGCAAGCAAATTAATTAGTCAAGATAGGTGTGTCCACCCTCAGGCTAGTACCACTGCTAAGGTGGGCTACCTGAAGTGGAGGTGACTTTAAAGTTAGCCATCTTGGTGATGGCAAACTTAGGAATTCTGGGACAGAGTTATGCCCACTTCCCAATGGAAATTGTCATATAGGGGGCATAGTGGCCACAGGGGTAAGTAGCCTACACTACCCTAACATCTCTAAATTGAGTATTTAGGGGAGCCCTGGAACCAGAGAGGCAGATCCTGATGACCTACAAAGAAGAACACTTAAGAGCCGTGAAAGCAAAGATCGAAGAAGAGCAACTGCTGGCCTGTCAGCTCCTCCACGTCGAATTGTGCCAAAGTCGACTTGTCCTCCAAGCTGTTAAGCCTTCAAAACATAGGAGGACTGCCTGCCTTCAATAAAGGCTCAAGGACTCCTGGACTCCATCATCCTGCGGGCACCCCAAAAAGAACTGTGAGGACTATAGACCCGCAAAAACCTGTCGCTGCCAAGTACCACAGCACCCCAGCCTGAGTCAAAGTGGGCCAACGGTGTCAGAGTGGTCCCCAAGCCCTCAAGAGACAGAGTACACCTTGGCTTCACCCCTCATGAACTCCCTGATGCTGCCTGCAGCCTCTCTTTGCAGGCCCCTCTACCATGAGTGCTCCCAAATGAAGAAACTCGACACCTCCAACACCCTCTGCATGTGGCTGCTCCGGCCTGAGGAGAAGAGGCCCACTGGTGTCCTCACATCCTGTAGCATGGCAAGACTCGAGCCCACTTGTGGGTTCGGCCCAAGTGGCCTCCTAGTCCAAACCTGCATCCTCTCATCCTCTGTTCATGAAGACAGTACCCCATTGACTTGTATTGGGCACCCAACGTTGCACTGCACCCTGCTCCCTAGTGCCACTGGAGGTGACCTGCTAGTGCTGCCTTGGACCTTGCCCTATACTAGGCCTGGGCTCTGAACTCCACTCCGTTCGTGGAGTTTGTGGAGTATTCTGCACTCCGCGCTCCGCAAAGCTCGCACAGTGCAGAAAACTCCACTCTGCGTAGTGCAGTAGCGGTTTTTCCTCGCTCGCGCTTGGCAACGGTAAGTTGGCAAGCTCGAGCTGTCACTCGGGTAGAATTTCTACTTGAGCGGCAGGAAGGTCAGCATGAACGGCAGTTGGCACTGCACTCCGCCACTTGCAGAACTCTGCAGACTTTTTTTGTCCGCGAAGTCCGCCCAGGCCTACCCTGTACTCACTTTAAGTCCAGGAGATTGGTCTTGTAAGTTGCTGTACTGTACCTGAATGCCGTACTTGTTTTTCCTCCCTAGGATAACATTGCAGCTTCTGAAAAATGCACTAACTGTCCACTTTTTAAAACGTTAAGTATTTCTCTTGCAAAACATACTTACCTGATCGAATTGATTCTGGTGCCTAAACATATATAAAGATATGTGTTATTTTTATAAAGTTGTGTATATCTCTTTATTGAGTTGTGTGCATCATTTATTGACTATTGCGTGCATCTGTATATGTCTAACAGTCCTCTCTGATAAGCCCAAGGCTGCTTGAACACAATACTCTCTAGAAGAGCACCTTGGGATTTCTAGATAAAGCCCCTGTCCACTCATAATGGAATACCTGCACTCTTTGCACGTTATACCTCATTTTTTAGTATGCTGTATAAAGAGCCAGCTTCCTAAAATTGCTCTCCCAAATAACAAAGTGGCCGGACTCTCACCAGTTGTGGAGTGAGGAGTTGAGTGATAGGATTAGAGGGCCTGGAGTAAGACTTGGTTCAGATTGATTTCCTGCATTATCACTCTTTGAATGACCCTTTTGAGAATGCCCATGAATCATTCAACTACACCATTGGCTTGGGGCAAGAGGGCTGTACTCTTTTGGTGTTTGACGTTGATTCGGGCAAGAAACTCTTTGAATTTTTTGCTGTTAAAGGGCAGACTATTGACAGATTTAAGAATTTTGGGAATGTCATACACTGCAAAGATGTTATCAAGTCATTTTATAACGTTGTCATGTGTTGTCGAAGATAGTTCTTCCACTAAATGAAAACGTGAGTATTCATCTATAACTACCATGAGATGGTGTCCATTTCCTAAAGGCCCAAAAAAGTAAACTTCAACTCTCTCCCACGCATTGGCAGGAGGGTCAGACATTGTCACTGGGTGTTGGGTCACCTTGCAAGGCAAGCAATTGCAGATGTGACACACCTTCAGCTCTTTCTTGACTCGCTCGTCTAGCTGAGGGAACCACACTTGATCTCTTAAGGCTTTCTGGGTGGCTACAATACTACAGTGTCCTTCATTGGCCAGCTTAATGACCCGCTGTCGTAGGCATCCTGGTATTATGATTCCCAAGCCTTGCAGTATTACGCCTTCTTGGGTGACTGCTAGCTCATGCTGTATGCTTTTGAACTTTTGGAATTCAAAATCATCAGCAAGGAGTCGGGTGCTGCTCCTCCATGATTGCATGGCAATAAGTTCTTTGATTATGGTCATGTATTTATCTGCATTAGTAGCACAAATTATTTATTCCACGGACAGAGCTTCTGGAGTGCTGGATCTCACAATGAAATAAAGATTTGCTTCAGCTGTCTTTGAAGTTAAACTGCGATAAAACAACGGCACTCTTGAGAAGTAATCTGCCGGGTTTTAATCTTTCCCAGGTTTGTGCACAATCTCATAGTCATATTCTTGCATTCTTAACCCCCACCTCTCACCACGAGGGGGCATCTTGGACTTTGGGTTTCTGAAAATTGTAAGTAATGCCTGGGGGTCCATGATGACAGTAAATCATTTCCCATTAAAGAATACATGAAAATATTTGCAGGCCCACAGCACAGCCAGACTTATCATCTCCTGCTGAGAGTAGGCACATTCTGTTTCAGATAGGCTTCTACTGGCATAGGCTACAATGTGTCTCTGAGCATTAGGATTCCCATTGTGTAGAGCAAGGATTGCCCCTAGCCCTATTGGGCTTGCGTCAATGGCTATTTCGGTTTGTAACTTGGGATCAAAGAAGTTCATTTCAGTTTCATTCTCAACTGCATGTTTGAAGCTCTGGTCATATTCCAGAGACCATTTATATGGTACATTTCATTTTGTCAAATAACGCAATGGGGCACTCACTGCAGCAAAATTGCGAATGTATCTTGAGCAATAACTTTCCATGACCACAAAGTATATCAGCATGATAATATTTTGGGTGGTGCAAGTGGATGGCAGTGCTTGCTCCTTTCCTGGGTCTGGAGTTATTCTCCCATCAGAGAATATGTGCACAAAAACCATGAGTTTGGTTTTGTGAAACTCACACTTTGTGGCGTTCACAGTGATGTTGCCATCAGCAAGTAACTGGCACACTTAGGTAAGGGCTTTGTCGTGTTCCTTCCGTGTCTTCACAAAGACCAATATGTCATCACTGTAGTTGAAAACATGTGTTTCTGGTTGGATTACTCAGTGAATAACATCCTGAAATATCCCAGCATCTGAAAATACTTCCAAAATCCTTCATTCAGGTCAACATGAGAAAACAGTTTGGCTCTGTTCAATTGCATGATCATGTTCGCTATGTGTGGACCAGGGTGTCTTTCCCTTTCTACGGCTTTATTTGCCTGGCGCATATCAATGCAAATGCACACTGCACTGCTACTGTCATTTTTCTATACTACTACTATGGGCGAAAGCCATGGCGTTGGGCCTGTAGAGCGTTCAACGATGTAATGTTTTAAGAGTGCTTTCAGTTCTTTCTCCTAGGCTTTTTGTAGCTGAAAAGCAACTCTATGGTGCGGTTGAGCGATTGGGTGAATGTTTCATTGATATTGAGCTGTACTTTCCTTTTCTTGAGTTTTCCCAGGCAACAGAACAACGTTGAGCATTGTTTCATGATCTCAGACTGAACACAGAGGTTGTAGTTGATTGATATCAACCCCATGTTAGCAGTGGTGGCAAAACTGAGCAAAGAAGTGCTTGATGAAGTCCCTTGTAAAACATGAATGGTGGCTTGCACTGCTGTCTTTTTTTTGTCTCATTGTCGCAGTGAATGACCCTTATCTTGGCAGTGCCTCAGAAGTGGCCCCAGAAGCGGCCCAGGTATACACTTTTGTACCTGATGGAGTTAAGTGAGGCACAGGGGATAGGTTGTTTAGCTTTTCCACTGGCATAATATTAATCGACGCCCCACTGTCTATAACGAAAGTTATTGGGTGATCATTTACTTTTAACGTGATTTTGGGACAATGTATACTTGAAGTTTGTCACTTTCATTGGTGAATTTTCTTTGAATTGTGATCTTCTTTTCAGGCAGCTAATCCCACATGTGCATGGCATTCTTTGGTAGACATCATTAGTGCACACTCATCTTTTTTGCTAGTACGCAATAGTGACATTGAAAATCCTTTGTACGATGAGCTTGATGACAATTAATTTTGCCTGGTTTCCATTTGTCGTAGCTGATGTTACTTTTTTGTTTTGTGGGAGTGGCGAGAGTGCTTCAGGAACGTTCTTGCATTCATTTTTTCTTTCCATCATGACGCACTTGATTTTTTGTTAGCTCGGCACAACCTTATGAAATGATTCTTTCATCTACAACCTTTGCAGACCTGCCAATGGCTGGACATTCACCTTCATGCGCAAATGAAAATCCACATCGAAGCATAGCTTTGATTTCTTCGATGACTTAGACTTACGTGTATCTTGCTTTTGCCTATGCTTGCTTTTCACAGTCAAAACCGATTCATCGTGAGCTGTTGCTGCTTCCATGTCAGCAACTTTTCGGTCTGCTTAATCTTCTGCTCTTGCAGCCATCAGTATTTTCTCTAAGCTGTGGGTTTCTCGTACGCTGCGCCTTCTAAACAAATCTAAGAGGCAGCCACCAATGACTTTGAGGCGCATGGCTTCTTCGTCAGTGAAGTCACAAAAGTTGCAATGATTAGTTAGTGTATTGTGGGGTATATTCACAAGAACGTGTGATAACTACCACAAGAGTAGCGTAACGCAACTTTCAATATCGCAGCCTATCACGGGAAAATAACCCTGTGTCAACGTGGAATTCAAAACAAGGCGGTACCATGCGATAGTCACCAGATAACGCGTCAAATGTCAGCGTGAAAATCAATGCCACGCCGAAAAAATGCGAAACGCGAGAAATCATGCGATGAGGCCACTCGCGGCACAAAAAGTAGCGAAAGCAGCCTCAGGCCTGTAAATCCTACGCGTCTGGCGGGAAATTGCACCATAAAAACCACAGACACAACACACCAGAAACAAGCCAAAGCACGTAGCAACATGGATGCACCCTGACCCAGCGCAGAGGGCAACGCGAACCCCACAACCCCCACAGACCACCAGCAAGGAACAACTGGGCCGGGGAAGGCCAAGGAGAAAAGGGAGAGGAAGACGGGGTGCAGACCGCAGGAAAACAAGACCAAGGCCATGGAGGCGACAGAACACTACCAGCAACTGAACCACAAGCAGACCACCTGGAATGCAGTCGGAGTGCCCAGGAGGCCAATCCAGGAGGCCAAGAGGCGCCGGCAGGACGTGACAACCTAAACCAGGTACAAACCCGCTGCCAACAGGAAGGCAGCAACGGCGACAGGAGGTGGCAGTCCAGCGCCACAGGAGGAGCTGGAGGAAACCCAGGCCACAGTCATCAGTGTGGAGAGGGTGCAAGGAGTAGGGAGTACGGACACAGCTCAAGAGGACCTGACACAACAACAACAGGGTAAGGATCCAACAGGGACTGGGGGGACGGGGGGTGATGGGCACAATGCCACACATGCACAATGAGGTGTAACACACTGCACACCCACAATTACCCAGGGACATGTCCCCCATCCCCGTGGCACACTGCAGCACACACACATAGCAATCACAGCACATACCATGACAATGTGGCACAAAGTGCAACACCCACACTGCAGAACAGGGGACACAACTGGGTCCACCCAGGCGCAGAAACAGAACAATCAAATTGGACAGAGCAGGGAACTGTGAGATGCATATCGACCCCTACAACCCCACATCAGTCATGTAGGCCAAATGTACACTGTCCCAACTCAAATAGCCACCACCGCCCAAACAGTCAGAATGTACATTGTCACACAGTCTGCATGTCGACAAGAACAAGGCGCCAACACAATGCCAACATGCACCTCCCCTTCACAATGCAGAGGGACAAACAACACCTCCAGCAGGTCAGAACAGACAACCCATCAGTGATGCCCGAGACGAACACCCCACCCCCGACACCGACGCCCTACAACAGCCCATGGACATCCCACACAACCAACCACCAGGACCAGGGCAGACAAGCTACTCGGAGGAGAACCCAGCCCCTGCAACAGACCACACAGCATGAAGCACCCGCAATCACGGCTGCCTCACAACACTTCACCCACCCACACATGGCACCCCAATGCCAGGTGGCAGAACGCCAAAAGGAGGTGGCCCAACAGGTGAGGGTGTTGCTGAACCCATGGAATGCGAACTAGAACACATACATGGGTGTCCAATACCCTTCAGGGACCACCTACACCCCACAAAGGAGACCCACACCTCCACAGAGACACATGCACATATCATGTTGAACTGGCTACGGGCACGTGCGCCCGGCCCCTTTATTGGCAGGGCCACATGTACAGTGACGCCTGTGCTGGATGTGTGTGGGGTGAGTATAAGCCAGCCCGCACGGAGTGCTTGGTGCTGCCAACAACCTGAACAGTGGACACCAGTGTAATGGAAACAGAAAACACCAGCATAACAGAGTCAAATGCAGAGCAACATGGAGGGATCCGGAGTAAGGACAGAGGTCACCCAATATTCAGTCAGGAGGTCCCGTGAGTTGCAGTGCACTGAGGTAGGGGCACTAGAGAAGAGCGCGCTCATGTGAAGAAATTGCTAGGATTGTGTCCCTTCGGGTTAGTCCTGATGCAGATGCAGTGGGGTGTGTTACACCTGCATCAACTTCCTCATCAACGTCCCAGATCTCCCACACTGCCTGAGGTGACATTGCTGCGCAACCTCACAACAGCACAAAACTCAATCAGTAACGGACAATGGCTTGCGGTGCACTGAGTCACTGGCACCTGGAGTGCCGAGCAGGGTATCAGGCCGATGATGGCATCCACGACAGGTCTGAGCAACTCCGTAGGTCTGTCAGGACCACCGTTTCGACTCTGGCAGATGGCGGTTGGAGGTGGTCCTTGCGGTGGTGGCGTGGGCCTCCTGCGGTGATGCGACGTCTGGGCCGGTCAAGACTCGATGCTTTGTGTGGGCCCTGGTGGCCCGCAGTTGAGGCCGGAGGATGCGGACAGCGCAGGGCCACAGACACATGGCGTTGATGACCCCAAGACCATCGCTACAGAGGCCATTCAATGTCCCAGAAGGAGGGGTCCCAGGCCTGAGCAGCACACAGTTAGTGGCCCCGGATGCACTGCAGCCGGCACAGGCACCCAGCCACGGGACGGTGACTTGCGGTGCAGTCAGATGGGCCATGCGACCTGAGCGGGTCCCCATCAATGTCCGAGGTGTATGTTGCGGAGGGTTTCGGGGGACAGTGGAAGGTGTCCTCCAGGGCATGATGCGGAAGGTCTGATGTTATCTGGAAGCAGCAAATGGAGGAGTGGAAAGCGCAACCCTCGTTTCCACCAACAATTCGGGATCAGCTACTTGAGGATGAAAACTAGCCAATAGTCCATAGACTCAAACGCCACCAATGTGCGACCAGTGAGTGTCCATGAATGTCAGGGAACACACTTAGTGGCACAGGTGCTGAGAGGGGATGCAGTCTGCGATGATGCCGGTACACAGAACTCCAACATTGCCAAATCAAGACTCTGTGACCTACTGGACCGCAGTGTAGGCCGGAGGCAGCGGTCAGCATGGGCCCACAGGCACGTGTTGTGTGCCTGTGATGCATTCGTTTGCTTCACTGAAAGCAGGGAGTTCAGTGATATCACCCCTGCAGTAGACATCCGGTCACTGCCATGGTGTAATCAAGACTCAGTTCCAAATGTGTGACCTACCTGACCGTGGTGTAGGCCTGAGGCAGCGGTCAGCACGGCCCATTCGCCGAGTGTCGCCGGCATAGGTTGGATGGCCCCACCGCCCTGCGTAGTTCAGGTTCAGTGGCACCACGTGTAGCCGGCTGGCGTTGAACAGGGTTAGTGGCGCCACGTGTAGCCGGCTGGCGTTGAACAGGGTTAGTGGCACCATGTGTAGCCGGCTGGCGTTGAACACGGTTAGTGGCACCACGTGTCGCAAGAAGCCCATATGGAACTATGCCTCACTGATCGGGGGGGTCTGGTGCTGTGGCCACTGTCCCGGATTTGGGGTCACTGCCATTCATGACTCAGGACACAGTTTCACATTTGGGACCTACTGGTCCGAAGAGTAGGCTGAAGGCAGCAGTGGAGTACGTCAACGAAAAAGGAATAAAGCGGGCCTGTGTCGTGGAGGCCGTGATGGTCTGAGGTGGCTGCCAAGTTCTCGGGCCTCGGGCTTGGGGCTTGCGCCGGCACGTGGTGGGCCCTCCTTGACACACGCCAGTGTCGGAAGGTGATCAGTGTGGCCTGGCTGCGCAGGGGCTGGCCTGACGGGTTTGTGGTCCAGCGTGCCGGGGTCCGGCAGGCGCACGGCATCGCAGGCAACTCCACTCACGAGGATGGCGTTGGCCTTGTGGCGAGTTGGGAGGCGCCGCCCTGGCAGAGACGTGGGTCTTTCCGGAAGAGGACCACGCCCAGGCCTACGTGCTTTTTATTCACACCCCTACGCTGGCGTGACGTAGGCTGGGCCATCCCACTCCGCTGACGCTTAGGGGGGGGCGTAACAGGCAACATTTCTGCGAGGTCCCCCACTGGCTGGGGTGACATGGTGGCGTCCACTGTCCACTGTCCACTACACTCCATACACAAGCGGTGTATGTCGCCATGGTTATGGGTGTGTTCTGCATACTGCGAGGTGTCCAGCACATCTCCGGCACTATTGGCATTGTGTACTTTCCCAATCATGGTTCTACTGCATCCTTCACACATGCCTGGTTGCCACCTCTCCACACATTCGGCTATTATGTGGCTGAGGTGCCATGCCGTTGCTGGCTCATGTTCAGGGCTTGCCCATGTGGACATTGTAAGTTGTTCTGTCGTGTCTGGTGGGTGGGCATATTGTTGTGCCTGTTGTATGTGATTTTGTGACGTGTGCATTGCCAGCGTTGTGAGTTGCATGGTTGTGGAGTTGAGGTGTGTGGGGTGTTCATTTGTATATTGCCAAGGGGCTGTGCATTTCCCTTGTTGCCATCCTGGGAACGCTGGTTGTGTTAGGCGATGATGGTCAGGATGTGTAGGTTGGTTGTCCCTTTCAGCCTGTAGTGGACGGTGACATTGTCAGATGTTGGGTCTGTGCGGCTGGTACGTTTCCTGGGGTTCAGCTATGTTTGTCTGTGCTGCGTCTGTGGTGGTCCGGGTGTGGGTTGGGGTCCTGGGGTGGTGGAGGTGGGTGTTGTGGCCCTCTTGGGTGTCCGTGCCACATGATGGGTGGCTCCATGGCATCTGTTGCCCTTGGGATGTGGCCCTGGGCTGTGCTCCCTTTTGTGTTGCTGGCTGCCGTTCGACTTTACACCAGGTCAGAGCAGGTGTAAATTTCCTGGTGCTAACGCGCCTTATAGCCTGTTTTGTGTTCTTATCGCCGATGTGGCTGGTCGTTGTGAATGTTGAGGTGTGATGTTGTCTCGGTTTTTGTCACAGGAACGCCTACTCTGCATCTCATTAGCGATATTTGCGGGGGTCCTCTGTGGCGATGTTTTTTGCGGCTGCTATCGCAAGTAAACTGGTGCTGTGGGCTGTTTACACCGGCTTGTGAATGGGGGGGTAAATTTATCACGACTTTGGCTGCGATAAAGTGCCGTTAATTCGGCGTTAGCTCCTTGTGAATATGCCCCAGTGTCTTTCAACAAACTCGACCTTTGTTTCACCAACTTGTTGTCATGCTTGGTTAAAGACTTGCCTTTTATAGTCGACATTCAGCATTGGAATGAACTTGGCTGACAATGCTTCTTTTACCTTTTGGTACAATTTCATAGCAGTCTGTCAGATTTTAACACTTCTTTCACTGCATTACCTGCAAGTTTTTTCAATTAATTGATGATCTTCTTGTCATCTTTTACTTATATTTTCAATCCACACAGCCCACCTGGTACCATGTTTTGTTTCTTAGAGGTATCGAAAGGCGGTGGTGGCTTCAGGAACACAGCTGCATTGTAATTTTTGCTCTCTTCTCCTACCATTGAGAGCACGTGCTGTTGAGACAGCTTTTGCTGTACTTAACAACACCCGCATTCTCTGCAAGCACAGCACCCAATCGGAGGTCATAGGATGCTTTACTTGTTTTTGTTGGTGAGTAAATTCTCTGTTTCTCGTGCCTGTTTGTCGCTGTCCTTATCTTTCTGGTTCATTTGAGTAATTGCTCCGTATTCGAGGCATAGTGCAGCGTTTCCGTTGACCCCTTCAATGACGATTTTGGCTGGCATTTCGAACGTGCTCCTCTGTAGGGCCTTCACTTTCTTCTTTGGGCGTTTTGGGCGTTAATGGGCTGGAGCTGGGCTTTGACTCTACATGTGCCAGTCGCAAACTGCTTGACATCGGTTTGAGGCACACGTGGCATGCACAAGCAGTTTCCTGTACTATGGCAAACTCTCAGGGATAGCAGCATTGTTTCTTCAGGGCATGTATCCCCTACTCACCGCCAGATGAATTGTCTTCCCCCGCCCTCAATCGTGCAAATGATATAAGCCACATGGGAGCTGTATTAAAATGCCTATTTATTCCTCAGCATAAACTCAAAGACTGAGCATTCTCTTGTGCTCAACATTAACCAGACCTTAACAACTCGCCACATACGATGTAGTTCCTGTCTAGAGTCTGCTTCAGAACTACGAGGGTCCTCGTGCATATAACATCAATATGCTACAACATGTTTCTCGGCAAATACTGGGCCCCACATCAAAAAACATAAATGGTTTGCAGCAGGGAACAGCATAGAGCAGAGAGGCTCTTACAAATACTTAGGAGTGGTGGTAGACTCCAAATTCACACTCAAAGATCATCTAACCAAAAGACGAGCCCAGGTGAACAAATTACGTTTCGCACTAAACACTCTAAGATTGAAATTAATGTGCCCATCCAACTCCCATCTTTTAAAAGAAATTGCTGCTTAGTTTCTACCAACTCTCACATATGGCTCCAAACTATTCAAAGGCAAAGACATAAACTTTTTGAATCTACAACAATCCAGTCTCTTCAAACATTTTTTTCGGATTCCGCAATTTATATCCCAGGCACAAGTTCGCCTGGAATTTGGGCTACTCAACCAACTCCCGGAAAGGCTAGCAGCAATACTAAAATTGTGCTGGAAGATGAGAGCAGCTCAAGAATAATTCTTGTTTGGTCTCTCCTGGACGGAACTGAAGAACCAGCTAAAAGACAAGAAAGACTGGCCTACCTCGCTTGAGCAAGCGCTAACCACTCTCAACTTGCACGAAGCATGGAGCACAAACTATAGCTTCCCGGCATTTAAAAAAATAGCAAACAATGCTGCCAAACATAAAACCTGGCTATTGGACAAAGCAGTGCTTGCAAAGAAGAAACATGGATGGATGGTATTATCTTCGTACGGGGTCCGGTTGCCGCAGCCGTATCTTGTACATCACATATCTCCAACTATACAGCACCAGCTGCTTTTGATTCGTCTGGGAGCTTTCTGCTCAAAAGATTAGGTCCCAACATGGAAACGAACATGGCCGACCAGTCTGTGCCGACTCTGCAAACATGCGGAAGAGTCAGTTTCACACTTCTTGTGCATTTGCCCAGCCGTTAATAACTGGAGACGGCATTTTCTACTTCCAGCTCTCCGTTCTCTCCGGATTCGATCATGTCGACCCGCCTTAATGACATTACTAAACAGCCAGCTGCTACAGCTCTCATGCAGGGCAGCCAAGTTCTTGCAACAAGTAAGCAAACTGTTACAAACATCGAACCCATAGTGCTGATTATATGCCCTAGCCATTGGCTCCCTACACAGTAAAGAGCAAGCACATAATCAGTGGAAAAGAGTGTAGCAGTCACTTAGCATAGATCGCACACAGACCCAACTCCATTGTATTAGACGGAAATATACTCCATTCACAATTTTTAAGATCGCGCCCTTTACCATAAATTTGCTACATTGATCCGCACATTTGCACATGAACTTCAATCACGCAGCAGCCACAAAGGTACACAGTGTAGGAGTACATGTAATGGTAACGGAGGACATCTGATATTTGGCACTTACTTGCACACAGTTCATTTTATTCCTGCTTTTAGATGCATATTTCCAACTTTTTTAGATTTGTGTTTAGAAATGAAATTATTTACTAGCAGGGATCCTTCTTAATAATTGCAAGGGAAATTTCTGGACCAGCCAAGTGGAAGACAAAAATTGATCTGAGCTTCCTTACAATCCCTGCGAATGTAGTCAGCGGACACTTGCACATTTTGGACATAAAGACGTTGACTTGGTTTTAGACGTATCATGTTTAATGCCTCATTTTAAGAGGATTAAATGAACTTGCAACTTTGCACAATTCAACGTGTAAATAAGAATGTTGTCATATTTAATGTATTTTATGCTAAAATTGTAGTGGTTTTAATTAACTACACAATAAAGTCATTCTCATATATGCTACAACATGTATTTTATTTTGTTTTTCTCTATTTCTATTGTTTTTTTTAGCATATGTTTACCCTTGTTTCAGAAGGCAAGTGGGACTTTGTTTTGATGCCAGGACACTTCCTCACGTAGTCCACAAAGATCGTACTCACATAGTATGCAGTGCTGATTCAAGTGTGACTGATGTGAGATTAAATAACCTCATTCAGACTTCAGTGTAGCTTACTTCAAGAGCTTTGAATAGCACTAGTGGACTGATGCACCAGGTAGAAAACCTAAGTCTCCTATGCCACTATCTGTCCAAAGTCTGCTCCTTCCTATTGAGGGGTGCACCTGTGTTGGAGCAGTGGGCTTGTGTGAGAACATGATAGTATTATGTTTTGTGAGTGCATTGTGAGGAATGTGCATGTGGGAATGCTGGATTAACATTGTGTTTTGTGGGTGCAGGGTCATGGGTCTATAGATTTAAATTTGGGCCGGTGTGAGTGAAGAACGAGACCAAATCCTATGTTAATGAAGGATGAGGGATGTGCCTATGTGAGGGCAACAGTGTGAGTGTGGGGTGCCTGCATATGCTTTTTATGCATGCACTTTACAATGGCCAAACCTATTGGATTTTGCAATGCTTTCTAGAGTTATGGCTTTGACTTACAGAAATTCAGCGCAGGGAGTGGAAATACAATAGGCCGGGGTGGAGTTTGTGGAGTTCCGTAGTGGAACTCTGCAAAGTGACAAAAAAAACTCTGCAGAGTTCCACAAGCGGCGGAGTGCGGCGTAAACTGCGGTTTACACTGATCTTCCTTCCACTCGGGTAGAAATTCTACCCGAGTGGCAACTCACGCTCGCAAACTTACAGTTGGCAAGCGCGAGTGGGGAAAAAACTCCGCTCCGCTATGTGGAGCTGAGTTTTTTCTGCACTTCGCAAGCTCCGCGGAGAGCGGAGTGCAGAATACTCTGCGAACGGAGGGGAGTTCACCGCCCAGGCCTAAAATAAAATAGTGTGTGTAGGAGAGAGAAAGTGAGTTTTGATATGGCAGATGCAGACTCTGTCAATTAAAGGAGGTTGTGGAGTACTGGGCAGCTGACAAAGTGGATGGCATCCTAGTAAGGGGGCCTTGTGACTTTGCTTGCACTAGGGCCCATGGCACACCAGCTACTCCACTGCAACCATCATCGTGTGTTTAGGTCTACTTCGGTAGTTAAGGCCCCCTATAGAGGGACAGAGAACAGTAGGTGACCCATGTCTGCATGCTTCTGAATTGTGGTCTCTCCACCACGTGCGCTAACAGCTAAACAACACATGCTCTGGAGGTTGCATCTTGTTTCAACCAGATGCACAGTTCTTGGCTGCAATGGCACCTGGGTGCAGACCAGGGTGGTGATGCCAATACTTAATTACCCCTTCAAGGCTGCCCGGGACCAGAATAATGCATGAGCATTTCTTTCTACTTTGGATCAATGTGAATGTGAAAAGCCAGGTACTTCTGAAACTGAAATTGGCAGTTACGAACAGCAGGTGGCACTGTTTCTCTTTGAAACGAATTGAGCGTTCCTCTTGCGATAGAAACTTTACACTACCAGCTATGCAGGGCAGGTTTCTGAAAACTGCCTTCCTCTGTGTACTACTTACTCAGCACCTGCTTAGGAATCAGCTGCCATCTGGCGGATGTGGTTTGTAGTACGAGCGTCAAACTGCCTTTTATACATCTCTTTGACAAGGCTTCGTCCTGTCCACCTGCATACAGATATTACAATGTTTTGAAGTGCTGGGTGAAAGGGAAGGTCTTTAGATCTGTCCTAAAGAGATTGAGGAGGTTGTTCCAGAGCTTTCGGGTCTTGTAGAAGAAGACTTCTTCATGAAATGTGACTGTAAGGATACAGCCATTGGAAGATCTGTTGGAATGACATACCGCCATTTTGAGTCCATATCGGTAGTAATATCGGACTGCTTTGTAGGAGCATAATGTATGTCGTGATATCACGTTACTGTGGGGGTTGGGGAGTGCTAAGTAATCCTGTCCACCATATTATAAGTGTCATACGTATAATCCTCCTGCAATGCATTTCTAACACGGCAGACAGGACCAGGGCCAGACTGGGACTGCAGATTGCTTCTGCTTGGACCTGCCCTGGGGAGGGTCTGGGGGGGCGGTGCTAGTAAGAAGCACAGCTCCCGCTTTAGTTTCAGGGGGCCGATATTGCAGCACTGCTGCAAAACCGGCACCCAGTAACAAAACCGACCCCCATATGTACAAAACCGGCCCCCACCCCTCCGGCCCACTGGGGAAACACCCTGTGCCCGCTATGGCCAGTCCAACCCTGGACAGGACATCTGCTAGGTTTGTGAATCAGTAGTATCTGACTGCCTTGTAGGAGCATAATGTATATCATCATTTCACTGCAGGGGTGGGGAGGTATCCTGTCTACCATATTCCATATGCCAGAAGTTACAATGCCATAATTACTTACCGGTAATTGCATTACTCTGAGTCCTATTCCCTCGCTTGCAGCCATTACATGTGAGGCCTCCCTCCTCCCTAGGCACCAATCCCACTTAGTTCTGTTGCATAAAAGACCCTCTCCCCACCACACATCATGTTAGTAAGCACCACCGCAACCAACACAATTGTCAGTTGCTCAGTAGAGAGGGTGGGGAGGGGTTAATGGCTAAAAGTGAGGGAATGGAACTAATGCAATTGACGGTAAGTAATTATGACATAACCTCCTTGTCCATTCCCTCGCTTGCAGCCATTAGATGTGAGTTGTAGCAAGCAGTATAATCAGAACAACTGACAAAGCCTGCTGAACACACAAATACATTTTAACACATGACATCAGGGTTCTTCCTAATTCACCATTGCAGAAAGCACCCGATGACCAAACACATCAGTGATACATTGGACCTCAGCAAGTCTATAATGCTTAGTAATTGTGGAGGTGTTGGAAAGTACATTATTGGTAGGGGCAAATGTAGGTCTGCCACTGGCAATAAGGCCACTAACACAGTATAGGGCTCAGAATAGGTCTTAGAAAATTATTCCCATGCTCAACCCTTGGTAGCTTGGCTGTGAGCAGGCAGGCTTAACTTCAAAGACAGGTATGTAAAGCATTTAAAAACACCAATTCAGTAAATAATTAAGACACAACACCTAATAAAAATCCAACACCAATTTATAAGAATAGCAAATAAAATTCTCTTTAAATTGACACCAAAACAACAAAAATCCAATGTAGGGAACCAGAGATATGAATTTTTAAAGATTTATCACTTTGTAGCACTTAGAAACTTATAGCACCATATTTCAATATCTGGTCGCGATAGACCGGCTCAAAGTCAAAGTTTCAGGCCGACGTCGATGGAGCCCTGAGCGGCTACCCCTCGCGGTAGGTCCCGGTCACAGTTTTTACCTTTGGACTTAGAAACTTTTCTGGAGCTTTTTCTCATGGGGTCCCTCGATGCTCTTCACCAGGCCGGATTCGGTGAGGGTTCGAGGGCCTCGGATTTCTTCTACTCCCGGTCAAACTCTGGAAGTCGGACCTACAGAGCTTTTAGCGGGATGAACCTGGATGGCTTGGCCGGCTCGCGGTTGAAGGCAGGCGGCTTGGCTGACCAGGTTGAGTCGGTCCCCCTATGGAGCTTTTTTCCAAAGTTGTTCCAAAGTTCTCCAAACTTCTGGAACTTCTTCCTGACGTTCCCCAAAGGGTCCCAAAGTGTCTCAAACTCACTCCAAGGTTCTAGAAACTCCAAGATGGTCCTTGAAAGTTGAGTACTTCAGTTCCCACAATCCACTTGGACTAAACCCTTACAAATCCACTGGTAGTTCTCCAGGTTGAGGATCCTTGGTGGTGATGTTCCAGGTGAGCTCTGTTAACCTGTAGCTTGCAGGGAGTCCACTCTTTAGTTCTTTTACAGCAAGGTAATCCACAGGGCTGTAGTTTCAGCTGGTGCATTCTTCAGAAGGCAGGCCTTAGAATTTGCACCCCAACTTCTCAGCATGGCAACGTCTTGCTTTCTTAAGTTTCAAGCAGCAGATCTGAGAGACTCTGCCCCTCTCAGATACTTATTCCAAGTTCTCTGGGTCAAGCAGGAGGTCACTCCTGACCAATGGGAGCAGGGCAACTCCTAAAGGATATGACCACATCCTGTAGAGTGTGGCATTATTTTGTCCCAGAGTGCACCAAATCCTCCAAATTCATAATGGCTGATTTTCCAGCAGGGAGGTAAGAGCTGGCTAAACACACCTGATAAAGCGGGATTCTTATCTTATCTCACCATCACTAAGAATCCTCAGGTCGCTGAATAGTGTGAAGGGAAGAAAATCCAATCCTGTTATGCAACAATCTAGAATCCAACTTGCCTTCAAAGATCACTGACTCCGAATTCAAATTTTAGGGGTTTATTACAAAGCCAAGAATAACTGCACATACAAGCACCTCAACACGAGGTTAAAGAAATAAATGGGCACTAATACAAACATCATCCTACGCAGGAGTCTCGTCCGACTCAGGATAAGAAGAATCGTTAGTTCCAGAAGCATTAAACTAGCAATGACGGCTCCAATCTCTATATTATTCTTCATTTACCTAATAAAGAGAAAAGCATCAATCTGTCCCTACTCTACCACTAAGGTGACATCCCTACTTAACAAGTTTTCCCAGGCAAGAGTAGAAAAAGGTGTCAGCTGTGAAGACTTCCTAAGAAGTGCACTCACATAGCACTTTGAGCTCGTTCTAAGATGCTCCTTCCTAACTAGATCTCTCTCATTCGCCCTTCTCTCAGGTCTTCTCTACCTCGAGTCTGCTCTCCTCCCTCGGGGAACTATCCCTAATACAAAATCCACATACAATAGAACACGCCCTTGTCACGCCTCTCCGGCCAGGCCTTCCTTCTCGTACTTTTCCATCGAAACTCTTACTTCATCCAGGACGGTTACAGTGACCTT
This sequence comes from Calotriton arnoldi, assembly GCA_963921515.1. NCBI lineage: Eukaryota > Metazoa > Chordata > Amphibia > Caudata > Salamandridae > Calotriton > Calotriton arnoldi. Next base: position 275,949 of record CAWUFW010006463.1, read on the forward strand.
GGGTCCCAGGCACCTTCTCCGTTGAAAGTATCATCCTTGCATTCCAGTATACTCCCATCCCAATGTCTCCCACCATCCTAACTCCTAAAACAAAGAGCCAGTCTTTCACTAACGAGGCATGTGTCCTTGCACCTGCAACAGAAAATACATTCAACAACTTTCCTCTGTGCGAATCTACCAACCGTGCCCAGAGAGCCTTCCCAAGAGAACACCTTCTCGGCCTACAAAATAAGCTAACATAAGAACGAACAGGGCTTTCTTTGACGTATATGCAGTCAGGCCTTTACACAATTTAAACACACAATTTTAATGACTTCTGTAAGCATTGGTTCATACATTTCATATGCGAAAAAATGAACTACACGTGCAACTTAATATGGTACACGTTTAACTACTGCATCTCGATTGCACATGAGCTAATTCATTTATGCATCATTTTAAACTCGTTTCAGTTAAGCATTACATTTACATGATTATAATAGCACAATTACTCTTCTATTCACTCTAATAAATACGGTTTAGAACTACATTTTACTGGCCATTCATTAATATATATCTGGATATATGCGGGTGCGGACTAACGGTGATTATGATGCACCCCTACAAATTTCTCGAGAACATGGCGCTCTATCAGTTCCCCCTTTGATGACTCCTGTCATCACACTTTTACAACTCTTCTTGGAGAAAGAACTGACCTAAACAGAACTTGTTGCCATCCTTCCCTGTCGGAATCTCTCCAGACTCTTAATACTTCGATAGTGACTGTCCTGCAGTCTAGCCATTCTCGTCTCATTTTCTCTCAAAGCTCTCTCAACTCTGCCTGCTTTATACCACTTGTATGCTCTGATAAAACCACACAAACAAACCACACAAACCACAGCGATAATGAGAGGTCTCAGAACATAGCCAAGGAAACCCTTTCCCAAATTCGCAAACCAGCTTCCCACTTGACCAAATCCCTTGCCAACTTTCTCCCAAACTCCCTCTTCAGTCAAATCCTCTATCTTAGTATGGATCGTAGTGATGTTACTTATATATTTCTCCAGATCCTTGCTGTTGTCTGGTATATAAAGTACAGCACTCTTGAACTTTCAACATTCTACAGACTCTGCCCTCTTTGGCCAATAGGACATCCAAAGCAAGACGGTTCTGCAAAACCATTGTCCTTATCGACAGCATCTCTCCATCCACAAGTATCAACGACTTTGCTGTATTCATTGACAATTCATCAACCACAGTCGCCAATCTCCGAATCTTCACATCATTCAGGATCACTCCCAAACTTGGTATCATCGCTCCAAAGATATCTCCTACTACCGCTCCTGCACTCTCACCTCTTTTCACTCTCGAATGCTTTCCACCTTCCAAAAGTTCCAAATCCTCTGCATGGTAAATCTTTGGAAATATTATTCCCAAATAACACGTGCCATACCAGTTCGCTGGCAATCTCACATAAGCATTCCTTCCACACACATAATACACCGTAGGTATCACTTGTACAGGACCTTGCAGAAAATTCTTTGCTGATTCCTCCATAGTGAAAACATGATCACACTCACTCTGTCCCACAGAGACCTTATCATAATAGGTCTGCACACGTCTCACGCACAACTTCCCCCTTTGCACCATATCCAATGCTATAGGGCCATAACTTCCCTTCGCTCTGTGTAATCTCTCCTCGTCTGTCCAATCTACAGGACTATCTCCGGTATTACATGTTTGTGTTAGTTTTCTATATCTATCTTCTACCTGATTTACAAACTTTTTCTCTACTTCTGTTAATGCACATGTTAAATTGTGTCTATGGGCATAGGCTGTATCTATATTCGAAGTCGGTATGAAGTACTTTCCAAGTCTATCATCCGCCTTGTAATAATCGTACGTGTTCAAATGTTTATGAGCAGGAACCTCTGAAAGCACGGCATCATAGTTGGAAAAGAAATACTCATAGTGACCTCTCCCATAAGACATACTAAGTAACAAACTACACGAAATTCCATAAGTCAGGGGAAGATGGTGGTATCTAATACCCTCATCCACTGAAGCTGGCAACTGCATACACACATAACAATCTTTCGCATCCATCGCATCTACGTACTCATATAGCAGCTTAACATATGGGTTAAGCTTAAAATCACCTCTAGACAAATCTACATGCAACCTACGACTCTCTTCTATTAGCATAGCTCTTTCAGCTCCTATGATTTCCTCCTTTTTGCTAGGTGTAGTGGGTGTAGGAGTCCCTTGTACCCCCCCCCCCACCGCTAGCTTGTGTGGAACCAAATATGAAACTACAACTACTATGATTATAGAAACTATCACATCCCCAAGCAATGTGCCTAATATCAGTTTGGATCTACGGTGTGAATCTTCAGCCTCCATGATTTTGAAAAGCTCTCAAAGTCCTTGGTTTCAGCATTGAACACTCAAAAGTCTGTCTTCTTCACGCGTGACTTGCTTAACCAGTTCGAACAACACTCCAAAACAGCTGGAAATCCCCCTTTCAGCTACAGTTCCTTATTTACACAGTCCAGAAAAAGACTTCCCTAAGTCCTCGTTCCTCTTCTGCGGAAAGTCCCTAAGTTTATTCTTCTTCCACTCGGACCTAGGTTATCTTCTTCTTTAGACTTTTTATGTACAACAATTTATACTCAGTCCAAAATAAGATCAGCTGCAAGTGCTTCTAAAACATGATGCAGAAGTTCAAGACGAAGAATTATCATTTCATGTGAAGGTGGCTCAAACCCAAATGACGGAAATTCAAGTCGATGCAAAACCAATTGTCGAACTTTACTCAGAAGTCGGGGATTCGGAACCGTGAGGGTCAGTATTCCTTCGATTTCGAGCCCTGGCACTAGCAGCACCACCACCAACACCACGTTTGGGCTCTTGCTGACCACCAGCACGGACCTCAGCCTCCCTTAACTCACTACACCTGGCATCGGTCACTGCGTAAGTCCACTCCGGGGTAGCGTATCTCTGGCAAGGTACTCTCGTTCTTTTTGACCTTCTCCGACCTTCTTGAGCCTGCTCTCCGTCACTTGCTTCCGATTCAGACGTCTCAGACACTGGAGCAAGATCTCTTTCGGGTGCCAACCTCAGATTCAGTCGCCTCTGTCTTTCAGGCCAAGCCTCCTCGGTTCTGGTCGTTCTTCCGCTTTCCTCCTGAATACCCTGTGCACCACTTCCTTCTTCTGCTGATTTGACTCTACTCCTCCCACAGCAACACCTCCGTCATCCGAGTCAAAGTCGGGGTTCTGGTTGTCGGAACCCTCTTCCGCTTGTTCCGGTGCACAACCAGCTGCATCAGCGGCACTCACAGCTTGACTTGTCCTCTCATGTGGCCCTGCCACATCAGCTGGATTTTCATTCACGAGAGGAGCTGTTTCTTCCGAGGGTGCTGAAACTCTGCGGGTATGGGAAGCATGCACCCAGTTCGGCAATCCTCCGCACTTCACTGCTGTGTTCGTCACCAGTATTACCTGGTACGGGCCTTGCCACCGAACATCCAGACAGCTCTTCCTCACGTGCTTTCGAACAAGCACCCAATCTCCTGGACACAGTTCGTGGCACAGATCACTCAAGGCCGGAACAGCTGCAGCTTGCACCTGCTGGGACACAGAACGGACCACATCAGCTAGTCCTTTACAGTAATCGAGAATCAAGTCATCAGTGATGTTTATCAAAGCTGTAGCTGGTACTGCTGGCAATCGCATCGCCCTCCCCATCAGAATTTCGTGTGGAGATAACCCAGTTCTCCTGTCGGGGACACTGCGAATACTCATAAGCACAAGTGGCAGGGAATCAGGCCACTTCAGAGACGTTGATGAACACACTTTTGCCATCCGGGCTTTCAAGGTTCCATTAACCTGTTCTACTATCCCAGAAGCCTCTGGTCGATAACTGCAATGTAGTCTCTGATCGACATTCAATGCGGCACAAAGTAACTTCATGATTTCACTGTGGAAGTGTGTTCCTCTATCTGATTCCAAAGAGGTTGGAAAACCAAACCTCGGGATAAGTTCCCTCAACAATAACTTAGCCACTGTGAGAGTGTCACACCTACGTGTTGGGTAAGCCTCCACCCACCGTGAGAATACACACACCACCACCAAAATGTACCTCAACCCATTGCACTTGGGCATCTCAATGAAATCTAGCTGCATCCTATTGAAGGGTCCTCCTGACCTCCCAATGTGACTCAATGTGACCACAGTCTTCTTTCCAGCATTCATCTGTTGACACGTAACACATCTCTGACAAACTGCTTCAGCAATTGCACGAAATTGTGGGTTATACCATGTCTGTCTAAACACACGCACCATTGCATCTCTGCCAAGATGTATTGGACCATGTATCAGTCTCGCCATCGGGCTCAACAGATTCTCTGGCAACACCGCTCGACCATCACTGGAAACCCAAACCTCAACATCTCCTCTTTCACATCCTGCTCTGATCCATCCATCTCGTTCTTGATCTGAAACCTCATCCTGCAGTCGCTTGAGTTCCTCCCAAGTGTCTGCCATGGCCAACATCATGCTGAGCTCGGTTCTTTCTTGGCTCTCTCCTGTGTAACCCCCTGTGAATATACATCCTTGCTCTGCACAAAAACTGGCAACTTCATCGTCATAGTTGTTTCCTAGAGAGACAAAATCATTCCCCTTTCCATGAGCAGCACATTTGACTACTGCGATTTCCTTCGGACATTGCAATGCATCTAGTAGCTGTTTCACATATTCCCCATTCCTAATGGGTGAACCAGATGATGTCATGAATCCCCTCTGTGACCATAACTGTCCGAAGTCATGAACCACACCGAACCCATACTGGCTGTCAGTGTAGATCGTGATTCGGATTTGATCCGCGGCCAAACAGGCACGAGTCAAGGCAATGATCTCAGCTACCTGCGCGGAGTTTACTCCTTCCAGACAAGCAGCCTCAACCACTCCTGAGATGGTACATACAGCAAACGCTGCTCTCAACTGACCAACACTGTGTCTTAGGCACGAACCATCGACAAAGAAAATTTCATCAGGGTCAGTCAGTGGTTCGTCGACAATGTCAGGTCTCGGTTTGGTGCATAGCTCAGTCACATCAAGACAATCATGGTCCTCACAATCTTCATCATCTGTATTCGGTATGGGCATTAATGTCGTAGGGTTTAAGACGGAGCACCTTTTCAGCGTCACATTCTCTGCGGCAAGTATGACTTGCTCATACCTCGTTAACCTGTTATTCGTTAGGTGCTGGGTCTTTGTCCTGGTCATTAACAATTCAACAGAGTGTGGTACATAAACTGTCAGAGGGTGACCCATTACAATGCTTTCACATCTTTCAATGCTGGCACCTGTTGCAGCAATGGATCTGAGACATCCGGGCAACGCAGAAGCTACTGGATCTAAAGTAGCTGAAAAATAGGCAACTGGTCCACGGACACTTCCATGGTTCTGAGCCAAGACTGACAATGCACGACCTTCTCTCTCACAACAGAACAGTGAGAAAGCCTTGTTGTAATCAGGCATTCCCAAAGCTGGTGCACAACACAAACCCTCTCTCAGTCTTAGGAATGACATCAAGCATTCCTTGTCCCATGGTACCGGATCACTCACATCCTTGTGCGTCAGCCTCTGCAAAGGCTTTGCCTTCAAAGAAAAATTGGGAATCCACTGGCGACAATAGCCGACCATTCCCAAAAACATCCTGACCTCCCTCTGAGTGGTAGGCACATCCATGTTCATTATTGCCTCAATTTGATCTGGTGACACCTTCCTCTTGCCTTGCTCTATTCTGTGACCCAAGTACTGCACTTCGTTCAGACAGTACTGCAACTTGTTCGAAGACACCTTGTGTCCATTCTCTGCCAAATGATTCAATAGGGCTAACATGTCTATCCTGCAAGCGTCTTCTGTTTCTGAGGCAATAAGCAGATCGTCTATGTACTGCACGAGAACTGAGTTCTGTGGCAATACGAGACTTTCAAGATTCTTCTTCAAGATCTGATTAAAGATCGATGGACTCTCTGTATACCCTTGAGGGATACAACACCACGTTAACACGCGATTTTCCAGCCGGAAAGCAAAAAGAAATTGGCTTTCTTCGTGGAGCGGTATCGAGAAAAATGCTTGACACAAATCAATCACGGTAAACCACTCGGCTTCGCATGGGATCTGAAACAGTACCACTGATGGATTCGGTACCACTGGACAACATGGAACAACTATCGTGTTGACCTTTTGCAGGTCTTGCACGATCTTGAACTTCCCACTCGGTTTCTGTAGTCCCATGATGGGTGAGATACATGGGCTACCTCTTATCTCCTTCAGAATTCCCTTCTTGATCATGGACTCGATTACAGGTTTAATCCCTGCAATAGTCTCGGGTGACACGTTGTACTGGGGCGTTCTAGGGAATTCAACATTCTGCTTAACCTGGATCTGTACAGGTTCAACCCCTTTGATCAGTCCGATCTCTTCTCCCGTGAGGTCCCACACCTCATGTGACACAGAATCTCTCAAATCTAGTGGAAGTTCCTCCACTGTCACCACAGGATACATTTCTATGCACAAGTGCTGATTCGCAACCTTGAAGGTGGCATCATCATCCTTCGTCTGGACCTCAACTCCCCTAGGCGTGCAATAGATGGTACAATTTAACTTACACAATAGATCTCTTCCTAACAGACAGACTGGACTCGAATCGCACACCACAAACTGATGTCTATCTCGGAAAGAGCCTATTCTCACTGGAATCGGTTCAGTCAATGGGCTAGTTATCCTCTCGTTCGCCACTCCAACAACTTGGATCGATTGTCCCGAGAGGGGTAGGTTGGGGACCACTGCTGATCTTACAGTAGACTGGGTAGCACCAGTGTCAACCAAAAGGGTGGTAGGATGACCATCAATGCCTGCCTCCACAAAAGGACCTCTCTGGTCTACCTCCAAGACTGCTCCAAGTATGCAGTCTTCCTCCCCCCTCAGGCACTGTCAGGCCAATGGGTCTGGGCTGTACTCATCATACCCTTCGAAAAGGGGCATCTGCTGGTAAGTCCGTATTCCCTGCAGCATTCTCGGTGGCTGGGGAACTTGGACCTGTGGGCTAAACGTCCCCCCTTTCATCGATCTGGGATTCGTCACAGTATTGACTACCTCTGGCACGGGTGCCTGAACCACTTCTACCTCCTGTTGCACCTGATTGGCTGCGTTCAAGGGACACTCGCGCTTCCAATGTCCAATCTGGTGACAAAGATGACGCGCAGTGGTCTTCTTCAATGTCGCCACATCCATTCCCGTCTTAGGATCTACAGGTTTCCCTTTTCCCTGACCTTGCACATTCTGGTTCCCTTGATTGTTTCCCTGTCTTCTTCCCAGCGTCCCTGCCTTAGGCTGGACATGAGCTGGTTGCATCTGAACAAGCATCAGTTTGTCCTTCTGCTTCCGGTGCTTCGAGTCTATTTCATCACTACAGTACCTCGCATACCGCAAGATTTCATCCAACGGCTTGTTCTGCCAACAGATCAAATGTTGCTCTATCATAAGACTAACCTATTGTCTCAATCCTAGGACAAACTTTGAGACAAACTGTCCCATATCCATGGGGTCTAAGGTATCTAGTCCACTATACTGTTCAAAAGCTTGCAAGAGTCGTTCATAATACTCACACACTGTCTCCTTTGGTTCCTGAACAGTTCGATCTATCTTAACCCAATCAATGTCTTGAGGCGAGATCTTCAACTTCAACCATGTAATCACTTGTTCGAACTTTTTCATGACTATAGGTGACGGACCATTTGTGACAGCATCCCTTTCAGGTTTGGAGGTTGGCCACTCAACTGCAATTTTACAAGCTGACCATACTACAATATCAAACAAGGTGTTCAAATCAATCCACAATACCTTCGAAATTTTAACAAAACGGTCAACCTGTTTGTACCACTCTACTGGTTTTTCCCTCAGCCGAGGAAAATCATTTGTAAATGCAGCCAAATCACCTCTACTCCATGGCACATTCACGTACCCTCCGTTCTGTACTTCTCGTAAAGGATAGTTCTCTACTCCTGACGTCTCTCCCCCCAGAGGCGGCGTCTCTCTTACGTTCTTTTTGGAAATCTTCCTCTTAGACCACCTTTCCTCCCATTTGTTAAGCATGACCCATATACGCATCCCTACAATCAGGTCCTTGATATGTGTCCTCAGTCCTATGACCCTTTTCTCTTCCAGCTCTTGATCACTGTATTGCAACCTATGGGATCCTTGCAACGATTTCGTTTTAGACAAATCCACCTCATATTTCTTTGCCAATTCTGTCAATTTCTCATGTGCGGTCCTCGCTTTAAGAGTCACATCCTTTGCTACAAAAAGCAGCTCATCTGGTTCATAGATCTCTATTCTATCCAAAGGCAGATTCCCGCTAATCATTTCGTCTACCTCTGCCTTCAACCTCACTACATCCAACATCCTTGCCCTCATGGCACTCCTCAAAATTTCTCGACAAGCAGCACCATTCCGTTCATTATAATCACAACTTTGTTCTCGTGGCTTACTCTCTTCTATCGTATTCCTAGAAACTGGTCTATTTCCTGAGTTGTCTTGTTCCACATCTCCTGACATCCCATCACTCTGATTCCTCACAGGTGGTACCCACATTCTCAAGTCTGATCTGGACTCGACCAAAGACCTTGGTCTTACCGGTCTCACATCCACCTGTCCCCTAGAGGAGTCTACGGTGGCTGGCAATGGCGTGCTCGCTTCTATGGGCTTCGGAGAGTGAACCATTCCCTCCTCTACACCATTCCCTCCAACGCTGATCCCCTCTCTCCCTGTCGCCTGTGATAGACGTCCTTCTCTTACTTGATCTGGGTCATACACTGACACTATAGGAACAATGGTAACAGGTACCGTCAGGGCATCCGGCAACCTCATACTTCCCATCGAAGGTTGTGTTCCCACTCCCTCCGTTCCTGTGGAGATTTTTCCCACTACTCTCACATTTGTCTGATTCTGTGACTCGCCAGTCCCTCCTGCCACAGTCGATTTTCCTTCGCTATAATCTGGATTTAATGGAGGTGGTCTCTCTGACAGCAGTCTCTCTACCAAGCTGTCATCCGTATCACTGTCATCTTCCTCTGCACTCCTTGCCTGCGTACCTCTCGTTTTCTCTAGCAACGGATATAATCTATCCCCTTCAATCGTTTCCACTCTCCACCTTTACGCCAGTGCATCCCATCTCGCATCTTGAAATGCCCTGATCGACTTCTTCACCCTTTCCTGACTTCTGTCTCTCTTCCTGTCATACGCTGCTCTAATCCATGCATGTAACGCCTCAAACTGTGTGGGTCTGGGTAGTGGTCGCAAAGAAGACATCACAGATTTCAACTGGTACAACACTTCCAACCTGAAAGTACCATAGCGTGGGAAAGTCAATTCTCCCTCTCCCTGTGTCATTTTATGCCAATTCTCAAGCCAAATTATAGTGTGCAATTCCACATTCTTAGCCATGTAATGTGCTGGCGTATCTTCGGGAGGGGCTTCCTCTCCACCCCGAGTAACCACATGTCTATCACCTCTACAGAGTTCTTGTAAAACTTTAAAACATTTCATGATGAAGCAGATTTCCGTTCGCGCACAAGAATTCGTTTTTACTTCCTGATGTCAGTCCACCAATACCAGCGCGGCTCACACCAACCGACCTATCGCAGTGCGGCACTGTCTGACATCACTCTTCCTCTGCTCGCAGCAGTTCCCCCCCTTTACAATTCACCTCTCACTCTTCACACGCGTCGCAATCACACTCTGAAGTAACTGTCTGTCCACGAAACGACCGGACAATCACCTCTCTGACTGTCTGTCCACCAATGACCGAACAGTCTCTCGAAACTGTTGACCTCGAATCTGGCAACTGTCTGTCCGCGAAACAACCGGACAATCGCCTCTGACACAATCGATAGGATCCAAACACTCAATATTTTGCACACAACAACCTACGACCAGCGTCGGTTATTCACACACTCACACATACGCTCTCTATCATCAGTGGGTTAATCAACGACGTCTCATGACTCCCACAACCTCTGGTCAACAATCTCAACTCTGGGTGGCTTCTACACCACAATTTCTTATCCCGGGATATCGAATTAAATCTCTCGGCCCCGCGCGCGCTCACGGTCCGATCCTCTATCACATGACTCTCATTCCAACTCCGCAAGACATCACACAATCAAATCAACAACGCAATCTAACAAGCATCACCCTGTTCATACTCACGCTACCACAAACTGCTACTTCTGCCGCACCGTCATTCTCCGTCAATTTTCAGCGACCGCCGTCGTCCTCCTCTTACAATCCACTGAATCACCATCACTCGGGCTCTATGGGGCAAATAATCTCTTATTCTAATCTAGATCTCCCCTTACTATCAGAGGAAACCATCCTACTCTGCTCCCAACTGATAAAGCGGGATTCTTATCTTATCTTATCATCACTAAGAATCCTCAGGTCGCCAGAATCTTTTTACCTGCTGAATAGTGTGAAGGGAAGAAAATCCAATCCTGTTATGCAACAATCTAGAATCCAACTTACCTTCAAAGATCACTGACTCCGAATTCAAATTTTAGGGTTTATTACAAAGCCAAGAATAACTGCACATACAAGCACCTCAACACGAGGTTAAAGAAATAAATGGGCACTAATACAAACATCATCCTACGCAGGAGTTTCGTCCGACTCAAGATAAGAAGAATCATTAGTTCCAGAAGCATTAAACTAGCAATGACGGCTCCAATCTCTATATTATTCTTCATTTACCTAATAAAGAGAAAAGCATCAATCTGTCCCTACTCTACCACTAAGGTGACATCCCTACTTAACAAGTTTCACCAGGCAAGAGTAGAAAAAGGTGTCAGCTGTGAAGACTTCCTAAGAAGTGCACTCACATAGCACTTTGAGCTCGTTCTAAGATGGTCCTTCCTAACTAGATCTCTCTCATTCGCCCTTCTCTCAGGTCTCCTCTACCTCCAATCTGCTCTCCTCCCTCGGGGCACTATCCCTAATACAAAATCCACATACAATAGAACACGCCCTTGTCACGCCTCTCCGGCCAGGCCTTCCTTCTCGTACTTTTCCATTGAAACTCTTACTTCATCCAGGACGGTTACAGTGACCTTGGGTCCCAGGCACCTTCTCCGCTGAAAATATCATCCCTGCATTCCAGAATACTCCCATCCCAATGTCTCCCACCATCCTAACTCCTTAAACAAAGAGCCAGTCTTTCACTAACGAGGCATGTGTCCTTTCGCCTGCAACAGAAAATACATTCAACAACTTTCCTCTGTGCGAATCTGCCAACCGTGCCCAGAGAGCCTTCCCAAGAGAACACCTTCTCGGCCTACAAAATAAGCTAACATAAGAACGAACAGGCCTTTCTTTGACGTATATGCAGTCAGGCCTTTACACAATTTAAACACACAATTTTAATTACTTCTCTAAGCATTGGTTCATACATTTCATATGCGAAAAAATGAAGTACACGTGCAACTTAATATGGTACACGTTTAACTACTGCATCTCGATTGCACATGAGCTAATTCATTTATGCATCATTTTAAACTCGTTTCAGTTAAGCATTACATTTACATGATTATAATAGCACAATTACTCTTCTATTCACTCTAATAAATGCGGTTTAGAACTACATTTTACTGGCCATTCATTAATATATATCTGGATATATGCGGGTGCGGACTAACTGTGATTATGATGCACCCCTACAAATTTCTCGAGAACATGGCGCTCTATCACACCCCTGGCTACTTTCCATAGCCTCTCCCACCTGCATCTGCTCATTTCTTCCATAAGCCTAGCTCTGGCTTTGGATCAAAAGAGTGAAGTTGTAAATGACACTGAGGCCTCCCCTTCCCTTTGAAGACCATGGTTTACGACTCCTCCCCCTGCTCTGGCATTCCTGTGTAGACCCTGCCCTCCCAGCAGAGCTGGTTAACCCCAGGGGCTCTTTATCACCTCTTCAAAGCAGCCTGGCTAATCCACTTAACTCTGACCAATCAGGACAGACCACTGGAAGGTTGAATCTGGACCTACAAACAAGAAAGTCTTATAACTTCTTGTCTGTACATTTTAGGAGAAATTCAACAATATGATATTGTTGGATTCATCACTACCATTCTAGGAAGTCTTTGAATGGAAGTTCTATCATTCTCCTATCAGGAGTTATTAGTTAACAACTTCTTGCCATGTTAACTTATGTGGCATGGGATTTACAATTTGAAAAATGACTTGGGCCATTTTTCCAGCACTAGGGCTTATAAAAACATATTTTATAAGTACTTCACTTATATCTACAGGACCCCCACCCCATGGAACAACTAAGGGAGACTTTAGGGGCTCTGAATCTGTATAAATATTGTAGATCCTCCCTCCACAGTGCTCCTAGCATCAAAGTCGAATTTGGGCAGCACTTTATCACAATATGGGGAGTGAAATGTGAAATTTCACTTAATCCAGGGCATATAAAACTCATTTTATAAGGTTCTACCTTATAAACACCTGCCCCCGCGCACCTGGGACACCTAGGGGAGACCCTGTGGGTTCCTAATATGCCACAACATGGTAGGTTGTCCATTTTTAAGAGCCCCAAACACAAAAGTCGAGTTTGGGCACAATTTACTTTTTAAAAGAAGTCCTGCCACCCAGGGCTGCTTTTAAACTGACCTCAGGCTTCAGCAGTGCACACATGCAAGTGCAGAAAAAGCTGCTGGCCTCTAAACTACCATGCCCTATTGTGGACTAGGGACTTCTAGGTAGTTTTAATCTCCCTGCCCTATTATTTAATGGGGTCTGATAGGGTAGGTAATGCCAATCACAGGGGTACCCCATACCATTGTGTACCCTAGTGTATGTATGTGTTTTCACTGTATTCTAAATGTGTCTCTTTCAGCATAGCACTGGCCCTGGGCCTGGTTAGGCAGAGCCCAGGGTCAGTCAGAGTCAGTTACCACCAGAACCCTTCAGTAAAAAGTTGGGGGGTGCCCAGGGCACAGGATGACTTTGCAATATAGACCCCCCCAAACGAAAGGTGATGGGTTACTAACCTACACCCTGGTAGTCCTCATCAGCTAAGAGGAAAAAACTGGAAAGTCCATCCGCATTTGCAACGGGCAACCCCAGGTCTGTGTTCCACTGTAAAGTCCATTCCCTGTAGGGAAATGAACCAGCTTAACAGCTTGGGATTCTCCCCTCTCATCTGCATGAGACATCTGAGAGGCCTGTGGTTATTTTGAACACGAGAGTGAGTCCCAAACAAATATGGTCTCAACTTTTTCAGGGACCAAACCACAGCAAAAGCCTCTCTCTCAATGGCACTCCACCTCTGCTCTCTATGAATAAGCCTCCTGCTAATAAAGGTAACTGGCTGATCAAGGCCCTCTTCATTTAGCTGTGACAACACTGCCCCAATCCCTTGCTCTGAAGCATCTGTCTGAACCACAAATTATTTTGTGTAGTCAGGGGCCAGCAGCACTGGTGTTGAACACATAGCAGCTTTCAGAGTGTCAAAAGCCTTCTGACACTCTGGGGTCCAATCCACCTTCTTGGGCCTCTTTTTAGAAATGAGTTCTGTTAGGGGCCCCACAATGGTCCCATAATTTTGAACAAACCTTCTATAATACCCTGTCAGTCCAAGGAATGCCCTGACCTGAGTCTGGGTAACACGAGCTGTCCAATCCAAAATAGTTTGGATTTTATCTTGGAGAGGCTGTACATGGCCCCCACCTACCAGGTGGCCCAGGTACACCACAGAACTCTGCTCTATTTGGCACTTACTTGCCTTAATAGTCAGGCCTGCCTGCTGCATGGCCTGAAGCACTTCCCTTAGGTGGCTTAAGTGATCCCCCAGGTAGAACTGTATACAGCTATATCATCCAGGTAAGCTGCACTGAACTGTTCCAACCCAGACAAGACCTTGTTCACCAACCTTTGGAAGGTAGCAGGTGCATTCTTTAAGCCAAAGGGCATTACCTTGAACTGATAATGTCCCTCTGGTGTGGAGAATGCTGACCTCTCCTTTGCTCCATCAGTGAGGGCAATCTGCCAGTAACCTGAAGTCAAATCAAAAGTACTCAGGTACTTAGCAGCCCCTAACCTATCAATGAGCTCATCAGCTCTAGGTATAGGGTAAGCGTCAGTCTTTGGGACTGCATTCAATCCTCTGTAGTCCACACAGAACCTTAACTCCTTGGGTCCCCCCTGAGGATTAGGTTTAGGTACCAGCACCACTGGACTGGCCCATGGACTCTCAGACAGTTCAATTACCCCCAATTCCAGCATCTTAGCAACCTCAGCTTTAATGCTGGCTCTGACATGGTCAGACAACCTGTACAGTTTATTTTTGAGGTAGGCTGTCACCAGTGTCAATGTGGTGCACACACCACTCAGTGATGCCTTGAGTGAAAGAGAACATGCCATCAAACTGCTCCAGCACTAGCTTACAGTCTCTGTGCTGCTGGTCTGTCAACTTGGGAGAGAGCACAACTCCCTCCATTGACCCATCTTGCACATTAGCGGAGAGGTCGGGCACAGGCTCAGTTTTCTCCTCCACACCCTCATCAGTGACCAGTAACATGGTCATATCTGCCTTGTCATGGTGGGGTTTCAATCTATTGACATGCAGTACCCTATGAGGGTTCCTGGTGGTGCCAAGGTCAACCAAATAGGTAACCTCACCCTTCTTTTCTAAGGTTGGATAGGGCCCACTCCACTTGTCATGGAGGTCCCTGGGAGTCACAGGCTCCAACACCCACACCAATTGTCCTGGAGCATACTCGGGCAAAGTAGCCTTCTGATCATACCAGTGCTTCATGAGCTCCTGGCTAGCCTCCAGTTTCCTGTTTGCCTTGTACATGTACTCTGCCATTCTAGTCTCAGGCCTAGCACATAGTCAAGCACATTGTCCTTTGCTTCTTTGAGAGGCTTCTCTAAAGACTCTCTCAGCAGGCTCAATGGCCCCCTCACAGGGTGTCCAAACAACAACTCAAAGGGACTGAAACCAACTCCTTTCTGTGGCACCTCCCTGTAGGCAAACAGTAAGCATGGGAGGAGAACATCCCATCTCCTCCTGAGTTTCTCTGAAAACCCATTTATCATGCCCTTCAGGGTTTTGTTGAACCTCTCAACAATACCATTTGCTTGTGGGTGATAGGGGGTGGTGAACTTGTAGTTGACACCACACCCATCCCACATAGCAGTCAGATAGCTGGACAGGAAGTTTGTGCCCCTATCTGATACCACCTCTTTCGGAAAACCCACTCTGGTGAACACACCAAGCAGTGCTCTAGCCACTGCAGGAGCATCAATGGTTCTAAGAGGGATTGCTTCAGGGTACCTAGTGGCATGGTCCACTACCACTAAGATATACCTATTCCCTGACGCAGTAGGTGGGTCCAGGGGACCAACAATGTCCATCCCCACCCTTTCAAACGGAACCCCAACCACTGGCAGTGGTATTAGGGGAGCCTTTGTCTTTCCCCCTGCCTTGCCACTGTCCTGACAGGTGACACAGGAGCTGCAAAACTCCTTTACCTTTTCAGACACATGGGGCCAGTAGAAATGGTTCACCAACCGGCTCCATGTCTTTGTCTGTCCCAAATGTCCTGACAAGGGGATATCATGACCCAAAGTCAGGATGAACTCTCTGTACTTCTGGGGCACCACCAACCTCCTGGTGGCCCCCTCCTTGAGGTTTCTGGCCTCAGTATAAAGCAGTCCATCTTCCCAGTCGAGTTTGTGAAACCCACTGTCATCCCCCTCCTCTTGCTTAGAAGCAATCCGCCTCAAGCTCTCAAGGGTGGGACAGTCTCTCTGTCCCTTACTGAACTCCTCTCTGGAGGGTCCAACTGCTCCTGTCAGCTCTGCCAAATGTGACAGCTCTGGCAGGGATGGAGTCCCTCCCTCAGAGGCCAGATCCTCCCCATCAGGGTTAGATCCTTCCTGCACCTCTGGAGTTCCCTGGGCTGGCTCACCAGGCCCAGTGCCCTTGTCCTTGGATGCTTGGCCCTTTGTTCCAGGGTCCAAGTGTCCAGCCCTTCCCTTCTGGCTAGTCTGTGACCTAGTCACAGCACATACCTACACAGGGAGCTCCAATATTTTCATATGGAGTCCTCTCTCCACCTCTGACCACACAGAGGCTTCAAGATCATTGCCCAGTAAACACTGGACTGGGAGCACCTTAGACACAGCTACCTTCATAGGGCCTGTCACACCTCTCCATTCCAAATCCACCACAGCCATAGGATGGAGTTTGGTTGTGCTGTCTGCATTAGTCACCTGGTGAAACTCACCAGGTAGCAACCTTCCTGGAGGCACCAGCTCATCCAGGACCATAGTTACACTAGCCCCAGTGTCTCTGATAGCCTCAAGCTCAGTCCCATTAACTTTAGGCCTCTGCCTGTACTTGTCCATGTTTGGAGGTAAGGCAGCAAGGGTTGCAATATTCACCTTACCCAGAGTCACTAAGGTTGCTTCCACCACCTGACTACCCCTCTCTGGGCTACCACTCTCTACCCCTACACTTACACTGGCAATCCCTGTGGATGGCCCCTTAGGGGGGAGCTTCTTGGCGCAGACAGCATCTCCCTGTTTATGCCCTGGCTGGTTACAGTCAAAGCACTTACCCACTTTTGAGGGATCAAAGAACCTACCATTCTTTCCCTGATTCCACCTCCCTTTGAATTTGGGTTGGTTTGCCCCCCCCCCCTCCTTGTGCATGTTTTTGTGGGTCTTTGGGGAACTCCTTCTGGTTTTGACCTTATTTCCCTTGGGCTTTCCCTTGGGGAGGGACCTGTCCTTCTTTCTTCTGGTCACTCCCCTGGTGCTAAATGGAAACCCAGGTTCTTACACACTTATCAGCTGCTTCCCCCAGCTCTCTGGGGTCTGTCAGCTTAGAGTCCACTAGATACTGGCGTAACTTCTCTTCTGCACAATGAGTCAAAGTATGTTCTTTCAAAAACAAATGATACAATCCCTCATATGTGTCAACTTTGTTACCAACAATCCAGCCTTCCAGTGCCTTCACTGAAACGTCCACAAAGTCTACCCACGACTTTGAACTCAATTTATGGGTGCCTCTAAACTTCACCCTGTACTGCTCTGGAGTCAGACCAAATCTCTTGACTAAGCATGTCTTCATCTGCTGGTATGATTCTGCATCCTCTCCCTTCAGGGTCAGGAGCCTATCCCTCCCAGCTACTGGAATCAACTCCCACAGGAGTGCACCCCAATACCTAGAGTGGACCCTACTCATTCTAAGGGCCCTCTCAAAAGCTGCTAGCCACCTGTCAATGTCATCCCCCTCTGTGTACTTGGGCACTATACCCTTGGGAAGTTTAGGATCAAATGCACCACCCCTGGACATCTCAAACTCGTCATCATTTTCACTGCAGAAGTGGAGAGGTGTGGTGCAGCGGCCAGGGCAGCTGACTTCGGAGCACAGGGCTCACGGTTCGATCCCCGGCTCCGGCGGCAGCTCAGCTCAGCACCATGTGACTCTGGGCAATAGCTCACTTAATTTCCACGACGGCCCCCAGCCCCTTGAGACCCGTAAGGGTGAGTAGTTCGCGCTTTACAAATACGGATTTACATTTACATTTACTGCCACCATTTCTTTTCAACGCATCCTCCCTCTCCCATCTCTTCTTAGCCAATTCCAATTTCTCCTTCTCCAAGGCAATCAAAGCTAATTGAGCCTCAAGCTGTCTCTCTACAAGGGACAGTGGTGGTTCCTGAGGAAGGGACCCTTCCCCACTCCAACTGTCATAAGGTTTCTGCACATACACAGAGCTATGCACAGGATAATAGGACCCCGGAATACAGTGGTTTGCCTACCATATACCGTAGCACCCAAAACCCCAACCCAACTAGCTTAGCATCCCATTAGCACCAAAGCACCAATGATTGGACAACCCAGAACACGGTATCCCTATCTCAGGACTCGCAGAAACAAGAACACTCTTTCGTCAATCACTCGTACTTGTCCACAATGTGCGTATGAAGAGACACTGGGTAGATTAAAATGTTTATTTTAACTTACGTGCTCTAAGGTACAGTACACGTGTCAGTACTAATAGCATAATACATATGAATAACGTAAGCAGCATGGTTACAATTCCATAGAATACAAACGGGGAAAGCATCTCATAAAGCAGTGGATTAATGTCTAAATAACATTACCACCCTCCCCGTGCAGTAAGGTTGTTTATTATATAATCGAAGACCTCTGGGCTTTGACTAGCGAACCCCCATACCTCAGTCTCTAGATGCAGAATTACATCAGCAGGCAATCATAGCTCTTCTCACTGAAAAGGATTTCTCCAACTGCCCCGAGTGCAAGTAAACTGCAGTCTTAAAAGCACACTAAAAATCTTCATGGCAGTTGCGCCTAATGTTATGTCTAAGCGCGAAGGACGGGCCATATCAGGAGGAACCGAAATACATTGTTATGCGACCTTGTACATGGCGTGCAGTCTGAGCCCAAATCGAACAAGAGAAAAGGTGAAAAACAGAATATGCAGAGAGCACAAAATAACTTGGCAAGAGCAAAGGGCGAGGGAGCCCTGGCTCAGCGTAACGTGCGCAAAGAAAAGCAGCATGGCAGCCAGGCCTAGGCCAACATAACAAGGCAGGCAACAAACCACAAGACACCCTCCCCTGGACAGTCCATCGGCCAAGACAGAATTCCACAAGACTGAGCAAAACCGGACAGGGTGAAGGCATAAACCATACGAGGCATGGCAAGTGAACAAAAGAGGAAAACAAATCCAGTAGAGCACAGGGAGCGCACAAACGGCGAATGACATGTCAATCCATAAAAGTGTAAGTGCAGAAAAACGCAACACCCTCCAAGAGGACATCATTGGAATTGTCAAAAAACATAGATGCCATCCAATTCATGAGATCAAAAGAGCAGGAATGCTCCTCAACAGAGAGAGCATCCAAGAGCAATGCGGGACAGCTTGCGTGATAATCGAAATAGCTTTGTTGTAGGAGATCCCGGGCAGCCGCCCAGATATCCCATTGCGCCAAAATCCCCAGTGCAGCCGCACGCGCCATACAGCCGGCAACGGAACAGTCCTGCTCATGGGCCTCTAAGGGACCCATCAACTGAACAAAATCCGGAACAGACAATGACGAATTGGAGAGGCAATAATCCAAGGTCCAGGTGAAGGGACAGCGGATGCAAGTCATTACAGGTTGCACGCAAGTGAAATACGCAAAGCGAAAAGAAAGAGTATATGACACACTTAGTGTCGCCAAAGGTAAGACGCCAAAACCAGCCAAAAGTCGCTCACGGAGCAGCTGGAGGCGTTCTGGATCGAGTAGGTCCCATCTGGGAGCAGCCATTGCGTAGAAAACAAATTAATAGCAGGACACCAGCCGCCAAAGCGATAATCAACGGGAAACCGCCAAAGACGCTGGAAAAAATAGAATGAATGAATGCCGGGATGACACCAAAAATAGTTTGGAAGGATGACACCAAGCCAGACCCCACGACCTTAAAAAAATGTACCAGACCCTCAGTGTTAGACGCGTCAAAAATACGATGAATTAACTCCCCAAAATGTTGGGGGAGATTAGTGTTCAAAAGGGCCTGTATTTCACTGTGGGTACTCGCCACCTGGAGAATGAATGTCTCCCGGGCGGACGTGAGCATAACCTTCTCATTCAATAATAGTGCCTTTATTCTGCTCAGCTTATTGAAGTCTGCCTCCATGGTAGGGATGGAAGGCCAAATAGAGATATCAACTTTGCCATGAGGGGGAGGGAAAAGCACATTCTTGCAGCAGACAACCCTGTGCGAAACTGTTACAATGTAAGGAATGCCAGCCTGTAGGCCGCAACAGTTTTCGTTATTCAAAAGTAAATAACTACCATTGGAAAGTAGAGTGAAAGTAGGAGAAATAACAGGAGCAGGAATACCTTTCAACACACAAGCAAGATTAGGAGCGGAAACGCTACATGAGCCATGCAATTTAATATGTTTACAAATAAGCGAATGACCCATAGTCGAGTCGCAGGACTCCCCCGTGAGAAAGACTTCCTTGCCGTCCCGAAGGCATTTATACATGAAAGGCAAGGACCAGAGTTCATGCAGGAAAGCACTGCCCAAGGGCTGGTAACGGCCCACAGGATAATGTTTCATGCACGAGTCAAATTCAAATAAGGAAAAAGGTAAAGCGATAACCCCATGAACTAGCCACACAGCAGAATCTAGTTCCGCAACAGAGAATGGTAAAGGATCCACCTTCTCGATATGTAACAGAGTGTAAGTTGCATCTTTCATAGACATAAACTGCTGTTTGTCAGTTAAATTAAAAGGCAGAAAAAAGGCAGAGGTGTTCAGAAAATGCCAAGGAACTTTACCCAACTTGAGTGTTTGCAAAGTCCACGCAAACTGCATAACTGAGCGCAATTGATTCTGACCATGATATAACACAGAAACATCATCTTGTACAATATCAACAACAGAGGACACAATATTCTCTAAAGTGTAAATTCATGAAGACAGGGTATTAATACTATTGTCAACAACAGCAAGCACCTTTTCCAAATTTGCTTGATCTATTTCCCGAAGACGGGAAGCAGCTTCAATTTGTGACAGCTTCCAGAGTTCATTATACGTTTCATAAATGAATCTCTTAGGTCGGGGACCACGAGGTCCCAAAACAAAGTCGGACAGATCAATATTGCCTGAAAGGAGGGACAAATGTTGTTTAACAGAATCAAGGGACGAATGTTGCAGCCATTGTTTGCATAATTTACCAACAGAATATGTAGTGACAGTACGGGAATCAGTAAATCTCGGATCAGGCCTATCCTGTTCACAAATGTGTGGTCACGCTTCAGGATGTGAGACGAGGAATGAGGAGCCAAAGTTCCAGAAACATAGTTCACAGCAGAGCGTTCAGGTAAATAGTGACCATTGATTAATAGAAAAAACACTGTGACAAAGCCAATGGACATGAACAAAAAAATCAAAAAAAGTACCAACCAGATGTATGTCCAGGGTGGAATCAGGAAATTGTCTCTAAACCAGGATACAAAAATACTGAACTTGGATGGGACTTTTGAAGAGATGGAATCCGAATCAAAGGAATAACGAGTCGGGCTCAGTGGCGTTGTTGGTTGATGTGCCACCGATTCAGATGCAGGATAGGTATACTCGTCCTCGTCAACGTTGGTGGAGAGTTGGGGGTCAATTATAGTTTCAGGCAAATCAACCATCTCAATTACAGCATCAGTGACCGTTCGTGCAGATGGTCCACGAACATATGTCCGATAAATGGCAGGACAAGAGACCGCTGGTGTGACACTATTCAGGATCGGCCAGACGCTGTAGCTTGACATTTTCCACTGAGATGTATCTGTTCTCCTTGCGACCAGGAAGCGGTGGTAAAATGACTGTACGTGTTCCCTTCAAGCCCAGAACTGGAACCGGTGCACGAAAAGATGGGCCGAATTCTTTTTTGTTTTCAACCTTCTCTCGAACCAGTTCTCCAACCTTTGGAAGCCAGCCGGCTACCGAAATCTGCAACACAGGGTCTGTAGCTGAAGGTAAATGTGCAGTTGCAAGTTTGTCTCGGGCTTCTTGTAAGTCCTGTAACATAGCAGAATGGTTATCTACATCAAACTTGGCGGATTGCGCCGCGATGTCTGGACCCTCAAGGTCAGGCACAAACATTCTTATGCCAAAGAGCATTTCGTATGGGGTCCGCCCACCCAGAGGTCTTCCAAGGAGATTATTAAGTGCACGCTGAATGGTATACAAGTGGGCCAGCCAGTTCCTGCCAGTACCTATAACTCTAGCTGTTAAGGATTGCTTTAAGTCACGGTTCATTCGTTCAACGATAGAGTTGCCCTCAGGCCTATACGGAGACGAAAATTTCACCCGCACCCCAAGCGAAGCCATTGCATCCTTGTAAGCCCTAGAGGCAAACGCCGGACCTTGGTCCGAATGGAAGGTGCCGCATGCGAAAATTCCCACAAAGACACGCAAATCCCTGATTACATTTCGAGCGTCAGCACTACGTTGTGGCCAGACCCAGAGGAACCGTGTGCACGAGTCCACTGCAACTAAGATGTATTTATAGGCAGTGTCTGATGAGAATGGACCGCAGTGATCCAAGTAAACACACCCAAAGGGTCTGTTAGCAATGCAGAGCGAGGTCTGTGGTGGACGTGTTACCGTGGAAGGCTTAATCTGTTGACAAACGTCGCAAGAAAGCACAAAAGCACGGGTGTCTTTATACAACCCACGCCACCAATAACGCTGCTGCAAGATGGAAACCGTAGCTGACACACCAGCATGGGCAGAAGCCATGCCTTCGTGTGCAGCAGATATCAAGGCACTCCTGCGGTCCGCGTTGGGGATCAGCCGATCTCCAACGTCAGGTATTGTTACATAAGGAACCTGTTCGGCACTTAACTTGTAAGAATACTTGGAAGGAAAACCTGTAGGGTAATTATCACCTTCCTTGGTTGCAGCAATAGCTGCTAGAATAACAGAGTCAATTTTAGACATGGACCTGGTAACCGCTGCTACTGAACACGTGACTACTGCTGAACGGGCAGCTTCATCTGCCAGATCGTTACCAATAGCGTGTGCGCCCACCCGCTGATGGCCTAAGGTGTGAACCACCTGTGTGAGGGGCAGATGTTGTTGCAATTCTGCCACTCGAACCCAAAGCATTTTATGCTTAATTGTGCTCCCTTTTGCGTCCTTGTAGTCATTTTTCGACCAGAAAAACAGATTGTCATTGTAAGACTGTACACAGTAGAAAGAATCACATACAATAAGAGTGGTCTCATCCTGAGAAGCGAACTCAAGCGCAAGTAGCAATGCATGCAGTTTGGCCAATTGTGCGGTACTATCTCCGAGTGTGCGAGTGTGCACTACAGAGGGTTTGAACTTTCCATCTACAAAGGAACCCGCAACAATAGCACATGCAGCTGAATAAGCGTGCTTGGACCCTGTGGCCGGTTGCGCCGAACCATCGGTGTAGATCACACATTTGTAATCCTCAAGCGGCAGTAAAAACAAAGGAGGAGGATGAACGAATTCATACTGCAAAAACTCCTGAGTCTGAAGAGAAGAATCAAAAACAAAAGTGACGTCCGAAGACGTCAAGGATGTAGCCCATTGTATCCAACGGGGATGCATTGCTTTTGAGTTCGGTACACTTGCCTTTGTTACTGCCTCTAGGGCAGGACAGGGTGTCACCACCAGAATACGCTTTCCCTGTGCCAGTGCGCGTTCTTTCCAGAATCGCCATTTGCACTGCAGTTAGAACTTTTTCGACAGAGGTAAAGCGCAATTCAGCGGAAGTGTACAGATGTGACTTGTATGCGATGGGCACTGTATCACCTTCATTAAAGGTTAAGTACGTGAATCCCACCGCCCCGGAATTATTCTAATCACCAGGTTTGTGTGGTTATCACGAGTCAAAAGATATTTAGACTCCAAAAGGTCTGTCTGCAAAGACTGCAGAATTGAGGTATGCTCAGGCAGCCAGCAAGACCTTGAATAAGTAGGTTGTATCAGAGCATACAAAGGCTTGATACGCTGGGCATATTCGGGAATGTAAGTACGCCCGAAATTCAGGAAACCCAGCAAAGACTGAAGTTTCTTCAGAGTTTTTGGGGGGCACAAATGTGCACATTTTTCCAAGAAAAGCCCTTACCCTCGTTATTGAGCTCATAGCCCAAAAACAGAACGGTAAATTCAGCAATGTGTGACTTAGCAAAGTTAAATTTGTAACCCTGCTCCGCAAATTCAAGAATAATGCGGTCCACACGGGACAGATGCGGAAATAATTCGTCGTCTGTCAAATAAATGTCATCTACGTACGAACATGCATCTTGATCAATGTCGTCTAACAAAGAGACAACACGGGCGGCGAATACACCCGGACTATTCTTGTAGCCCATGGGTAAACGCCGGAACTGGAATAATTTACCACCGGATGTGAATGCGGTCCATTGGCCACTCTCCGGGGCTAGGTTGTGCGTGTAGAAACCGTTTGAAAGGTCAAGTGTCGTTTTGTATTTTTTACGAACAAGACTGTCTACAAGCGCAGAACTGTGTGTATTCTGCACCGCAAAGTTCCGACAATGAGAATTTAAATGCCGGTAATCCAAAACTAAGCGGTACGATCCATCGGGTTTAGAAACCACGAAAAGGGGATTGTTCATAGGTGATACGCATGGTTCAATTACTCCCTGATATTCCAACTGTGTCAGAATTTCGGAGACGGGGCCTTTTGCCTGTCATTTGATGGGATATTGGGGTTGTGGCTGCGGTAGTGACCGCAAAGGTATTGCATGGGGAGGTGATTCTTCATCCCATCCCACATGGTTGCGGTATAACGCTGGAGCCAGGTACACAGCCCACTCAGCTGCAAGTGCTTCAGCTTTGTCTTTTGGGACATGTCGTGAAAAGCTTGGAAGGATTACCTCCTCTCCTTTATGTGCAGCAAGAACGAATGGGGGTGGCCAATCCACCTCTGCTAACAAAATGTCATATGAAGAGGTTAGATTTTCCCCAAAAATCCCTTTTATTTCACGCGGTATATCACCTTCGATTTGGATGACTATGTTGTAAAGTCTGTCAGGGGGTGCCACTCTGGTGTCAGCTGTCTCTACAGTAACGAATGTTTCAGTTGCTGTCGCCTCCATATGAGGACGTAGCGCCTCCCGCACTATGGTAACTTCCGCGGCGCTGTCTAGGAGGGTCACTGCCCACGTCCAATTCAGGAGTCTCGTTCTCACGGTCTGTGGCATATTTCGCTGTTACAGCGGCAACTTTTTCTTCTGAAATTGCGGTCGAGAATGGTGAAAGTCTTCTGCTTTCCCTCTGACTTGTTGTCGAGGTTGGTCTCGCTCCTGGGGAGCCTCTCGGCCCCTTCCTCTGTCTTGCCGTTCTCCTCCACCAGCCTGTGACAACGTCTGGGCCTGTGAAGAACGAGGAGAACGCGTATCAGAGCTCTGAAACCTATCTGGTGATTTAATTCTCGACCTATCACGTAAATCATAAGTACGTTCAGAAGAAACCGAAACTGGGGAAGCGCCTCTCGACCCCGGCTTCTTTTGTTGCTTACCCTGTTTTTTCTGTCTCCAACTCTTTTTAGTGAAGACTGGTCTCTCATCTTTCTCAGATGTATTTTTAGTTTGTGTAACTTGTGGTTGCGATTGAGTTTGCGTTTTTACAAAAGGCTTGTTGCCTAGGCTATCTCTTCCAATTGTTTTGTAAGCCCGGGCAATAATTTTCGGTAATTCGCGGGGCCTGTCCAACTCTGGGACCAAAGCCAAAGCATTCGCTACTTGAAAGTTCATTGCATCGCCCTTGACATTTCCAAGGATCAGTTCAGCTACTACATCAAACACTCCCACTAGTCTCATCCCTAATTCCACAGCCGCTTCAGGGCCACGTTCATCCTGTACTTTTTTAATTACAGAGGGTAGAACTGTCATGGAAGGTGTACCAAAACATTTTGAATAAACTGCTGCGAATACCTTACCCCAGTTTTCACATGATGTCAAATCGGGGATTAAGTCTTTTGGCAAACTTATCGTAAGGATGCGGTGTTTGTCCACTGGGGATGTATGTGGAAACACTGCTTCTATCTGATCGAACTTTTCTGCAAGCCAGTAAGGATAATCGTCCTTATTTTGTGGACGTTTGCCCATCACAGAATTTACCATGACAGGACTTATGGTCACTCCAGCTGCAACAGCTGGTTGGCCAGCGACTACAGGAGCAGCTCCATGGAGGCTACCTGTAACGTATGTCACTAAGGCTCGATGCACTCGCACCAGTTCGGTATGCATAGTGCGCAGATCCGCAATCGGTAATGCCAGATAATTTGGATGCGGGTATACCCGGCCAATACAGGCCAAGTGGCCCCCTCAATGGATAAGGGGCCTAAACGAACTGCGGTAGTTGGTTGTGGGAGGGCGCCATTAAACCAAACACGGTGCTGCCAAGCCGTGAGAGGCACTTCAAGATTAGTATAGGGTCGATAGACAGCAGGAATAGCGGTGGGTTTATATTCATGAAACAGTTTATCTCCTGCATCCACCGCCGCAAAAGTGATCCAAGTGTAAAACACTTCAAAGTGATAAGCCGGATCGGCTTGAACCACAAAGACCAACTCGACCCCATTATCGGGCACTCCGTACACACCTAAGTGTTCTCGGAGTGGTCCTCGGCTATGTGCAGCTATCGCCACACCAGCCATGACTAAACAGTTATATTCGACAACCTAACAGGGAGCACAAAATGGGTTAGTTAAGAAACCTTTTTTAATAACTTCAAGCTTGAAAGAACCTATAAAACACTCAATATAGGAGGTATCACCGTCACCCACGCCTCCGGAAGCGTACGTGAGGGTTTTGTGGACAAGCACAAGTACTACTCAAGCGTCTCGCAGATAAGCAGCCCCACGTTGGCCGCGCCATGTCATAAGGTTTCTGCACATACACAGAGCTATGCACAGGATAATAGGACCCCGGAATACAGTGGTTTGCCTACCATATACCGTAGCACCCAAAACCCCAACCCAACTAGCTTAGCATCCCATTAGCACCAAAGCACCAATGATTGGACAACCCAGAACACGGTATCCCTATCTCAGGACTCGCAGAAACAAGAACACTCTTTCGTCAATCACTCGTACTTGTCCACAATGTGCGTATGAAGAGACACTGGGTAGATTAAAATGTTTATTTTAACTTACGTGATCTAAGGTACAGTACACGTGTCAGTACTAATAGCATAATACATATGAATAACGTAAGCAGCATGGTTACAATTCCATAGAATACAAACGGGGAAAGCATCTCATAAAGCAGTGGATTAATGTCTAAATAACATTACCACCCTCCCCGTGCAGTAAGGTTGTTTATTATATAATCGAAGACCTCTGGGCTTTGACTAGCGAACCCCCATACCTCAGTCTCTAGATGCAGAATTACATCAGCAGGCAATCATAGCTCTTCTCACTGAAAAGGATTTCTCCAACTGCCCCGAGTGCAAGTAAACTGCAGTCTTAAAAGCACACTAAAAATCTTCATGGCAGTTGCGCCTAATGTTATGTCTAAGCGCGAAGGACGGGCCATATCAGGAGGAACCGAAATACATTGTTATGCGACCTTGTACATGGGGTGCAGTCTGAGCCCAAATCGAACAAGAGAAAAGGTGAAAAACAGAATATGCAGAGAGCACAAAATAACTTGGCAAGAGCAAAGGGCGAGGGAGCCCTGGCTCAGCGTAACGTGCGCAAAGAAAAGCAGCATGGCAGCCAGGCCTAGGCCAACATAACAAGGCAGGCAACAAACCACAAGACACAACCATCTGGAATCATAGGGCTAACATTAGAGATAATGGAAGAGGCACCATCCTCACCCTCCTCTTGGGTGAGGCTGGGGGAACACCCTCCATCCCCCCTTGAATCTCCTCAGCTACCCCAGCCCAGGCCTGTAGGGACTTAAGCAACCCTGCCTTCCTAATCTTGTTGGAAGCAGGCAGCCCCTTAAGCCTACACTGTACCCTAAGATCAGCCATCCTGAACTGGGACAGTTTAGCCAGGTCCAGCCATGGTTCCCTAGTTTTGGGTCACAACAACTAGGCACAACAGACTTAGAACAATTTGGAAAAATCAAAACAATGGATTAAAAACAGTTTAGTCCAAATTCCAAACTCAAAAGTTTTGTTCTAAGGCAATTTAGAGGATTTTTATAATCTTAATTCACTTTACTGAAAGGTGTAATTTTTAAACACAAGTCCTCATCCCACCACTGAGCTCCAAATGATGGAAAATGGATTATTGGTAGGGGCAAATATAGGTCTGCCACTGGCAATAAGGCCACTAAAACAGTATAGGGCTCAGAATAAGTCTTAGAAAATTATTCCCATGCTCAACCCTTGGTAGCTTGGCTGCGAGCAGGCAGGCTTAACTTCAAAGACAGGTATGTAAAGCATTTAAAAACACCAATTCAGTAAATAATTAAGACACAACACCTAATAAAAATCCAACACCAATTTATAAATATATATACTGTTATTATTTAACCTAGGCACGTTACTTTACGATTGGATAGGTTTTGTGGTGCAGGTGGATAGCCATATAGGTGAGAACGATACTATAGAACTTGTGAAATAGTTGCGTTATTTTACGCGTCCTCCGAGAGCCTATGTATGTCCATACAATTGTCTTTATCGATATATAAGCCCTAGCATTAGAGAGACACTGTAATATTGAAATTAATACGAAAGGTTGGACGAATAACATTATACATATATTTCAGATGTATGGTCCCTCCACGAGAAATTCTCTACTTATTTTATAATTTTTATTCATATTTTTTATTCATTTATTCTTTATACTGATGAGACAGGAAGGATGTGACATATCGCCTGAGGTCCTTGTTGTCTTTCTTGGTAGAGGCTTTATATGAGTACGAATAAAGTTGTTTTATATTTAAAAAAAACGTCCTTGAAAAGGTTATTTCACCCCTATCACGTGATATGGACGCGTCAATACGTAAAGAAATGGAGGCGTATTTAAACAGCTCCGGCCGGAAGATCTCGTGTACCCGATCCGGATGTTGTATACTGGCTGCAGGGAGGCCGTGGTTGTTGTATAAGGTAAGGGGCCGTACTTAGTGCGAGATCATTTTAGCGGAAGGGCGCTTTTAATTTTTAGATTAGTACCTTTCAGTGGGTTAACATTGGTCCACACGCTGTGTTAGAAGTAGCGGTTTGTGTTGTTTGGTTCTTCAACATATATTAATGTTGAAAACATGTATTTCTGCCGCAAACGGTACTTTAAGCTATAGCGTTGTTAAGTAGGCGGCCACTCGGCATGGAGTTGTTAACCTGTAGAAAACGAATGTTTGCCTTCGTATTATGCGGACCTGCAGTGAAGTGTAAACATTAAGTTATTTAGTGAAGTTGGCCTTGCCTGATCCCAACACTATGTTAGTTTTAGTACGAATTAATACACAACAGTTGTTTGACTATCGTGGGCATAATAAATCGATTATACCAGGAACAATGACACTGCCTAAGTCACTGTTGCAATATTTATTTATTTTCTATAGATTTAGGCTCTATGAGCTTGTTTTGACAATATAACATTAGAACAAACTAGTAAGACTCGGTTTTTACGTTCTTTACGCTTTTTGATCGCTATATTTGTCTATTTGGGCATAGTTACCACCACTATAGGTTGTTTAGAAACTACAATCAATAAAGGCTTGATCATTATATATAAAATACATCTAATGTCCTTTAGATGTCGATATAACTTATATATTTATAATAAGTGATATCCTGTTGCAGGTGGGACAACAGAGGCCAGATCCAGTGGCTTTGCACGTATCTGTGTAACGACGCCCCATAAATAGGCAAATCAGCCTAAATTGTAGCGTGTTTTTTGCATACCACAAAAGTTGGAGATATTGAATCCCTCGGCAATCGGTAAGATTATATATTTATATTTATATTTATTACCTCTAGGTATTATACCATATGTGGTACTTAATATTGATGGTTTGTCTCCTAGTATCCTGATTTTAATCAATTGATGGTGGCACCAGTATACATACCTATAAGAAAAACATCTTGTAATACAAGGTACGCCATCTATTTTGTATCATTATGAGCAAGCATAGTAGTACTCTTATATAGGATAACAAGTAGTACTCTGATTCCATAAACTAAAAATTATCTTTCTTCTCTCTCGTTTCTGTAAGGATTTATGTTTGAAGAGGAGAGCATCATTTACCCTCTTTAAGATTTTTGATTCCAGAACGATTTTATTCAGTTGATGGGTTAGTTCAATCAAACACTAACACCATTTATTTGTGGCTAGGTAGGTTGCCACCATTCATTATATAAGTTTTTTCTGTTGGCTCATGTTGGTGGTTAAACAGAAGATAAAATAAGGCATACTGGGGTTTTTTTAACGATACAGATATTGTGATTGTTATACTAAAAATTTTGAAGTCACATTGTTTTAATCCGTTTTAATTCATTGTATGTCTTTTTGCTATTTAGAAAACTGTCCTGAAGAAGGTGTTTATCTTACGTATTCACCGAAACGCTGCGTCGACAACTGTTTTCTTAAAATTACGGACTTTCTATGAAAAATTCTGACGATGATAACTGTTCTCTTAAAATTACGGACTTTTTATGAAATGCTTTTATGATTACTACGTGTCTAATACTATGTACGACAATTGTTTTTTGATAATTACGGATTTTTATGAAATGTTTTTATGACTATTATTTGCTTAAAATTGTGTATCTTTGATGTAACGTTTTTATGACATTGTCTTTTATAAAGATTGGAAGTGAATAAACAACATATGTAAACTTACTCTGAGGGTACTTGATGTTATGTTGTGACTTCATAGTATTGAACAAACTGCTTTATCCTCCCTTATTGCTAGCTCTTTAACCACCAACATTAGTTTAACGTGTGATTTTTCACCACTGGTAGGGACCCTTTTGCTTTATATGATTCCCCTGTCCCGAATTGGATTGTAAGGGGGCTTCCCTTTGTTTTTTCCTTAGGAACAGTCTTTGTCACATACACCGACTTGATACTGCGTTTTCCTCCTCCTGTTCACCATTGGTTAATAGAGATCTCTTTTGGTTACCTCTTACTACTTATTTAGATAATTTAGTATTGACAAATAGTTCTTGTTTTAATGCTGAAAATGTTAAACCTCCTTGAATGTCTACTTTCTTTGTTCCTTCCCTTCTGTTGCCCTTGTTGTGATTCACTATATATATTAGCTTGATTACCACAATTTTCTTGTATTCCATTGTAAGATGCAGTTTCCCTTTTTATCAATTTTTCCCTCTCCCTTTCCCTCCCCTTATTCCTTTAAAATTAAAATAGCTTTCTCTTCTGCCTCATGTTAACCACCTATTTGATCAGTACTTTGTATCATTGATCCCTTTTGTATTATCTATTATTCGAATAAAGCTTTCAAACTTAAAAGTCAGGCAGTGTTTACAATATTATTGATAGACTTTCTAAAAAACCAAATCGAAGAAAAAAAAAAAAAAAGGGAAAGCTCAATAAAAAGCTAAAGGTACTGTGAGCTTGAAAAAAAGTCAGTGTTCTACACAGCGGAGTAGGGAGGACCCAAATAGTCAATCCATGAATGTCTGGGTGTAAAGGAATGCAATTCCTTCCAACAGTTCTTCATTGTCATTGGTAGAAAAAAGCGATGACATCCAAGTCAGTAAGTCAAAGGAACAATCATGTTCCTCATAAGCAGGATCATCCAAAAGTATAACTGGGAAACTTGCGTGATATTCAATGAAACTTTGTTGTAGGAAAGTCTGCGCAGCCGCACAGACATCCCATTGATCCAAGACTCCAAGTAAAGTTGCACGCGGCATTTGACCATCCACAGAACAAGCCCATCAACCGGCAAAAATCAGGGATTGGACAGCATGTGTTCGATAAGCAAAGTTCCATCGCCCAGGAGAAGTGACATCGTTTGCAATTAAGCACTGGCTGGACGCAAGTAAGATAAGCAAAGCGGAACGTCAAGTCGTAACTGACGCCAAGCGTTGCTAAAGGCAAGCATCCAAAAGCCTCATATAGGCGATTACGATACAGTTGTAGCTGGGCCGGCCTGTGCAGAGCCACAAAGTGAGCATCCATTACGAAGCACAAGGAGGAGAAGCAGGACACCAGCCGACAGCGCCAATATCATGGGGAACCCTCCGAAAACGCTGGAAAATATAGAATGAATAAAAGCCGGTATCACTCCGAATATAGTTTGAAAGGAAGAGACCAGTCCAGATCCCACACACTTAAAAAAATAAGCAAGGCCTGTCGTCTCAGATGCATTAAATATTTGGTGAATTAGTTCCCCAAAATGAAGTGGGAGGTTAGTGTTAAGAAGGGACTGTATCTCACTTGAGGTCCGAGCCACCTGCAATCTGAAAGTTTCACAGGCGGAAGTGAGGGCCATCTCCTGTTGGAATAAAAGGGCTTTGAGCCTGCTCAACTTGTTGAACTCTGTTTTGAAAGTCGGAATGGAAGGCCAAAGCGAAGAATCTAAACTCCCTTGCGGGGGCGGGAAAAGGACATTGCTACAGCAAGTTACACGCTGGGAAACTGTTACCAAGTATGGGACTCCCGCCCGCAACCCACAGCAGTCTTGATTGTTTAAAATGAGATAGCTGCCGTTAGTAAGCAATGTAAAGACAGGCGTGATGGATGGTACTGGGGTCCCCTTTAAAAAACAAGCTAGATTCGGCGCTGACACGTTGCACTCGCCGTGCAGTTTTACGTGTTTGCACACAAGAGAGTGACCCACTGTCGAATCACACTCTTCCCCAGTAAGGAAAAACTCTTTGTCCTCCCTCAAACACCGATAAGCAAAGGGCAGGACCCATAATCCATGCAGAAAAGCACTACCTAGCGATTCAAAGCGGCCAACAGGAAAGTGTTGCATACATGATTTAAATTGAAAAAGCGAAAAGGGCAAAGTGATAACGCCATGAATTAACCAAACAGCAGAGTCCATTTCCGCTACGGAGAACGGCAAGGGCTCTAATTGTTCAATATGTAACAGCGTTTATATAGCATCTTTCATGGACATAAACTTCTGTTTATCAGTCAGGTTAAAAGGCAAAAATAAAGAAGTGGCATTCAAATAATCCCAAGGCACTTTACCCATTTTGAGTGTCTGCAACGTCCAAGCAAATTGCATGACCGACCTTAACTGATTCTGACCATGATATAATACAGAAACATCACTTTGCACAATATCTATTACTGAAGAAAGAATATTGTCTAAGGTGTAAATGCATGAAGAAAGCGTGTTAATGCTGTTGTCCACTACAGCAAGGACTTTTTCCAAATTTTCCTGATCAATTTGACACAGAAGGAAGGCGGCTTCCATCTGTGAAAGTTTCCAAATTTCATTATAAGCGGCATAAACAAATCGCTTGGCCCTTTGATTACATGGGCCTAGGAGAAAATCAGCCAAATTTATATAATTTGATAGGAGGGAAAGGTGCTGTTTCACAGAAGCCAGGGTAGATTGTTGTAACCACTGCTGGCACAACTTACCCACCGAGTATGTGGTGACAGAATGATTAGGCGGATAACGAGGGTCAGGCTTAGTCTGTTTAAAACCAGGCGCAATATTATAGAAACGCAACTGGCATGCATTTGCATTAGTTTGCCACACCAACCATCCTGACGAATCATCCTGAAGAAGAGACTGTAAAGCCCCGATAGTGTGGTTAGTATGTAACCGCCAATTGTCATATTCAGCCAATGATGGAATGGAAGGGGTATTCATATTTTTGGTAGTCGCA
Source organism: Calotriton arnoldi (assembly GCA_963921515.1). Taxonomy (NCBI): domain Eukaryota; kingdom Metazoa; phylum Chordata; class Amphibia; order Caudata; family Salamandridae; genus Calotriton; species Calotriton arnoldi. Next base: position 309,360 of record CAWUFW010006463.1, read on the forward strand.
AGGCCATAACAGGTTGACTGGTAAATGGTCTCATTTAAAAATAACAATTGAGCTGGGATCAGGCAGGCACGATGTAATGCCTCAGTGCCCTGTACCTGCCAAGGTTTAGTGCCCCAGATAGATTTTTTATCTATTACCTGCTTCCAATGATTGTAACCGTATGTGGCCAACTGTGTCCTAAACAAGTCGGCGTAAATCAGTTTAGAGTGTGATAACAGGTATTTAGACGTAGAGGACTTTTGAAGCCTAAAAAAATAGGATTCAGGACTAGTCAAATCATAATCCGAAAAATAGGTGAACTTATTTCTAAGAGCTTTAGAGCTCCCTATCAATGGAGTAGGACAATGTTCCCATTGGGTAATATTTAAAACAGGTCGCATTGTGTTTGTTTTGTGTAAAAAATGATGCCCATAATGTTGATAACAAAAGAGATCAACATAATTGGCAGAATTTAAATACAAATCTTCAGCATTAAAGGCAGCATAATATTTTAAATCCGAAAACAATGCATGAACTGCCTGCACATCCCAATCATCCGAATGTATGTCCCGTGTCACTACATCTCCTAATGAGACACAAAAGACGTACGGAACACGAAGGACCTCAGTCGGCCCATGGATTTCATAAGCCACATTGTTCCAAATGATGCCATCAGGAACTGGAAAAGCTGAAATGTTCACAAGAGACTGGTCACGTTTCATGATATGGGACGAGGTATGAGGAGCCAAAGTTCCATCGACCATTTTTACTGCAGAGCGTTCAGGGAGATAATGGCCATTTTTAAGTAAAAAGAACACTGTCACAAATCCAATTGACATGAAGAGGAATATCAGGATAAGCACCAACCAAATGTAGGTCCATGGGGGAATGAAGTATGTCTTTTTGAACCAAGAGAAAAAAACAAGCAATTTAGACTTAGGTGCCCCAGACAAACGTTGAGGAGGATGAGGCAGAAGAAAATGGTGCCGGTTCTCCATCACAGGCACTCACAGCACTAGCAAGAAAAGGTGAAAGCGTTGAATCGTCCATTTGAACTCGTGGGCTAGATGGCATCTCACTCACGGAACCAATAGCCGGAAAAGGGCACACAATATCCATTGCAGAAAAGGATTGTCGCAAAGGCTGAAGATCTATTACAGTCTCCATCATATGGGCAGACATTCTTGTGGCTGCAGGTGACAACAAAGTTAACGGTGCTGATGATATTGCGTTGCATGAAACTGCAGGTGTCACACTATTCAGGATCGGCCACACGTTGTAACTTGACATGGTCTACTGAGATGTACCTGTTGTCTTTGCGACCTGGCTACGGTGGCAGAATGACTGTACGAGTACCCTTCAGTTCAAGTACTGAAACTGGAGCATGGTAAGAGGGGCCAAATTCTTTTTTGTTTTCAATCTTCTCTCTCATCAGATCACCAATTTTAGGAAGCCAGCCGATAACAGGAATCAGTAGTGCATCAGCAGACGAAGATGGTAAATGCTCAGTTGCCAGAGTATCACGTGCCTTTTGTAGATCCTGTAACAAAGCAGAATGATTATTTACATCAAACACAGAGGCAGCCGCCACATTGTCCAGACCATCAAGGTCAGGAACAAACATGTGGAAGCCAAAGAGCATTTCGTAAGGGGTCCGCCCACCCAGAAATCTTCTAGGGAGATTATTAAGTGCACGTTGGACCCCATACAAGTGGGACAGTCAGTCCCTGCCAGTACCTAAGACTCTAGCTGTCAAGGATTGCTTTAAGTCACGGTTCATTCGCTCCACAACTGAAGTGCCCTCAGGCCTGTATGGAGACGAAAACTGCACCTGTACCCCCAACGACTTCATCGCATCCTTGTAAGCCTTAGAGGCAAACGCCGGACCTTGGTCAGAATGGAAGGTACCACAGGCAAACATCCCGATAAACACACGCAAATCCCTGATGACATTTCGAGCGTCAGCACTACGTTGTGGCCATACCCACAGGAATCGAGTGCACGAATCAACCGCAACCAAGATATACTTGTATGCAGTATCTGAAGAAAGAGGACCGCAGTGATCAAGATAGACACAGCCAAAAGGTCTATTAGAAATACACAGCTGTGTTTGTGGGGGTCACGGGACTGTAGAAGGCTTGATTTGTTGACAAACATCACAGCAAAGAACATAGTTACGAGCCTGTTTATATAAACCACGCCACCAGTAATGTTGCTGAAGAATAGAGACTGTTGCCGACACACCAGCATGTGGCGAAGCAATGCCTTCATGTGCAGCCTTGATCAGAGCTTGTCTGCGGTCAGAGTTAGGAATCAGCCGATCCCCAACTGAAGGAATGGTAGCATAAGGAACCTGTTCGGGAGTTACATGATAAGAGTACTTAGAAGGGAAACCCGCAGGATAATTACCTCCCTCCCTAGTCGCAGCGACTGCTGCCAGAATCTCATTATCGACTTTAGTCATAGATCTTGTAACGGCTGCTACGGAACATGTGGCTACTGCAGACTTGGCTGCTTCATCAGCCATAGAATTACCAAGAGCGTGCGTTCCGACACGCTGGTGGCCAAGAGTGTGAATAACATGTGTGAGAGGCAGACGTTGTTTAAGATCTGCCACTCGAACCCAAAGCGTTTTATGCTTAATTGCGCTGCCCTTAGAATTGCGGTAATCATTTTGAGACCAAAAGAATAAGTTGTCATTGAACGACTGGACACAGTAGTAAGAATCGCAAACAATAAGAGTATTCACAAGAGGATCAGCAAACTCGAGAGCAAGTACAAGTGCACGCAGCTCCGCCAATTGCGCCGTACAGTCACCTAGTGCCTGAGTGTGCACAATGGAAGACTTAAGCTCTCCATCTGCAATGGAGCCAGCCACAATAGCGCAAGTGGGCTACTTCTTTGACGTCTTCGGATGTCACATTTGTCTTTGATCCATCTCTTCAGATGGTTGCACCGAGCCGGTTGCACCGAGCCATCAGTATAAATGATGCATTTGTATTCACTCAGAGGAAGAAGCGACAAAGGAGGAGGATGAACAAATACTGTAAAAACTCCTGTGTCTGAAGAGATGGATCAAAGACAAATGTGACATCCGAAGACGTCAAAGAAGTAGCCCACTGAATCTAACGTGGGTGTAATGCCTTCGAGTTGGGTACACTTGCTTTAGTCACCGCTTCCAAAGCAGGGAAGGGGGTGACCATAAGAATGCGTTTGCCCTGTGCCAGTGAGCGTTCCTTTAGAATCGTCATCTGCACTGCCGTCAAGATTTTTTCAACAGAGGAAAAACGCATTTCAGCCGCAGTGTACAGATGCGACTTGTATGCAATAGGTATTGCGTCGCCTTCATTGAATGTTAAGTACGTGAAACCCACTGCCCCTGAAACGATACGTATTACCAGGTTGGTGGTGTTATCACGAGTCATTAAGAAGTTAGTCGCAAGCAGATCTGCCTTCAAAGAGGGCAGAACGGAAGAATGTTCCGGAAGCCAGCTGACAGAAGAAAACTTAGGTTGTATCAACGCATAAAGCGGCTTGATACGCTGGGCATAATCGGGAATGTAAGTCCTCCCCAAATTTAAAAAACCCAGCAGGGATTTTAACTTTTTCAAAGAACAAGGTGCTTGCAAATGTGCACATTTCTCTAGGAAGTGAGGCGCTAGACCCTTTCCTTCATTATTGAGCTCGTAGCTCAAAAAGAGCACTGCCAGATGGGCAATGTGTGACTTTGCAAAATTGAACTTATATCCGTCGTCGGCAAAATATAATATTATGTGGTCGACTCGGTCAAGATGCGGGGGAGGTCATCGTCAGTCAAATAGATGTCATCAACGCACGACAAGGCCTCAGGGTCAATGTCATGCAACAAAGACACTATGCGCGCCGCAAATGCCCCGGGGCTATTCTTATACCCCATAGGCAAACGTGTACATTTTTTCTGATTTCCGACGGCACTGAATGCGGTCAGGTCACCACTCGCATGGTCGAGATTGTGACTGTAGAAACCATTGGAAATGTCAAGTGTCGTTTTGTATTTTTTACGAACAATATTATTCACCAGCGCTGAACTGTGTGTGTTTTGCACCGCAAAGGTGCGGCAATGGCTGTTCAAATTTCTATAATCCAATACAATCCGAAATGAACCGTCAGGCTTAGGGACTGTAAATAGAGGATTATTCATAGGTGATGTACAGGACTCAATTTCCCCCTGATACTCCAATTATTTTAGAATGTCACAAACCGAAGCTTTTGCTTCACGTTTGGTGGGATATTGAGGTTGTGGCATAGAGCACAACGGTATTTCATGAGCTGGTGAATCAACGTCGCAACCCACCTGATTGCGATACACCGCTGGGGCTAAGGCCAAAGCCCACTCCTCCGCATACGTCTGTGCACGTTCCTCAGGGACACAACATGAAAAACTCGGAAGTATCACATCCTCCCCTCTAGACGAGGCTAACACAAAGGGTGGAGGCCAATCTTTCTCCGCCAATAAAATGTCATATGTAGCGGTCAAATTTTCCCAGAAAACCACTTTTATGGGACACAGTATATCACCTTCAATTTGGAAAAGGACTTTGTATAGTCTATCCGGGGGGGCAACCCAGGTATCTGCAGTCTCAACAGTAACAAATGTATCAGTTGCTGTCACATCCAGACGGGGACGTAGAGCCTCCCTGACTATGGTAACTTCCGCCGCGCTGTCGAGCAGAGTCACTGCCCATGTCCAATCCAGGAGTCGCGTCCTCACCGTCTGTGGCATATCTCGCCGTTAAAGCAGCAACCTTTTTCTTTTGAAAAGGAGGTCGGGTACGAGCGAAATCACCCGGCTTGTCCTTGACGTCAAACTGACGAGGCTGTTCACGAAGTTGTGACGCAGGTTGACTCCTACCCCGATCCTGGCGATCACCTCCACCGGCTTGTGAGCCTGATGTTTCCTGTAAAGAACAAGGAGAACACTGGTCAGGAACCTGAAATCTATCAGGTGACTTAATTTTAGCGTGATCGCGCAAGTCATAAGTACGCTCAGAAGCATCAGGGGTCGGTGAACTGGCACGCGAACCCTGCTTCTGTTGTTGGGAACCCTGTTTTTTATTTCTCTGCCAATTCTTTTTAGGAAAGAAAGGGCGCCCATCCTTATCAGGTTGGGCTTGTGGTTGTGTTTGAGACTGCGTTTGTGTTTGAATGACAGGCTTATTTCCCAGACTATTGCGGCCTATGGTTTTATAAGCCCTCGCAATAATCTTTGGTAATTCTCGTGGTTTGTCAGCTTCCGCCACCGCTTCTAAGCGGTTTGCTACTTGAAAGCTAACGGCATCGCCCTTGACATTCGCAAGGATCATATCAGCAACCACGTCGAACACTCCCACCAGTCTCATCCCCAGCTCGACTGCCGCTTCGGCTCCGTGTTCATCTTGAACGCGTTTAATCACAGAGGGGAGTACGGTCATGGAGGGGGTGCCGAAACACATAGAATATACCGCTGCAAACACCTTGCCCCAGGTGTTACAATCAGCCAATTCGGGAATTAAGTCTTTGGGCAAACTAATAGTTAAAATCCTGTGTTTCTCCACAGGAGTTGTATTAGGAAAGACAGCTTCGATCTGTCCAAATTTCTCAGCAAGCCAATAGGGAAATTCATCCTTATTCTGTGGGCGCTTGCCCATAACAGAATTAACTATAACAGGACTGATGGTGACGTCACCAGGACCCAGAGGTTGCACAGCAGTGCCAGGTGGCCCCACCTGGACGTCTGCGGGTCACGTACTCTATAACAGCTCTATATACGCGCACTAATGATGTATGTAAGACGCGTAGCTCTGCCAAAGTTGCAGTTGTAAAAGCACGTGGGTGTGGGGTAAACCCATCCAAAATGGGCCACATGGCCCCATCAATAGACAAAGGGCCTAAATGGACAGCCGTTAATCGGTGAGTAAGGGCGCCATTAAACCAAATACGGTGTTGCCAAGCTGTAAGCAGAATCTCAAGAGCTCTATAAGGTTGATATTGCTGAGGAACAGCAGTGGGTGTATATGTGTGAAACAGATCATCAGTTCCATCCACCGCCGGAAAGGTGACCCAAGAGTAAAAAACTTCAAATTGGTGAGCCGGATTGGCTTCTGCCACGAGAATAAGCGCAGTCCCAGCATCAGAGACTGCGTAATGAGTCAAGTGCGCCCTCAGCGCGGCTCTGCTATGAGCCGGAATATCAACAGCCATTACAGAGAAGACAGTAGAACAGCTTAAAGAGCGGCAGTGCAAACTCGGGTTATATGAAAAGAAAACCTTTTAAATCTTTCAAGCTTGAATAAACCTATAAAATTGTCAATATAGGAGGTTACTCCGCCACAGCTGTCTCCGGAAACAGAAGTGAGGGTATTGTGGACCAGCACGAGCACTACTCAAGCGTCTCGCAGATAAGAACCAGACCAAACGTTGGCGGCGCCATGTTGCGGGGATTCTGCTCATACACAGAACAATGCACAAGAAAACAGGTCCTCAGTAAATAGGGGTGTACCTCCTATCACCTTAGTACCCAAAATCCCAACCGACTAGCAATAGTGTCTCATTCGGTCTCCTACAAATATCAAGAAGCTACGAATGTTTAGACAACCCAGAACACGAGCACTCCCGACCCACCTCAGAGTCGCGGGAACAAGACACTCTTTCGCTCTTACGTACTTGTCCACAATAAGAATAATCAGAGTCACTAAATAAGTTCAAAATGTTTATTTTGACTATAGTGATTCATAAAACAGTATGCGAATCACAACTAGCAGCAAAATGCATAAGGCAAGAACCATTAGCATTGTTACAATACCATAGAATACAAAAGGAGTCGTCATTTTATAAAGACTATGAAAAAGGCAAAATAACTGGGCCTAATCCCCCTCCCCTTGGCAGTAAGAAGTTATTTTATATAACAGAAGATCTCTAGGCATTATTAGCAGACCCCTACCTGAAAGCCCAAATGCAAAGGTTTACATCATAGGAACAGTAGAGCTCAGCTCCATGGAACGGCTTTCTTCGAGAGTGTTTCTAAAAACATGCAACAACGCTATATCAAAGCTCGAGTCTTCCATACTGCAGCTGTTGGTAACATGTTTAGTCTAGGTAATAGGGACTGACCAGAACAGAATAACAAGAGACATTGTTGAACGACCTTGCACATTACGTTCAGACAGAATTGAAGGGAAGGCTGAGAACGTGAAAAACAATCTGTTATCATGTACAGGGCAGAGGCAAAGTGTCGCGAAAACAAACTCTTAGCAGAGGCGTGCGCAAAAGCAGCAGCACAGGTCAAGCAAAGCTCATGCTAACTTAGCAATGTCGACAATGTAACTAAGGGCCACATAACCCCATTTAACAAACCGGTGGGTACAATTTCTATGATGACATTTAAATTAATTTTTGCCCATATTGTCAGCCCACCCGAGGCCTTTCCTTTTTTTGATTGCAGTGCCTCTATGCTGAATGTTCTATACCCTACTGTATGTTGTGGTTCTCTAGCCCATGTCTCCTGAAAGAGACATAGGTCAAAATCTTCTACATAGCTCTGCCAATCAGGTTCCCTAAGTTTTTGTTTGAGCCCAGCAATGTTCCAGGAGACTATCTTTATCAAATTGAGGACCATAGCTGTGTGAGTAGTTGGGGGGTCACTAAGTTTAGGTAGGGAGTCGCTCTCCCCTATAGTATAGATGTTGCTTACCCTGATGTAATGGTGTGGTGTATGTTCTACGGTGGCATCATAATTAGATTGGGGGCTAGGACCTTAACTAGTGGGGTTCTTATCTTGTTCGGTAGGGACTCTCTTTAACATTATGTTCACCCTATCTTTTTCTTTTAATAAACTTTTTATTGAATTGTAAAAACAAGCATGGCAAAGCATTTCAGTCAAAAAGAAAGAGGCACCACAATCAGATCCAAAATAGACATATCTATGTGTACACACAACTTCCCGCTTGTACATTTCAATCTGATACAGTTTTGATCTCAGTCAGTAAATCTTTTAATCTGGATGCACCACGTTGGAGCTCCACCGTAGGAGATATGCAAATGTCCCCCCTGTGTGTGTTCCATGCTGCCCACTTGCGATCCCACTTTTGGGGGCATCCTCTATGCTTAAAAACGTCCTTCTCTGCTACCATTGCCCTGTCCATGTCCGCGTCCCAGTGTCAGACACACGGCATCTCTCCCACCCCCCACCTCTGTGCAATATTACATTTAGCATGTGCCCACCCGAGCGAAACCCATGACTTCTCGGTCTGAGTGAGATCTATGGTCTCCCAAATGTTCAGCAGACAGAGCCTCAGGGATATCATCAGAATCTTACCCCCCGCAATCTGTAACTGTGCGGTGGTAGCTTTCCAGTATGTTTGGGCCACCGGACAATCCCAAATTGTGCGAAAGAAGGTCCCCTCCTGGTGATATTGTCGGAGACAGAACGAATCGGTCCTTTTTCCCATCCTAACCAATACCCCAGCCGCCAAATAGAAGCGATGTAAGACTTTAAGCTGGAGCAGTCTCAGCCTCATGGGGATTGCTACTTCTTTGGGCGAAGCAAGGGCGTCGCGCCAATCGTCTTCATCTAGCTCTCCCAGATCTGCCTCCCACTGTTGCCATAGTCGTGTCAGGGGGTCCGGTCGATTGTTAATCAGCTTTTTGTACGTGAGGGAAATAGCTTTTTTATTCATAGGGTCGAGTAGCAACCTATCTTCGAGCGGTGAGGCCTCGGGGGGTGGGTCGTCCCTTGGTATTGGTGTTTTGAGTGCATGACTGATCTGCAAGTATCTAAATGTTTCAGTTTGTGCAAGGTCGTATTCCTTCTGTAAAGTGGCAAAAGTGACCAGTCCCTTTGAATTCCAAAGGTCCCCCACCCTAGATAAACCGATGAGGTCCCATTTGCCGAAGCCGGGGCAGTTACTTAAGTGTCCCAATTGGTCAGGTTCCCAAAGGGGGGTCGCACAAGTGATTTTATTGTGCCAGCCCAGTTTTTTGTTAACTCTATGCCAGATTTCGATCGGGCGTGCTGTCGGTCCACTCAAATGTAATTTATTGGGATTTGTGTAGAGAGCTCTGTTAAAACCGCCCTGGCCCATGAGCCACCAGTCGGTGCAGAGACTCGGATCTTCTCTATCTCCATGTGCCCAACGGTTGATCACCACCAACTGGGACGTGTGGTAATATAGTCGTAAGTCTGGCAGCGCAATGCCCCCGTCATACCACCCCGCTGATAGCTTATGTAGTGCAATGCGTGGAGCTCAACCATCCCATAGTAGATTGCGCACAGCGCTGCTTATATTGGAGAAATAGGAGTCAGGGATCCTATTGGGGGTATTCTGCAGTGCATAGGGGAAACGAGGTAGCGCCAACATTTTAAAAAGTGCAGCATGTCCCAGAACAGTGAGCGGGAGGGTACGCCAGTGTTTAACATCGGAGCGGAAGCAAGTCAAGGGGCCCTGCATGTTCATGTCGTAAAAACAGGAGGAATCAGTTGTAATGTAAATGCCTAGATACCCAAAGCCCTCACGTGTTATCGGGATCTGATAACCATTCGGTATTCGCTGTGTCGAACCATGTAGTAGATATAGCTTAGATTTGGACCAGTTTATTATGTAGCCCGAGTGGTTGCCGAACATACGGAAGATGTGAAGTATACGATGTAAGGTGGGTGTTGACGACGCCATATATAGCAGTATATCGTCCGCATATAGCGAAATTCTGTCCTTGTGATCATTAGATCATTAGTCCACTTGAGGCCACGGACCATGGGGTCACCAGGGGCTCAAGCACCAAAGCAAAAATTAAAGGCGAAAGAGGGCATCACTGCCGGGTTCCCCTGCCCAGTTGGAATTTCCTGGATGTGTGTTGGTTCACCACCACTTGGGCGGTAGGATGAGTATACAACTACTTGATCCAGTGGACAAACCGGGGTCCAAAACCCATTTGTTCTAAAACCACGAATAAATAGTTCCATTCGATGGTATCGAAGACCATTTGGGCGTCCAGAGCCAACAGGGCCACATCCTCTTCGATCGTCTGTTGTCTGCCCAGCACACCATGTAGACGACGAAGGTTCAGAGCGGTATTGCGGCCCGGCATAAAACCGGACTGGTCCGGATGGATCAGTCCGGTCAGCAGGGAAGAAGTATGTTGGCCAGCAACTTCGCGAGTATTTTGGCCTCAGTAGTGAGCAGAGAAATGGGGCGATATGCATTGCAATCAGCTGGTGGCTTAGCCGGCTTGTGGATAACCACAATTGTCGCAAGTCGGACCTCCTCCAGCAAGGCCCCCTTCTCATAACTCTCTTAGGGGCATATCTACAAGGGCTGGCGATAAAATTATCGCCGCTTTAGCGTCCGTTTTCGGACGAAAAGCGGCGATAATTTTAACGCCCTATTAGTGAGGACACGCTAACGCGTGAATCCATGCTTCTTCGCCCTTTCACATATCGCCCAGCTTTGCATCTCTAATGAGATGCAAAGTGGGCGTTCCTCCCCAGAATAACGGGAGAAATGTCGCTAGCGACATTTCTCCTATTATCAAGCCTCACGCTATGAAGCATAGCGACAAGCAAAGTAGCGATAACCTCTGTTATCGCTACTTTCCTTACGCCTGCTTCAAGACTGACTTAGCCATGATATCCTATGTAAGGTGGATATCATGGCTAAGGATGTCTTGCCCTATCAGCAAGCTATCGCCAAACCTTGTGCGATTATAGCTGTATTTCCAGCGATAATCGCACAATTGGCAGCTTGCGCTCTGAATTTTATCGCTTTGGAGATAAGCGTTGCTGATAGCACGCTATCTCCACGATAAAATTCAGTTTCGACCGGCGATAATTATCCTCGCGCTAAGAGCGCTGAGCGATAATTATCGCATGGCCTTGTAGATATGCCCCGTAGTACATTTGGCATAGATGAGGAGATAGTTTAGAGGCAGTCAATAATTGGGACTCCTTTGGGTTCCATAGCCTTGCCCGAATGGATATCTCTAATGGCCAGTTGAATTTCTTCATCTCTGGGATCTCCTTCCAGCAAATCCCTGTCTTCTAGCGACAGAGAGGGGACCCTGATGGTCGAGAGAAATTCCCCAGCCGCAGACGCTGAGATTGTTGCGGTAGAGGTATACACCGAGTGGAAATAAGTGGCAAATGCTTCCGCTATTAGTTGGGGATTGGTGAGTTCTTCCCCATTGGGTCCGTTTATTTGATGCACCCATCTTGATGCATGCTCCCATTTTTCTAACCAGGCCAGGAGCTTGCCCGTCCACTCCCCATGCTCGTAGACCCTGTGGTAAATAGATTTTTGTTTTGCCTTTGCGTGAGGAGTTGTTTGTAGTCCAGTGTCTTGGAGGCAGTAGCTGCTGCGCAGCCATATTGTGGGACTGTGCCAGTGCGGCCTCACCCTGGAGAATCTCCAGTTCCAGTTGGTCTATACGCTTCGTCAGTTCTTGTTTGTGACCCGACATGAGGGCAAGGGCTCTTCCCTTCACGACAGCCCCAAAGGCACCCCAGAGGATCTGGGGTGAGTCGACCGAGCCGACATTTTCTTTGAAATACAACTCAGTGTCCTGGATCAGTGCCGCCTTGACATGGGGTATATTGAGAGCCCCCGGATTTATGGTCATAGTCGTATGCCTAGTGTTAGAACCCGACGTTATTTTAGTAAAGCTAGGGGAATGGTCCGAAATGCCTCTAGCCAGACAGCGCACCTCGCTAAATTCGGGAAGGTCATGCTTGTGTGTGAGCATATAATCTATTCGTGACTGGCTGTTATGGACACCAGAGTGAAAGGTAAATTGTGAAGTGGTAGGGTGAAAATGTTGCCAGACGTCAACCAGGCCAAGGGCCGATAAAAATGTAGCTAATTTGGACCCTGAGACAGGATTACTACGGGGGGGAGCGGTAAAGTCGACTGTCTACCACCAGATTAAAGTCACCTCCAATTACTAGTGTACCGACTGGAAGATCAAGGATCAGTTTACTAAGGTCTCGGTCACGATCGCGAAAATTAAACACCCTCGCCAGGATGGGCCGTGGGGGCACCCCAGGTTTGGGCCTACCCCCTGGAATGCGATGGGCTCTCTCAATGGAGAAGTAATTGGAGAGGTTTTTGGGCCGCAGGTGCTTGGTCACCAGGTCTTCAACGAAGAGGTCTGCCACTGGGCCCTCTGCCTTTTCCGGCACCCCAAGGATGCGAACGTTGTTGCGTTGCGACCTCCCCTCATAATCATCAAGCTGAATCTCCATATACACGGTCTTTTGTTGCAGAGCAGAGACTTGCTTTTTCAGTGCGGCCACGTCCCCTCCGATTTCTTGTGTGGCATCCTCCACTTCTTTCATCCGTGAATCCATTTTACATAAGTCTGCTCTAAGGAGGGAGATGTCCGTAGATACCGAGTCAATACGACTCTCGAGTGATGTGTGGACTCCATTGATAGCCGCCAGAACATCTTGTAGCGTGGGTGTTCGGTTATTGTCTGCGGGGGGTCTTGTTCCGCCCCAAGCGCAGGCTGTCCCCCATCATGTGTCTTTTGTAAAGCAAATTTATCCATTTTTTGTTGGTTTCCAGTTCGGCTCCCTTTACTTGTCGCCATTTCCAGATTGCGACCATAGAAACCACAACTGAGGGTACTTACCGCCGCCTACAGCGTTGGTCACCATGTGGCCTGCCGGCTTTCTCACCCTGTCGCAGAATCACAGCCGCTCACGGTACTCTCTCTGAGTGGAAAAGTTCGAGTCTGGCGGGGGAAGGTGTCTCTGGAGGTACAGCGATACGGTAGCGTCGCTGGGCAGCTAGGAGCAGCTACTTCAGGTCTGTGGCCCCACCGCACGAGACTTCAGCCCTCGGTGCGACCCCCTCAAAACACGGGTCCAATGTGGGCCCCAGAAAGATCCCCGCACCCTGGTAATGTCCAGTGTGATTTTATTTACGAAGTGTTTAGTTCCTGCACAGTTCCCACCTCCAGCTCGGAGTAGTCGGTCCGTCTGCAGACGGGGTAGTGGTCTCACTGTGCTGGCAAAATGGCTTCCCTCAATACTGCAGCTCTTCTAGTGGTTCCTATGAGGGGGGGGAGGGGGAACAATATGGCCCAGTCCCGGGATATCCACCCAGTGCAGGAGCTCGATCAATCAGCACTGACTGCATCCGCCTCACCCCCGGCGTGTAAATGTGCTGCGTGGGTCACTGGTCAACGATTTGTCCCGCAAGGGCCCCTTGGAAGGTCTGCGCACCTCGAGCAACCACTGGTCCTCACCGTCCGTGGCAGGCCGGGTGACGGCTCTACTCAGTGCACCTTTGTTTAGGGGCCTCCCCCGCTGGAAAGGGCCGCACCCGTCTTCGGCCGTGCGAGGCATCCGCAGGTCACGAGACCGCAACTACCTTCACGGAGCCGGGTGCAGGTGTACGCAAGGCCGCTGCTGACTCGCCGCGTTAGGCCGCACCCGTGTCGGCCGCTCTCACCGGCTCGGTGAGCGCCGCGGCAGGTCTATATGTTACCCGGTCGCCTCCGGGAACAGCTCCCCAGGGATAGAGCTCCTGTGGACAGATTACTTGCAGGATAATAGCGGGATAAGGGCCGACGGTGCCGGAGCCACTCTAACTAGCGGCCATCTTCGCCGGTTGCTGGCTACGCCCCCCCATGTTCACCCTATCTTGCTGAGTCAGTCAATCTAATAATAATAATAATAATACTGAAACTTATAAAGCGCAAACAGCTACCTCAACCAGAGGTGTCCCGGCGCTCTAACAGCAGGCACTACGCGCATAGAGGTCCAAGCACTGATCCCAAGCCTAGTCAGGCCTAAAGAGCCATGTCTTCAGCGCTTTTCTGAAGCAGGTCTCTGAATCAGCTTGGTGGAGGTTCCCAGGCAGGGCGTTCCACATTTTGGCCGTCCTCACTGAGAACGCTCTACCACCCAGACGGGCTTTCGCAAAGCGGGGGGTACAAAGCAGATTTTGTGAGTTTGACCTCAGAGATCGATTTTGCTTATAGCAGCATAGCCTTTGTTTAAGGTATCTGGGGCACTTTCCCTTCAGAGCCCGGTAGGCCAGAGTCATGGCCTTAAATTCGATTCTTTTGGCTACTGGGAGCCAGTGAAGCTCGCGTAAATGCGGAGAGACATGATGCCGAGTCTAGATTATTTGGCTCCTGCGTATCTTGAGGTGGATTGGTGCACTTGGCTAGTTCAGGAATGTTCTGTTTGATGTTGATTGTTGTTTCAAAGAAGGAGTGTGAACGGAGGTTCATGTCAATCAAACTATCTGCTATGTACCTTGAGTGGAAAGTTAACTTTATAACGTCCATACTCCCCACTTCCTGCTGGAACCTTTCAGCTCTTATGATGTCAGATCTCACTACAGAAAGACACTGGCGTTTGAATCTGATCCAATGGATCACTTTGTTAATCAAGGAAGCCTCGTCTTCTCTGGCTCCCCGATTTAATCTTGCAACATTTGTCAAAAAAACGTTATGTGTAGCTGGCTTGTGCTTAATCGAATGATGGGGTGTTGAATAGGTGTTCTGTAGTTGGCGACAGCCCCCCCCCCCTCACTCCCAGCCACTTTTTGGGTTTGGACCTGGTTCGTGATGGCTTAGTGGTTTCATTCTATGTAGGTTGTAGGGCTCCCGAGGGACTCTATTGCGTCTCTCGTGATTAGGAAGATTGAGTAACCCAGGTAATTCATCCGGAAGAATCGTATGCGAAGTTGACCTAGATGGATAAGGGACTATACTAGTTGGGTGTTTGTTCTGCTTTGTTGGATCCTTTACAGAATGTTTAGAGTGTGCCCCAGATGGATGCACTGATTGCACGGTTACCGTATTAATCGGATCTGGTTTTCAACTAGAATGTTTAGAGCAATCGATCATGTTGCTTTTTTCTTTTAAAGTTATGGGCAAGCTTTTTAATAAATCCAGAAACATCCTCTTAAGTCCTGCGATCTCCTCTTGTGTAGAGTTCTGCTTTTGGCAAAGGTCCCTCAACACCCCATTGGTGTCATCTAGCTCTGTTTGGGTCCCTACTTCTCTAGAACCGGATGAAAGCCGTGTATTGCACTCAATCTCCTCTGTTTGTCCCCCAGAATTTTCTCAGTGACCATCTGCTAATATTGAATATCTGTTAGAGCATTCTAAGTTTATAAGATCCCTAGTTAAGGAGCTTGATTGGGTCATTTCTATAATGTCTCACCTGGGGGAAACTGTTTGAGATGGATTAGCTTGATTAGCTGTGGGAGACCCTAGGGCACGATGTACAGTTACTGGGGGGCTTGTTTGCTTTGGAATATGTTTTGTGGAGGTCACTTTGCCTTGCTTGCTAAAGTATGTGGAGATCTTTTTAGTGCCTTTGGATGCTACTTCGTTCTCGTTCGCTAACATAGATTCAACCTCTTCAATCAAATCATCAATAGCTGCTAAGGTGCAGTTATCTGCTGCAGAAATCACTGTTTTGCTAAGCTTAGCCATCTTCTTCCTGCCTGCTGCTGACTCTATTGCCTTCCTTTTCCCCATTGTCCTACCAGCAATCCGCTCAAACTTGCTGCTAGGGTGATTTCTCTAGGATTGTGGAAACTATCAAGCTTTTGCAGCAGCCACAGGACAGTTATAAAAAAGAAGAAATGCAACGACTCTATAATTGGTATGTTATGCTTACAGAGTCCTTTGAACAGGATATCAGAGTCCAGAGCTCAGTTATTTATGCCAGCCTAGGTAGAACAAGTACATGTGCCTTTAGAAGATGCATTTTTCTGCAAGCTTTAAAGCTTATAAGTATCCATTAAAAGGCCTTAGACAAAATGAATGGCAGTGTGTCTATGTTAAACCATACGAATTGTTACACAAAAATCAATATTCTGCCTGACCAAGAAAGGCTTCCAGTAAGTTCAAGTTGAGAGCAGATTCAGGCCGGAGCTACAAGTCAAAATATGACATCACATTTAGGCAGGTGAATCAGTTGGGAAATAGAAATCCATCCGGCTCGCAACGTTCAATAGAGATAAAGGGAATAGCTCTTACCCAATAGCGCCGTGCACTTGTAATGCTTGCGATGCTGTATCACTGCCATGGGGGGGTGGCCCTGCCCTGCCTCTGTCTGCCTCTGACTGGCCCGCCCTTGGCCCGGGCCCGCCCGCGCGTCCTGCGCTGCAGGAGTGCAGGCTCTCCTTTTCAGCGCCTCCAGGTGCTGTGGGCGTGATCTTTGTGGCGTTCCCTGACACGCTGCCTCCTGGACGCTGTGGTTTGGCCTTCGATGCCAGTGTCAGTGTCCCGTGCTGCGGGAGTGCAGGCTCTCTGTTTCAGCGCCTCCAGGCGCTGTGGGCATAATCTTTGCGGTGTTCCCTGCTGCGCTGCCTTCTGGGCGCTGTGGTTTGGCCCCCGATGCCGTTGTCAGTGTCCCGCGCTGCGGGAGTGCAGGCTCTCCTTTTCAGCGCCTCCAGGCGCTGTGGCCGTGATCTTTGCAGCGTTCCCTGCCGCGCTGCCTTCTGGGCGCTGTGGTTTGGCCCCCGATGCCGGTGGCAGTGCCGCATGTGTTCAATAATCCTAGATATTAGGCACAGATCAGCATTTTATGTGACCTTTATAGCTACCTTTCTACGGATAGATTGCAACACCCGAGGCAGTTGACGCCTTCACACAGCTATGTGAGGGCGTCAAAACCGTGCTGTCCAGGCCCCCCAAGAAATCACATTTGGACCCTGGCTGGTTCAATGCTGATTGTTCTGCAGCTAACAGGGCACTTAGAAGGGCGCGTGTCACCAAACCCAGGGATGGCTCCCTTATTAAATTACTCAGATCACGCTACAAATCAGCTATCGCCTCAAGGAAGGAGGAAATAATAAGAGAGCACTGGGACAATATCGCCCGGGCAGCCACGCTAAAAAACGGCAAGAACTTCGGGTCAGCTGTCAAAGACATGAGGTCTTTGGGACACCCCTTGAGCACAATTAGTTGTAATATCTCCAGCGAGGCTTGGGAAGCACACTTTATGAAGATTTACTCAGCCCCTGCATCATTGTCGCTAGCCACTATCAAGTGTACAACAGCCATCAGGGTTGCAATTGATTTAGCAGAAGTAGAGGAGGCTATTGACCAAAGTATGGGCTGTAAAGCCCCAGGCCCTGACGGGTTGCCCATCGATTTTATTAAAAGTCAGCCAGACTTTTGGGCGCCTCTATTGCTGAATGTTTTTAATAATCTAACAAACTCCACTATACCCAACACATCGTGCCAATTTTTAAAAAGGGGGACCGTTCCAGCCCCAGTTGTTACAGGCCGATCTCCTTGATCGACAACACATTGAAAATCTTAGGAAGGGTCCTCTATAATAAGATCAGGTCATGGGCTGAAGAGGGTCAGATCCTCCATCCCTGTCAGCTGGGGTTCAGAAGCAACATTGGCACTGTTGAGCAGTGCCTCAACCTTAATCTGATCATTGGCAAATATAATGCAGCAAAAAAAGTACCAATTTATCTTGCATTTATGGACCTCAGCTCGACCTTTGACTTTGTCAATAGGTCACGGCTTTGGACCATCCTCTTAAACTATGGTCTGGACGAGTCCCTTGTACATTTTTAGATTATTTGCACAAAGACCTACATGCCCGGGTGCGTATTAGCAGGGATGGCGCGGTATCGAAAGAAATTGAAGTTGGGAGAGGGGTCAGGCAGGGTTGCGTCCTGGCCCCCCTTTTATTCATCCTTTATATCAATGATTTGAATAAGTCTTTGGCAACACTTAGTCCTGACGTTCCTTGTATTAATGGTAATAAACTCCCCGCCCTGCTATACGCCGATGATGCGGTATTAATGGCCCGCACCCCAAACGCTCTCCGCATTTTAACACGGGGCTTCGTTGATTTTATGGATGGTCTGGATCTACGCACTAATTTAAAAAAATCTTTTTTAATGGCGTGCGGGTTGAAGAAGCATTTTAACACATCGATTGTTTTAGATTTAGATAGTTTACAAAGCACTCGCACTTTCCCCTATTTAGGTTTGGTATTTGCCTCAAATGGACTGTGGACTGACCATGTGGCTTACTGTTTGAGAAAGTTCTCTAATTTCACCAATACAATACTTGGCTTGCCTAAGCCCAGGAATACAGAGGTCGTATCAGCCACTGTCAAAATCTTTAGACTCCAATGCATACCAACTGCTACTTATGGTGCAGAAGTATGGGGCTTTACTAACTGTGGTAGAATTCAGGACGAAGAGAACAGATTTTGCCGCAAGATCCTGGGTGCACCAATCTCTTCCTCAAAGTATGCTTGTCATTGTGAACTCAACTTGACATACATTGAAGATTATATTAAGTCCCGCCCCGCTTTATTTTGGCTCAGAATTTGGAAAAACCCTGCGGCCCAACTTACCAGGGAGATCATATCGGATTGTCTAAAGTGTGACAGGGGGATGGAAATACCTTGGTTGGCAGCTGTTTATAAAAGCCTAACCAGCAGGAATTATGGTCATCTATTTTCTAAGCCCCTAGACACTGGTATTATTAATAAGAAATCTTTGCAAATGGCTCTCTATGCTTCCTATAGGAACGTTAGACACAAAAATGAGATTAAGAAAACATCCATTGCTAGGTATGTGCGCATTGAGAACATCTCACATGCCCCATCAAGCTATCTCCTTAAACCTATTGGCCGCTGGGAAAGAGGTTTACTTTTTCGGCTGAGGATTGACACTGTGAAGTTTATGCTATGTTTCCCAGCTGGGCACAATCCCAATCTTGATTATCTGCTATGCCCTTGTAATAGTCAACACAAACAATCTATGCTGCACTACTTATTTTTCTGTGGTTATTATTTAATACATACCAAAAGGTTTTTGATACCATATTTTAAGGCCACATTCGTGATTGACTATAAGGCAGCATATGGGAAGATCCTCGCCTTGGAAGATGATGAGCTAACCTTTCGGGTCGGCTCCTTTCTGAAAGCGGCAGTGTGCACCCGGAACTCTATGAGCCCCAGCTGAGTCATGATATTTTATTTACTTTTAATTGTAAACCCAAACCTCCGGCCACATGCACTTTGATGAGTTTTTTTTTTTTATGATGTTGCATTTTTTTTAATTTTTTTTTTATTATTGGTGGACACGCTTTCTCTTAAACATGAATTTTTAAATGTCTTTATATTGTCATATATGTTGTTGTTGTCTGCCTGTACTTTTATGGATATGTATTTGTATCCGAATAAAGATATTAAAAAAAAATTTTTAAAAAGATTGCAACACCAAAATCTTTCTAATAATAACATAGATTTGTAAGAACATTTGTTTAAGCATTGTGGAAGTTTATGTAATATTGTTCTATTTTGTACACTTCATTGATACACACTGTTTGTAATAACTTCTTCTATGTGTTGGTGTACAGTTATTTTTCTGTTCGACACAAGGAACTAAACTAAAACTATCCCATTCCAAAATTGTTTTCTTAATTTCCCAATTCATGTTTAATACAAGTTGTTTTCTCTTTTGAATTATTCACATTTCTTATATGAATTTTTGACTAATTAATTTTGCAATTTATTTTTATGGAGTAACATACACAAAATGAATTCTTCCAGTGACGTGGCTTTTGATTCTTTACTCTGTTCTTGAGTTGGTAAGATTGGTTACAAGTTAGTAGTTCTTCTTCAAACAGATTTATACCATCAAGGAAGATAACAAGTACTGTATCCTTTGAAAGATTTCTAGTCTCTGCTTCTTGCTTGCTAGTGGGATAAAGATTTAATCAATTCATGCTACAATGAACTGGTGTCATATGCTCATGACACTCAGCTGATCATCACGTTAAAACAGAATGATGCAGAGGCTGCGCCTAAATTCAAAGCCTGCTTAATTGATTTGGCTAACTGGATACATTTCAGCTGCCTCCAATTAAATGCAGGCAAGACTGATATCATGGTAGGTTCAGTGACTGAATATCAAGGGACAGAATATCGACTGTCTAGAATATCGATGCCAAAATATCGAGGGACAGAATATCGAGTCCCTATCTACAAACAGGTAAGTACTAAAATATCGAGTACAAAATATCGATGTTTAAAATATAGTTAACTAAAATATCGAATTTTTTAAATGTATTAAAAATAATATAAAAGTAATTAAATAATAAACACAATTAAATAAAACATATTTAAAATAATGTAAAAAAGCTTAAAATGTAAAAATAATAAATGTAATGTAAAAAAAACATATTAATTATTTTTTAACATATATATATTTACTTAATAATATTATAAAATAATTATTAATGTTAATTATAAAATATTTAAAACATTATTAAAAATATATTTACATATATATATATAAATAAACATATTATATAAATATAAAAATAAATAATATATAATAATTTAAATAATTAAAGTACATTTTTTATGTTAATTAATAATTTACACTACATTAAATATAACAAAATTAAAAACGTTGCATAGCTAAGGGAATAAAATTAGTATTCACACTCCAACAGCTGCAAAAGTAGGGAATTTGTTGGATAGCGGGTGGGTACAAATTACTATTCCCACTCAAGTGAGTGGAACAGTAGGGAAAGTGTTGGATAGCAGGTGGGTAAAAATTACTATTCCTACTCCAGCGAGTGGAACAGTAGGAAAAGTGTTGGATAGCGGGTGGGTACAAATTTCTATTCCAACTCCAGCGAGTGGAACAGTAGGGAAAGTGTTGGATAGCGGGTGGGTAAAAATTACTATTCCTACTCCAGCGAGTGGAACAGTAGGGAAAGTGTTGGATAGCGAGAGGGTAAAAATTACTATTACCACTCCAGCGAGTGGAACAGTAGGAAAAGTGTTGGATAGCGGGAGGTAAAAATTACTATTCCCACTCCAGCGAGTGGAACAGTAGGGAAAGTGTTGGATAGCGGGAGGGTAAAAATTACTATTCCCACTCCAGCGAGTGGAACAGTAGGGAAAGTGTTGGCTAGCGGGAGGGTAAAAATTACTATTCCCACTCCAGTGAGTGGAACAGTAGGGAAAGTGTTGGATAGCAGGAGTCTAAAAATTACTATTCCCACTCCAGTGAGTGGAACAGTAGGGAAAGTGTTGGATAGCGGGAGTGTAAAAATAACTATTCCCACTCCAGTGAGTGCAACAGTAGGGAAAGTGTTGGGTAGCGTAGGGGAATAATTGAGTAGACCCACTCCTACAATATAATTAAAATTAATTAACAAATAATTAATTAATAAAAATATATTTACCTTCTAACATTTTCCCCTATAAACGTCACCTCCAATAGTGTAAAATATTAATGAATCAACATAATTAATTAACATTTAGTTAATTAGCTAATTACAATTAACAATGAAATTAATAACCATCATAGCTAAATTAATTAACACAATTAACACTATAAAATAACTTTGAATAAATAATATTTAAAAATTATTAAAATTTGAATTAAATTTAACTTAATTCCCACCCTACTCCCCTATCAACACTGAACACACTACTA
Source organism: Calotriton arnoldi (assembly GCA_963921515.1). Taxonomy (NCBI): domain Eukaryota; kingdom Metazoa; phylum Chordata; class Amphibia; order Caudata; family Salamandridae; genus Calotriton; species Calotriton arnoldi. The sequence continues at coordinate 330,809 of CAWUFW010006463.1, forward strand.
AACAAAGTCCATAATTAACATATTAATACATTAATTTTTAATAATTAATATGTAATTAATTACTAATTAATAAAAAATTAAACAATTTACACAATTATCAATTAATTAAAAAGATTATTATTCACTTTTTATATATGTAATAATAAATTAATTAACATAATTAACAATAGTAATTATTAAACAATACATTATTAATTAATAAATTATAAATTTTTATAATGTCAATTAAATTACTTCCCACCCTATTCCCCTATAAACCCACAACCCGCTACGGAACTAATATACGCAAAAATTATTAAACAATAGTAATTATTAAACACTAAGGGGCACATTACGATGGCGGGCGGAAGCACCACCGCCGTGTTGGCGGATGCAAAAACCACCAGTTACCGCCGGCACGCAGCAGTCCACACGCCCGTCCAATTACGATGCGAAAAGTAGGCCAAACACCGCCGGCAAGCCAGCAACACCGTCCGCCATCAAAGTGCGCCCGTACATGTAGCGGCGCAGCCCAACTGACACACACCGTCCGACGAAACACGTCCCGCCCGGCGCATAAATTACGATGCCGCAAACAAACGGCTCCCACGGCCAAGAGATACCGTACGACAAACCGAAGCGGTAACACGGATGCCGAGCACGGACAACGAAGAAGCGGCTCCCCGAGCATGAATCCAGCACTGCAGGCACTCCCCATGCTTCTGCTGATGCACCACCAAGGACGCAACGTACCGCGGAGACTCAGGTAGGCGCACACACACAACAAGTGCACGCAAACAGCGCACACAGTGCAAGGGCGGAAAAAGCGGACAACCCCCCACCAGCGCGTGTACACTACACATCCACCATCGCATCCACATATGACACACAGGCCAAATCGTAACATCGCAGAACACATGTGTACACACCACCTGGGACTAGGAACCAACCACCCCGTCACGGCCCCAAAGCGCCGATGACGCCGCCACACATGCGCACAACGCAGAGGCCAACCGCAGCGCCATGCATGCGTCGCACACAGACACAGGGACACAACCAAGCAGCACACACATCAGCCCCACCCCGAACGCACATGACACGTGACAGGCCGGCCACAGACATGTCCCCAACGCCCAATTCACGGACAACACCCAACGCCACACAACCGACGCACACATGTCAGTGAAGACACGCAACAGCAGGACACACCCCAGTGTAACAAACATGGCGTAGCACACAGCGGCGGCAACACCAACTAGGAGAAGCAGGGCCCCTTCGGGAAGAGGAACGCCAGTACCACACAGAAACACCCATACCACCCTGCACATATGAACAAGACATATAAAACGGAACACCAAAGAGCCCGGGGACCGACAACAGGTGGCCCAAGAATAACATTCACACACAAGGCCCAACGCAGAGCGGAAAGGCAGCCTGCCGCCCACACAAGGGAGAGCAGACAGCACTGAATGACCTTCCATTCCAACTCCGAAACCACAGCCCTACGACAGAAGCCGGTGAATACAGCCATTGTCCAAGAATAGACCAACACAGGCATGCCGAGGAGACCGACCACAGGGCAGATAGCGCATATCACAGAAGCACACAACGGACGGGGAAGAAAGAAGAAAACACTCCCCATGTCGGCCACATGCAAGTTAATTGGAAGGAGTCACACAGCACTGACCTTGAACTGTCTGAGAAGCATGTGGGAAGAGGGCCCGTGTCCTCCAAACAAGCCAACAGAACACAAGTCCTGTCTCCCTACGACTACACAGAGCTCACAGCAACCCCGGAGCGTGCACATTGCAGACTGCACACACAGCCGGAGCACGCCACCTCAACGAACCGCTGCGAAATGGCAACCTCAACACACCTACCCAACTACGCCGAACAGCTCAAGCTGTACAAAACCAACCTGTTCCATACATTGGGATGCGATCTCCTGTCCCTGCTGAACGTAAGTTACCGACTGACTTACCGCATCACATTGTTCAGCTGCGTCATGCCCGTCTTCTACTGTCGGAGGTGTCCCTACCAGCATCCCGTCGAGATATGCCTCTCCAACCCGGCATGTCTGAAGGCGGACCTGCTACCACTACTCCTCCCTCTGGACGCACACGACAGGGCCTGCTCTGCCTATGGGGGCATGGCGTATGTGGCCAACATCGCACCCGCACTGAAATGGGACCACTGTGCCTCCACACGACGGATCATCAAGAACAGCTACATCGAATGTCACCCAGCATGCCCCATCATGGTCCTCCAAGGGACAACTTACGAACAACACCTTGACAGCCACCATCCGCTACATTGGCTGGCAAACATGTACACCACCAATGACATGGAAGCCCTGCTGGACGGCATCGCATACCTGACAACCTGTAAATTCGTCGGACCACAACGCAGGTTCCCGAGTGACCTATGATGTCCAACCCCGCACCCATGCTTAGCTTCCGCACGGACTGGCCAGTCACCACCACAACAGCCATACCAAACGACCGGCAACTGTAACCACACCATCAACGACATCGCCATGACATCGGATATGACCGGGACATGCACACTGTTCCCCATCACATCCAGGAACACCGCATGCATCGTGGGAGGCAGTGGCATGGGCTCTGTGTATCGCACCCACATGGACGGAACTGCACGAACAACCAGGACACGACATGGATCCAGCGCACATGGACACACACACCGCTCAGTGGACATGAATAGGTCGCCTGGAGTCTGTGGGTGCTGCACCCCTCCCACCCCCGCCCCGGGAATCCCATACCAGGACCTTTGCATGGACGACAAGTGCATACAACAACAACACGACCCCAGTGACTGTGACATGTCCAGTAACCACCACAGTGCAACAACAAGTGGCACGCCGCTGCATGCACGCAAGCACATGCCCTGATGTCATCTCACATGCATGCGTGCATGAGGAACAACCGCAGCAAACCTGTCACATGGAACTGAGATGGACTGTGCCCATGATGCCAAGCGGTCTGGTAGGCTACATGTATACCGTCTGTGTCAAAGTCCGCAGCTCCGCAGCTATACGTAAATGTACATTAGCACAGCCTTGGCCAAGCAGATGTCACTCTGAAGCCCACATCCCACATGCAACAGCCAATCACATGTAACCCCACACCCTATCCCATTTGCAATCATGCTCAGTATATCCTCAACATGTATTCCGCTGCCAGTAGTGTCCACTATACTGCATCACAGAGGACAGAAGACTCAATATAATGTTTGAAACCAAAACTGTCTCCGCTGACTCATTTCACAAGTACGAATGAGAGAGGATGAGAGTATGTGAAGTACACGGCAGTCGTGACATGACCATGTAGTCCACTGGTATTGGATGTCAACGCAAATGAGTAGCACTACTGTGGAAGACACACATGTGTCGTGTGAAGTCGTATGGACGCAGTGCTCAGGTGGGTGGGTGCGACGGGTAGATGCGCACATGCCAAGTTGGAGCACGCCGTGTTGGGAGGGGTCATGAACAGTACACCAGCGCTTCCCTGGGCATTGTGGGAGGACACCTGTCGGGGGAGTGAACACGTGTGTGCACAGCAGCCGGGCACACGTACAAAGCGGTACCAGGCGCACCTCAGCCCACCCTCTGTGGACAAGCTGGATCCTGTTGTGCGCCCGCCATGCCCCTTGACAAGGCACACACAGCCCCAGTCGACCAGGTGTAACCCCAACATAGTCAATCCGCACAGGCGATACAGGGCACGGGATGGCAGTGGAGCATGGTGTGTGAGAGGTCTCCTCGCGCTCCTCCTGGTCATATCACGCAGGCAATAGAACCTCAACGTCTAGCATGGCACAAGTCAGATGGAAGTGTAGGGGGACGCACCACAGCACGAGCAGCACTGACGTCACGGGAGGTGGCTCGCACCATCCCATCCATTGCCCATCATACCAACCACGCCACATGCCATTGCGACTAAGTGCAAGCGCGTGCGCCACCACCCCGAGCCCTCCCCAGAGAGGCCAAAGAGGGAATGTGTGGGCCATCAGCCACAGACGGACGCGGCCTGGCCGCAAGGGCAGCCACAGCCACTGGGTGTCGCAGGTGGCGGATCCGGAAGGCGAAGACTGTGATGCATAGTCCATGCAGGCCGGGTCTCCATTTGGGGCACCACGCAGGTGGACGGCGTCCCGCAACACATCATACCCTGAGACAGCCCACTCGTGCAACTGGACCCACACATACACTCCTTGCCCTCTCTGGTGCGAGCTTGGGGCTGCCTGTGCAAGCGCTAGCCTCGCAGGTGAGCATGCATATTGGGGGAGCGAGGGGAGGACATGAGGGCTGGGGCGAAGATGACTGTATCACTGTCAGTTAGTACAAGGGATGACCCAGATGTGGAAAGGAAGACACGTGTCCCGTGTGTACTGCAACTAGTCGCCAATCCAACTACCCCCCATGTCCGGAATGTAAGCCCGCACCTAGGCCCGCCCATCCGCCACATCGAACATACCACCAGCACGACAACCTTCCCATTCGAAACACTGACTGGGGGTGGCGACCAGTGTACAATCATGTGTAGCCTACCCACGCGTACATGTGGGCCCTCCATGATCCATGTCACCTGCGGCAAAGTCATGACATGCGCAATGAGGGAAGTGAGGAGAGCTGTCCGCCCCACGCGCAGAAGGTGCATCAGCTCCACAGACCCAGCAGCGAGTCCAGCAGGGGTCACATGTGCAGGGGCAGCTGTGCCTGGTGTGAAGGCACATGCATATAGACAGCACATCGACCAATGTGTAGTCTGCCCACATCTACAGTCCATCATCATGCGGACATAGGAATTGAACACAGGGCAACACATCTTAGTGGGTGCACCCACCGTGACCAACAATGCGCAATCATCGACGTACCCGCCCTGTGCATGGCCCCCACCCAACGGAGGCACATCCAGTGCCACCATCCCACACACACAAGCCTTCCACGGAACATGCTGTGTCCAATGGTCAGTACAGAGTCAGCGCCCATCTGGTGGATCCTGAACAGGAGACACATGCACACACATGCCAGCTCCCACTATGTACGCCTGCCACCTGGCACGTGCAATGTAACCTCTCACCTGTGACGTGTGACTGCAAGCACACAGCCGTCTTGGCATGGGGCTGTCAATGTGGACACCTGTCAATGTTTCGGGAGGTGTGATCCATACAGTGCTGTACATAGGGTGCAGTGCTGACACCTACTACTGTCTCATATCCCCTCGTGCCACAGGTCCCACTTGTTTTGGCCGCTCAGCCTGTGCCCACATCGTCGTCGTCGTGTGCCATACTCATCCAGCCGCGGAAGCAGTTCCATGCTCAGCAGACATTCATGTTGCCGTGGCGTTGCCGCTTGACGGATATGCAGTCAGTCCCCATCAGCACGCCCCGCAAGTCATTGGGGCCTAGATCCCCATGTGCATGCACATGGCAGTGGTTTGTATCACTAGCCATTGCCATTGTTGGGAGACCTGTGTAAGTGTATTGTGGCTGTGCCGTCCCAGCTTGACAGCTGGGCTGTGGCTCATGTGCTTGCTCAGTCATGTCAGTGATGTGTATGCGAAATTGCTATGTGTCGTGTTGCATTGACATGTGTCCTCTGCCATTGTCCCTAGGCGGAGACCGAACATTGACCGCCCATACCAATTGCTGGCGGACATGGACGATACAGAGGTTATTAGGAAGTTTCGGCTGGACAGGCCAACCCTGCATCGACTGTGTGCCATGTTAGAACCCCATCTCCGTCCCCGCAGGGTGTATCCGACTGCTGTCACCCCCACGGCTAAGGTGATGGCCGCCATGCATTTCTTCGCCACTGGGTCATTCCAGCACACAGTGGGCATTGGAGGAGGGATGTCCCAGCCCATGTTCAGCAAGGTGCTGAGGGATGTACTGGCAGCCATGATGCTGTACCGGAACAGGTACATCCGCTTCCCCAGGGCTCGTGAATTGGCGGCAGTGAAGGGTGCATTCTATGCCCTTGGCAGAATCCCACATGTCGTTGGAGCCATTGACTGCACACATGTCGGCCTTGTTCCACCACAGGCCACTGAGCACCTGTACCGCAACAGGAAGCACACGCACTCCCTGAATGTGCAAGTGGTGTGCCTTGCGGACATGGTGATCACCCACGTGTGTGCAAAGTTCCCAGGCTCGGCCCATGACGCACACATAATGCGCAACAGCATCTTGCCACGACTGATGTCCAATATGCAACAGGATCGTGCCTGTATTGTCGGTGAGTATGTGGAGTGGTGTAGCGTGCTGGCTGTGCGATGCTGTCCCCTGTCCAGTTGGATTAGCAACGGTTCTCTGTGTCCCTCACACCCAGGTGACTCTGCGTATCCGAATGGGGCATGGCTGCTCAGTCCATTGAGGAATCCTCGCACCCCAGCAGACGATCGCTACAATGAGGCACATGGGAGGACCAGACGTGTGGTCGAGCGTACCTTTGGCCTCCTCAAGTCCAGGTTCAGGTGCCTGGACCGCACCGGGGTGCGCTGGCGTACTCCCCACAGAAGGTGTGCCGGATAGTGGTGGCGTGCTGCATGCTGCACAATCTGGCCATTCGGAAGCAGATCCCCTCATCGTGGATGACGGAGATCAACCAGGGCCCCAGCCCGCAGACCAGGACAGCTCGAGTGAGGAGGACAGCGGAGAGGAGGAAGCTGGTAATGTGCGGCAGCAGCTCATCGCCCGCTACTTCACTTGACGGTGAGTGTCCATGTACGACGGCTGATGTGGCTGTATCTGTGCAGGTGTGTGTGTGCTGTGTCAGGGTGGCCGTTTGTTCACTGCGTGCTGTGTGTCAACGCTCCATGGCCAGGGTAGTATGCCACTGTTGGTGGCTGTGGCATTGTGCCCTATTGCTCTGTGCGATGTGTGTACATTGCTTGTAGTTGTTGACATGTACTGTGTGATGGGTGTGTGACACACTCATTGAATGTGCTCCTGTTCTGTCTCCCACCCCTAGGTCCCTACAGGCCCTCCGGATTCAAATGCCATGCCACGCATCAGGTGCCTTTCCGCCCAAGGTGGCCGTTGTATTCCGTACAAATAAGACACAGGGCACAAACAGCAGTTAGTGAAAAAGGTGCATTTATTACAAACTGTGACATGTGATTGTGTGTAAGGTGATGACAAAAGTGGTGCGTGCGGTGACAATGAGCTGTCGGTCATGGCTGCGTGATGATCAGGGTGTACCCACTGGTTCTATGTCCATAGTCCAACACACACATGCCATCCAGATGGCTGTGTGGAGTGGGATCGTAGTCCAAGTCAATGCAGTGGCTGGTCAAGGAAGGCTGGCGGAAGGCTGGCTGGCTGCCTCACTTGCGTTTGGAGCGTGCGAAGTCCTCCCGGGAGATCTGTTTCCACTTCGGACGGCCCCTTCCACGTTTGCGAGGGGGGGTGCCTGCTTGCGACATGCTGGTGGTTGAGGTGTGATCACTGGCTGTGGACGCAGGGGAACTGGACACTGCTGCTCCACCCTGCGCCCCAGCAGGTGGTGGCGGAGGGGAGCTGCTGTCCCTGGCTGTGACCTCACCGCCACCACCAGCTGTCCCATGAGGTCCACGATTTGGCCCATACGGGCGTCCATGGACCTCAGCACCCCCAGCACCTCACGCGTGTCTGAAGCAGACCGGACCCATTGTCCTTGGGCCTCTTCATAGGCCCCAAGGACTCTGGCCATGTGAGGCAGGGCATGGCTCCCAGGGGAGGCTGGCGTTTCCCTGACCCTGCTCCTCCTACCAGTCCTGCTGCCACCGGCCTGCCCACTAGCCACATTGCTCACCACGGTCCTCGCTGTGGCTCCCAGGGTGGATCCAGTCGTCCGGGCCACCACCTGCGCTGGGGCTGGTGCCAGCGAAGACGTGGCGGTGGTGGCGGCGGTGGTGGTCGGTGCGGCGATGGTGGCGGTTGCGGCAGTGGTAGTGGCCACAATGACCGTGGGTGTGGCCGCAACGACAGTGGCAGCAGGGGGCTGGGAATGTTCAGCAGCCCTGGATGATGGGTTGGTGGGTAGGAGGGGTCCTGGGGAGCGGCTGGGCCCTGCCACACCAGATGGGCCTGCTTGGTGGTCCGTGTCCGAAGAGGAGGACAGATCCTCCAGATCCGTGTGTCCTCGTTGGGGGCTTGTAGGCTGGCTGTGCTGGCTGCTGGCTCCATCCCCAGCATCCAGCAGTTCGTCACCTGTGGAGAGAATGAGATTTGTTATTGTGTTGCACCTGGCGAAGTATGTATTTGTCGTCTGACATTGACAGTTCGTGCAATCTCGTACATGGGTTTCCCGGAGGCGTGTGTGTGGCTGTAGCATCTGTAGTTGTGTGTGCTTGGCAATGGGACTGTGTGCTGTGCACATGTGGCATGGGACGGATTGGCCATGCCGATGGGTGTGTTGCTGTGCCCCTACTTATTGTGACTCTGGTGTATGCGGGCTCCTGGCCCATCCTGGGTCTGGTTTGTACTTTGCTTTTGGTGTCCAGATGGAACGCTTAGGAACGCATATGGCAACATGGGGGCCATGCCCCAGATTCGCATTTGGGAGGGGATATGCTTTTGGGGTTCAAATGGAACGCTTAGGAACGCATATGGCAACATGGGGGCCATGCCCCAGATTCGCATTTGGGAGGGATATGCTTTTGGGGTTCAAATGGAACGCTTAGTAACGCATATGGCAACATGGGGGCCATGCCCCAGATTCGCATTTGGGAGGGGATATGCTTTTGGGGTTCAAATGGAAAGCTTAGGAACGCATATGGCAACATGGGGGCCATGCCCCAGATTCGCATTTGGGAGGGGATATGCTTTTGGGGTTCAAATGGAACGCTTAGGAACGCATATGGCAACATGGGGGCCATGCCCCAGATTCGCATTTGGGAGGGGATATGCTTTTGGGGTTCAAATGGAACGCTTAGGAACGCATATGGCAACATGGGGGCCATGCCCCAGATTCGCATTTGGGAGGGGATATGCTTTTGGGGTTCAAATGGAACGCTTAGGAACGCATATGGCAACATGGGGGCCATGCCCCAGATTCGCATTTGGGAGGGGATATGCTTTTGGGGTTCAAATGGAACGCTTAGGAACGCATATGGCAACATGGGGGCCATGCCCCAGATTCGCATTTGGGAGGGGATATGCTTTTGGGGTACATGCTGTGAGCCATGGGTGCCGAACGTGACATGTGTTGTGGCAGCATGACAGTGCATGGTTTGAGGTGTGTGCATGCTTGACATGGCCTGCATATTTGCTGTCTGTTGTGATTACTGGACATGGCATTGGACGCATCGTTATGAGTGAGTGATAGTTGTGTGCCAGCCAACGTATTGCAGTTGTCCCATCTCCTTGGTGTGCGTGCTGCCCTGTGCCATGTGCATCACTGCAGTGCTCGGGGGGGGTGTGGCCCATGTTGTGTGTTGTTGCTCACAGTGTGTTGTGCGCTTAATTGACTTCTGGCACATGGTTGGTCATGGGCATGTGTCTTAGCGTGACTGCTGTATGTGTGGCAGCTGTGCGGATGACATGCCTTTCATGAGACTGGGGCTGACGGATGGGATGGATGGTATGTTGTATGTGCATGGTGTGTCTGTGAGTTTGATGGGTTCAGTGGTGTTCGTGTGCATTTATGTTGTTCCGCTCTGTTGCGTCTAGTGTTGTTTGTCTTACATAGGCGTAGTTGTGGGGTGTGTTGTTGACAGGCAGTAGGGGCTACATGGACAGGACTTCAATGGTGTTTCGGTTGTGTGTGATGAGTTGCACAGTGGCTGCCATGTGGGACTATATTCAGTGTGGCTTGTGCATGCAGACGTGGCTCCTTGGGTGTTGCTATGTCTGTGATGGGTCATGTGGGGTGTGAGTCTGTTGTTCATGTCCGTGTGCACATTGTTCACTTGTTCGTGACGGTGGGCGGTGCTGCGTGTTCGTCTGCTACGTGACATGTCCCATGTGTTGGTCGTGTTATGGTCCTCATGCCTCCAGTAATCCAGCCCTGTCCAGTTTCCCACCTGCAAGTTGTTCGTGCGTGCACTGTACTGGATGCCACATGGCTCTAAGCGGGGGTGCTCCATGTTGCAGGTCTGTGGGGGTGGGGGGGTGTTGTGGGTCGTGGGGGTGGCTGTACACCCACTGACACCGATTGCTGTGGACCGTGATGTCTGCCTTTCGGCTGTCGTTGTGCACTGCGGTGGCTGACACGTGGCTGTGGGGTGTGGGGGATGCTCCTCCTTGCTGTGCTGTGGGACTGGGGCCTGGTGTGTGTTGTACTTGGGCTGTCCACCGTCCCACCCACTGCACTTTGTGTTCCTGCCACTTACCTGTTACTTGTCGGTTAGTGCAGCTGTGGCGGACACATGGGTGTGGTGGGTGCTCGTTGTGGCGCTTCTGGCATATTTGGGGACCTGTTGGTGGTTACGTGGCTGGCTTAGTGTACACATGTCCCCACGCATCTTACAGTTGTTCGGTTTGGGCTGTGTGTGGTAGTGTCTGTTGCATGTGTGTGTGATGTGTTGTGTATTGTGTGCTGGACATGGGGGTGTTTGTCCCTGGGAGCTGTGGCATGGTAGTTGCGCATGTGAGTACATAGCGGTGTGCTGGTATACATTAGTTTGTACTTACCAGCCTCCACTCCCCCTGCTAATCCGGCGAGGATCTCCGGATGTATTACGACTCGCACCTTCTCCTCCCACGCTTTGAAGGTCTTAAAGAGCGCGGGATTCCCTCCGCCAGTGACGGCAGCCAGCTCTCTGTTTTTGCCCTCCTTCTTCTTGACCAGGCTCTTTACGTCATTCCAACGTTTGTTAATCTCGACTCTGTTCCGGGGCAGGGTCCCGACTGCATTGACCTGGTCTACGATCCGGTTCCACATTCTGTTTCTGGTGGCTAGTGGTGTGTGCTGGACCATGTTCCCATAGATTTGTGGGTACACCTTGATGATCTCGTCGACCATGACCGTCAGCTCCATGGGCGTGAACTTGGGCATTCTTTGTGGTGCCATGGTGTTTGTGGTGCTGGTGCGGTGTGTGTTGTGTAATGTGCAGGGGGTTTGTGGTGCCGGTGTTTGGTGGTGGTGGTGGTGGTGGTGGTGTTTGGTGGTGGTGGTGGTGGTGGTGGTAGTGATGTGTGCGTTTCTGTGGTGTGCTGCTGTCCTTGCTGTGTCACTGTGTCCTCTCCTCTCCTCTCTGGTTTGCAATGTAGCAAGGGGTTGTGGTCTGTGGGAGTGCTGCTTTTGTACTCACCTATGTGGGTGTGTCCTCATGGTCTGTTGTTTTCAGGTGTGTTGTGTCTGGGGTTCTGGCCTTTGTGTTTTTTGTTTGTCCGGGGGTGTTTTCGGGATGTGTACTGTGCTTGTGTATTTGTGCGTGCCTTGCTGTGTGGACTTGTTGGCCATGTTGTGTGCTATTGGTTTTGTGTGCGGATGGTTTCTGTGCAGGTACGTTGGCGCCATGGCTTCTGCCGTGTCGATTCTCATCGGCGTTGTTTGCGCTGGCGGGCGGTATATTTGTGGTTTTCCGCGCTCATGTCAGTGCGATCGTAATGTCACGTGCGGTGTGTCGGCCATGAGGGCGGGCGGTTTTGTGTTGTCGTGCGTGTTTCCGTCCGTGGCGGGCGGTTTGACTCCGACTCGGACGTTGGCGGGCGGTATTTTGTGTGCTTTTTCCGCCGATGGCGGTTTTCGGTTTGTGAAATCGTAATGGCGTGGTCGGTGTTCAGGCGGTGTGTGCGGGCGGATTTTTGCCGCTTCCATGCCTGGCGGATTTATTTACGCCGGGTATCGTAATGGGCCCCTAAATTATTAATTAATAAATTATTAATTTTTATAATGTAAATTAAATTACTTCCCACCCTATTCCCCTATAAACCCACAACCCGCTACGGAACTAATATACGCAAAAATTAATTCACATAAAATCCATTACCTTAAAAAAATTGTAACATACATAAAAAAAATATTATATATTTTTAACACATATAGTAACATATAAAACAATAAAAAAAAAATCGATATAAAATTCGATATAATGACATTCGATATTACTTACCTATATGTCGATATTTTTTCCAACTATATTATGTCTTTTCTATATTCTGTCCTCTCGATATTTTGGACTCGATATTTTGTCCTTTCGATATAAAAAATTCTATATTTAGTTTCTACACCATCATGGTAATTGGTAAACAGCCCTCCATCTGGTCGCATAGCTGGTGGCTGGAAGAATTAGGGCCGACCCCGGTTTCCAAACAGAAGATTAAAAATTTGGGAGTATGGTTTGATAATACCCTATCTTTTACAGAACAGATAGCAGTTTTGGCCGGAACTTGCTTTAGCCTTTTAAGGATGCTACAGAAAATCTTAGATCTTCTACCTCTAGAAGCTAAAAAGACCATTATGCAGGCTCTGATTACATCTCGATTGGATAACTGCAACATTCTCTACCTAGGGGTCACTAAAAGCAATATGAGAATGCTGCAGAAAGTCCAGAATGCTGCTGCCCGGATGCTATTGAACATCCCAAGGTGAACCCCGGTGGGAGCAGCCCTGAGGGAACTACATTGGCTACTGGTGCAGTTCAGAGTAATTTTTAAAGCTCTGTGTTTCTGCCATAGGATTCTGAATGAGAAAGGACCTAGATATCTTCGACCCTTACTCACCCCTTACAGACCTAGCCGGAATCTTAGGTCTGTGGGCACTGCTAAGTTGACAGTGCCTAAAATCCAAAAGGCACGTTTAGGAGGCAGATCCGTTAGCTTTTTAGAAGCTAAAGCCTGGAATCAACTGCCATTGGAGCTGAGGATGCAGTCCTCAGAAATGCTGTTCCATAGAAAACTTAAAACATGGGGGCATATTAGCAAGGCGATTATCGCCACTTTAGCGGGACTTTTTCCCGCTAAAGCGGCGATAATATTATCGCCTTATCAACAAGCTGTCGCTAACTTCTGTTAGCGACAGCTTGTAGGCGATAGCGACCGGGTTGGGTGCCGCTTTGCATGCCAGCGATATTTATCGCTAATGGCATGCAAAGTAGGCGTTCCCCACCTAACAGCGACTGGAAACAGTCGCTGAGGTCGCTAACGCCTATCAGCGAGGCAGGGGCGGTGATTAGCGAACCAGCGCTAAACACGTTTAGCGCTGGTTTGCTAACACCTGGTCCCACCCTGACTTAGCCATGTAATCCAATGAGAGGTGGATTACATGGCTAAGTCCCCTCGCACTATCAGCAAGCAGAACTGGGGAACAGTGTGAATATCGCCTTTTTCAGGCGATATTCACACTGTTCTCCAAGGTTTCTATCGCTTTGGAGATTAGCATTGCTGATTGCACGCTAACTCCGCGATAGAAACCGGCGATGCCTGGCGATAATTATCCAAGCGCTAATTGCGCTTTGCGATAATTATCGCCAGGCATTGCTAATATGCCCCATGGTTCTTTCGGTCTCCTCCTGGGGATCGGTGCTAATTTTGCTGTTTTTGGATAGGGCCCCTTTTTCACAGACTGGGATGTCTTAGCGCGGGGACACTCCGTTGGAGTAACTAGGGGGCATATTATCAAGAACGGCGTTCAAATTATCGCCGATTTAGCGGCAGAAAACTGCCGCTAAAGCGGCGATAATGGGCTTGATAATATGCCCTGGAGAATTCCAATAGAAGCCCATGTTCACACCAGAACATGGACTTCTATTGGAATTCTCAAGGGCATATTATCAAGTCCATTATCGCCGCTTTAGCGGCAGTTTTCTGCCGCTAAATCGGCGATAATTTTTAACGCCGTTCTTGATAATATGCCCCCAAGTGCTTTATAAGCTTTTAATCTAATCTAATCATCACGTGGCTTACTCCTGTGTGTCCGACGCCGCTCTGTGAAGAATCAAAGTCAGAGTTTCAGGCTGAGTGTTGCGTACACAAATTATTCCCACCGAGATTATGGTATATACTTTTGTCCCATCTGGACTTACCGAAAATCTGGCATTGATCCAGCACGGCTTGCTTAGACTTGCTGCTTCAGTCTTACATTGTATTCTATTTGTTTACAAGGTTTGGAGTGAAAGATGCTAATTATATGTCATAATAGCACATTGCATTTGTTCTTGCAGAACACATATCTTGGCACATAATAAGATCCAATCACTGCTCCTTTAAAAAGTTAAAGACCAGTTAGGGCGAATTGGAAATGCCATCCTGTCTTTTATGAACTCTTTGGCTAGATGTGAATGTTGACTAGCACCAAGCCGTTTTGTGTTCACTTTCTTAAAATCAGAGTTTGGGCGGAATGTCATTATTAAACTAAGTCCCAACTCCACGATGTGACATAACATACTTGTGCCCAGAATCTTCAATGAAGGAAACATGACTTTGACGAGACACGGGCAGCAGCCAATGGGCTTCGTACAAATTTGCAAGCTGGAGGGATTCTCCACAGCCCTTCAGGGGATATAAGGAAGCGCTGGTGGGTCCCACCCAGAGACCTGTCTGCATCAGTGATCAGAGCTCTGCCGGGCCCCTCATCATGTCCTGGAACCCTGTCATTCTCGTCCTCTCTGCACTCTGTGCAGGTCAGATCTCAAACACTGACTGTTGGTTTTCGATTGTTTTTTTTTTTGTGCATGTGTTTAGTTAATCTTTTGTTTTCCAATGTTTCAGGATCCAGTGCCCAGCCGGCCCTGGCCCAGCCCTCCTCTGCTTCCGTGTCCCCAGGACAGAACGTGCAGTTGCCCTGTACAATGTCCTCTGGATACAATTCAAGCAGCTACAGGGTACGCTGGTACCAGCAGAGGTAAGGCAGTGCCCCTCGGTTTGTCTATCATTACTACACCAGCAGCAGCCAAGAGAGAGGAGCCGGGATCCCCGATAGATTATCTGTGACCCCTGACACCTCTCGTAACCTCTGGAATCTGGACATCACTGGGGTCAGAGAGGAGGACGATGCTGATTACTACTGTCAGATGTACGATGGAAGCACAAACACACACAGTGAGACCAGCAGGCAGGAAACTCAGACATGATCATTGACAGTCTCACTTCCCTCAGCCTGCCTTCTGCGGTGCTGCAGAGTCCAACAGAAGGTGTCTAGGACGAGGTATTTCATAAGATACCAGTGCACTTTTTCACCTAAAATGGACCTGGCGCAGTTACGAGCCCCTGCAGGAAAGTCTAAGACTTGCAGTCTCTGAGACTGACAGACATGGGAATGATTCCCTGCACCGCGCTGGCCGTGTTCCATGAAAGGGCACTGCTATGGTATTAACTACCCGTTTTTAGTTCATCGGTTTTGGTGCCTTAAACGGTTCTTACTTGAGACAAGCTGTGAAGTCATTGTGAAAATACTGTTCTGTTCCCACTTCTCACCCTTCCCAGAGGCAGAATGCGAACATATTCAAGAAGGAGTCTCAGGCTGGAGAGAAAGACTCTGTGGAGGATTAATGACCTTTAACTTCTAGGCCCTGTGGGGTCAGTGGAGTGAGAAAGACCCCAAGACAGACCTTGACATCACTGTTTGCTTCCAGGATGACACCAGAACGCCCTGTAATGACCATGGAGGTAGGTAGGGCACTGCCGGTAATATTCATTCCTCCATTTCTTCATTCGGCTCCCAGCCCTTACTTCAAGAGCTGTGCCCACCACACCAGAATGGCATCCAGTTGCCGATGCTAAGCAGTCCTAATCAGAGAGGTCTCTTTTCGACTGTTGACTACCATAGCCCTTCAAGGTGCCAAAATGCGGGATCCACTTTGAGGACTCTTTGAGTCATTGCTCAAACTGATCGAAGCTTTAGAATGTAGAACCTCTGGGAGAGATAGGGTGAGGGGTCATAAGCATTGGTGTGAGAAAGGGAGTAATAGAAATTACTGGAAGTAATCTAAACATTACCTCTTCAGCCCTTTCCTCTTCCCACTCAATACTTCAAGAAGAAGTATCAAAGCAGAATTTTACCTTCTGGATCCAACTGATGAGCAACTCAAAGCATCACTTTTCTCGAAGTATGCTCCAATTTCAATGGCCATGTACATATCTTTGGAAAAAGACTGTCAAAGAAAAAGAGAGGAATCACCAGAGCAGAACACACAGGAACCAGTTTTTTAGGACTACATGTATTAGGCATCAACGTGGATGTGTCCACCTGTGAAAGACCATGCAAAGGGCAAGTTAGAAGGCCCATCATTGCAGTGGCGTAACAAAACTTCAGGGGGCCCCCCTGCAAGGTAACTGGAGGGGCCCCCTCCAGACTCTATCAGGAGCTCTCCAGCCAAAGTTCTGTGCTGAGGGGGCCCCTGGAGATTGGGGGCCCCACTGCACCGCTGGGGCTGCGGGGGCCTGTGTTACGCCCCTGCATCATTGGAAGTTACACAAAACTTTTCATTGTGCAACACTAAATACAACTGCTGAGTAGGTGTAGCTTGGCCGCCGACAAAGATGGCCGTGTAATGCTGAGTCTCATGGGTGCCACGGGCCACCGGAGAGAAATCCAGCACAACCGGATGGCAACCACGCCCCAGCATGTCATCGCTGAAGCCTGATCCCCTGAGTAGTTCCATGAACGCATACAAGGCGGGAATGAGGAGTGCGAAGGAGTAAGTGACTCCTCCCTCCACCAGCCCACTGGCTCCCTCGAATAGCAGCAGGGACTTCTGTCTCCATGAAGGAAATTCGCCTCATCGAGACACCACTACGGCTCTCTCCTGTTGCCAGCCACAGAGCTCTCTGGCCTTGCCTGGACCTTACTGCTCCACTTTAGGTGCAGCGAGAATTACCCAGCATTGGCCTGCATCCCCTCACTAGGGTATTACAAAATGTGTCCCTGTCCCACCTCCAGCAGGACCTGAGTACACTGAAAACCCCAGTGGCTCCTCCTCCTGTCTGCCAGCACCTGAGGAGGCCACGGGGCATTCCGACCCAACAGCAAGGCCTTGCCTTGCCCATCACTGAGGGTTAACCCTTCAGCTCAGTCTAGACTGTACCAGCTCACTGCCACAGGAGGTTGGACCCCAGGAAAGACCTCCATCAACTGTGCTGTGGCTGGACACAAGCCTCTCCGGCATCATAGGGCAAGTTAGGAGGACTCACACCGCTAAGCCCCCCACAGACCCACCAAGGCAGTCAAACACACCCACCACCATACTATGAGGCAGAGGAGCTGGGCCCCCCTGACTACTGGTCTGCGTGAAACCACAGCCATGTCACACAGACCCCCCCCCACTGAGAAGACCCCCTCCAGGGAACCACAACAACTCTATACTCCTCCTCGAGCTCCACTGGCCAGAGCCCTAGTTCTTTGCTGGGGACCCTACAGCCCCTTCCATTCATTGGCAGATCCCATCACATCCTGATTGACCACCCTTCATCTCATCCCCCCAGCACAGCGCATGTCGCTGGGGAACTGTACCTGCCCTGGCCCAACCCCCCTCCCTATTGTGCCAGAGGTGCTGCTTTGAACAGTTCCCCAAGGGCCTAGGATGCTCACTAAGAAGTCTTTCATACCGGATGAAATTAATACCCCATCAGCCTGGGTTGCCCCCTTTATCACAGCTTGATTTCTCTAAGCCTCTCTGCAGAAAATTCTCCACCCACCTTCTAGGACAATCCCATGTACACCTGGGCCCCCCTGGAACAGGCCCTAAGGACTAGAGAGCCTCAGCCCTTGGGACGTGGATGATTAGGGTCCAGACCCAGCTCCAGCATCCACGACCGCTGGGGATGACCTCTGGGCAGAAACATTGGAATCTCATTCATTAGCGGTGACCATCGCCCATGGTGTTCTGCAATGTGACATGAGTTGCCCTTCACTGAGGTCACGACCCAACACAAATCCCCCGCATCACCACAGGCAGGGTGCCTGGATGACCATATGGACCACATCCCACAGGACATCACTGCAGTGAGTCACAGGCTAGAATCAATGGTTTCCAAAATATGGGCCTCGCCACTGACACAAAGTCCATCAGAGCAAGGATTGGGGCATTACAGAGTCGGCTAGATGGCATCAATACTTGACTCACCATGTTAGAGTCCCGAACGGCACAAATAGATTCTTGGGAACCAGAACTCTGGCGCCTACGACATAAGATCACCGACTTGGAGGATAGGAGCTGAAGTAAACATACCTTTTTTGGCTTCCCCAGGAAAGTTCAGCAGGACACCATTGGGGGTTTCCTACGTGACATATTCACTTGTCCTTTTGACCTGACCTTTATCCCACCCTTGCAGATCCAAAGAGCCCACTGCATCAGCTCCTCCAGGCTTTCTACTGCAGATAAACCTCACCCTCCTGTTGCGTGCTTATTGAGTCATGGTCGGGTTCGACAAATCCTAGCTGCTGCCCGTAATCACAGACCCTAAGGCTAAAAAGGCCATGAAATCTGCATATCAGCTAATTTCTCCAAAGAGCCGAATGAAAAGAGGAGGGCCTTCTTGTCTTTCCGGCTCATGCTGCACACATGGGACATCAAATATTGATTGCTCAAACCTGATTGAATGTGGATCACCTTGAATGGTAAGTCCAGAGACTTCCTTGAGCCGGAGGACTTGTGTGCATTTTTGGACAATCTACAGGACTCCACCATGGGCACAGCATCCCTTCCCTCTCCTATCGGAGACATCCCCGCCCCCAGGAAAAATGGAAGATTCCACTCCATGGGCAGGTTCCAGGAGCAGGTATTTCAATCCCAAAGCAGGAAGTACAGAGCAATCAGGGTGGTGGAGGAACTTATGAAGGAGGCAGGATGTGACAAGTCTTGCTCACTGCTGAAAACAGCTGGGACTACCGACCAGACAGAAGCTCCCCTGTGACACTCGGCCATACAAGCTGGATGAGTACCTTCAGTCTCTAGCTCAGTCCCTGCCTCCATATTTGCATCTCCATGTGCAACTGTCTCTTCTGTTCTCTGGTCTATGATTCTGTATGATGCTATGTCAATAAATCAGTCAGCATTTGTAGAGTGCGGTACTGTCACCCCTAGTGGTATCTGGGCATTGGGGTGCGAGTTATCCATCAAGCCAGCTCCCCCTGTGACAGATTTTGAGGAAACGGTGGGAATAGTGAAGAAATGAGCATAAAAGGCAAAAAAGAGGGCAGAAAAGGCAAACAGAGGCAGAAAAACAAGCAGAAAAAGGCAAACAGAGCAGAAGAGGGAAAACAGACGGCAGAAAAATTAACAGAATAGGCCAAATGGAGGGCAGAAAGATGAGCAGAAAAGGCAAAACAGAGGGAAGAAAAACAAGCTGAAAAAGCAAAACAGAGGGCAGAAAAAAGAGCAGAAAAAGGCAAAATGGAGAGCAGAAAAACAAGCACAAAAAAGGCAAAACAGAGGGCAGAAAAGGCAAAACAGAGCAAAAGAGGACAAAACAGAGGGTAGAAAAATGAAAAGAAAAGGCTATACAGAGGGCAGAAAAATGAGCAGAAAAACTAGCAGAAAAAGACAAAACAAAGGGCAGAAAAATGAGCAGCAAAGGCAAAACAGAGCAAGAAAAGAGCAGAGGAGGCACAACAAAGGGCTGCAGGTAGACAAGCAGCAGAGTGTAGTGGACTGTGGGCAAGCTGGATAGCAGAACTGTTGCAGGGGGAGCAGGCACGATGACCTGCTCTATGTGTTATTCAATATTGTTCCTTGCCGTTAATGAAGTTTCTATGGTTGTGATGTTTACTTGCCATCTCCCAGCCTGTTAGAGCTTATCCTTAACAAAGACCCTCCTGCGGCCTTTACCTCTCTTCCTAACAGCATCACTGAAAGCTCCTGAGTCTCCTCTCCTCCTCCCCATCCAGGCATACCACGGTCTGGACCCCCCTCCCTAGGCGACTTTACTGCTTCTCAGACATCATCGCCATCTCATCTCCCTCCAAATGAGGGCATAGACTTGACCTTCTCTCCCTCTTTGGGGCTGGATGGATGCCCAGCACATGGCACTCATGACGCTGTGCTCCACTGACTAAAGGTTTATCCCCTCTCCCATCCTACCCTCAGTAGAGATCTACGGTTCTCTTCTCCTCTCGCTTTGCTACTGATCCAGCGCGGCTAATATAAATCTTTCCTTATGACACTAATCCAGAAAAACGCCTACACAACTTTGATCACTTGAAACTTATGTCGGTGGGGCCCAAAACACTGCATACATACATTCATTCAATTCTCTGGATCAAGCGCTAAGGAAAAAATTAGTTGCTGGACAAGCGGGGTACCTTATTAAAATGACAGAATTATAACCTATACATTATATACATTAACTTCGGATCCTGTCGGTTCTAAACATCAAGGTACTCCACTATCCGGTCGATGGACCAACGAGTAGAATTAGTTGATGGCGATTAAGACCAACTCAATCATAATTACAATCTTTAGCATTTATAAATCACAATTTTATTTAAAGAACCCACAGACTCATTTAGAGTTAGCATATAATTTTATCGAAATTCTTTAAGCAAAAGTAAAGTTCATTTTAAAGCAAATACATTTATTATATCAGTAAGCATTTAAGTAAAAGGTTAAAATAAAAATGGGAAATACTCATTACCATTGGCCATAGTGCGATGACAAGAATGGTTCATCAGGAAAGAGAGATGAACCGCAGATCACAGGATGGACTCCCCAAAACTGACTGTCTGTCCCGCTAACCTCCTCGGACGTAATCTCCTCCCGGGTAACTCCCGCAACGGTCTCGTTCCTTCCCCAGTCAAAGTTTGTAGTTAAAAAATGACAGAGTCTCTCGCAGCATCAGGATAAAATAAAAGAAGCTGTTTTTTCACAACGTTAGAGCAGACCCTCTTATACCCTACTTTCTGGCTCTCTACACTTAAAAGTTGCAATCTTTAGGGGCAAGAATCACGCTAATTGGTCCATTGGAGGGGTGGTGATGGTCACCTCATCGCCCTCCTTGTTCGAACCGGTTTGGGGACAATAAAGCACACATTAAGTCTCATGATCACGATGTCCAAAAGTAATCCAATTTGTTAATCCATTTTGTAACAATCTTTGATGGTCACACATTAGTTCATTCCCTGTCGCTCGATTTTCCCATCCGTTCTCATGCATATATGCTGAACTCTTGTCACAATCCTCGTTGCAGGTCAGATTGGCCTTGACATCTCTCACTCTGGGCACAGGCCGCATACACGTGACTGGAGCCTTTTCACAGCCCATGCGCGGGGCCATTTTATTCAGCGCACACCATCTCGTCCTTCCCAGCGGCCATTTTTGAAGCATGGCCTAGCAGCCCCGAAAGAAACTA
Source organism: Calotriton arnoldi (assembly GCA_963921515.1). NCBI lineage: Eukaryota > Metazoa > Chordata > Amphibia > Caudata > Salamandridae > Calotriton > Calotriton arnoldi. The sequence goes on from CAWUFW010006463.1 coordinate 352,022, forward strand.
ATATAAGAACAAACACAACAGAAATTAAAACATGGAAAATAAGCCTTTCTGTTTACCACCCGCCATTCTAAAGACCCGTGTTAGGTATTACCTAGCAGAAGCGACATTTAAAGCCATTTTACTTACCACCTGCATTCTTTGCCACGGTGCAATTTTACTACGCAACACAAATCATGCAATTTACTTTATTTATTACTCAAATCACAATATTTATGTTAATTTTGCTTCACATTTGTAAATAAATTAGATTTTGCGTTATTAGCAAGTTGCCCACGTGTAATGTTTAATAAAAAGGTGCATTTGTTGATTAGTTCATGCGTTTCAAACGGTTAGTATCATTAATCGTTATGAGGTCATTAATTTCCAAGGGGTACAAAAAAATATTTTGTTTCCCCTGCTCCATCAATTCCCCCCTTTGGTGATTTTTAACATCACCACTAAAACCAATCCCTACAAAATTTGATCAGATAAATGTTTCTTGTCCACTTGCATTTGCTAATTCAGACAATCGTGTTCATTTAATCTTGTCTTTTAGACCTTTTGTACATGTTCTCTTTAAACTCTTCCAATTCGATCTCTCCCATCTCCCGTTCCCTTTCTTTATTTTTCTCATTTTCTCTTTTTGCTTTATTTTGTCTTTTTCTTCTTTTAATACACATATATGCTAATCTCAATATTAATATTATCACTATTACTAAGGTCACTGGAATTAGTATTTTCCCAATTAGAGAACTACCTATTTCGGTGAACCATTTCTTCATTGAGGAAAAACTTTTGCCAAGTCTCTCCCAAGCACCTTCAACCTTCAGTGGGGCAATTTCTTTATGCAAATCAGTAATGTTCTTTATATACTTCTGTATATTCTGACTTTTGTCTGGAATGTAAGTGCAACAGTGTTGTACCTTCAGCATTCCATAGACTCCACCCTCTTTTGCCAAAAGAATGTCAAGGGCAAGTCGATTTTGCATTACCATAGCTCTCATGGCAACCATTTCAGTATTTATCATCAAGAACCCTCCAGCAGTATTCGTTGATAAACGATCTACTACTGTAGACAATTTTTGAATCTTGTATGCATTCAAAGATATACCCACTGCTGGTATCAATGCTCCAAAAATGTCACCTATTGTTTTTGAGAAGCTTTCCCTTCTCCTACGGGTTAATGGTTTACCTATCTCGTGAATTCCTTTTGTTCCTCTTTCCACGTGAAAAATCTTTGGAAAGACCAGGCCTAGATAGCATGTTCCGTACCAATGGTCCGGCAACCTATAATAGGCTCTATTTCCGCAAATATAATAGATCCCTGGAAATACTGGATCTTTTCCTCCTTTGAATCCCCATCCCCCTAAAATTTTGTATGTATCTCGGCACTCACTAGAACCCACGAAATAGTTATCATACAGAGTGTTATCTCTACTAATACACAATTTTCCCTGTTGGGGCCAATCTAGAACCATAGCTGCATTTGTTTCGCCTTTGTCATGACTTCCCTCTTCAAACGCCCAAGGTGGGGTTTTTTTCTTTTCTCCTGTTGCCTTTCTTTGAAACTTAACCCTTCTGTCTTTTACCATGTCTAAGAAAACCTTTTCTTCCTTTCTTAACCTACAGGTAAGATTATGTCTAAATGCATATTCTAATGTTAATTCTTTTGTTTCTAAGAAAAATTCTCCCAAAATCTTTGCAAACTTCACCTTATTTAGTTCAGGGACTAGTAATACTCTAATTTACCTGTTTTGTAAAATAAGCTAGCTAAAACACTACAAGTTATTCCATACATCAAAGGAAGGTGATGATACGTCACACCTTCTGTTACAGACGCAGGTAACTGCATACATACATAACAATCTCTCACATCCATTGTCTCCACATATTCATATAAGAGTTTTGTGAAGACATTCTTGGAGAAATCAGTTATTGACTTGTCCCTATGAAATTCAGTACTATCTATCAGTGTTGCAGTGTTCTTTATGTTAGATTTCTTGTCACTATTCGTGTCATTCATGATTACAGATGTATTTTCTACAACTAACCTAAGTGGAATTAATATTTCTAAAATGAACCAGATAAGCATTAGAAAGCCTGTACAATAGAAACACATCTTACACCATCTACGGAAAAACCCACATCTAGATCTTCTATTCTCAGTGTTTATCATGTTGAAATATTATCTAATTATATGTACAGAAATGTGTTTCCACACCTCAAATGACTTAGGGGCCGATTCCGATCTCGGCCGGTAGCGCACCGAATCGGATTCGGCTTAACAGGATCCGATTCGGAGCCCTCTTTCCCGACCGATTCGAACGCGCGGACGGCCGTGCAAGTACGATGCGAGCGCACGCGAAATCGCCGACCGACTCGTTCACGGGTCCGAACCGCTCCGACCGACTCGCACGGACTCGACTCGCACCGCGCGATGGAAACGTTCCCCGGCCGGGCAAGTACGATGCGCACCGCGAGCAGTCCGATCGACTCGCGCCGTCCGGCTCGAAAGAGCTGTCGGTACCGGACTTTGGGGGTCCGTGTCGGACCCCCATGTACGCGTAGCCGCGTGAGTCGCACACAGGGGGGACCCATGGGTCCCCCCTACCTGTGCATGTACGCCGCGAGTTGCATCGAGCCGTTCCCCCTGTAGGGGGCGCCCTTGTTCGCCTCGCACCCACTGAGTCAATGGGAGCCCACGTACGCTTTCTATGACCGGCTCCCATTGACTTCAATGGGAGTCCGACCGAATCGAGCCCGATTGCATGCGTGCGCATCGTACTCGTTCGGTCGGACTGCCAGAGTCCGATTCGGTCGGAAATCTCTCCGGGTCCGGCTCGGTCGGAGTGATTTCCGGCCCGAATCGGAATCAGCCCCTTAGTGTTGACTGGGATCAACTGCTTTTGGCGCACCTTTTGGTTTCTCATAAATTTTCTTTGTCTTTATCAGTTTGTGTGTCTAGTCCGGTTTTTCTTTCTTTTGACTTTATCAGTTTGTGTGTCTAGTCCAGTTTTCTTTCTTTGACTTTCAGGATTGGCGCAGTTCACTCTCACCCACTTGTTCACAGTCTTTGTCTGGGTTCTCGTGATTGCTATCCACTTCTTTAATGTCAGACAGTGCTATGTATACCCATTCAGGTGACTTGTATTTCAAGTTAGGTCTCTTCACTCTTTTGGGTCTCTGCAATTGTCTTTAATCTGTTTTTCTTTGTCTTTCTTGACTTGTTATTTCATTTACTTGTTCTGCATTGTCTTTGTTCAAATTTATTAGCTTATATCTCAGTCTTTTAATTTCGTTGGGCCAATTGTCTCCTTTTCTCTGCCTTTTCAGTTCACTTTCCTTTTCTCCTCGTTCCACTCTCCAAGTTCTCTTTCTTGGACCTATTCTTTGCCTTCTTTCATCTTCACTCTCTTCAGTTTCTGTCTCAGATCTCACTTCACTTTCTCTAACTTTAAATTTTATGATCTCAGTCTCTTTGTCTGAATCTGAACCTCCTCGTGTTTCTTCCGCTTGTAATTCTGAGTCTAAACCTCCTCGCGTTTCTTCCGCTTGTAATTCTGAGTCTAAACCTCCTCGTGTTTCTTCCGCTTGTAATTCTGAGTCTTATCCTCCTCGTGTTTCTTCTGCAATTTCCTCAATCTCTCTATCTGAATCTAAATTTTCTTGAGTTACCTCTACAATTTCCGGAGGAATTTCCCCAAAGCTTGTACTTGGCTGTTCACCGTCACTGTCTATTGATTCAGTTTCTCCTGTTTCAATATCAGTTCTTTTGTTTTCGGATTCTTTTGTTTGTCTTTCACTGCATTCAGGTTGGTCTGTTTCAGATGCCGAACTGGTATCCGATATTTCCAGATGTCGACTTATATGTCGATCTTCAGGATCTGGAACTCTGATCGTTTCAGTTTCTGCTTCAGATGCCGAACTGGTACCTGATTCTTCCAGATGTCGACTTATAGGTCGAGCTTCAGGATCTGGAACTCTGATTGATTCAGTCTCTGCTTCAGATGCCGAGCTGGTATCTGATATTTCCAGATGTCGACTTACAGGTCGAGCTTCAGGATCTGGAACTCTGATAGTATGGCTGGCATGAATCCAATTTTTCACACCTGCACACTTTACTGCAGTCGTTGTCACCAGAATCACTTGACGTGGCTTGTCCCAGCGAGGAACCAAGCAATTTCTTCTTCTGTGGACTTTTATGCAGACCCAGTCTCCTGGACTCAGATCATGAGCTGGTTTTCTCTCAAGAGTGGTCGCATCCGGCCCAACCTGATGAAACACAGAATGTACCACACCAGCCAATCCTTTGCAATAGTCCAGTATGAGATCATCAGTTAGTCAGCAGTTTGTTGACAGGTACATATGCTTGTCTCAGTGCTCGTCCCATGATTATTTCATGGTGACTCAGACCTGTTTTCCTGTCAGTTATGCATCTTATGCTCATCAGCACCAATGGTAAGGCATCGGGCCATTTGAGTCCCGTGGCTTGACACATTTTCCCCAACCTATTCTTTTTTTGGAAACAAATTTTTATTACTTCTTTTATCGACATAATCTTGTATCTTACATAAATCAATCATGTGGGATGGTACTTTTGAACAAAAGTGCGTGGGAAACTACCTTACATTGCAGAAGTAAACAAATGTCTTTGCTGTAAATCATATATACACGCTCACAGTGTACTACATTCCCCATAATAATTGTCACATCCCATATTCGTAAGCCTCGCAGCTTCCAGTCTCTATCAAAATCCACTATTCTTCATACTTCAAGCTACTACTAAACTAAACAACAAACCCCCAACAAAGCCCCTCCTCCCCCCTCCCTACAGTCCCTTTGGTGACATGTAAATCTACCTCGTATACTTATGGCCCAAGATGATAGCTTGGCTTACAGCAGCACTATACAATTATCTATTAGTACAATTTACTCGTACCTATATGTCGACCCTGTTCACAGCACCCCAACGTTTGCTTGCATGTACCTCGTTCGGGGCTGTACTATAAGTGGCTCTTCCATCAGGTTCTACTGGGTGCCCTGCGGGGTGGCAGCAGAGTCTAGGTCTTGTGCTTTCAGGGCTTCTAACATAATGTCCCAATCTAATGCTATCGGGTTCCTACGCAGTCCCCTAGCCTCCTCCCTCCGGATTTCAGCACTTTCTGCACTGCCCCAGCGGATCAGTTCATTATACCACGCACGAGCTGAAGGGGGGTTCTTGGACTTCCAACGCATTTTAATTGCCCGCGTTGCCAGCAGCAGCGACAGGTTCACAAATCTGTATTGTACTTTGTATTTGGTGTGTGGCCTATGAAGACCCAGAAGACACTCTTCCATAGTATTAGATATGGTTCTATGTGTAGCTCCTTGCGTGTAACCTCTAACCGCATCCCAAAACTCTTGTAGACTCGGACAGGACCAGATCATATGGGCTAGGCCAGCTCCCTCACTGTGGCTTCCCCAACCTATTCTTTATGGTGCCATTTACTTGCTCTACCACTCCAGAAGCCTCTGGTCTGTAGGCACAATGCAGCTTTTGTTGATTGTCTAGTACTTCACATATCAGTTGGATAATTTCGTTCTGGAAATGCGTTCCTCTATCTGTTTCTATCGTTACTGGAAAGCCATACCTAGGAATGAATTCTCTCAGCAGGAGCTTAGCTACAGTAACTCCATCATTCCTTCTTGTCGGATAGGCTTCCACCCAAAGTGAAAACAAACAGACGACCAACAGGACATACCTCAATCTGTTACTCGGGGGCATTTCAATAAAATCTAATTGCATTCTGGTAAAATGACCTCCTTCATGTCTTATTGTTCCCAAACTCACTACTGTCTCCCTTCCAAGATTTATCTGTTGGCATATAAGGCATCTTTGGCAAAGACTTTCAGCTATAGCCCTAAATTTTGGGTTGTACCAGGTCTGTTTGAAAAGTCTGATCATGGCATCTCTACCTATGTGTGCCTGTCCATGGTACATCCATGCCATGTTAGAGATCATGCTATCAGGCATAACTGGTCTTTCATCCCTGTAAACCCAGACTTCATCTTCCTCTCTCCGTCTGCAACCTGATTTTATCCAAACGTCTTTTTCCTCATCACCTGTCTCTTCCTGCAATTGTTTCACCTCATCCCATGTTTCAACTGGGTTAGTAAACAGCAAGGGACATGAAACATTTTCCTTTTCCCTTCTCCGATTCATTGAGGTCATATTTCTGGCACAATACTGAGCTAATTCACCAGCAAATTTGTTACCTACTGCAATGAAATCAGTTCCATTTTTGTGAGCAGTGCATTTTACCACCGCAATCTGTTTAGGCAGCTGTATCGCCTCTAGCAACTTCTTCACAAACTCACCATTCCTAATAGGAGACCCTGAGGAAGTCAGGAATACCCTCTGGGACCAGATCTGTCCAAAATCACGGACCACTCCGAAGCCATACTGGCTATCCGTGATCACAGTAATTCGGAAATTCTTTCCCAGCAGTTTGTACGCTCGAATCAGAGCAATCAGCTCAGCAGCTTGGGCTGAACGTATTCCTCTCAAACAGGATGCTTCCATTATGGTTGCCACCGTACATACTGCAAACGCAGCACTTAAAACTCCTTCATTGGTCCTCAGGCATGACCCGTCCACAAACATTACATAATCTGATTCTTTTAAAGGTTCATCCCTAATATCAGGGCAGGGCTTTGTGCAAAACTCAAGCACATCCAAACAGTTATGATCAACGTCATCTTTGACCTCTGGATTTACTGCATCTGGCAGTGAGGTGGAAGGATTCACACTTGTGCATCTTACAATGGTTACATTGTCTGCACCCAAGATCACTTTTTCATACCTAGTCAGCCGACTATGTGTCATGAATTGGGTTTTTGTTCGGGTCAGAAGGATTTCAACTGAATGTGGGACATAAATTCTCAAAGGATATCCCATCACAATGCCTTCACTCTGTTCCAGACTCACACAAGTACCAGCTACTGCTTTCAGACACCCAGGCAACGCCTTTGCTACCGGGTCTAAAAATGGTCATGCCTCTGTACTAATACTGAGAGTGCACATCCGTCTCCCTCACTACAATACAGCTCAAATTCTTTCTCATAATCAGGCATTCCCAACGCTGGTGCCTCACACAAACTTGTTCTCAGTTCCTCGAAAGCCTTCATTTCTTCCTCATCCAGTGCAATCGGATCTTTGACATCCCTCTTTGTCACTCGCTGTAAAGGTTTTGCGATCAATGAAAATCACTGTACTTCCTGTTGACAGAATTGCAGTTTTGATGGGGACACCTTGTGTCCTCCTTCTGCCAAATGATTCAGTAAAGCAATGGTGTCCGTAACACATGCTTCTCTGGTCTTTGATACCACCAATAGGTCATCAATATATTGGACCATCACAGATTTTTCAGGCATTATTAAACTTTCTAATGATTTCTTCAGAATCTGATTAAAAATAGAAGGACTTTCAGTATACCCTTGAGGAATTCGGCACCATGCCAAAATACGCTCTCCGAACCGGAACGCAAATAGTGGCTGGCTGTCAGGGTGCAATGGAATAGAAAAGAATGCATGGCACAAATCAATAACTGTGTACCATTCTGCATCATGTTGGATTTGATACAGTATTACAGCAGGGTTTGGCACAATCGGGCAGCGAGGAATAACAATTTTGTTTACTTTTCTCAAATCTTGTACTATTCTATATGTTCCATTTGGCTTTTTCAATCCCATTATAGGAAAATTACATGGGCTGCTCATTATTTCTCTCAAAATCCCTTGTTCCATCATCTTATTAATTACAGGTGTTATTCCTTCAATCATTTCTGGCGTCAGTTTGTACTGCGGGGTGTTTGGGTAATTCGTTCCTTCTTTTACAGTAATTTTTACAGGATCAACTTCTCTCATCAGTCCAATATCTTCACCTGTGAAATCCCATACATCAGACATGACTGTTTCTTTCAATTCAGCATGGATTTTCTCTGCATCGAACACAGGAAACATACCATACATTCTTGGTTCCAGTTCTGTCATTGTCAATTTATACAGAACATCATCATCTGGTGTCTGGAAAGCAATACCATCTGGAGTACAGTAGATGGTACAATTCATTTTACAAAGCACATCGCGTCCTAATAAATTTACAGGACTACAAACACACACCACAAAACGGTGCATGTCTTTGAATGGACCAATTTCCACCTCTATTGGTTTTGTAAGAGGGGTTTTAATTTGCCTGTTTGAAACACCTACAACTTGGATGGATTCTCCTGAGAAAGGAAGGTTTGGAATTTCCACTGACCTGACAGTAGAACGGGTAGCGCCAGTATCCACAAGGAAAGTAACATTTACACCATTCACTTTTCCATCCACAAATGGACCTGACTGATCTACCTCTAGAGATGCGCCAAGCACGCACTCTTCTTCCTCTCCTAGGCACCGTCATAAGCTTTCATCCGATTCATCTCCATCCTGCCGTAACCAATACTGCGAAATTGCAGCTGCGCGCAGCAATTTTGTTACCTGCTCTCCTCCGTAGAATCCTGCCTCTGTACTGTATCTTTGAGGATTTACACTCTTTGGAAGAGGTGGTTGCGGCACCTGACGCTGTTGAATAACTACCTGCGGCTGTTGTGGTTGTTGGTAACTCACCTCATTCTGCACCTGTGGATTCAATGATTGATTCTCGGTATTAACTTTCGGAGGAAATTTACACTCGTTTCTCCAGTGCCCTAATTTTCCGCAATTATGACATGGCCATTTCTTTTTAGCTTCTTCTATACTCATCTGACCCTTTCCCTTACCAATATTTGGTTTGGACTTGGTCTGTCCTGCATCACTAGACTGACTATTCATCTGAGCTTCTTGCTTTTCTGCAACCTTTACTTGTGCCCACGTTGCCTTTTCCTTGAGTTTACGCTGTCTGCACTCAATATCGTCATTGCAATATTTTGCATACCGTAGTACCTCATCTACTGTGCTATTCTGCCAACATAGCATATGCTGCTTAATCATTTCACTTATCTCAGGTCTCAGACCATATACAAACCGATACACAAAATGACTCATGTCTTTTTCACTCAAATTCTCGTATCCACTATACTGTTTAAAGACCAAAAGTAATCTCTTGTAATAAGTATGTACAGATTCCTTACTCTCCTGAGTTGTTCTATCAATCTTTACCCAGTCCGTTTCTTTTGGTGGGATTTTATTTTTCAGAAACGTGATTGCCTGTTCATATTTTCTCATTACTTCTGAACCTGGGGCTCCTGTTTTTGCATATCTAGGATATTCTTCCTTCGGCCAGTCAATTGTAATTTTACACTCTGTCCATAAATCTGCAGGAACAACAATCTCAAACAATCCATCCAGTTCTTCCCACAATACCTTTGAAACTTTTACAAACCTTTCTACCTGTCTATACCATTCTACAGGTTTTTCTTTCAATCTTGGAAAATCATTTGTAAATGACAATATATCATGTCTGGACCATGGGACATGTACATAACTTCCTCCAGGAGTTTCTCTCATTGGACATTCTATTACCGTTGGTTCTTTCTCTTTTACTGGAAAAGCCAATGATGCTTTATCAGTTGTTCCCTCCTTTCTTCTTATCCACCTACTCTCCACTTGTCTACATCTCCCCATTTTCTCAATAAAACAATCAGTTCTTTTATCTGTGTTAGTCGTCCTGAAGTGTTCAGATTTTCTATGTCCTTTTCACTAAAATCTACCCTGTACGGTTTCTGTAATCCTCTAATTTTTCCAAAATCTACTCCTAGTTCTTTCGCTATTTCTTCCAATTTTTCATGCAAGTTCCTAACTCTCCAAGTAACGCTTTTACACATAAACATTAATTCATCATCTTGATAGGACTTCAATCGATCTGTACCAATAGTTCCTAGAATTAATTCCTCCATGTCTATCTTTAATCTGACCACATCCAAAGGTTGTGGTTCGGCATCTTTTTTCTGCAGGCTCCTCACCCAATCATTTAATTCCTCTGCAGTCGGACCCACAGGGGTTTTATTTAATTCTATCCAATTTGTACTTCTCTCCGGGGTTTCAGTTGCTGACTCGGCTCCCATAGGAATCTTATTTATCTGACTCTCATTAATTGTCAAATTTACAGGCGGACTTGACCTAAATGGACCAACAGAATCTTCTTTCTCTCTATTTTCTGGAATTATCCCTTCTCTTACTCTTTGCATACTGGAATTTAATGGAATTGTTAAGGAGTGTTCATCTATCTTTTGATTTTCAAATACTGGGATTACTGGCCCTATAGTTATGGCACAGTCACAGCTTCCATATTCTTTGTCAGTTCTCTTATCTTTTCAGTCAACTCTCTTGTGGTTCTGGATAATTCAGCTGTATTACCATTATAATGTTTCACAGTCTGTGGTGTTTCTAGTTTATTAAATGGACTATTTATTTCAGACATTTGTTCAGGGCTTTGATTTATTACAGTTCTCACTGGCGGTGCATTTGGTGTCACCACCACAGAATCCTGTTGATATGGAGGGGTCTTTTATTTAAAATGTCCTCCAGCAACTCATCCTCTGTGTCGCTAACTCCATACCCATATCTCTCTGTTACTGCATGCTTCTTTTTCTCCGTATGCTTTTTCCCTGTAAATTCTTTAACTGTTCTGACAGGAAACATACCATCCGTCATGTTAGCATACCGCCATCGTCTCATTCTGTCTTCATGATTCAAACCTCATATTCTTCCATGAACTAAACTTTAATTCTTTGCACCTCTGTGTCTTTCCCTTTCATACATCTCATCTTCCCATTCGCCTAAGGCTTCGAATTGTGTCGGTCTAGGTCTCGGTTCAAGTTTCATCATTTTTTCTCTCAAATTTCGAAGTACCGCTGTGCTAAACAAACCATTTTCTGGAAATGCCAATACTCCATCGTCTTTGGTATACTTCGCCCAATTTTCCAACTAAATGCAAGTATGATAGCCATATTTCAACATCATATAAGATGCTGGTGTTTTCGGCGGAGGAAGTACTTCTCCTTCCCTAGTCACAACCTTCTTATCTTTCTTAAAAAAGTTTTTAAGCTTCGCAAACCATGACTGTTTCTCTCTATCATATTCATTATAATAAGGCATTTTCACTGTTGTTTTGCCGAAGCAATTTACACAATCCCCACCAATCAGTTCTTTCTACTACTCGGCTATTCGGACCTATCCCAGCGCGTCTCACACCAACGCACTAATCAGAAAGCTTTTACGTCACTCTCACACTAACCTATCCCAGCGCGACTCACACCAACGCACCAATCAGAAAACTCTTCGTTCTTCCACAACTGGCCAATACCAGAGCGGTTCTTGTTGACGTCAGTTCTACTCCTGCTTCTGCTGACCCCTCCTTTACAAAAATTATCGGCAGTTTTCTTAGCTTTTCTTTTCAACTAAAATCGATTAGTTACAACGTAAAACACATTACCATTGTCTGTTTCTCTAAACAAAAGAGATAGTTTATTCCCACTTACAAGAATACTGTTTCGTTCGATAAGTGTAGCACTTCTCTCTACCTTACCCTTCTCTCAAGCAAGAGGTAAACCCGTTTCTCTGGGGATAAAACACACGTGGAGACTACACTGCTCCTGAGAATTAAGGCCAAAGTTTCACAGGAAAACCTGTTGCTATTTCACTCAAATGCAATTCATACGTGAAATTTCCCTAACATAAAACAGTCCTGTGTTATCACCAAATTTGAAATCAGACAATGCACAATTCCGTGTGACTTCTCTTGCCACACGTGTCCACTTCCTACTTCTCGGAAGCTTCAAATTCTGACTTACACATAACGTAATACAAACTCAACATAGAGTGTTAGACACGAAAAAACCAATAATCAATAATCACCAAACTAATCTATAGTAACCATAACTCTGCTACCAAGAAATCTGATCCAGCACGGCTAATATAAATCTTTCCTTATGACACTAATCCAGAAAAACGCCTACACAACTTTGATCACTTGAAACTTATGTCGGTGGGGCCCATAACACTGCATACATACATTCATTCAATTCTCTGGATCAAGGGCTAAGGAAAAAATGAGTTGCTGGACAAGCGGGATACCTTATTAAAATGACAGAATTATAACCTATACATTATATACATTAACTTCGGATCCTGTCGGTTCTATACATCAAGGTACTCCGCTATTCGGTCGATGGACCAACTAGTAGAATTAGTTGATGGCGATTAAGACCAGCTCAATCACAATTAAAACCTTTAGCATTTATAAATCACAATTTTATTTAAAAAACCCACAGACTCGTTTAGAGTTAGCATATAATTTTATCGAAATTCTTTAAGCAAAAGTAAAGTTCATTTTAAAGCAAATACATTTATTATATCAGTAAGCATTTAAGTAAAGGTTAAAATAAAAATGGGAAATACTCATTACCCTTGGCCATAGTGCGATGACAAGAATGGTTCATCAGGAAAGAGAGATGAACCGCAGATCACAGGATGGACTCCCAAAACTGACTGTCTGTCCCGCTAACCTCCTCGGACGTAATCTCCTCCCGGGTAACTCCCGCAACGGTCTCGTTCCTTCCCCAGTCAAAGTTCGTTAGTCCAAAATGACAGAGTCTCTCGCAGCATCAGGATAGAATAAAAGAAGAAGTTTTTTTCACAACGTAAGAGCAGACCCTCTTATACCCTACTTTCTGGCTCTCTACACTTAAAAGTTACAATCTTCAGGGGCAAGAATCACGCTAATTGGTCCATTGGAGGGGTGGTGATGGTCACCTCATCGCCCTCCTTGTTCGAACCGGTTTGGGGACAATAAAGCACACATTAAGTCTCATGATCACGATGTCCAAAAGTAGTCCAATTTGTTAATCCATTTTGTAACAAACTCTGATGGTCACATATTAGTTCATCCCCTGTCACTCGATTTTCCCATCCGTTCTCATGCATATATGCTGAACTCTTGGCACAATCTTCGTTGCAGGTCAGATTGGTCTTGACATCTCTCACTCTGGGCACAGGCCGCATAAACGTGACTGGAGCCTTTTCACTGCCCATGCGCGGTGCCATTTTATTCAGCGCACACCAACTCGTCCTTCCCAGCGGCCATTTTTGAAGCATGGCCTAGCAGGCCCGAACAAAACTAATATAAGAATAAACACAACAGAAATTAAAACATGTAAAATAAGCCTTTCTGTTTACCACCCTCCATTCTAAAGACCCGTGTTAGGTATTACCTAGCAGAAGCGACATTTAAAGCCATTTTACTTACCACCTGCATTCTTTGCCACGGTGCAATTTTACTACGCAACACAAATCATGCAATTTACTTTATTTATTACTCAAATCACAATATTTATGTTAATTTTGCTTCACATTTGTAAATAAATTAGATTTTGCGTTATTAGCAAGTTGCCCACGTGTAATGTTTAATAAAAAGGTGCATTTGTTGATTAGTTCATGCGTTTCAAACGGTTAGTATCATTAATCGTTATAGGGCCTTAATTTCCAAGGGGTACAAAAAAATATTTTGTTTCCCCTGCTCCATCACTACCAACTGGATTCCCTCCCCCTTTTCTTCCCCTGGGGCTCCCTGAACAATTGGCTTGACCGCACACCCTTTTAGCCTGACCTCACCTTCCCCCTTCCCTATTTCCTGTTCATCCCTTTCCTCTCCCGCTAAAGGGGCCCATAGTACCATCAATGCAGGTTCTTCAACCCCACAAGCACACTTACCATCCCCACCCTTCCCACTCAGCCTCGACTCGTGGGCCAACACTCTACACCCGTTTCTGTCTCTGCTTCCCCCAGTTCTATTCACCAGCCACACATCATGACAAAAACACTCTTGACTGTTCTATCCTAGAACATCCACGGCCTCACGAATTACATCAAATGCACAAAAATAAAAATCCTTCCCTACCTGAATGCTAAACATGTGGACATAGCTCTTTTGCAGGAAATCCACCTCACAGGCCCTGAGGCAGACAAACTCAAACGCGACTGGGTGGGCAAAGTCATCCATAGCAGCCATGCATCCCAGTCGGCTGCTCACAACACACTAATGCGGAGTAGCTATTCTGCTAGGAAAATCTATTCCCTGCACAGTACTATGTGGACAGATCCTGAGGGCAGATATGACTTTGACAGTCTTAAAATCCTTGACAAGGTCATATCCTTGGGTTCGATCAATGCCCCGGTGGGGTCAAAAGCAACATTATTCCTTCATCTCAATTGCATCTTAATGGAATTGGGCAACACACCAGCATTTCTTGGGGGAGACTGGAACCCGGACACTGTTGGACCACACTGACTAGCTAGGTAGGGTCAACTACACAGACAGAGCGATACTACAGGCTCTACAATCGGACCATGGTTTACTTGACAGTTGGCATCTTCTCTACCCAACCGAGAAGACATATGCCTATCTCTCAACTGTCCATGGCACCCAGTCCAGACTCGATTACTTTCTCATTTCCCAATCCCTCACCCCGATGGTGGAGGATGCCTAAATCCTTTGAGGCTCACTTTCCGATCATTCTCCAAGAAGCTTGCTAATTAACCTAGGACTGATGCAATCTGTCCACATTCCTTGGCTCCTTAACACCCCCTATTACAGAATGCCTGAGAAAAAAGTGCCCCTCAAATCCCACCTCAAAACCTTCTTAGACAATAATGCTGGATCAGTCACATCTGCATAAATGCTCTGAGCAGTGGTGAAATCCACCATCAGGGGCCAACTCATGTGTGATGTGAACCCTCTACAACAAGCAGAGGGCAGCCCAAAAAGCCACCCTGAAAGCAGTAATTTGAGACATGACACGGTCATACTCATCCTACCCTACTGACACCATCAGATGACAACTAGACAAGGCAATGATGGACCTTAACGTCCTCTTCACTTTCAAGGTGGAGTTCGTGCTCCATAAACTTAAATATCACCATTATGAGCAAGGTGAAAAGACTGGCAGATTTTTCCTGTGCAAGTCTGACAATGAAAGGCAGTATCTGCCATCCCGGCCATAAAGGACCATGCTGGCCATCGTATTATACACCTCCAGGGAATAACAGACACTTTTGCAGAATGCTATAAAGACCTCTATGCACCTGAAATCATCACTGATGAGGCCTCCAGTGACAGCTTCCTAGGTAATGTTCACCTCCCTCAACTTAATGATGAAGGGCGGGTACTGCTCTTGCATGAGATCACCAAGAATGAGATCATTCAGGCCATTTCTGCCTTGCCCTTTAGTAGAGCTCCAGGAGACGACGGCTTCCCCACAGAGTTTTACAAATCGACATCACCTGAAATGGCAGACTCCTTATGCGCTGCCTACCAATAGGCAGATCAGATGGACGGTTTCAGACTGTTCTCCATCTAGGCCCTTATAACAGTAATTTCTAATCAGGGTAAGGACCTGCTGTCCTGTGGCTGCTACCGACCCATATCTATCCTTAATGGTGACATCAAGATCTTGGCCAACATATTGGCAACCCATCTTAAAAAATTGTAATCCGCACAATCATCCATCCCACACAAGTAGGCTTCATCCCGGGCCAAACCTCCCAAAACCACCTACATGCCCTGACCCTTTCCTTTGGCTGCCCAAGTATATGCCGGAGGAGGCACTGGCCCTGTCCTTTAATGCTGAAAAGGCATTTCAATGCATAGAATAGGGGTACCTTTACCTGACCTCCTGCAAATTTGGCCTAGGTGATGATTTTATCAACTGAATTCTATGGTTATACTATGCTTCCTCGGCAGAGGTGAATTGTGGGGGTTTCCTGTCAGCTCCCTGACCTATCCGGTGCGGGACGCAGCGAAGTTGCCCTCTCTCCCCATTTCCTCCTCACGCAAGATCCCCTTGCCAATGCCATACACCAATCAACTGACACTGTGGGTATTCCCATGCCAGTGGGCCTCTCATCTGTACCCCTCTATACGAACAATATAATGCTGACACTTACAGACTTCCTCAGGTCCATCTTGCGCAGTTTGCAGCAATAGTGGGATACAAGGTTAACTAGGATGAAAGCGAAGCCCTGCACCTCTCCATGACCGCAACGGTGGCTGCCATACAGGGCTACCAGTTTCATTGGAAGCCATCTCGCCATAAATACCTGCCCGTTTATGTTAATAGGGGCCTGAAACGAATTACAGCGGATAACCTAAAAGCCCACATGGAATGGGCTCTGGCTGATTTTGCAAAATGGACACACCTCAACCTCTCGCTTGTTGTAGCGCGCAGGCAGTTAAAATGGTTACCCTTCTCAGATTAAGGTATGTCCTTGGTATGCTTCCACTCTCAGCCTTGCTACTGCCCCTATAGACAGACAAGAATATTAAAGGTTTTATCCAGGGTACCACCAGACCGTGACTGGCAATATCTAAACTGATTGCTAGCAGGAGGCTTTACGGCATAGGGCTCCTCTCGGTTGAACTTTATACCCTGTCGCTCCACCTCGAGCAATTCACCTTCATGCAATGAGGTCAACTAGATCTCCCTCTTGGAGTCCTGATAGAGAGGTATCTTTTCCAGATCCCACCTGGATCACACTTACTCTATGCTGCACACAGTGTACCAGCAGCACGCTTCTCTAATCCTATGATCTGGCCATGGTCCACTCCTAGAAACACACCCACACTTTACTTTCAACCAACCCCTACCTCCATAAGGGCCCTCTGGGAGAACACTGGCATCTGCACAGGAGAGATATTACCTAATTGGCCACTCATGGCAGCAAGCAAGCATTTAATTCATCACTCAGGTCATTGATGATGACTCTCTCAAATAGTTTGAAGCCCGCAGAGAGAAATGTCATCTCCCCTCAAACCAGAAATGGAGGTACCTCCAACTCCGCCATTGTCTCTTCAGCAATCTAGGTACACCCACATGGGTGATGACGCCATCCCTAATTGCTTCTTATCTCTGCCTCTGGGGCCACTTCAGGGGGGTAATGTCTGGTCTTTACAATCACTTGATATGGAAGAAGTAGTCACCACTTCTGACGCAACGACTACAAGCCACCTGGCCGGAGAGACTTCAAATGGACAATACGGAAGAGGAGAGGGCCGACGTCCTGGAAAACCTAGACCTATAGGTTAGGGATTCCAGGATTAAATTCTGTCTTTTTAAGACGGTGCAGGATTGGTACTGGACTCCCTCGAAACTGGAGTGTGCAGGACTCCTTCACCACTTGCGATGTTGGCGATGCAACCACACAGGCTGCGACGCAGTACACATCTTATATGACTGCCCAGACATTCGGGACCTGTGGTCCACAGTGGCAGACACACGACGCAGAACCCTGCCTCTTTACTCCCCACTACCACAAGTTGCGGTACTGCTACATGACAAAGTGGGCATCTCTCCACTGACACATCATGAATGTAGCTTATTTTCCACTTCGTTGACCATGGCCCTCAGAATCCTCTGCCAGTGGCGGTCCCCACACACACCTAGGCATGCTGAATGGCTGACTGCGATGCTCAAGATGGCCTCCGATGAAAAACTTATACAAACTCTCACTGAACAACTTGAGACCTACCAACAGGTGTGGGCACCATTCCTCAACAATGACCTGTGACGTGGGACTACGGGCCTTCATCATCAGCCGTTCCGGCACTGTGACATCTTTACCCGGAGTTACAGAGATCTCCATTCATTAATTCCTCCCACCCCGTACACACTTGCCCGATCTTGGAATCGGGACCATTCTCTCGATTGTGAGGATTGTCTCACATCCCTCGCCGCACCTTCAACTTGGTGGGCTCGCATACATATTTCCCATCACATGCTTCGCCCTCCACAACCGTTCTAGGAACTGACATCCCCTCCTTCCAATGGGTACAAAGGGCGCCCTTCTTCTTTACATGTGTGGCCCCTTCCCCCTCCTCCCCCTCCCCTGTGGCTGGTTCCTTAACTTCCAGTTATCACAAGAACAGGATATTTGTGGCTTCGGCCAACCCATTGTTGTTGTTTTTTAATATACCTCACTGCACTGCTTTGCTGTGGCTGCACTTCACAGTTATGGAACTTTAAATAAAGATTTAAATAACGAAGGAAATCTAAGTATAATACATCGCCGAGAACAGCACACAGGACAAAAACAAATGAAATGGAGAATATGATAAGCACAGAAAACAGTCTAGGATCGCCCAAAGCATATCCCACAGGAGCTGTTTCCTGGCATGGGAAGGAGGTCTGGAATTTTATCAGACACTGAACAATGCAGTGTTTCCTAGAAGGCAGATGCAGTCTATACAGAATCTGTTGGAAGAACCATAGTTTAAAGGCAAAACAAACTCCACACCCCTTGGCCCAACAACTGGAAAGGTGTTTAAGGGTAACAAAGCGCCAGAGGCAAGTTTGCCTCAGACTAGACTAGAGCACTGGAGCCTTAAATCATTAGCATCACTTGACATTCTGTGGCTGATCAGACCCGGAACCACACATCTTAACAACACCAGGCCAACAAGTCCACTTGTCTCCAAGCCTGAGGGATGTATTCACAACTAATTCCTATCATGAGGCTGGAGAAGACGAATCTATTACAAATTAGGGGTGTGGGAAGAGTTTTATTATGCAAACAATGTCTCACATAGACTAATGCTATTACGTTATCCGTAGTTTGTGGGTTTTAAAGCATTTACTACATTAAGCCCCAGCATAATTTAATTATCTCCTGTAAAATGGTAATATCTCCTCACAAGTGCTAGTTGAGAATGAAAGTGGGTATGTTGTTTCTTCACAAGTTAATACTAATCATATTTTCGTCCATACTGGGTGGGTGTTGGGTGTCTTTTGTAGCAAAAAGGTACACTAAAGTCCCAATTGTCATGTGAAAATCGAGATGTGGTTTCCTCTTTCAGTAAACATTAGATGACCTGTCTAGGAGTGAAGCCTAACACCAGGGTTAAACCCCCCTGAAAAGCCTATTTCCACCAATGAAGGCACAAACTCTAACCCTGGAAAAACGAATGGCTTGAGGCACAGGTCTCCTAAAAAGCAGTAAGGTGCATGAACCCTCAGCTGTCCATATCATGAAACCAGGTGAAAACCTATTAACCCAGTAAAGGGAGCAATTCTGCCCCAGAACTGCCTTAAAGTGCTCATGGACTGCAATTGCCCTTCCCCATTCCAGAAACCATATGCCAAGGCCACCTGCCGCAATCTAAACACGCATGAAAGAGGTGATAGAAAAAACAGGTTGCATCAACATGTTTTGGGTCAGCACCCGAAAGACCACCATTGAACATTGGATCCAAAGTCTCTCTCTCCAAGAACCTCTGTGACCAGATCCCATAGAAACATGCAGCAGACTGTTTCAAGAATCAATTCTGCTTTGAAGCTCCAATCATCCATTTGAGTAATGCTCCGAGCGTTGGCTCTCCCTCAATGAGGATCTTTAGCTCTTCCCTGAGGACAGACGGCGGCATCATGCAGCCCTCCCATAGCCATCCTACAACCTTGACTCCATCCACATGACTGGAGAACACCAAATGTAACTCCGAAAATTAAATATAACTCCTTCCTGTGAGGCCCTCCCTTTGAGTCCTGCAGAAGATTTATCAGGGATCCACTTTTTTGGATTGCCTGTCCCTTACTTCCATCAAACAGGTTTAATTTTTCTTAGGATTAGCACATTTTTAAAATCAGTCCATTTCAGACTTTGCACATAAACCTTTTTCCAATACTCTGAAAGACAAGAGTCTATTTTATGGATGTTGATGTACCCCAGAAGCAGAAGAAGCCTTTCAAGAACTTAAGAAGGCTTTTACCCAAGCCCCCATTTTACAACACCGAGATCCCACCCATTAATTGTCCCGGCTGACGCTTTAGGCTGTGGGAGTAACTTCAAATCCAAACTGATGCTGGCCTGGAACACCCAATCTCTCACCTGTCTCATGCTTTGTTAGCTTGTGAGCAGAGCTATTCAGTTTTAGGAAAGTAATGGTTAGTCATTACAGACACCTGCATGGAATGGAAACATTTGTCAATGAGATCTGGGGAACCTTTAAATTAAGAACTAACCATAGAAATGTGCAATTTCTCCAAACCATGCAGTGTTGCAACAATAGGCTACTTCTTTTCTAAATATGACTTTTCAATCACCTATATTCCCATTTAACAAAACAGTCTGGTGATGCCCTTTTCTATAAAGCACTCTTCAGGGGTGGAACCTGAAGGATTCGCTCCTCTGCTACCAAATAAAGTGTTGGTAGTGGTCCGCTCTTTCCTCCAAGGAGTTCTTGATTCACTGACCCAGGCAGCTCTGGGATTACTCCCTTGACCTAGTTTTGTTGTGATCCATATTTGCCTCAACCAGTGCACAGAAACCATCCCTAGCACGGAGTGAGATGTGACTACATTTGCATGGAGGGGCTGTCCCGCAACATTGCTGGGTCTTTAAGAAAGAGCTGGAGGGCCCCACCCAGAGACCTGTCTGCATCAGAGACCAGAGCCCTGCTGGACGCTGCACAATGTCCTGGACCCCCCTCATCCTCGTGCTCAGCGCCCTCTGTGCAGGTCAGGATAAAACAACGCAAACGTCGATGCTATATTATACTAGTTTTTTTGTTATTTTGTCTGGTTCCTTCCTTGACTTGTTTTCCATTGTTTCAGGAGCCCGGGCACACCCAGCACTGACTCAGCCTTCCTCGGCCTCTGTGGTCCCTGGACAGGTTGTCCATCTGTCCTGTACTCTGGCCTCAGGTTACCGGTTAAATGACTATTGGGTGCGGTGGTACCAACAGAAAGGTGGCAGTGCCCCGAAGTTTGTGTACATTTACCGTTCCAGCAGCAGTCAGGACAGAGGTCCCGATGTCCCTGACCGGTTCTCTGGCACCGGTGACACGTCTAGCAACCTCTGGAATCTGGTCATTACCGGGGCCAGGCAGGAGGACGAGGCTGATTGCCACTGTCAGACTCATGATGGCACACACACTGAGACAAGCAGGCAGGAAACTGAGGCATAAACCTTTGTTATCTTACAGCTTGGAGCCTGCATGCTTCAGTGACTCCTGGTTTCCATGGAGACACAGAAGACAGCACCCTGTAGTTCACAAGGCAGTGCACGTCTAACCCTCATTGGTGGTTTCTGACTTAGATTTGCATGCAAGAAACGATTCCCTGAAAATACTGTATTTGAAAACTTCATTTCAGAACAAATTATGGAAGTTCCGAAGTGAAATACAAGGTGAGCCCTGTTTATGAGCTCCCCTAAAGCTATATTTAAATCCTCTTACATCCCAGCTGTACCATCTCCCACATTCCAGCAGTAAACTGCAAATTGAAGCCTCGCAGCCTCACAGCAGTGTTGGATGGGAGCGGGAGCGTTCATTTTGAGCCACCAAAGCAATGTTCAGTGTAGCACGAGGGTCTGAGAAGACAGCAAGAGCAAGTATGTGTGTTGAGAAGTTTCTGTTGGCCTGTGGGAAGGCTGGGAGTATTTGTGGCGCCCATGAATCCTTAACTCTAAAGCCGAGTTACATGGCCAGGGAAGCTGGCCTTTTGAATGCAGACTGGAAAACAATGACCCAGGGCATGTTTGCAAGAAGAACTAGCAAGACAAGTTCAAACTTAAAAAAATGATTGTGGTTCTGACTGGGAGTACCGAAAATCATTTTTCATCTCTGGAAGACCAAGACAATGTGCTGAAGTTCCGGGAGGAAGACGCAAACTAGGCAGGCAGTGGGCCGTACTAATAAAGTTAGACTTTAGGTCTAAACTTAGACTTTTGATCCAATTTTGCCTTTGTGGGTATAAACGACTTTGGGGCATATTCTCAAGGAGTAATCGCCGAATCATCGGCACTTTAGCGCCGCAAAAGTGGCGACAGATCCATCGCCCCATTCTCAAGCTGGTGCAAACTGCCGACATCGCCAGTTACCCAGCGATAGCTGGCGCAAAAAACATCACCACGGATGAGAGCGACAACTAACACTAATGATATGCAGAGTAGGTGTTCCCGTGCAAAAACACACGAAAACACCACTCCGCGATATTCTCAACAACCAGCCAGATCTGCGCTGTGACCCAAAAACAGGCGATAAGGCACGTTAGCAGCAGGGACTTAACACCTGCCTTTTACTGGTGCAAAGCAGGACGACAACCTGCAGCATGAAAGGGAGCCCAGCCCAGAGCCACATCTGAAGACCAACACATGTCATGGAGCCACTGACTATGCAGCACGGAGACCCAAGAGGGCCACAACACCCACCGCCACCACCCCCAGGTCCCCCCCTGGTCCTCCCCGGACTACCACCGAGGCAGCGCAGAACAAGACAGCTGACCTCCCGAAAATGGCATGGCCCCTCAGCCACACAATTGCAGAATGTGGGGAGAGGTGGGAACCAAGTATGTGCGAAAGAGGCAAGTGACCCATCAATAAGAATGTACACAATGCCAAGTGTGGCGGTGATGTGCTGGACTGACTTCAGTATGCAGAGCACAGACATGTCCATGTGGGCATATACTGATGGTGTGTGTAGTGTTGTGGACAGTGGACGCAACCATGCCACCTCAGGCAGTGGGGAAGACCCCGGTCATGTAGCTGTGTTGTTCCCCCCTGTAAGCGTAAGCGGAGTGGCCTGGGCCGGCGTACGCCAAGCCAGCGTAGGGGTGTGAAGGATTTGCCCGGGGCTCTGGGCGAGGTTCAGTCCTGGCCTGGACAAGGAAGTAACTAATGAGTGTGCCACTGTTGTAGTGTCGGCGCCACCCAGTCCGCAATCGACAATGTTGCAATGTAGCATGCACCCGGAGTGCGGGCTCGCACGAACGGTGAAATGAAGGAGCGCAAGACCGCTCGGGGTCTTGGCTCATACATGCCAAGTGTTGTGTGCATCTGTATTGCCGCAGCATGAGCCAAATGCCTCGCCTCCATCACAGCGCGAGTTCAGCCAGGCATGAACCCTACATCTGTGTCCGCCCTATCCTTCCCACAGGCCTACACTCACGTGGTCGCCCACCTTCAACGGCCAACATCACAGTGTCGTTGTCAGGCTTGTGGACATGCGCAGGCAGGTCTGACAATGGTGTGCCGTAGGAGTGCAAGTGATGCAACCGCGCAGCGCACACAGGTAAATTGGCTCGGGGGGAGGGAGGAGCAGCTGTGAGGCAACGTAACACACAGTGATGCCGCTCATTTGCCACATGCAAGCCATGTCAAACTTGAATCCCAAAGTCGCACACATCCCACCCCACCCCCAACAAGCCACTTCACATTTCCTGAATGCAAGCAGATGAGAAACTAACATTAGGGATGAAAGCTCCTTTGTCTGGACTATCAGGCGGAAGCACATCTGCACCTCCGACCTCGGAATTGCATGTGCCCGGCACTCCCTGACAGATACTAGAGCAGCTGATGACGACTCCCACACTACACACAGCCTGACGAAAGACCAACGTATACACACCACACACACAGAAGTCCTTGCTCGAAGTTATCTTGCATGGAATGGCCTTCACACTTACTCCCAAACCATCCCAGGCGTACAACCGTTGCACACTAAAACAACCCAATGATCCGAGCTGTGGCATTTCATCCACAGAACTGGCGCAGGTCAGAACAGTGCCGCTTCAACCAGAGCCACTGACGCAATGGCAGAACATCCCGGGCACTTGCACAACCCCTGTCAGTTGGAACTGTACCATGCACGTATGCTGCGTTTACTGGGGGCACTGCCATTGGCAGTGCTGCGGATCAGTTACCGGCTAAGCTTCCACCTTGCCAACGTCACCTGCGTTCAGCCTGTGTTGCATTGTCGATCGTGCATATTCGAGTGGCCCATGGATGTCTGCCTATCCAACAGGACGGTAGCTGAACTGGATCTTGACATGTGTGTGCGCCCCTGTTGGCCCACGACCAGGAGTGTCACCGTGATACCCGTTTATGGGATGCCTTGATACTTGACATGCATGCTGGCAGCTGGACCTGGGAGATTGCACAACTCCTCGTGTGCAGTGACCACATTGAACCGCTCCCCTATTGGGCTGTAGTGCTAATTGGTGAAAGGGGGTGGACGCAGCACATCTGTCCGGACCTGCTAATGGATCGCTTCGCCGTCCTGTTTGATGAAGTCGGCAACGACCTCATGTTGGAAATGATAGCCTACGGAGCTGCAATCACTTTCATGGACGAGTAACTACGTACCTACAGCCACAACAGTTTGGAACCCATTGCACATGTCCCAACACCCTGTTGCATTTTGGAGATCTGGTCACATATCCCACGACAACAGTGGACATGGCTGCATTCGCCTGGACTCCGAATACATGAGCGGACAACAACGCAGGTTGACACACACCTGTTAAGGGTGAGGCACTCTCCCGGAGTGGACAGCGGCACCTGGCAACGTTCCTCATATTCCTGACATACTGCTGCATTGGTCTGCATGTTGTGGCACTTCTCTTGCCCGTACTGACACGCATATTCTAATAAAGTCTACGCACCTTCACTTGTATTCAACTGTGATGAGTGTTGATTTGAATGACAATGTGTGTCTCACTGCCTATCTGGGTCAAGGCCATACATGCGCATTGGTAGTATTACCCAGGGAGTACCTTTTTGTGGAATCACTGTCCCTACATTCATCCATACTGTCATACTTGATTGGTCATAGCCACAACACATCTGTGTGAATCTGAATGTTTTTTTCGCATTCAGTGGAGTGTTGAAGCTGGAGCAGTACAGGGCCATGTACACCCCACTTTACATTGTTGCCCCGTGGAGGGCCAGCCAGAGTCCATTAGGGATTGACAAGTTCGTCGGAAGAGGCAGGCTTCAGTCCACACTGCATCTACCAGGATGCAATGGGGTGAACTGTGCTGGGATGAGAGGCAGTGTGCTCCCTCCCCTCTTGTGTTCAAAAAGGCTCCCTTGAGCCAACGAGCTGACGAGCTCTCCTGGGATGTGTAGGAAGGTGGAATCTGACTATATGGTTGCCCCCACTTTTTTCCTGGTGTTTTGCTGGTTTATGACTTAGTTGGACTGGGATCCTGCTATTCAGGGCCCCAGTCTACCTGCTTCCTCTATAAAATGGTTTCCATGTGCCTTAGGGCACATCTCTGATTGGAATCTGGAGTGCCCTTATAAGTCCCTAGTATATGGTATACTATGTACCCAGGGCATAGGTACCTCAGAGGCCTACCAGGGGCTGCAGCATGTATTGTGCCACCCCTGGAAGGCCATCCAAAATGACACCACAGGTCTGCTACTGCAGCCTGGGTAAGGTGGTGCATGCACCCTTACAGTGGTATAGGCTACCTATATCACTACCATTGCACACACATATAAACCTATAAGTCACTCCTATGGCAGGCCTTACCAATCCTGAAGGCAGAGTGCTTGGTTTTTATGTGAGAGGGTGCCCCTGCATGAGCAGAGCCCCTCTATAGCGTTCGGAGTCCCTCCTCTGATGCTGTTTGTGGTACAGCCTGACCATATACTCTTAAGTGCATTATAGCATTATATCCTCGCGGTACAATGCTAACTTTGGACTGGCTGCACCAAAACACTCACCGGAGTACTCGAGTAACCTCACCCAGGGAAGCCGGGTGCATAGGTGTCTTTCGGGGTCGGGTTTCGTCGTCGTTTTCAATGGCGATCTGCTGCAAAGTGCTGCTGGCGGCCAAGTCGAAAGTGTTCGGGTGGATCCAAAGGTGGATCAAAGATCTGAAGAACCTGAAAGCAGAGGGGACAGAGTCTGGGTCACTGCCAGTGACCAGGAAGGCGATGAGCGGATGCCCACTGATGTCGGGTGCTTCAGGTTGGTTGACGGTCGTCTTGACTCTCAGCAACGAGGTCCATGAGGCGTCGACGACAACCAGGAGCTGGAATCGAGCTGTGCCATGATGTCTGTCGATTGCAGGGGTGTCGGCGACCGGATTGGACCCAACAAGCCTTGGCAACGGCAAGTCTCGTGGAAATAGAAGAAGGACGGTGGTGCAGACCAGCAAGGTCTGAGGGACTCACCCAGCAAGGATAAGTCAGTGCACGCCTGGTGCAATTAGAGAAGCCCAAGCAGAAGAAGATTGGCCTTCGGGAGGGCCTACTAGCCAACGGACTAGTGACCGCGAAGGAGCCTCAAGTGGACGCACTTAGAGCTGGCTCACGGGACACTCGTGGAGTGGAGGCCAGTGATCTTCAGTGCAGTCGGTGCTGGAGGCGGGGGCTACTCGGAGCCCAAAGCACAACTTCGTGGAAGACCAGGAAGAGGATGCACTTGCAAATGCGCTCGGTGTCCAGGGGTCACGGTTCCACGTTACCCACGATAGCTATGGGCCTCAGCTTTGCTGGGGACTTAGGGCAGCCTCGAGGAAGTCTGGAAATCTACCTCTGGTGATGCAACGACTTCGGTGTCCGGCGGGAGCTTCAGCGATGCAGACCGGACAATTGCTTCATTGGTGCCTGCCAAGCAGGGGAGTCACTCCTTGACCCCAAGGGAGATTCTTCAGTCCTCTAATCTTAAAGTAGAGCGTCGAAGGTCCAGGATTCTGTATCAGAGTTTCGTCCAGGTAAATCTAAAGTCCTAAGTACTGGGGTCCCATACTTATACTAAGTTAGGGGTTGGACATACTCTGGGGACCCACCTATGGGAGGGTCAGGGAAGAGGGGTGGTTACACCCATTCCCTTTGTCCAGTTTCGTGCCAGAGCAGGGGCTGGAAGCCCCTGAACCAGTTTGAACTGGGGTATGCACAGGGACACCAAGTGTGCCCCCAGTGCAGGACTTCAAAGCACCAGAGAGTGCTCCCGCCCAGCCCCAATACACATTATCCTGTCTGGGGAGGTGGTTACACCTCCCTGGGACAGGAAACCTATTGTCCAGGCCTCCCCTGCCGGAGTTTCAGTCAGCAGCAGGAGGCCAGACCCGTGTCTGTGGCAGCGGCATCCATTTTGTGATGCCAGGGCTTGGAAAGAAGTTATCGGGCAGGCCGGTGTGTACATGTCTCTCCCTCTAGAAGGGTGGAATGCTACCCCCGCCGCCAGATCTGGCGGGGGGGGTAGTATTCCAAGATGTTTGACACCAAACACGACATGTTTCCGTGCAGCCATCCCAAAGTTAGCATTTAACGCGAGGTTATAATGCGCTAAGAGTATATGGTCAGGCTGCACTACAAACAGCATCAGAGAAGGGTCTCCGAACGCTGCAGAGGGGCTCTGCTCATGCAGGGGCACCCTCTCACATAGGAACCAAGCACTTTGCCTTCAGGATTGACAAGGCCTGCCATAGGAGTGACTTATAGGTTTATATGTGTGTATGTATGTAGTGATATAGGTAACCTATATCACTGTAAGGGTGCATGTACCACCTTACCCAGGCTGCAGTAGCAGACCTGTGGTGTCCTTTGGTTGGCCTTCCAGGGGTGGCACAATACATGCTTCAGCCCCTGGCAGGCCTCTGAGGTACCTATGCCCTGGGTACATAGTATACCATATACTAGGGACTTACAAGGGCACTCCAGATTCCAATCAGAGATGTGCCTAAGGCACATGGAAACCATTTTAGAGAGGAAGCAGCTAGGCTGGGGTTCTGATTAGCAGGGCCCCAGCCAGACTAAAGTCGAAAAACAGTGAAGCATCAGCAAAAAGTGGGGGTACCCATGTGAAGCAGATCTTACTCTCCTACACAACCCCCCCCCAAACGTAGGGACATTAAACTAACCTTGTCCAGTTAAGTCTTCATGTTTTAAGTGGAAGTACCTAGAGAGTCCATCTGCATTGGCATGGTTACTCCCAGGTCTATGTTCCACTGTGAAGTCCATCCCCTGTAGGGAAATGGACCACCTAAGCAGTTTGGGGTTTTCACCCTTCATTTGTTTTAGCCATAAGAGGGGCTTATGGTCTGTTTGAACAAGGAAGTGAGTACCAAACAAGTATGGCCTCAACTTCTTCAGAGCCCAGACCACAGCAAAGGCCTCCCTCTCAATGGCTGACGAACGTTTCTCTCTAGGGGTCAGCCTTCTGCTAATAAAAGCTACTGGCTGATCATGACCTTCATCATTCAATTGTGACAGTACAGCCCCTACCCCCAAGTCAGATGCATCTGTTTGGTCAATGAACTTCTTGGAGTAATCAGGACTCTGTAGAATGGGAGCAGTGCACATTGCCTGCTTTAGGTCATCAAATGCCTTTTGACAGCTAACTGTCCACTGCACCTTTTTGGGCATTTTCTTGGAAGTTAAGTCATTCAGGGGTGTCACTATTGATCCATACCCCTTGACAAATCTCCTATAGTACCCAGTCAGGCCTAAAAAGGCTCTCACCTGAGTCTGGGTAGTTGGAGCAGTCCAGTCCATGATGGTCTGGATCTTGCTCTGCAGTGGTTGAACCTGGCCTCCTCCCACAAGGTGGCCCAGGTACACAACCTGACTCTGCCCTATCTGGCACTTGGTGGCCTTGATAGTCAGGCCTGCTTTCTGCAGGGCCTGCAAAACATTTCTGAGGTGGACCAGGTGATCCTCCCAGGTGGAGCTAAAGACAGCAATATCATCTAGATATGCTGCACTATAGGCTTCCAGACCTGTAAGGACTGTATTCACCAACCTCTGAAAAGTGGCAGGTTCATTCTTCAGACCAAAGGGCATCACCACAAATTGATAATGCCCACTAGGGGTTGAGAATGCTGTCTTTGGCTTTGCATCATCAGCTAGTCTGATCTGCCAGTAGCCAGCTGTCAGGTCAAATGTGCTTAGATACTTGGCTGAGGCCAAAGTGTCTATTAGCTCATCTGCCCTAGGTATTGGATGGGCATCAGTCCTAGTGACTGCATTGAGACCCCTGTAGTCCACACAAAACCTCATCTCTCTTTTCCCACCATTGGTGTGAGGTTTTGGCACAAGGACCACTGGACTAGCCCAAGGGCTATCTGAGGGTTCAATAACTCCCAAATCCAACATCTTCTGGACTTCTGTCCTGATACAGTCCCTGACATGGTCAGGTTGCCTATAAATCTTATTTTTAATAGGCAGACTGTCCCCAGTGTCCACTTCATGAGTGCACCAGGTGGTCTGACTGGGTGTCAGTGAGAATATGTGCCTGAACTGATTGAGCACCTGTCTGCAATCAGTTTGCTGCTGGGCAGTGAGGCTGCCTGCCAAGGCTACACCATCCACTGACCCATCCTCAGGGTTCTGTGAGAGCAGGTCAGGGAGTGGGTCACTCTCTTCCTCCTGTCCCTCTTCAGTAGCCATGAGCAAGCCCGTGTCTGCCCTGTCCACATATGGTTTTAATCTGTTGACATGGAGAACCCTGTGGGGACTCCTGGGTGTTCCTAGGTCTACTAAGTAGGTAACCTCACCCTTCTGTTCAACAATGGTATGGGGTCCACTCCATTTGTCTTGGAGAGCTGCTGGGGCCACTGGCTCCAACACCCACACCTTCTGTCCTGGCTGGTAAACAGTCAGTACAGCCTTTGGTCATGCCAGGCTTTTGAAGTTCCTGGCTAGCCTCAAGGTTTTTAGTTGCCTTTTTCATGTACTCAGCCATCCGGGAGCGGAGACCAAGTACATAGTCCACTATGTCTTGGTTTGGGGGCTTGAGAGGTAACTCCCATCCTTCCTTCACCAAGCACAATGGACCCCTGACAGGGTGACCAAACAAAAGTTCAAAAGGGCTGTAGCCAACCCCCTTTTGAGGCACCTCCCTGTATGCAAATAAAAGGCAGGGCAAGAGTATGTCCCATCTTCGCCTAAGCTTCTCTGGGAGCCCTTTAATCATGCCCTTCAAGGTTTTGTTGAATCTCTCAACTAAACCATTGCATTGTGGGTGATAGGGTGTGGTGAACTTGTAAGTCACTCCACACTCCTTCCACATTACTTTCAAGTATCCAGACATAAAGTTAGAACCCCTGTCTGATACAACCTCCTTAGGGAAGCCCACTCTTGAGAAAATTCCCAGGAGGGCTCTTGCCACCACAGGTGCTGTAGTGGTCCTAAGGGAAATAGCCTCTGGGTACCTGGTGGCATGATCCACTACCACCAGGATAAACCTGTGCCCAGATGCTGTTTGGGGATCCATGGGACCAACAATGTCAATCCCCACCCTTTCAAAGGGAACCCCCACCACAGGTAGTGGTATCAGGGGGCCTTTGTGGTGCCACCTGCCTTGCCACTGGCCTGGCAGGTTACACAGGAGCGACAAAACTCCTTGGTGTCTTCAGACATGTGGGGCCAGTGAAAGTGAGGGACAATTCTGTCCCAAGTCTTGTTCTGGCCCAGGTGACCTGCTAAGGGAATGTCATGGGCTAGGGTCAATAGGAAGCCCATGAACTTCAGAGGTATAACCAACCTCCTGGTGGCACCAGGCTTGGGGTCTCTACACTCTGAGTACAAGAGTCCATCATCCCAATACACTGTATGGGGACCACTAGCTTTCCCAGCAGCCTCAGCAGCAGCTTGCTGTCTGAGGGGTTCAAGAGAGGGGCAACTCTGCTGCTCCTGGCTCAGATCTGCCCTGGAAGGGCCCCCTGTCCCCAAGAACTCAACCTGGTCAGGTTCAAGCTCCTCTGGGACAGTTCCTTCCTCAGGACTGAGATCATCCCCCTCAAGAGACTGATCTTCCTTCTGAGCCAAGGGGGAAGGCACTGCCTTTACCCTACTACTCCTCTTCTTGGAGGGCACTTGGTCCATTATTCCAGAATCCAAGGCCTGTTCAGTGTTAGACATTTTGGCTTGTGACCTGGTCACAGCAAACACATCTGCAGGGATGCCCAGCATTTCTGCATGGGTCCTGAGCTCCACTTCTGCCCAAGCTGAAGTTTCTAGATCATTGCCAAGCAAGCATTCAACTGGTAGGTCTGCACTTACCACAACCTTCTTAAGGCCAGTTACCCCTTTCCAGGAGAAGTTAACAACTGCCAGAGTATGTCTGTTCTGACGTTGCTAGCATTGGTCACTTGGTACATCTCACCAAGTATAATCTGCCCAGGATCCACAAGATCTTGTGTCACCATGGTGACACTTGCTCCTGTGTCCCTAAATGCCAAAGCCTCTTTTCCATTTATTAATGGCTGTTGCCTGTACTTGCCCAGATTACTGGGACTCACAGAGGAGGTCACATCCATGCCTCCATCACAGACTAGGACAGCCTGAGTGAGTTCTCTGACTAGGTCAGAGCCCATCTCCTTACCCAGGGTCAACCCTACTAAACCCTTGGCTTGTGTAGTCCCACCACCAACTGTAACTGCACTAGGGGGAGCAGGTGCCTTAGGGGCATTGGTGGGGGCTGGAGTAGAGTCTTTGGACTTGGTGCAATCACTGGTCCAGTGGGTCTTTTGCTAACAGACCTTGCACCATGATTTCTTTTGGCCTTTCCCTTTGTTAGACTGTGAATCCCCACCTGAAGAAGATTTTTGGGGGCCTTGTGAAGACTTCTGGTCTTTACCCTTCTCCCCACATCTTGCTTCTTTGGGTCACCACCTTGGTTCTGTACCTTCTGCCTCACCCTGGTTCTGACCCATTTGTCTGCCTTCTTTCCCAATTCTTGGGGAGAGGTCAGATCAGAGTCCACCAGGTACTGATGCAACAGCTGATTTTGACAGTTTTTAAGAATCTGCTCCCTCATGATAAGATTGTACAATCCTGTGAAGTCACATACCTTACTGCCCATCAACCAACCTTCCAGAGCCTTAGCAGAACAATCCACATAGTCTACCCAGTCTTGAGTCTGTGCTTTTGGGTATCTCTGAACTTTAACCTGTATTGTTCAGTTGTTAGGCCAAACCCATCAATCAGAGCACTCTTCAAGACTTTGTAATTGTCAGCATCCTCTTCTCTTACAGTGAGGAGCTTGTCTCTACCTTTGTCTGCAAAGGAGAGCCACAAGATTGCTGCCCACTGCTCCTGAGGGACCCTCTGTACTTTACAGGCCCTCTCCAGTGCATTTATCCATTTGTGGATGTCATCCCCACTCTGGTAGGGAGGGACAATCTTGCTCAGGTTTCTATGGTCATAAGACCTTTCCCTATCTCTGGGGAAATTGCTGCCACCATGGGACTCTAGTCCCAACTTTTTCTCTCTCTATAGAGATCTAGGGACTCCCTGTCTATAGCCAATTGCTGTTTTCTGAGTTCAAGCTGGGCTCGCTCATACTGAATCAGTCTCTTCCTCCTCTCATGAGAGGATTCCCTTCCATGAGAGGAGACAGAGGTCCCTACTGAGGTGTCAGAGTGGTTAGACTCCTGAGAAGGAGATCTAGTCCTTCTGGGCACACTCACAACTCTTCCTGGGGGGCAAAGGGGAGGTCATTCTGATCCTCCTCCTCCTCCACAGGAGGAATTGGGTTTTCCAGGTCCAGGTCATTTTCACCTTCCTGGCCAGTTTCAGAGGGGGGCCCTGGGTTTCTTCACCCCTGACCCCTTCCTCATTTTCTGCCCCACCCTCTCTGCCTACCCCTTCAGACCCTAGGGGCCTGCTGAGATCATCAGCTAGTAGCACCTCTCTGAGGTGTTGGGTGCTGGCACTTTTGCCTGCCTTCAGCTTCCTAGTATTGCACAATGCTCTCAATTCCAAGAATGGGAGATTATCATACTTGGAGGGAAGAAGCCCCTGGCTTCTGGCAAGGACTCACTGGGTCCTGGCTTTGAAGACATTACTAGTGAGGTGTGGTGTATGCACTACCTACTCTAGTGTGGCCTACTAAACTCTCTTGAGTTGTAGAAAGGGTGTGCTATCCCTTAACACACAACTCTAAGTTCAGTAGAACTTACTGTATCCTAAGCTTGATTTATATGTACCTAAGGTACCCTTAGTGGTTTTCAGTTGATCAATTCAATTGAGATTATCTGGTAAAACAATAGCAAGCTGGAATCCCACACGCTGCACACCAATGTGAGAAGTTGGCCTGGTATATGCTGTCCACTAATTATAGTGGGCACCTTGCACCAGTCCAAACAACCCCTTATTGGAGATAGGTTAAAGACAACCTTTATTGAAAGCTATCCTAGTGGTAGCTATGGAGAGCAGCCTTCAGGCTAAGTCTTGAAGGAATGTAAAGCAGCTTGTTTTACCAGTCTATAATCTCTTGAGTGACCAAATGAAAGAGGACCACACCAGGTATATATTCAAAATAGATGTATTTATTGCTAAACACACCCCTCTAGTCTCTTTATGAGGCTAGAGTTCGAAGTACATAAGTTATAAGTTAGTTATTAACAGTAATAGCACAAATACACGTTTGAGCCCTAGGGGCGTACCAAACCATATACCAATAAAGTGGTATAAGAACCACGACTGAGCTAGACACAAGGCCTAGAGCCTGTAGAAGTGCTTGGACCACAAGGAACCACCCAAGGTAGTGACACAGGGGTCCCACGGGGGACGCGTGCAGTGTGAGAACACAGCCGCGAATCGCCGTTGACTTCTATGGGGAAGGTCGCGGTTGGAATTTTAAAGAAAAGGGACACTTAGAGGAGGACTTGGAGCAAACCCCTTCGGAACTGGGTTGTTCTAGAGTCTATACCCACGGAGCACCGGAGTACTCGAGTTACCTCACCCAGGGAAGCCGGGTGCATAGGTGTCTTTCGGGGTCGGGTTTCGTCGTCGTTTTCAATGGCGATCTGCTGCAAAGTGCTGCTGGCGGCCAAGTCGAAAGTGTTCGTGTGGATCCAAAGGTGGATCGAAGATCTGAAGAACCTGAAAGCAGAGGGGACAGAGTCTGGGTCACTAGCCAGTGACCAGGAAGGCGATGAGCGGATGCCCACCGATGTCGGGTGCTTCAGGTTGGTTGACGGTCGTCTTGACTCTTCAGCCACTAGGTCCAGGAGGCGTCGACGATGACCAGGAGCTGGATTCGAGCTGTTCCACGATGTCTGTCGATTGCAGGGGTGTCGGCGACCGGATTGGACCCAACAAGCCTTGGCAATGGCAAGTCTTGTGGAAATAGAAGAAGGATGGTGGTGCAGACCAGCAAAGTCTGAGGGACTCACCCAGTGAGGGTAAGTCAGGGCACGCCTGGAGCAATCAGGGAAGCCCAAGCAGAAGAAGATTGGCATTTGGGAGGGCCTACTAGCCAACGGATTAGCGACCGCAAAGGAGCCTCGAGTGGACGCACTTAGAGCTGGCTCACGGGACACTCGTGGAGTGGAGGCCAGTGATCTTCGGTGCAGTTGGTGCTGGAGGCGGGGGCTACTTGGAGCCCAAAGCACAACTTCGTGGAAGACCAGGAAGAGGATGCACTTGCAAATGCGCTCGGTGTTCAGGGGTCACAGTTCCACGTTACCCACGACAGCTACGGGCCTCAGCTTTGCTGGGGACTCAGGGCAGCCTCGGGGAAATCTGAAAATCTACCTCTGGTGATGCAATGACTTCGGCGTCCGGCGGGAGCTTCAGCGATGCAGACCGGACAATTGCTTCGTTGGTGCCTGCCAAGCAGGGGAGTCACTCCTTGACCCCAAGGGAGATTCTTCAGTCCTCTAATCCTAAAGTAGAGCATCGAAGGTCCAGGATTCTGAATCAGAGTTTCATCCAGGTAAATCTAAAGTCCTAAGGACTGGGGTCCCATACTTATACTAAGTTAGGGGGTTGGACATACTCTGGGGACCCACCTATGGGAGGGTCAGGGAAGAGGGGTGGTTACACCCATTCCCTTTGTCCAGTTTCGCGCCAGAGCAGGGGCTGGAAGCCCCTGAACCAGTTTGAACTGGGGTATGCACAGGGACACCAAGTGTGCCCCCAGTGCAGGACTTCAAAGCACCAGAGAGTGCTCCCGCCCAGCCCCAATACACATTATCCTGTCTGGGGAGGTGGTTACACCTCCCTGGGACAGGAAACCTATTGTCCAGGCCTCCCCTGCCGGAGTTTCAGTCAGCAGCAGGAGGCCAGACCCGTGTCTGTGGCAGCGGCATCCATTTTGTGATGCCAGGGCTTGGAAAGAAGTTATCGGGCAGGCCGGTGTGTACATGTCTCTCCCTCTAGAAGGGTGGAATGCTACCCCCGCTGCCAGAACTGGCGGGGGGGTAGTATTCCAAGATGTTTGACACCAAACACAACATGTTTCCGTGCAGCCATCCCAAAGTTAGCATTTAACGCGAGGTTATAATGCGCTTAAGAGTATATGGTCAGGCTGCACTACAAACAGCATCAGAGAAAGGTCTCCGAACGCTGCAGAGGGGCTCTGCTCATGCAGGGGCACCCTCTCACATAGGAACCAAGCACTCTGCCTTCAGGATTGACAAGGCCTGCCATAGGAGTGACTTATAGGTTTATATGTGTGTATGTATGTAGTGATATAGGTAACCTATATCACTGTAAGGGTGCATGCACCACCTTACCCAGGCTGCAGTAGCAGACCTGTGGTGTCCTTTTGGTTGGCCTTCCAGGGGTGGCACAATACATGCTTCAGCCCCTGGCAGGCCTCTGAGGTACCTATGCCCTGGGTACATAGTATACCATATACTAGGGACTTACAAGGGCACTCCAGATTCCAATCAGAGATGTGCCTAAGGCACATGGAAACCATTTTAGAGAGGAAGCAGCTAGGCTGGGGTTCTGATTAGCAGGGCCCCAGCCAGACTAAAGTCGAAAAACAGTGAAGCATCAGCAAAAAGTGGGGGTACCCATGTGAAGCAGATCCTACTCTCCTACAGACAGCATATACCAGGCCAACTTCTCACATTGGTGTGCAGCGTGTGGGATTCCAGCTTGCTATTGTTTTACCAGATAATCTCAATTGAATTGATCAACTGAAAACCACTAAGGGTACCTTAGGTACATATAAATCAAGCTTAGGATACAGTAAGTTCTACTGAACTTAGAGTTGTGTGTCAAGGGATAGCACACCCTTTCTACAACTCAAGAGAGTTTAGTAGGCCACACTAGAGTAGGTAGTGCATACACCACACCCCACTAGTAATGTCTTAACTGCCAGGAACCAGTGGGCTCCTGCCATCCAGATATGACAACCTCTCATTCTTGGAATTAAGAGACTTGTGCAAAGTTAGGAAGTTGAAGACAGGCAAAAATGCCAACACCCAACGTCTCCTGGAGATGCTTCTGCTAGATGATCTTAGAAGACCCCTAGGGTCTGCAAGGGTAGGCAGAGAGGGTGGGGCAGAAGATGAGGGAGCGGCCAGGGATGAAAATGCCCAGGACCTGACCTCTGAAACTGGCCAGGGGGATGACAATGATCCTGACCTGGAAAGTGCAGCTACTCCTGAGGATGAGGAGGAGGCCCAGAATGACCTCCCCTTTGTCCCCCCAGGAAGAGTTGTGAGTGTGCCCAGAAGGACTAGATCTCCTTCTCAGGAGTCTAACCACTCTGACACCTCAGTAGGGACCTCTGTCTCCTCTCATAGGAGGGAATCCTCTCATGAGAGGAGAAAGAGACTGCTTCAGTATGAACAAGCCCAGCTTGAGCTCAGAAAACAGCAGTTGGCTATAGACAGGGAGTCCCTAGATCTCTATAGACAGAGAAAAAAGATGGGACTAGAGTCCCATGGTGGCAGCAATTTCCCCAGAGATAGGGAAAGGTCTTATGACCATAGAAACCTGAGCAAGATTGTCCCTCCCTACCAGAGTGGGGATGACATCCACAAATGGATAACTGCACTGGAGAGGGCCTGTAAAGTACAGAGGGTCCCTCAGGAGCAGTGGGCAGCAATCTTGTGGCTCTCCTTTGCATACAAAGGTAGAGACAAGCTCCTCACTGTTAGAGAGGAGGATGCTGACAATTACAAAGTCTTGAAGAGTGCTCTGATAGATGGGTTTGGCCTAACCACTGAACAGTATAGGTTGAAGTTCAGAGACACCCAAAAGGCTCAGACTCAAGACTGGGTTGATTTTGTAGATTGTGCTACTAAGGCTCTGGAAGGTTGGATGCATGGCAGCAAGGTGCATGACTTTATAGGATTGTACAATTTGATTATGAGGGAGCAGATCCTTAATAATTGTCAAAACCAGCTTTTACACCAGTACCTGGTGGACTCTGATCTGACCTCTCCCCAAGAATTGGGAAAGAAGGCAGACAAATGGGTCAGAACCAGGGTAAGGCCTAAGAATCAGGGTGGTGACCAGAAGAAAGATTCTACCAAGTCCCAAGAGAAAGGTGGGGCTAAATCTAAGGATAAATCCACTACAGGGCCCCAAAACACTGGGGGTGGGTCCCAAACTCCTTCCTCTCCTGAAAAGAAACCCTATTGCCATGTCTGTAAAAAGCCTGGACACTGGAAAACAGATCCCAGTTGCCCCAGGATTGGCAATAAAGAAAATGTTCCTCCTACAACTACTACCACCCCTCCTGGTACTACCAGTAGTAATCCTCCAGTTGGGAGTAGTGCACCCAAAAAGTTAGGTGCTTTTGCAAGAGGAACAGAGGTGGGCCCTAGTTTAGACAGGACCCCCTCAACAGACTCCTCTGACTCTGATGGTGGTATAGGATTTGCCACCTTTACCATGGGCCCCAATGCATTGGGCAGGTACAGACTGGAGCCAATAATTAATGGTCAGAAAGCTGTGGCATTTAGGGACACAGGGGCTAGTGTCACCATGGTGGCAGGGAAACTAGTCCCCCCTCACCAGCTTTTACCTGAGTTTAAATACCAGGTAACCAACATTGATGGTGTCAGAACAGATCACCCATTGACATAGTCAATCTCAGCTGGGAAGGGGTCACAGGCCCAAAAAGAGTGGCAGTGTCCCCAACCTTGCCTGTAGATTGCCTGATGGGCAATGATCTGGAAATTTCAGCCTGGGCTGAAGTTGAACACCAAACCCATCTGAGAATGCTGGGCGTCCCTGTAAAGGTTAGTGGGGCTGTGATGGCCACAGCCCCAGCCCAGGGAACTTTTGGAGAGATGGAGCCTGGAAGAATGGCCCACTCTCCCCCAAAAGAGAGCACAAGGGTTGAAGAAAAGTCTTCTTCCCTCCAGACAGTAGGTAAGGGTCAGCCTCCTCAGGGAACTGACCCTACTCCTAGTGAAGGAACTGCCCCAGAGGTAGTCAGGCCTGGCCTGGCCCCACCCCTGATGGCAGAGGACCCTTCCAAGATGGTACTCAGTCTGGAGCAGGTAACCTGCCCCTCTCTACCCTGCCTCAGTCAGCCCAGGGCTGCAGAGGTCAGGGAGGTCAGTGGACCCCCCAGGGCCCCCTGTCCAGAGGAACCCCCCCATCAGATTAGGGGCACCCAGTCTAGTAGCCCTAGCCAGCTGAAAATTCCTCAACACACTGAGGGATCCCCATAACTTTGTGTAGGGACCTCCCCCAGAAGGACTCTGTTAGGCAAGGGCAAACCTGGGACCAAAAGGTTCCAAACCTGCCATGTCCCTCCAGTGGTCCATCCAAAGGGACCCAACCCCCAGCTGTAGGCAGCCAAAGGTTGACCCTTAGAGCAAAGTGCAACTTAGTCATGGAAAGACAGGCATACATGGTGACCAGTGATCTGAGGAAGCTGAGACCAACCTTCCTAGGGCCTCACTTCCCTACTCAGACCCGTCACCAGCCTTGTACTTTACCAAAGCACACCACAGGTAGTAATTCCCCATGGTGGAGACCCTCTCATACCCTTAGGGTGAGGGATTGCTTAGTGGACCATAAGACAGGGGGCAACCATGCTAGTGCAGGTGCTTCCTTATATGGCCACTTAGTCAATAAAGGCTCAACTGGCCAAGGTTAGCCTTATCTCCTTTCATTTGGGGGGGGCTTTATGTAGGAAGGTGGAATCTGACTATATGGTTGCCCCCACTTTTTTCCTGGTGTTTTGCTGGTTTATGACTTAGTTGGACTGGGATCCTGCTATTCAGGGCCCCAGTCTACCTGCTTCCTCTATAAAATGGTTTCCATGTGCCTTAGGCACATCTCTGATTGGAATATGGAGTGCCCTTATAAGTCCCTAGTATATGGTATACTATGTACCGAGGGCATAGGTACCTCAGAGGCCTACCAGGGGCTGCAGCATGTATTGTGCCACCCCTGGAAGGCCATCCAAAATGACACCACAGGTCTGCTCCAGTACGCCCTCGCTGTTCTCCGATCCGGACCCCAGGCGTTCCAATACCCTGCCATGCACACCTATTGAGTCCTCTCCTATTCCCGAACCCGGGCCTAACCCTCGCACCCCGCCTACCCGGCATAGTGCACCTCCCAACGAGCCGGCCACTGGACAGCCTTTCATGTTATTCTAGATTCTGCCTCTTACTACGGCCGAGGCGTACCCGCTTCTTCGTCGTACGTGCGACAGCCCAGGGAGACCCCACTCGCCCTGATGAGTCACGGGACTGTTCCCGGTGACGAAACACGTGTCGGCTGGTTTACTAAGCTGATGTACTATATTCAACACAGTTGTTGAAATAAATAACTTCTATTTGGATAAATACTGATGTTGACCGTTGCTTTTGAATAACGCTCCTATACTGCGTATCACATTACCAATACCCTCACTGCGTGTGCCCAGGACTATGCTCAGGCATCGGTGTCGATGTTGGGGAGGTCCTCTTCATCATCAGTGCTGGGTTGTTGGGTCTGCTCTGCAGGAGGTGTTGGTTCTCCCTCTGCTATGTGAAGGGGAGATGCAGATTGATATTGTGTTCACATGTATGTTGACGCATTGGACAAGTTTACTTGCAGACTGCATGACAATGTACATTGTGACTATTTGTGAGGAGATGCCTATGTGATGCGGGACAGTTGACATTTCTAAACCATCAGGGATGTGAGGTTTTACTTGTACATTGTCATCTCACAGTTTCCTGCTATGCCATATGCGAATGGCCATTTTCTACATACAAGCGGCGGCAGTTGTGTCCCCTGTTCGGTTGTGTATGTGTTGCAGTTTGTACCACATTGTTATCAATGTTGAGGTGCTCTGATTCTTATGTATGTGTGCAGCATTGTGGGTGTGTTGCCCCTTCAGCTCTGATTTTGGTGGCCCTTATCCCTTTCAGGCGGTGTGCCTTTGACTTCTGCGCTTATACAGTGCTGAGATGTTGCAGACTTGGGTAACTTGGGCTCTTGGTAGGAGTTGTGACTCTTGGGCATGGTTTGTCTGCAGATGTGCTATACTTAATTGTGCATGTGTGCCATTGTGCCCATCTCCCACCATCCCCCCAGTCCCTGGTCGTTACTCACCCTGTTGCTGTTGGCTCAGGTCATGTTGTGGAGTGTCTGGTCCCCCAGCTCCTGCCACCGTCTCCCCAATGCTGACTCGGGTCACCATTCCCTCCATCTCATCCAGCTCCTGGTGTGTCGCTGGACTCCCTCCTCCAGTCTGCATTGCTTTCAGGTTGGCTGCGGGTTTCAGCTTGGTTTTGCGCTTCACATCAGTCCAGCGCTTCTTGCAGTCGTCCACTTCCCTTCTCTTCACTCCGACTGCATTCACCTTGGCCAATATGGACTGCCATATTGTATTTTTAGTTGCCAATGACACAGTGGAGGTGATGCACAGTTGGTGGTGGTGTTCTATGTCCTCCATAATGGGGATCTGGTTTTCCTGCGTACTGTAAGGCATATTCCTCTTCTTCTTCTCCTTGCCCTTCCCTGACCCCGAGGTCCCAGGCTGGTCCTCCGTGGGGTTTGTGGGGTTCTGGTTGTCCTCTGTACTCGCTCCGGCTTCCTCCATGGTGAAATGAAATGAAAAGGAAATTTGTAAGAGCGTGAAACATTCACCCTTGGGTATCATGGCGCTAACTCAGCATAAGTCGAGAGAGGAGCAGCTAGGACACAGTTCAGAGGTTAAACAGCCACGTCTTCAGAGCCCTCCTAAAAGCTGGCAGTTGATTTTCTTTCTTGATATGTATTGGCATTGAATTCCAAAGTCGGGCTGTACCGACCAAGAAACTCCTCCCCCCCAAGCAGTCTTTTTGAACCTAGGTACTACCAGGTTATAAGAGTGTGCTGAGCGGAGCTGACGAGCGGGCACATATGGCTGCAAGTTCTTTTTCAAGAACATTGGCCCTGGTTGTGGGAGGCCTTGAACGCAATGCAAAGCGCCTTGAATTCAATTCTTCTGATCACCGGCAACCAGTGCAGTTTTTTGAGTGCTGAGGAGACTGAATTATATTTTGGAAGGTTTAGCAAAAGCCGCACAGCGGCATTTTGCACCAACTGCAACTTATTAAGGCAGTGTTTACGCAGATTCATGAAAAGCCTGTTGCAGTAGTCCGCTCTAGATAATACCAGGGCTGAGACCACTAACTTCTTCAATTCCGCTGGGATGAAAGGCAAAATCCTTCTTAAAATTTTTAATGTGTAGAAGGAGGCTGAGGTGACCTGGTTGACATGCCCTTCAAAGGAGAGCCTAGAATTGAAGGTCACCCCCAAGTTCTTGACCTTATCTTTGGGGCAGGGGAGCGGACCAAACTCTGGCGGCCACAACGCAGGGGTCCAGAAATTGTTTTTGCCAAAAAGTAAGACTTCAGTCTTACTAGTGTTTAACTTCAAATAATTTGAGTTCATCCAAGCCCCAACCTGGCTGAAACATGTATGGAACTGGGCAGCAGTTTCATCAGGGGAGCCTGTCACTGAGACCACTATCTGGGTGTCGTCCACGTAAGATATGGCAGCGAAGCCCAGAGATCAAATTAGTCTAGCCAGTGGTGCTTCGCATTTGTTTGTGTTTTGTTTGTGTTTTTTGTTGGCGCTTTTGTGGTGGTTTTTCCCGCCTGACTTGTGGGACTTGCAGGCCTGGCGCTGCATGTCGCTGTGTTTTTTTTTCACAGTTGGGCCCATCGCAACTTTTTTCACGTTCAGCTTTAGATTTTTATCGCCGTCGCGGACATTTGAGGCGTTATCAGGTCACTATCGCATGTTACTGCCGTGTTGAGAATGGGGCGTTGACACGGAATTATTTTCCCGCGATGGACGGCGATATGTGAAATTGCGTTAACCCATTTT
Organism: Calotriton arnoldi; assembly: GCA_963921515.1. Classification (NCBI taxonomy): domain Eukaryota; kingdom Metazoa; phylum Chordata; class Amphibia; order Caudata; family Salamandridae; genus Calotriton; species Calotriton arnoldi. The sequence continues at coordinate 393,821 of CAWUFW010006463.1, forward strand.
GGCGATGATTATCGCACGTTCTTGTGAATATCCCCCTTTATTGCATGATTAATTAAAACATTTGCAACATAAGAAAATGGCATCAAATCCCAGTTTAGATGTTCAATAAAGTTGCCTCTTTTTAAAACAATAGGAGTTAAAAATCATTGAGAAATATATAAGGTGGCCAGTTTTATATGTTACTAACACGGTGGTGCTAAAATGTAAAGTGCATACATGTGTAAAGTTAAAAACCGGGGAGTTTACATCGTTACTCTAATAGAGTCAAGTCAATAAAGCTTTATTCGATTGAATACATCGCAATCATAAAAGCAGACATGAGTAATTTTATCATAACAGAATCCTTATTAAAAATCCTTATTAAAAAATATATTTAAATCGTATCTTCATTACGATAATATAAAAACACAAATAAAAACCTGTTTAAGAATATGCATAAAATATTCAATTAACTATAGATTTTCTCAGAGAGACTATTTTTTTCAGTAAAATTGCAACTCTCCACGTTACATGCACATTATCAAGTGTTTGTAGGGCAATAAACGCCGGACGACACTGTCTAATCCCCCACGATTTCAGAACCGGAATTATCCACACCTTCCTCAAATGACAATACAACCTACAAAAAAGAACAACATGAATGGTAGATTGTCTGGAAATGGAATCACAAGGGCACGGTGACATAGATCGAGACCAATCATTCATATTGGGAAAGCTAACTATTCTATGCAGTGTTTCCAACCTAAATCTAGTTAACAAGTACCTATCATAGTCTCCAGGTACATTTATTAAATAAGGTTGAATACTAAAAACACTTAAAATAAGTTGATTTTGCAATACAGTAGGCTTCAGTATCTCAGTAATGAGGCGTGACATTTCCAACATAATTAAGACCTCTTTCTTTAAAGCTTTCCTTCGTACCTGAGACATAGAAGTTGGTTCAGTAAAATACTCTGGGTGGCCAAGATTCAACATAAAATCATGAACATATTTAACCCAAGGAATTGTTAAAAACTTTTCCATCTTCATAATATCTATTAAAACCTCCCGGTTTAATCTAGTCTCCTCTTTAGTCCATACACGGTGCCACAAAAGTACCGGTTCAATCTTTATAAGGTCTGACAAATATGAGAGGCCTAATTCAGAATGGCAAACAAATGACGAAGTACTACTAGGGACTGATAAAATGTATCTCAAAAAATTGTTTTCCTCTGTCTGTAAGGATTGAACATTAGCCAGGCCCCAAATCCCCGCTCCATACAAAACCGTTGGGATGCTTTTTGCTTGGTAAATCCGAAAGAGCTCCACCGGTGGTTTTTTCCCTAGTTTTTTTGCAAACTGGCCAAGTGCAGCTGTCGTTCTTAGAAAGGCTAGTTTTTCGTTATCACAGCCTGCGACCACGAGTCATTCTCACTAAACAATATTCCAAGATAAGAGAAAGACCTAGTTACTTCAATTCTTTTGCCATCCATGAACATATCCCGGCACTTGCGGCTCCCTTTACCACATCTCATAATGAACGTTTTTGAGGTGTTCACCCGGAGTCCTAGATTAACCATAAAACTAGTAAAACCATCTAAAACTTGTTGTAAACCAATTTGGGTCCGAGACATTAACACCGCGTCATCGGCATAGAGGAGGGCTGGAATTGGACGCCCATTGACTTGAGGATAGTCAGTCTTCTCCTTGATCAGTGCGGTTTATATAAAGATTAAAAAGGAAGGGGGCCAAGACACAACCTTGTCTTACCCCCTTCCGTATAGGAATCTGGGCAGTACAACCTCCTCTAATATCAAATCGTACTCTCGTATAGGCGTTACTATAAAAACGTCTCAAGAAAATAATAATATGTGAATCTACGCCAATTTCCTCTAAAATCTCCCAGAGTTTCGTGTGTATTACTGAATCAAAAGCAGCAGTGAGGTCTACAAAAGCTAAAAACAATCTTCCTGCTTTCACTCGAGTGTATTTGCCTACTAATAATAATAAATTAAGACCCTGTTCAGTAGTTCCAACACCTTCACGAAACCCAAATTGGAGGTCTGAGAGAACATTATTGTCAAGTGCCCAATCATTTAAGCGGGCTAAAATAATGCGTCCGACAATCTTGGTCATGGAATCCAGCAATGAGATGGGTCTATAACACCCCGGGTCCTGGCGATTACCCTTTTTAAAAATGGGGACAATGATCGACTCTATCCATGTAGGCGGGAAAGGTGCACAACAACGAGCATTTAACACCTGAGTCACTAATGGTCCCCACAAATCCATATTCACTTTAAAAAGATCGACTGGAACGCCGTCAGGGCCCGGGGCTTTCCCTCCCATAGTTGCAGAGATTGCCCTTATCACCTCATCCAAGGTAAAATTAAGTTCAAAATATTGAAGAGTATCAGGTGACCAGGTATCATCTAGGTTATTAATAATGTCACAGTCCCCATTAAAGACCTTATTAAAATGTTGTATCCACTGATCTTCTGTAATGGCAATCTCTACTGACGGTCCCCCTTCCTGCTTTAAAAAGGGTGCTCTAACTGCTTTCCAAAAGGCACTACCGTCTCTATTTAGGACAGCCGTATGTAATGACTCCCATGCCTCATCCCTCAAGACGGATTTCCTTTCCTTTACTGCTAAATTATAAAGCATTCTAGCATGTCTTACGGCTTCACAATCTCTAGGAGTAATGTGTAAAACGTTTTTTAAATTTGAGTGTGCTTTTGTACATTTTGAATCAAACCATCCGGAGTGGTGGACATTATGAGATTTCTGAACATGCAATTCCTCTCTAACCGCGTTAGCAATTGATACATAAGAATCTAAAATACCCATTGGAGTAGATGCCTCATTCAGGCAGGCCTCAAATGCTGCTTTATTCTTGACTATGACCTGTTTGGTAACAAGGTCTGGATCAACCAGTGACCATTTTAGGGTGTACCCATTGAGTTTTCCCAATGCAAGAGGTTCCAATAGCTGGTCACTTTTTTTTACTGGCTTTGAGAGTGGTCGGCCAGAAATTAAAAACCAAACAAAGCGGCAAATGATCACTCAGGGCAATATCATCAATATGAAAAGAGCAAATTCTGTTGGCGTAATTATTTGACATAAGGAGGAAATCTATCGTAGAACACAGACCCCTACCATTAAAAGTATAGCCCATTGGGGCAGGATTGGGGCATAAATCGTTTCCAAACCTAAGTCTAGGGAACATATTAATTCATTAAATTTTTCCCCCAGGACAGAATAGCAAAAGTCAGTGCAAATGGACCCTTCATCAAATTCACGACCACAAGTTTTATTTTCAAAATGTGAACATAAAGCACAGTTGAAATCCCCCCCCATGATAACTACGGTTTCCCTAGTAAGTTTTTCCCTTAATGAGAGTACATCATTACCTAATTTTTTAAGTACATGATCAATTTTGGACGCTGAAATATTATTGTATAGGTTGATCAGGTTTAGATATTGATTCCTTTCTTGTGTAATCCCGATTACTTGATAATACACCTCCTCCAAGAGAAGGTCAACCACAACATTTAAACTATTGGAAATATAGGTGCATAGCCCCCCTTTTGGTCTTCCTCTAAGGCCGCCAATTGCCCTAGTATGTAGAGTTTTGAACCCATTGATATGGATAGCCTCGCTAGCCCACGTCTCCTGAAGACAAAGTAAATCATAAGCCCGTAGGAATTCATGCCAAACTGGCACGTTTAGCTTTGAGCGGAGGCCAGCGATATTCCACGACACCATATTACAAAAACACTCCCCATAGTTCCTATTGGCTCTCTACTTGGAATTAATTTTCTCTCAACGGGGGCAGCAGGATTTACTAATTTCGTTCGGATTGTTTTTGGTGAAATCGCCCTTACGTCCTCCTGGGATAAAAGATTCAATTCTCTACAATTTTCCATAGAATCAGACAGACTATTCGACCGTTCAGTGGTGGAGATTACCTGAGTAACATTGTCTAATGTCAATGTCTCTGAAACAACAAGTCAATCAACAGTTTCCAGAGAGTCAAGGATTTCATAACGATTCCTTAATGGGACAGCATAGGAATTTTGCATGTACCTAAATGTTGATCTTTCTCCCTGGTCAGCACGTTGAACCGAGGGGGGTCGGTAAAAGAACCCCAGAGGTAGGATGTTAATGCCTTTAGAATCCACCGACCAGTTGCCCGACCTCTCAAAAATATCCTGAACCAATCTCGGTGACCCAAAAGTAAGTATCACACAGTCACCTTTCAGGGATTTGCGAGACCTACCTATCCAAGGCACCCTACGAACCATCTTGAATTCAGTGAAAAGAACATTTTGTAACCCAGTTTTTGTACTTACTAAATGGACTGCTTTATTACGTAATGCAGACTAGTCTTCTACTTCATTGGAAACTAAGGGAGGAACATTTGCTAAGACAACAGAGTATGGGGTGGCCTCCGGGGGGAGATTAAGGGTCATATTCTGAGATATAGGTGCATTATCTCCTTGCCTTTGATTCTCACCTTGCACGTATTGCTCGCCCATATTCCTTAACTTTAATTCTTCTCTAGAATTTAGCTTATGACTTACTAGGGACGGATGTTGATTATGACTTACTAGGGACGGATGTTGATTATATAAAGATGATCGAGGAGTCCCTTCTAAATTCACTAGGCTGTGATGTACGTTATCATTTGTGATGGAAGAGACAGGGTTGAAAGTGGGGCAACCATTGTTGGCCTCAGGGGCCTTAAGGGCACCCCTTAGAGTACTCGATGTAGGCAGGGGCATAGTCCGTATAACAGGGCCTCCAATTGCACATAATTCTGATAAACATTTTCGACTATCATTTCCCAAGCCCTCCAGCTTAGTTAACCTGTCTTCTATACTACATAATTTCTGAAGTAGTGGATCTAGCAAAATAGCTATCATTACTTCTAATCTTTTGCACAGGTCATCCTCCTTTAGTCCTGACAAGTTAGTGTTATTATTAGCAATAGATGTTGCGGGCAGAGGTATAATGCTAGGAGTGTCACATGTACCAGTACCTCCTCCGTTCCTACGATTAGGGCGTTTCAGTTTTTGGGCCGGAGCTTTCTTCTTCCTGGTTATACAATCTTGTCCCTTGACCAGGTTTGCCTTCTGTCCTCTAGTGCTCACTCCTTGGTTACATACTACAGGTGAGTGATCACTGGATGTGTTTGTTCTATGATTTGTTTCCCCAGCTAAAATATCTTCAGGGATAACCCCGGGGGGGGGGGGGGTTAAAGCTTGGTGTGTCGCTGGACTCCCTCCTCCAGTCTGCATTGCTTTCAGGTTGGCTGCGGGTTTCAGCTTGGTTTTGCGCTTCACATCAGTCCAGCGCTTCTTGCAGTCATCCACTTCCCTTCTCTTCACTCCGACTGCATGCACCTTGGCCAATATGGACTGCCATATTGTATTTTTAGTTGCCAATGACACAGTGGAGGTGATGCACAGTTGGTGGTGGTGTTCTATGTCCTCCGTAATGGGGATCTGGTTTTCCTGCGTACTGTAAGGCATATTCCTCTTCTTCTTCTCCTTGCCCTTCCCTGACCCCGAGGTCCCAGGCTGGTCCTCCGTGGGGTTTGTGGGGTTCTGGTTGTCCTCTGTACTCGCTCCGGCTTCCTCCATGGTGAAATGAAATGAAAAGGAAATTTGTAAGAGCGTGAAACATTCACCCTTGGGTATCATGGCGCTAACTCAGCATAAGTCGAGAGAGGAGCAGCTAGGACACAGTTCAGAGGTTAAACAGCCACGTCTTCAGAGCCCTCCTAAAAGCTGGCAGTTGATTTTCTTTCTTGATATGTATTGGCATTGAATTCCAAAGTCGGGCTGTACCGACCAAGAACCTCCTCCCCCCCAAGCAGTCTTTTTGAACCTAGGTACTACCAGGTTATAAGAGTGTGCTGAGCGGAGCTGACGAGCGGGCACATATGGCTGCAAGTTCTTTTTCAAGAACATTGGCCCTGCGTTGTGGTGGCCTTGAACGCAATGCAAAGCGCCTTGAATTCAATTCTTCTGATCACCGGCAACCAGTGCAGTTTTTTGAGTGCTGAGGAGACTGAATTATATTTTGGAAGGTGTAGCAAATGCCGCGCAGCGGCATTTTGCACCAACTGCAACTTATTAAGGCAGTGTTTACGCAGATTCATGAAAAGCCTGTTGCAGTAGTCCGCTCTAGATAATACCAGGGCTGAGACCACTAAATTCTTCAATTCCGCTGGGATGAAAGGCAGAATCCTTCTTAAAATGTTTAATGTGTAGAAGGAGGCTGAGGTGACCTGGTTGACATGCCCTTCAAAGGAGAGCCTAGAATCGAAGGTCACCCCCAAGTTCTTGACCTTATCTTTGGGGTAGGGGAGCGGACCAAACTCTGGCGGCCACAACGCAGGGGTCCAGAAATTGTTTTCGCCAAAAAGTAATACTTCAGTCTTACTAGTGTTTAACGTCAAACAATTTGAGGTCATCCAAGCCCCAACCTGGCTGAAACATGTATGGAACTGGGCAGCAGTTTCATCAGGGGAGCCTGTCACTGAGACCACTATCTGGGTGTCGTCCGCGTAAGATATGGCAGCGAAGCCCAGAGATCTAATTAGTCTAGCCAGTGGTGCTTCGCATTTGTTTGTGTTTTTTGTTCGCGCTTTTGTGGTGGTTTTTCCCGCCTGACTTGTGGGACTTGCAGGCCTGGCGCTGCTTGTCGCTGTGTTTTTATTTCGCAGTTGGGCCCATCGCAACTTTTTTCACGTTCGGCTTTAGATTTTTATCGCCGTCCCGGGGATTTTGTCGCGGACATTTGAGGCGTTATCAGGTCACTATCGCATGTTACCGCCTTGTTGAGAATGGCGCGTTGACACGGAATTATTTTCCCGCAATGGACGGCGATATGTGAAATTGCGTTAACCCATTTTGGCGATGATTATCGCACGTTCTTGTGAATATCCCCCTTTATTGCATGATTAATTAAAACATTTGCAACATAAGAAAATGGCATCAAATCCCAGTTTAGATGTTCAATAAAGTTGCCTCTTTTTAAAACAATAGGAGTTAAAAATCATTGAGAAATATATAAGGTGGCCAGTTTTATATGTTACTAACACGGTGGTGCTAAAATGTAAAGTGCATACATGTGTAAAGTTAAAAACCGGGGAGTTTACATCGTTACTCTAATAGAAGAGTGGGACAGAATTATGTAAAAGGTTGATGGAAATAAATAGGCACCTGCTATGCATAACCCCATAGTGTAAGCTAGGGCGTGTCTGAGAGTCAGTAGGAAGGGGGGATATCATTGGGGGGGGGGTGTAGTCGAAGGTGAGGGCCCAGTAGTGGCCTAATTATTTATCAGCCCTTTGCATGCATGATCCTGTGCCTCTATCTTCCTAGAGAAACGATGAATGAATTTGACCAAGGCACAATTTAGCATGATATTTGATGGGTCGAAGCAGGCCAGAACTGCTTCCCTGCATGATCTTATATCTTTAGCAATCCACCCCCTTCGTAACAGGACTCTCCTGTCCTCTAGAAGTGTTATGTATTATGTCCTCTTTTTGATGATCACAGAGCCGACACATTGCCTGATCCTTGACCCTTTTCCAAGCTGGGAGATGACAGGCAATAGGGATTACCCCCATCCTCAGCTTCATGAACTGTAGCTTTGTCCTTTCATTGTAGGGGTTATTTAAATAGCACTGAGGTTTCAGTTGTTTATAAGTACATAGTGTCATCCAGCAGTGTTTCTGTGTGGAAAGGCTTGGCCTGTCTTCTATTGAAGAAAGTCGTTTTGTGCTGATTTTTGCCAAACTTTTAAATTCATGATGACTGATAGGTAGGTCCCAGGTGGATACCAAGCCAAGTATGCTGAGGGCTTGGGTCAGATAGCGGTTTCCCACCGACCTATGTTTTGTGGCCAATTAGATCCTTAAATGGTGGGCCAAGGTACCTTCCTTTGAGGCCTTGAGCTTGTGGCAGCTTATTGCAAAGGCCACCTTGCGAGCCAGCGCCTGTCCACAAATTCCGAATTCCAGTCTTATTTGCACTGATGATGTGTAGGAGGGGAGCTGGAAACCTGTTCTGCAGATCTTTATGAGCATTTTGTCAAGTGTAGCACTCCCACGCCCCTTCAGAGCCTCGCTCCCATATGTTAGGGTTGGAAGTACCTTCGCCTGAGCTACCTGGTTGGATCGATGCAAGTGTGGGACCTTTTAGTTTTATGTATGCAGATCTAAGAACGAACAATAGTGCAGTACCTTTCTTTTTTATTTCAGTCATCTGGCTCACGTAGCTGCCATTATCATTGAAAAGGACTCCTAGATACTTGTGGCAGTTGGTTGCTTCTAGTTTCTCCTATTGGAGAATGTGGCAGTTGCATCCAGAAGAGGTTGCAAACCAATCTTTTTTTTGCTGATGAGGATCAGGTCATCTGCATAAAGTAGATTTGAGAGGCAAAGGCCACCCGATTTGGGTGGGTGAGAATTTACTGAGTTAAGGATCAGAGACAAATCACATAAAAACAAGTTGAATTGAGTGGGCGCGAGAACGCAACCTTGCTTGAGGCCTTGCATGGTGGTTATAGGCCGTGACAGGCGCGATCCATCCCCAATTTTGATTCTGACCCATGTGTCATGTGTGAGAAGTTGGCCTGGTATATGCTGTCCACTAATTAAAGTGGGCACCTTGCACCAGTCCAAACGACCCTTATTGATGATTAGGTTAAAGACAACCTTTATTGAAAGCTATCCTAGTGGTAGCTATGGAGAGCAGCCTTCAGGCTAAGTCTCGAAGGAATGTAAAGCAGCCTGTTTTACCAGATCATAACCTCCTGAATGACCAAATGAAAGGAGAACCACACAAGGAATATATAAAATATATGTATTTATTACTAAACACTCTCTACTAACCTCTTTATGAGATTAGAGAACAACGCACACAATATTAAATCCCTAGGACGACAGTGAATAGCACAATACACAGTGGGCTCCAGGGGGAGACCAAACCATATACTAAGAAAGTGGTATAACAACCACGACTTGACTAGACACAGTGCCTAGAGCACGTAGAATCGCTAGGACCCCAAGGAACCACCCAAGGTAGTGACACAGGGGACCCACGGAGGACGGGTGCAGTGTGTGAACACAGGCGCGAGCTCCGTACAACTCTATGGGAAAGTCGCAGTTGGAAATTTAAAGATTAAGGACACTTCGGAGAGGACTTTAAGCAAACCCAGCTAAACATAGAAGGTTCTAAGTCCAGCACCCTTGAGAGTACCGAGGTACCCGTGTTACCTATCCCAGAGGAGCCGGGTGCATAGGGGTCAAGTGGTGTCGGAAACCCTCGTCGTTTTCAATGGCGTGATGCGAAAAAGTACTGCTGCCGTGGAGAAGAAAAGTGTCCGGTGTGATCCAAGCCTGGATCGGAGATGAGAAGAACCTGAAAGCAGAGGGGACAAAGTCTGGGTCACTTCACATGACCAGGAGCGGAGCAATCGAATGCCCACCGATGTCGGGTGCTTCAGGTGAGAAGAGGTGAAGCTTGACTCTGCAGCCACGGGGATCAGAAGACGTCGATGACAACCAAAGTCTGGAGGTGAGCTGTCCTGCAAAGGATGTCGAGTGCTGGGGGGTCAGTGTCCGGATTGAACACCAACAAGCCTTGGAAACTGCAACCCACGCGGTCAGAGGAAAGATGCTTCTGTGAGGACCAGCAAGGTCCTGGGGACTCTCCAAGCTATGGAGAGTGAGGGCATGTCTGGAGCAACCAGGAAAGCCCACGGAAAGTCAAAGTTACCTTCACAGGGACCCACAGGCCAACAGACCAGGGATCGCAAAGCTGAATCACTAAATACCAGCCCACGGAACACTCGTGGAGTGTAGGCCAGAAATCTTCAGTGGAATTACTGCTCGGGGTCAGGACTACAAGTAGCCCAAAGCACAGCTTCAGGGGTCGCCGAAAAGCATATTCTGCTGCAAATGTACACGGTGCACAGGGGTACGGGTTTCATGGTCCCCACGAGGGATACAGACCTCAGAATTGCTGAGAGCGCAGATCAACCTCAGAGACCTTGGGAACCCACCTCCTGTGTTGCAGAAATCTTCAGAGTCCTTCAGGAGCTGCATAGATGCAAACCAGTCAGATGCGTTTATGTGCCTGCTCAGCAGGGGAGTAACTCCTTTACCCCAAGGGAGATTCTTCAGTCATCCAGCGTCGTGCAGATTGTCGAAGTACTTGGTTTCTGTAGAGTTTAAATACTTAAGTGCATTATAACCTCGCGGTAAATGCTAACTTTAAAACGGCTGCATGGAAAAATATTGTGTTTGGTGTCAAACACCTTGGAATCATACCTCCACACCAGTAACTGGTGTGGGAGGTATGATTCCACCCCCCTAGAGGGAGAAATATAACAACACCGGTACACCCGGTACCAGCTTGCTTGACATATATACATATGGCTGGCTGCATCACAAACAACCCCGGAATATAGGTTCCGAAGGCTGCAGAGGGGCTCTGCTCATGCATGGGCACCCTCTCACATAAAACCCAGCACCCTGCCTTCAGGATTGATAAGGCCTGCCATAGGGGTCTATATGTGCAGTGATTAGGATAAATATAGTGAACCTATATCTAAGTAAGGGGTGCATGTACCACCTTACACAGGCTGCTGTAGCAGACCTGTTGTGTCATTTTAAATGGTCTCTCAGGGGTGGCATAATACATGCTGCAGCCCCTCGGAGGCCTCTGGGGTACCTATGCCCTGGGTACATAGTATACCATATACCAGGGACTTATAAGGGTACCCCAGAATCCAATCTCGAGTGTACCTAAAGTACATGAACAACCAATTAAGGGAGAAAGCAGATAGACTGGGGTCCTGATTAGCAGGATCCCAGTCAGACTAAGTCGAAAACCAGCAAAACACCAGGGAAAAAAATGGGGGTAACCATGCAGTCAGATTCCACCTTCCTACATCATGTTGCAGTAACTGCAGAGCCCTGACCAAGTTATAAAGAATGTTGAGGAGTGCAAGTTTCTGCCAAAGGTTCCCCCTATCAACCTTGTCGAAGGCAGAGTTATAATTAGGGCTTCCGGTTTTATGGTATTTATTTTTTTGCCATTTCCGTCTGTATTTATCCATATTTATTTTTTGCTAATTTTATCTGTATTTTCCATATTTATTTTGGGTTTTGTGGAAAAATTAAGCTGAAATTAGTATATTTCCACATTTATTTAACCAATAAATATGCACTCATGCTTGAATGTCTGTCAGGTTTCAATGCTGTGAACCCCCCCAAACATAAATCAGTGCACTTATATGAAAATATGCAAATTTCAGTATCAACCTCATGTTGTTAAAACTTCTTTACTAAAATTCCTTTCTTTTTTAACCCCCTTATCTATCAATCCACACATCTATTGGCCTGGCAGTCATGGCAGACAGTATTGAGAATTACTCAAAAAGCAACCCAATTTCCGTTTTTATCCACATTTAAAAATAAATGCATACAAGAAAATGAAAGTATTTTGTCTGTATGTATCTGTAAAAATCAGTAAAAACGGAAAACAGGGAGCCTTATTTATAATCTATGAAACCCATGTATACGGGACAGATGTTAAATTCATCCTGGTCAATCAATAAGGAGAGTGCAATGAGGTTCACTATTGTCCCTGTGTGCCTTATGAAACCAGTTTGATTAGCGGGTATGATTTTATCTGTCTCGGCCCATGATTGTAAGGAGTCCAGCAGCGCGCCTGCAAAGTACTGCGCTTCATTATCAATGAGAGCTCTCATGCGATAGTTCCCGGGAGACGTTTTTGTCACCCCCTTTGAAGATTGGAGCGAGTATCGAGCCTCGCCATGAGGGGGGGATGCAGTTCTTTTCCAGTATGAATGAATAAAGTGGGGCTAGGTTTATAGCCCAGAATGTTGAGTCATCCTTATATAGAGACGGTAGAATTCCGACTGGGCCTGGAGCCCCATGCCTGCGTCCCTTGGTGACTTGTTTTTGGATTAGGGCCTCAGAGATGAGGCACACGCAGGTAGCCTGATTGTGGCTCTCTGTTGAGACTTCCACGACACTGCTGGCCACTGAGCTTTTCTCCTGCATGTGGAATTGATCTGGTGGTGATTGAATATTGAAATGTTTGTGTAGAAGTGATACCACATTGGCTCTGAGATGTTGGAAGAAGCCACCTTAGGGAGGGAGCCCCCCAGTCCGTTTATGGTGTGCCAGACGTTTACGGAATTATTTGTCCTGGTGTCGTACTGTAGTTTAGTCCAGAAGGACATTCATATTTTCCTTTGGTATTCACATTTTGCCCCCTTCAGATGTCTTCACGCCACCCTTAAGTTTCTTATTATTTTTGGTCCATTGGTGACCTTTTTAAGGCTTCTCCACAGCTGATTGATCCTTTTTTTGGCAGTCCTTATAAGATGACTGGAACCTGCTCCTTGTGAGACAAGCAGCTTTGCTTTACCCGGTGCTGGATTTGCAAACCGGTCCACCAGTTTTTAGTACACATTGACCACCTCAAAACTGAGTCTCCCTCTAGTTTATGGATGTTAGTTAGTAGCAATTTGGCTGCTGCGACCAAGGTTGGGAGGGAGTTGGTGGAGCACTTTATACGATTGAAATTAATTGTGTAGCTTTCGAGGCCTTGATCAGCTGCAGTGTTATGTTTGTCTAACCTGATGTTGAGGGTAAGCTCTTGAGGGCGATGGTCACTGTCCATTTTTTCGCTGAAGCCGAATGAAGTGATTTGGTTTAGTAAAGGGAGGCTGATAAAAGTGTAGTCGATCAGGGAGTCCCCAATGTTTGTTAGGTATGAAAAACTAGGTAGCTTGTCGAGGTGAAATCGGCCATAAAGGGCTTTTAATCCAAGGTGTTCCAGGTTTCCTTGGAGGACCCATCCTCATGGGTCATCTTTATGCCACCCTGAATGGTCATGAGGTGGTATTGCCCAATCGCCTTCTTGTACCTGCATTATCTCATTTGTGGGGAGATCGGTCATTAGCCACATGTTGAAGTCTCCTGTAATTATTATATCCATGCTAGGGTTTTCTGATGTGAGATTTAGAATCATGCTGGTCAATGTTTTGGTAAGTGCTTTCCTTGTGCCTGTATTGGGGCAGATATAAACGTTTATCAGAGTTAAACACTTTAACTGGCCATTCGCAGTTGTAAGCGAAGTGCCTACTGCTTGCAGCCCCGAGGTGTCATTCACTTGTTCCCAAGAGTGAATTGCACTATTAGCCGACACGTAGATTGCAAGGCCTCCACTGCTGCAGCCAAAATTCCATTATTTATATGCAGGTATGTGATGGTTTATGTATCCTTCTAGTTGGTACACTGTCTGTAGCCAAGTCTCTTGTAGTAGAATGATTTCAAAGAAGCGTAAATAGGATGTAGTGACCTGATCGCCCAGTTTGTTGGCCAGTCCATTGATGTTCCAAGACCATATCTTAAGTGGGCTTTCTGAATGTACGTTATGGAGGCTGCCTTGTCACCGTAGCAGTCGGGTTGAGTTCAAGGACCCAGGCAGCCATGCCCAATTTTCTGCTCCTTCAGGGACACTGGTTTGGGTTTTATTGCCACCCTTTGTGTCCTGTGTTCAGGAAGCCGGAGTTTTACTTAGGACAGAGTAAACCAGTCTTGGCTGAGCTGTTAGACTGACCACGTCTGACGAACTTCCATGGATGTATGGGCAACCTGGTTCCTTGCCGGTAGTGATGGAAATTCCCCACTGCTTGAAGATATCCGCGTGTCTCAGGATTTTCGAGGCTAGCTCCGTGGTTCGCCAAGTAACCTTGGTTGCTTCATTGTTCTGGCCATGCCCAGGTGCGATGAACTCAATAGATGTAATCTCGTGCAATGTAACTTCTTCCAGCAAGCCCGTGGCTTAGATTAGCTTGAGGATGTTGCCACGGTTTAGAATGTCAAATGAACCTTTGGACATGTATTCTGGGTAGAATAATATATAGGCAGTTTGAGCTGGTAGATGCCTTATGTCTAGGCGACCATCTTGGACTCTTTCTGGCATTTTGTTGGCCTGTATTAGGGGAGCGTGGAGTGTTAGAGGTTAGAGTCCAGGCCAGAGTTTGCAATTCTAGAGGGCAAGTTGATTGAGGTTCCAGGCTCTTTTTGACTCGTTAAGACTGTATCTAAGATATTTTACATGGCACTTGCTTGTTCAAGATCCTCAGTGTGATCTGTTAGATGCCTAGTGGCTCAGTTCTGGTTGGCTGGCGGGGAGGTCATCCAAATGCTATTGCCCCCCGCCACGTGACTCTGGGCTTGGGTGGCCCTGTCTTGCCTCAGAATTTTTGCGTGGTTAGCAGGGTGGGCCCTTTTTGCTGTCATAGCGGAGTCTGGTACGACTGCCGTGGTACTCGCTTAGGTGCGTTCCGTGGTGTTAATATTTTGCATAGGAGCGGGTTCTGGGCTTTGATTTGGGCCATCCATCGCCCCTTCCGGGCCGCTCAACTGGGTTTTGTCCTTGTGCCGAGTTTGGAACAGGGGATAGGGCGCTAGGTTGTACTTCGTAGCTCGGGTTTTGTTGCAGCCGTTTCTCCTTTTTAATTGTTTGCCTTTAGGGTCTGCTTCATCAACATGATGTGCCCTGTTTTGTCTGGGTGAGTGTGCGGGGTTGTCCCCAAGTCTTTTGGCCACGACAGTTGCACGCGAGCAGCTCCTGTCTGCATTTCAGACTGTTGTAGCAGAGTGCTGCAATGGATCAGCTACCGCTGCCCCTTCCGTCCCATCTATTGGCCCATCTTGGGGGCTTTTTGATTGAATTTTTGCCTCCCTCTAAAGTCTCATCTCTAGGGATTGAGGACTTTTTGTTAGTTATTTCATTCAGCTCTCCCACTAGCTTTGTCATCAACCTCCGGTAGCGCACTTAGCTTGCCTAGGACTGGCGAGCAGTTGCAAGCTTGGTGAGGATGGTCAGCATCAGCCTGGGCCAGTTTTATCAAGTTGTTCAGGTTTGTGATCTTTTTGTCGATGCTGGCGACATACAAAGTCAGAGTGTTTAGAAGGCTAAGCTGTATGTCCATTTTGTTGGCTTGGAAGGACATTGCATCCACCGACCTCTGTGGGATGCCTAGGACTGTGGTCCAGGCTGACTCTTGTTGGGTCTTAACTTCCTCATTTGGGGTGGCTCTGGGGCTTGAGTTATTGGGGGCTTCTTTTCCGTATGATGACAGCATGATTTCCCATTCCTTAGATCAAAGGTAGGATAAGTCCTTTGCGAGATGATAAGAATCTTCCTCGAAGGGAGTCAGATGGGTTTGTCCATTTTTCTGTGATTTTTCGGAACATCCCTGAGTAGTGATTGTTCCTCTGGTTGACCAATTATCAGGGGAGCAGAGCTTTCCTTCTCGCCCTGGGCCACCCGCTTTCTTTCTTCTTCTTCTTCCTCTATCCAAGAAATTAGGTGGGATAGGTCTTCCCTTCCCAGTGACGAATTGAATAAAGGCTTTGGGAGATCCCCCTCCGGTGATACTTTGGGGGCTACTTTACTGGCCAATATGTTGTTTTTTTCTTTTTCCTCTTTTGCTGGTCCTGCTTTGCAACAAAATTTGGTGCCAAATGTGCCAGTTGAATCCCTTGCCCTTCCCAAGATGGGGGAGGGTGTGGCAGGCGCCCCTTCCTTATGGAGCAACCCCCTAGTGGGCCTCGGGGGGCCCAAAGGATTTGATTGTTCCAGGCCAGGTTTCCAGGTGAGGGTGTACTGGATTGCAGTTAGGGCTCCCCTTACTGACAGTCACTATCGGGCTCAGGGGGATCGGCAAGGCCTTGATGCTTGAGTTTCTGCAAAAAATAGCAGAGTCTGCATTTTTGAGATAGTTAAATTTGGAAGTGATTTTTGGCTGAAAGAGTGTAGTGTTGGGTCCTGAAAGGCTGGTTGCAGGATTATGTAGGATTGAGTTGGTCTGCAAACCGCTCGGAGGTGTGGTTAGTATGAGAACAAGTATCTGAACGGGAGCCTCTGTAGGTTCCAATCAGTCTGCCCTCCGCTTACGTTTCTTATGTGCCACCACAGGACCCCTTGGTTTTCCAGAGCGCATGATTTAACTAGTGCTTTAAATGAATGTTAAGGCAGGGAACTGAAGGCCCCTGAGCGGTCCATTCTATGCACCTCTTGAGAAGAAACACAGATTGGCTCCTGATTTGAAAGGTCCTGGTTTTCATGTTCTTGGGTTAGTGGTAAGATTGCTACTCTGGAGAGGTGGAGGGGCCGCTTGCTGTTTCTTGCAAATTGGGGGAAAGTGGGTAGCACGGTGGGCACAAGTTTACCTTTGTGAATCGGGCCCAATATTTTTTGGGTTGTACCTCTGAGAGCATTTTGCTGCAAGACAAAAAAAAAACTTCAGTCCCACAGTGGGACCTCTCCAAGAATGTATATATACTATTTCATGAAGGTTTGCCTAGCTAGACTCAAGACTTACCCTGCAGATGGGTTCCAATCTCTAGGAAAGTTCCTTAACACAAGGGTAATATGTGAGAGGATGGGGGTTGTCAAACTGCCCATAACGGTGGACCTATCTCGGAGAATACAATCTCAAGATTATCCCACTCAGAGCATCTTGCAGAATTGGTTGAGTCTTATAGAGCACATCTCAACCACAGCATCCATCCCTGTTCATCTGGCAAAGTATAACTGCCAGGAAAAACACTAATTGTAGCGGTAAAACAGTTGACAGGGGCAAACAGCTATGGTTTCTACAACACTTATTGGCTGTGGAGAGTGTTAGTAGCTGGTTTACAGCATCCTATAGAATAACTTTGACTTTATAGATTTGCATTGCGTTCTATGTATGATTTTCGCATCATTGAACAACTCCTGACCCCTAAATTAAATTTTTAGGTCGAGCATTCGAGACCTCTTGTATATACTTTAGTATATACTTATATGTGTATGTACTTTGTGGGCTCTGGAGATCAGCCCTAGGACTTGTGTGCTTCCGCTTAGGGACTTTTTTTTACTGTTCAACTGCCACTATTTAACTGTCTTGATAGAAAACGACCAGCAGAGGTCAGTAAAATACCAGAATTGCTTTCTGCTTGTTCAACTGCCTCTATTTAACTTTCTTGATAGAAAACGACCAGTAGAGGTCAGTAAAATACCAGAATTGATTTCTGCTGAGGGACTTTCTTTTTTTAATTTTTCTGGCAACTGCCTCTATTTAACTTTTTTGATAGAAAATGACCAGCAGAGGTCAGTAAAATACCAGAATCACTTTAGCATTCTCTAGATTCCAGTCCATAGAAATGGTCTTTCACGAGCACCCGTAGACAATAATATTTTTTTCAAATCTTGTATTTTAAGTGATATGACCACCGAAGGCCCTGATTTTATATTAAAAACAGAGCTTTGGACTATACCATTTCCCGCTGAAAGGCAATATTTCTCTCCATGTGTTCCCATACCTGGTGTGTTAGCAGTTTGGTGCTTACTTTCCCTCCATGTTAAAGAACAGTAGATGTTTCAGCACCCAGGCTAATGTGCTGCGTACCTAAATACATATAAGGTCCCAAAGGCGAGACCGATTGCATTGCAAATGCTTGTTTCTCTCTTGATGTCTTTTGAATCATAACATGTTACTGCTTTTAGCTCAATTGCATTGAACATTTTAACTTATTTCTTAACTGCAATATTGTTCTTGGTGTTACTGTTCAAATGCCACACACATTTGTTTCTGGTAAAGTCATTGCTGCTTATGCAAAGCTACCAAGAGTAAACTTGGAATTCCTCATAGAAACTTACGTTTGCTTCCAGGTGCTAGATTATGCTAGCCTCAAGCATAGCTCCGGCCAGGCATAGCAAAGACAATACCCCCAAATTTAACAGTCAAGTTTCCTTCAATGGACTTTTACCCACTTTGCAAGTGCCTTGAACATTGCAGTACATTGTAACATAACCGATTAGACGTGCAACCAGAAAGAAGAAAAGAAGCCTCACTGCAAGAACCCAATGTGGGAGGTTTCTTCGGCCCATAAGACACGTTTGATACAGAGGAATAGGATGTTGCATACCTGTGCCAGAGCTGGTTGCAGGATCAGCATTGTTATTTTTCCAAAGAAAATACTTGTCATAATCATAGAAGCAGTCATGTAAAAGTGTTCATATATTTACAGAGTAGCCAAAACAGTTTTTACTTCCACGGTTCCACCTGCAAGTCTGAGTTGGGAAATTGTGGTCTTCATGGAGTCAGCCCAAGATCACCAACTCCTCCATATTTGCTTTAGTGTGTAGTAAAATTAAGTACAATCTGCCAGGCCTTGCACTGATATTTTCCAACACCGGGATGTCCCTTGGCCAAGGCCTCTCCTCTTAGGCAAGAGATCATTGCCGGAACCTGCAGCCCTCCTACAATCAGCAGGTTAGGAATGCTGACATTGGGTACAGAGCACCGAGGCTGAGACTTTGCCTTTGGCTCTCACGGCACAGTTTTGCCATTGCATGGACAGTATCCACCTCTCTAAAATAATACGTCATGAAACAACACATTTATGAGTTAGCTTCTGAATGAGCAAGCCATTTCAAATTACCTGTTTATATTCCATAGTTTTGTGGCTCTTTTTTCTATACTTCTTTGAAATGAGAATGTTGAATAAGAGAAATGAGTTTTGAAAAGCAGGTAAATAGGAAGATCTCCAAACTATAATGGAGAAAAAAAGATTTTGTCAATTAGCTACTAAAGGAAAATGTATTTCAAACTAACTGTTGTCATTCTGTGTATCTCTTTTTTCACAGTAATCAGTCAGAGAACAGGCTTTATTCGATTTTATGCACGTAAAATCACAAAAGCAGACACAGCAATAAAAACACAACATCTTACATAAAAAATCTTATTTATAAACAAGCAACAAAAGCAATTAAAATCAAAAAAATCACAATTGGATCAATGCCTCACGGATTTAAGTTCATCACAGGATATCAAAAAACACGTGCCTGTGTAACTTTTAAATCGAGATAGTCTTCCTGGTTTTCAGCGTACTTTTTAAAAAACAGGCGATTGCATTAGTAAAACATTCATTATCTAAAAACTGCAAAAATAAAAATGCTGGTCTACACTGAGTCCAACCCCCTATTCGTAAAATTGGTTGAATCCACCTCCTTCTTTGCCTTTTATAAAATTTGCAGAAAAAAAACATGTGCATTGATGATTGCTGGGACTGATTATCACATGGACAACAGCATAGCTCGTTCGACCAATTGTTTACTTCGGGAAAACTTATCAAACAATAAAAATTCCCAAATCTAAAACGGGTCAGAACATATCAATCATACCCAGTTAAATTATACTGTATATACGGATGTATAGTGGAGGTCGTTAAAATAAATTGATGCCGTTGTACTGATGGTTTATTTGCTTCTAGAATAAATTTATTTGCCTCCAGATGAGTCATACAAATTCTTTTGAACTCCTTCCTGGAGACAGAGTTTATGGATTCGGGGGAATTATAGATATCTGGATGACCAAGGTCGTCCATTAACTTTTTTATATATTTTAACCAGGAGATCTTGGTGGTCTGATCCAACTTCATGCTATCTCTGATTATATCGCAATTAAGACCAGTTCTGGTTGAAGTCCAGATCCTATGCCATAAAAGAGCGGGCTGAGCTTTAATAATGTCGGAGATAAATGGAACACCTAGGGGCATATTAGCAAGAACGGCGTTAAAATTATCGCCGCTTTAGCGGCAGGAAACTGCCGCTAAAGCGGCGATAAGGGGCTTGATAATATGCCCTTGAGAACTCCAATAGAAGCCCATGTTCTGCTGTGATCCTGGGCTTCTATTGGAATTCTCAAGGGCATATTATCAAGCCCATTATCGCCGCTTTAGCGGCAGTTTCCTGCTGCTAAAGCGGCGATAAGTTTAACGCCGTTCTTGCTAATATGCCCCTTTGTTCACTGTGGCAATTATAAACAGAGGTGCTAGCCGGAACCACCAGAAGGAACTTTAAAAAGGCATTTTCAACTTTCTGGATAAGTTGGGAATCTTGGAACCCCCACACACCCGCCCCATAAGTAGCTATACTCACACATTTAGCTTCGTAGATCTGCAAGGAGCAAGGCTGGTGGCCTTCTACCCAATTTTTTTGCGAAGTTGGCCACTGCTGCCTTTGATTTCATAAAAAGTAAACTACTTTTAACGGCCTGATGCCAAGACCCATTAGAATCGAATAAAATACCTAGATATGAGAATGTCTTAGTTGATTCCACCCTGCTACCCCCTATGGACATACTCCTACATTTTGAGCTTCCCTTCCCGCACTTCATTATATAGGTTTTTGTAGCGTTTAATTTCAGGCCAAGATTGTCCATGTACGCAGTATAGGTGGAGAGTGCCTTTTGTAGACCCAATTGTGTACGGGCCATCAGCACTGCATCGTCCGCATACAAAAGAGTGGCTATGGGGCGTTTATTGATTTGTGGTGTGTCCTGAACTTTTTCCACCATTACTTGTTCCAGAGCATTAGTATATAGTGTAAATAAAAACGGTGCCAGGACGCAGCCCTGTCTAACCCCCCTCTCCACGGTAAACGGTGCAGTGCATTCTCCCCTGGTTCCATAGCGGACCCTGGCTGTCGCTGCGCTATACAACTGCCTCAGAAACAGGACCAGCGTGGGATCCACCCCCAAACCAGTTAAAATGTCCCAGGGATTGCTGTGTATAACACAGTCAAAATCGGCTGTAAGGTCAACAAATGCTAAGTAGAGTCTCCGTTTTTTGGCCTGCATGTATTTCCCTATTAAAATACTAAGATTAAGAACTTGCTCCATAGTACCCAACCCCTGCCTAAAACCATATTGTACATCTGACAAGATGTGATTGTCTTCTGCCCAATCTTCTAGCCGATTTAAGACGATCCGCCCTGCAACCTTTACCAGAGAGTCCAGTAGAGATATTAGACAGTAGCAAGCTGGATTTTGCCGGTCGCCTTTCTTAAAAATGGGTACTATTATTGACTCAGACCAGGTCTTGATAAAACCCTCCGAGCAACAAGCGTGCAGTATCCGTGTTAATAAGGGAGCCCAGAGGGGCAGATTTGATTTAAAAAGATCAATTGGCACACCATCTGGGCCAGGAGCCTTGCCGCCCTTACTCTAGTTAATTGCACTAGTGACTTCGTCATAGGTAAGATAGAGATCTAGGGGAGGTAATTCATAGGTGATAGTTCCCAATTGGCTACAAGGGGAGTTTGAGCTATCTTCTCTCGGGTGAGGATTGTAAACCTTGGAAAAGAAATCCACCCATTGCGTTTCATCTATTGCAATCTCTATCGATGGTTTATTAGAATCTGTAAAGAAGGGAGCATTCACTGCCTGCCAGAAAGCGGCACAGTCTTTGTTCAGCGTGGATTCATGTAGCGTGGCCCACGCATTATCTTTTAACTACTTTTTACGTTTTTTTAGGGCTTGGTTATAATCCCTCCTACACTCCCGAATTTCCTCACTAACCCTTTCAGGTCTATGGAGGGCTGTCTTTAGTTTGGTATATGCTTTCGTGCATCTTGCATCAAACCAACCCTGACTGCATGTAATCAGTCACAGAAAAAGTCTCTGGAATTGCCCAAGACATTCAATCACTGGACATGAAGTGTGGGATCTCCAATTCGGTATCTAGTGGCGTTTTGGCAGTGTTGCTTGAAGAGGCCAAAGTTTACGGCAAAGTCTGTGGTTGACCTGACCATTTGAATAGACTGTATCTTCTTTGCCCTGGAGATGGAATGAATGGCAGTGCTATTGATGAGATGAGTGCCAGAATAGAAATCAAGAGTAATATTTGCACACTAAGGCCTAGACACACTAATGATGACTGTGCTCGGCCCCTCTTGGCATGCACTATTTTGTGCTTCACCCATGGACGTTTGTATTAGTAAGCACAACAATGCAGTCTTTGTGTTACTTTGTGGCATGGAGCATCTGCTCAAAACCTTACTAAATACCAGCTGTACCTTTTAAATAAATGTGATGGGAAAAATATTTGCATCCAAAGGTGTTAGTTGGAGTAGGCCTTTATTTTAAAAATACACCATTTTATGCAGTGGCCATTGTGGTAACTCAATGGACAATGTATGTTTCTTTATTTTGAGAGTTTCCATCTCTTGGTTTGAAATGATGCTTGAAGGAGGAGATTCTTTGTTCACTTCCTCTTGAATGGTATGATTTGGAGGAAAGAAATTCATCTACATGGTAATCGTGGTTAGTCTATTCACATTTTGATATTACAGGCTAATTCTTCCGACAGTGATAATTGCCGTAACCACAATTAAACCATACTGGTATACACTAGTAACAGAATACCATAGATATTTTATTAAAATAATTCTCAATTCTGCCCACTGCCCTATTTTCCCAGGCCAATACATCAAGTACCCATCTACCATTTTCTCTATTGGTATTTCATGAAGGTCCGCCAACTCCTCACTTGTAAGTCCTAGAAAATATGAAAACTATGTCAAAACAGCACAGGACTGTGCTGCTGATGATAATGCTGGTGATTGGGAACGGAAGTAGCTGTGTCACGAAGCGTGCCCAGATGTGCCGTCAAGTCTGGTTTGCGTGCAAGGAAGCAGTACCCTGAGGTCATCCATGCAGAGTGCCTTTCAGAAAAGAAAATGCTGTTGGTCAAGAAAACCAGCAGTGAACTAGGTGCCAAGCTTTCCATGGATTCTTGCATGTCTAGTGATATGGTGGCCATCTGGGATTTTCAGGAGTAACTTTCCCTCATGATGCTCTCCATCCTTTCTATTCAATTGTGCTACAATGTTGCTGCAGCTGGACCTCACTACGTGGATGCTGGTTTACAAGCATCAAGACGTCTAGTTCCTAAAAGACTGTATTATGGACATCATGGTTTACAAAGAAGTATCCTGAAGTGTGTGATTTGAAAACTAACTTTGAACTATTCCTTGTGCAATTGTTTGAACTCTAGAGACTGGAATTGTATGTTCTGGTAAGAGTTTATTTGATACAACAGGACAGATTCTTAAGAGAACATTTGTATATAAATGTCAATGAATTTAGCGTACAATGTATTAAATGTCTTGTCAATGTATATATTGGTACATTTAAAAATCACAGGATGTTAATTATATTCCTTGTTTTCCAATTCTGCAGCAGGCAAGTGGGAACTATATCAATTTTCCACAAAACAGCATATAGTGGCACAGCTTGATGTAGTTGTTCTAAACATAGGGAGATGTGTAAGAATGTATGTCAAATGTGTTTTAAAATGTCCACAACATAACAATAGACTTGAAAAGTTGAATCTATGTCAATTCCTAAAATGTTGTGTTAAAAATGTAGTTTTCCAATGTATGCCTTTTTTTGTAAGTGTATGGCGGTGGGACAACCCAAGCTTGGCTAAGTTTCTTCTCCCTTCAGATCCACCCTTCTTTTAGGGGGGGGAAACTTACCCTCACCTATTATCCCGACACTAAGGCTCCAGCACACTTTTATAGATGTCTGTTTCTATTCACCTCCATGATATTGTGTTCTGTGCATCGAAATGGCTCATACTTCCTCCACTAGAGGACAATGTGTGCTCATATTTGTCCTGCCTTAGCATCGGCTGCAGGGCTGTGTCAGCTTTGTGCTGTATGTGGCTGAAACATTTTTAATTGTTTATGTAGTTATGACATTTTTAATCTTTTTTAAGGAATCAACTTTCTAGATACAATTTTTTTAATCAACGTTTTGTATACAATTTATTTACTGCAAATCATGTGTATCAGTATATTTATTTCAAAAGATATTTATGTTAGGGAATACCAGTTACCTGTAAAAGCATAGAGAGTTAGTTATAAAAAGATATTGTTAATGTAATATTACTTCACAAGTACAAGTTATATTCATTTTTCCAATGACAAGCTACCCGTTGTCTTGTAGAGATTCACTACAACCTGCAGACCTCCCTGACCCCAGAAGTGACAAGGCTCTGAGTGGAGACCTGTGTCTCTGTTTTGTCTCTTATCCCATTCCCCCTTCCCCACTTCTCCAACTGGCCATCAGGTCTAAGTGTATTGTGTGTGTGTGGTCATTACTGGGTATGGTGAGTGAGAAAATCACTCTTTTTGCATGATCACCCACAGTTTTTGCTGACTGTTATTGCTGGTTTTTAAACTGCTGTCCAATCTCCGATGTATGTGCGCTGATCCCTAAAACATGGTAAATCTGACCAATCCCAATTGGCATATTTAACTTTCCAGTGCGGCCATAGTATATTTTGCAGGAAATACACCTATAGCATGGAAGGTTGATATGTCACCTCTTGACTGAAGGACACATTATGGCATCCACTAGGCTGACAAGGAAATCATGGTTTCAAGCCAACATGTGTAGCCTGACAGCTGCAGGTTTCAAACTTGCAGCTGAACCTGTCAAAATAACCCTTTTTGGCAGGAAGGGACCCTCCATCCTGGCTCCATTCCAGTGGGAGTGGTAGCTGGTCCAGGAACCAGTTTAGTGTGGTTAAGGAGAAGGGGACTTCTTATCTCCCTAGAAACACTCCTGGGTTGACTACAAGTCTCCTCAAGGGGCAGAAATATTCTACCATCTGAATTATTTCAGAGAATGTTGCACTATGGTATGGTTTGCAGTAAGGGGAAAAAATAGGGTTGCCTGTTGTTAAGGTTATGTCCAAGAGTCATCCCCACACTCTAGATAGTAAATTGCACAAAAGCGGCACCTCAAAACCAGCTCCTCAGAACACATCTGGACATTGGATGAACAGAAGATGACTGAACCTGTTGTTTGTGACCTTTACAGAGACCTGAACAGCTGGACCTGCTCCCACTCATACCAAGGAATGGGAAGTGGACTCCAAGGGTCAGTTGCCTAACCTAAGGTGTGGTTACAGGAACATACCAAACTGCAATAATATTTTTCCTGGAGCGCCTGTGGCAAGTGGATCTGGACTGGACTGTGTTGGTTGCCTCTGCTGGAGTAGGTTCTAGCCACTGAGGCCCTCATTTATGGGGATTTTAGGTAAGGCAGTGCAGCAAGTCACCTTGCTGTGCTGCCCTACACCAAAGTGAAAGGGTAGGAATGCACCGTATTTATCCAATACAGTGCATTCCTGTCCTTTCCCCCTGTGCTGGTGCCATTTTGACAGCCTAGTGCCAATACAGACACCCTTGCACAATGATGCAAGTGTGCCTGTTTTGTGTGCAGGATTGTTTTTAAGCAGGAAAGGGCACTTTCCTGCACAAAAACAATTCTAAGAGGTGTTTTCCTCTTTCCATGTGTTCCATGGGTGCTGCAAAATGCAGCTCCTTTTTATGCCTCACCTCAGGAGGAGTAAGGTTTTGGTGCATCCTCACGTTTACATGGTTTTATAAATCTGAGGAAGCATTAAATCCGAAGGTGTTGTGTAGGAACACCCATCGCAAAGCTCATGGAACGCCTCCAGATTGCAGAGTAAGGCAACGCAGTGATTTGCGCTGCATTGCCTTACTCCATATCTATGAGACCATTCAATTCAAAGCCATGCGCAGTGGCTTTGCTTGAGGGCATGGCTTGGTCAGCCAAGATGGCTGACGCTTTCTAGCGAGGCTCTGCCAAAATCTTCATTCATCCGTCCAATATCCTGCTGCCCACTGACCATCTGATACAGCCAGACCCCCCAGGCTGAGAGAGCCCAACGCTGCAGCACACTGGGGTGCTGTTTCTGACCCCGGAACTCACCTCCATGGGCTCAGATCAACTGGAGTCAGCATTGACCTAATGGAGTGACGTGAGCCATGGCCTGGAATGAGGAGCGGGACCCCTGGTGGCTCCCTGTGCCACCTTTCACTTGATTCTTTCTCCGAGCAGCGTTCCCTCTTTGTGCAGAAGCCCAGACTTTTCCCCAACTGGTCCTCAGTGCTGTAAGGAGATCAGCTTCCCTGGTCCTGGGGAGTGCCTCACTGCTCCTGGGGTCAATTAGAGAGAGTCAGTTTACTTGAACCAGTGGGCTCTTCCTTCAAATTGTTCATGGTGGGGGGGGCGCTAGAGGGCGCACGGCAAGATGGCTGCGCCGTAGTGCAGCTCCGCCCGGCTGATCCACAATCCGCCCAATATTAGCCCTAAAATCGCTGCATCAATATGTGCAAACCTACTGTCCTGACTGCTGAGACACCCAGGAGTGCGGAGGTAGCGCTGAATACTGCCGGAGTAGCTGAACAGGGCTGAAATTGCGGCGCCTCCGCTAAATGGCGGCTGTCACAGACCTGTGGTGAAACAGTAAGCGGGGCTATCGGGCAGTGAGGCTAAACCCATCGAAGTCTCTGAACTAAAGAAGTGGCGCCTCACCTGCGACCGGCGGACTGCTCGACTCATCGCTTGTAAGCTGGTGGCTGTGGTCTCGAGATATCTTGCAGACGGGAGGCCGGCTGGCCACGAACACTTGCGAAGCAGACGGCGGAGCTGGGGTGCTGTGCACAGACCTCAGAGGCAGAGCTGCTCCATGCTTAAATGCCCCTGCCCCCCAGAGAGAGATCGGCACTTTGGATCCCGTTGCGGTGAGTGGTGCACGGCCTGGCCTTGGCCTGCAGCTGCAGCGGCAGGTGTGGGCCTAGGCGAGGGGCTGCGGCCTACGAGCCGCGACTGAAGTGAGTGAGCGCTGGGGGCGGCAGCCTGAGTGTGGGCATGTCTTCCCTGCACTGGAAATTGTCGGCACCTGGCCTCTCGAGCGTTTACCTGGGTGGAGCGCCGACACCACTGTTCCTGACGCTGCGAGGTGCTGGTCTAGGGGCCCTCGAGACTGCACCATTTTCCTTATTCTGCACGACCGCAGGGCCTGCGGAGGGGCGAGGTGGAAGCTCCACAGTGGCCTGGTGGCCTACAACTCACAGTCCTGCAGGCCTCTACACGCACTTGGGTCAGGGGGGGGCCGACCCCCGGTCTGGCGCTTGAGCGGTGTGCGGCACGTGATGGCACTGGGCACGAGGGCCAAGTGGGTCCCGTGGGTAGATGTCGACCTGCCCTCTATGCCTGCTAGCCTCTGGATTGTGACGCATATACCTGCAACTGCCCATACCACATATTTCACCTGCGGGTTCGACCTTGCCCTGTCTACTACGAAAAATGGGGAAGACAGACAAATCCCAGCCTCACCTCACGTTTGAGGTGCGAAAGTCCAGCAAAGCACAACAGAAAGCAGCCTCAGAGTCGGAGGCAGACGCCCAGGGAGATGCTCCATCCTCACTTGAGTCAACACTGTTGGCGATGCAGCGAAGCCTTCAATCTATCGAGGGAACTATGGCGGCCGTGAATCACCGACTGGACCACATGTCAGCACAACTGGAGAAGCAGAACACCAGAATGGGGGAGGTCGAACAGCGGGTCTCTGCCACAGAGGATGGTCTGAGTGAGGTCGCTGGGAAAACACTCAACATGGAGTAAGTCCTGCGACTTATACAAGCAAAGAATGAGGACTTAGAGGCCCGGTCCCGACGAAATAACATTAGAATTAAGGGACTGCCTGAGTTTACAAATGTTGCCAGGATGGAGATCTTCGTCGAGAATTTGATCAAGGACATCTTCGGTACAGAGCACCTGTCAACCATGTTTATTATTGAACGGGCCAACCGATCACTTGCAGCGAGACCCGTCCCGGGCGCTCCTCCTCGCCCTATCATTGCGAGGCTCTTAAATTATAGGGACCGGGATGCTATATTGAGGATGGCCAGGGACAAGGGCACTATTGAGCATCAGGGCAACTCGCTGGCGTTCTTCCCCGACTTTACGGTCGCTGTGCAGGTGGCGAGACGGGAGTTTGGCGCAGTGAAAAAGTTCCTGCAGTCGGAGGGAATCCCATATGCCATGTTGTACCCCGCTCGTCTGCGTATTGTACAAGATGGGAACTCTAAAATCTTCACCAACCCCAAAGCGGCACTGGAGCATGCAAAACAATTGAAGTGGCGACGGCGTGCGTCCCCGACCGAACTGGATGACGAGGAGCAGTAAGGTGGCGGTGTGAGTCCATATGGGCTTGTGCCGTTTACCCTCTTGTGGGCATGCACTCCAGCAGCTGCATAATGTTTTTCTTATTCTATTGCTGTACAGAGTTGTTGAGTTGCCCCGAACGTGTGAGATTATTCTGTGGTGCATGCTTTGAGCGGATGACCATTTTATCCTAGCACAGGTACTAGACCTGATCAGCCACCTCCTACTCGATAGGAGGTTAGCAGCACTCTGATGCCCCCCAGATGGGAGAACCCCACATGCATTTCTCAGTTTACTTTAGTTGTTGGGGAAAGTTTAGACAGGGAGGGGATGGCTTTAGCAAGTTGGGTCCGCTGAAGTGGCTGGGGGGTTGGTGGGGAGGGGTGTGGGCGGGGCGTGGGCACTCTACTTTGACATTGTTGCTGAATCCCTTATGCATTTTACTAATGTTGGCGTACTCTATTCTTACATGTTTATTGCTGAGCAGCCTGAAAGAGTGGTAAAGTGAGGTTCTTGACCTGGAATGTGCATGGTTTAAGCACTCCCAAGAAAATTCGATCTGTGATGGCATATCTGGACAGGTTGGATGTCCAGATTGCATTTTTACAAGAGTCACACCTTACCAAGGCCTCAGAGAAACGAGGGTGCACGATGGACAGGGGTCAGGGTAGCTTCCTCTTATTCCACATACTCTAGAGGGGTGATGATACTTGTCAAGAAGGGGGTCCCATTTACTGTGACTCGCTCAGAGACAAATGAGCAGGGCAGAGTGGCACTGGTCCAGGGCAAGCTGGGCGGCGTGAGTGTCTTGCTGGTTAATGTATATGAACCGAATCTCGATGATCTGTCCTTCTTTGTGGATGTATGGCGCCGTATCTCTATGTTCCTGCCTGCGGAAATACTCTGGGGTGATGACTTTAATACTTGCTTGGTTGTGACCATGGATCGACTAGGTAGTGGGACAGCGCGACATAAGCATGCCACAGAGGTTTTACTTGGACTATTAGATGCGGGGAATATACATGACGTTTGGCGCTTGCAACATCCTGGGGCACGGGAAAGTACCTTTATATCCTCGGAGCATGGGACATGGTGCCGCCTAGATTATTGGCTCGTCTCTGAGGTGGCATGCACGTGGGTGGTAGGTGTTAGCCACTTGGCTAGAACGCTCTCAGATCACTCCCCAGTTGTCCTTGAGCTGCAGGTCCCCGCATGTGAACGACCACTTTTATGTGGCATTTGCAGCAGGCTTCCTTGACAGACCCAGGTTTTAAGCATTCTATAGGTGAGGCAATCCGTAACTTCTTCAGGGAAAATGAGGGTACTGCGGATATCGCTGGGGTCTTGTGGGAAGCATTTAAAGTAACAATACGTGGTGCCTGTATAGGCACGCAAGCCGGTGTCCTGAGGGACTTGTGGCGTAGAATCCGTAAACTAGCAACGGAAATCTCTACCCTGGAGCAGGAGTATGAGCGGAACCCTACCCCAGAGACGCTTTCTGCGATGCGAGATCTTGTGTCTGAGCATAATGAAACAGTGGACCAGGAGATGGTACACAGGTCTCGATGGAGCACGGCTCGCTACTATGGGGAGGGGGGCAGGCCCAGTCGCTCGCTGCCACAGAAGTTAGCAGCGCCAAGATGTCAGGAGTATACTACAGAAATCCTAGACGATGAGGGGGTGGCGCATTACACCACACCCGAGATCAGTGAGGTGGTACTGAACTTCTATACCGCACTCTACAGAGACCGGGCTCAGGTGCCGGCAGCTGACATACACTCCTACCTAGAAGATATTGCACTTGGGTGGCTGTCTGGGGGACAGAGGGAATATCTTACGCAGCCCTTTGATGTCGAGGATGTCAAGCTTGCTATCATGTCACTTCCCACATGCAAGGCGGCGGGCCTTGATGGGCTCCCTAGTGAGTTTTATAAAGCTTATGTTGATGACCTGGCCCCTAGGCTCCTGGACGTCTATGCAGAGGCGTACGAAACAGGGCAACTTCCTCCCACACTTCTAGAGGCTCTTCTGGTGACGCTATTGAAGCCTGACAAAGCTGCCAATAGGTGTGATTCCTACAGGCCTCTTTCTATCATTACTATCGACGCCAAATTACTGGCAAAGATGATTGTCAATAGGCTCCAACCACTTGTCCCCATGCTGGTTTTTCCGGACCAGTCGGGATTTGTATCCACTAGATCAGGGGTCGCCAACCTTTTCTGTAGTGAGAGCTACTTCTGCTCAAGGAAAGTCTTCCTGAGCTACTAGCAAATTTTATAACTGTAAAATAGTGACTACACTATGACTGCCCTAAGCAGAAGTGCGGTTAACAGCAGAAATGCCGGGAAAAAGTTCATCAATATAAAATGCTTCTACCTGACTTATGAAGGAACATTCAAATCTTGACATGCCCTACGGCACAAAGGACATAAATACAGCAATAGGTCTACCCAGCTCAGCTTGAATTATCATTCATCAGTTCCTTAAAATGCACATTTTTCTATCAAATACTACTTTCCACTGTGGGCGAACAAACTCAATTTTCCAGAAGAAAATCCATTTCCGATAACAAAAACTGCCTTTAAAATATCCGTTTTCAGATTTCAGAAAATGCACAGTCTCAAAACATCAACTTGTCAGTCCCAAAACATTAGCTTGTCATTTTCATCAAGTACTCCCATGTACAAATGCCTCATATGGACAGACTACTTTGAATACCCAGGTATTACAGTCATATGCCATGGATGCTCACCACAGCATCACGGATGCCTGTGTTATGCCAGTAATGCCCACCATTATACTACGGCCACACTTGTGCCAAGGCTGGAAACCATAAGGGTCAGAGCAGAGACCATATATCAGCCATGAGCATTATTATGCCAGGAACAGGTAAATGTAGGCCAGTCATGCTCCTAGTATGTCAATGATGGCTGTCAGTATACCATAACTAGACCAAAAATAACCAAACTAGTCAAGGATGACCATTATTATGCCATTGCCAAAAAATGATCAGCACACACTTATTCCCAAACATAGATCAGTTTACTAAAATCATTGTTTTTCATGAAGTCAAAAATTACAAGAAATAATGTTCTTAAACATATGCGGTGGAATTTTGAATGATCCTTTATTCTTTTAATCTTCACAAAGTAGCCAACGCGTTTCGTCCTTTTATAGGACTTCTTCAGGGCTCAAACAGGTATTATCCTTGTATACTGATGTTTCAGCTCCAAAATTTAGAGGCAAGACAATCTTGTTCTGCATCAAAGGTAAAGTGATTCAAAGAGTCTAGTCATTCCAAGGTTAGCTATATTCCTAATCAAATTCTTCAGGCCAATGTCGGCCACCGCATCTGTTGCAACGCGGTCAAGGCGACAAACCGCCCTCCTACAACTCTTCTCTGTCGATAATATCAAATACAAATTATTATGCCATTGGCATGATTATGCCAGGAATGAGCACAATTATGTCAGAGATAACACCCTTATGATGGGGGCTAGCAAACACATTTGGTGGTCCTGGACACCAGGCGTAGCTTTCAGGAAGCAATAGTGTTTATTATGGACGCACATAAATGCTGATAAATCTCTTAATTTTCTCTGGTCTGGATCATGCCCCATTCTCACCAGGTCTTGAGCTGATCATGCACCCAACTAACACATTTTCACTCTGACCCATGCAGTCCCACACTTTGGTGGGTCAGCACTGATTACTGCTCAGGCTACTGCTGCCATGCTTCTTTTATGGTCCACTGTTCACACACATGTTGTGACTGATAAAACAGGGACTACAACATGGTCAATCTCCCTGTGGCTTAGATAAATTGAGATTGGATACAGACTGTCAAGTGGCAGGCCCTATGGGCCAATACAGTGAGTGTTAGTATGAGTTACTTCCAAAGGTTTGGCTGGCTGTCACTCTAAGGGTCTTGAGGTGAGCAGTGCTGCCTTTTCTAATAGGCATCTACTCTCTGAATTTGATACTGGGCTTGACTTCACCTCTGAGAGCTACTTTGAAGGTACTGGAGAGCTACCCGTAGCTCCCGAGCTACTCGTTGGAGACCCCTGCACTAGATCAACAACGCACAACCTGTGCACGGGCTTCACAACCCTGCATTACTTTGAACCAGATTTTCAGGCAGTGGCAGTGCTGCTTGACGCAGCAAAAGCGTTCGATTCCCTGCAGTGGGAATATATGTTTACTGTGTTGTTGAGAATGGGCCTACCACCATTCTTTCTTCAATGGCTTAGGATACTGTATACTGAGCCAATGGCTCGGGTACGCGTCACCGGCTGGGTGTCTGCAGCGTTCCCCATCAGAAGAGGCACGCGGCAGGGGTGCCCCCTGTCGCCGATGCTCTTTGCGCTAGCGCTGGAGCCGTTGGCCTGTAAATTGCGCCAGAAGCATGCACCGGCAGCACTGCGATTTCGGCAGAGACCACCTGTGGTCTCAATGTATGCCGACGATATGCTGCTGTATGTCCGTGAGCCTGCCAAGTATCTACCGGAATTTCTCTGTGAATACGTACATTTCGAGAGATACTCCGGCTTAGGTATTAATTGGGCAAAGTCGACGGTGTTCCCGCTGACGGCTGGCACCCTTGAGGTGGAGCTGGACTTCCCGCTGACATGGTCTCAGGACCCGGTGAAATACTTGGGGATATGGCTGCATAGAGACCCTGATCAGGTCATCTCTAAGAACTATGGCCGAGTCATTACACAGATCACTGACCGGGCGACGCGGTGGGCCCGGTTGCCTCTCTCGCTCGCTGCCCGGATAGCGGTGTCGAAAATGTCTATATTGCCCAAACTCCTCTATTTGTTCGTTAACATCCCTATTAGACTGAACACCTCGTTGTTTAATACGCTTCAGTCGGCTATGCTGACATTCGTCTGGGGAGGCAAGAAACCTCGATGTAGTTGGGGCGTTCTCGTGCAACCATTTGACCGAGGGGGTTTTGAAGCTCCTGATATGCGGCTATATTACTTGAGTGCGCAGGTGCAGTTTGCGCATTATTGGTTCTTTCCGCAACGGTTCCAGCCACATACTGCAATTGCAGCCGATGCTGTTCTTCCGGTACCACTGGAGGCGGCGGCATTGACGGGCGGAGGGGCTGGCCCCAGGACGGAAATCAATCCTGTTCAATGTACCGCGTGGGCCTGGATGGCCCTTGCTAAACGGGCACAGCTGGATTACCTATATGCCCCGGTGTTGCCATTGGCCGCACACCCGGAAATCTCAGCGGCACAAGAGCAGGCCGCGTTGCGAGTACTGAAGGCAGTGGGGATCACACAGATGGGGGACCTGTACAGACAGGGTCAGTTCCGCTCGCTCCTGGACGTGCATGATGTTGGGGTTCACGTATGTGAGAGTGCGGCAGGCAGTTAGAGACATCTACTCTGACTATCCAGCTGAACCGAGAACATTGCTAGCACTGCAGGCGGTGCTAGCAGGGGAAGAGCGTAGGGGTTTGATAACTAAGCTGTATAATGCATCGCTGCGAGAAAGGGAGCCCAGGGAACACCCCTCATATATTAAATGGAACTCAACGCTAGGGTCCACATTATCACTGGAGCAATGGAAATTCTGCTGTGAGCTGACTGGTCGCCTGACAACGAACTGTAATCTCCGCATTATACACTTTAAGTACTTGCACCAGTTATATTATACACCAATGCAACTGCGGAGGTTCGGTTTGCGGGAGCATACTTGTTGTGTGAGGTATGGGCAGGATAATGCAGATTTTTTGCATCTGGCGTGGCACTGCGCAGGAATATTTGCATTCTGGACTAGAATTGTGAGTGTGCTTACTGAGGTAGTGCTGGAAGATGTGGTCTGTGCGCCCGAGGTTTGTCTATTGGGCTGGGTGATGAATCTTAAGCCATGTAATCGACGTATCATTGCAGTCTCGACTCTGTTGGCTAAACGGGCTGTGGCACAATGCTGGGGATCCAAAACCACCCCCACGGTAACAAAATGGAGCCGAGATTTGATATATTGCAGAGAACAGATGGGGCCCTATGCAGAGGAACTTCCCGAGGCCTCGCGGCCCAAGGACTTTTGGGCCCCACTCACTATGTACCTACTGGGCCACCCTGAACTGCAGTAAACCTGTTGTAATATTGTGTGGGCTGCCAGGGTTCCCAAGAGCTGGGTTTGTTTATAAGAGACGCCATAAACATAATTTTAAGTTGCTAGGGGTTCAAGAATACCACCTACAGTGCCGGGAGGGGTGGGGGGGTTATTTCTGTGTGGGTTTGTTCTATGTTGAGCTTTTTATGATGTACAAATGCTTACACTGCTATATGCTACAATGGTATAGATCGTCCCATCTTTTGGGGCTATGTGTATTCTTGCTGTAAGCTAGTCAATAAAAAGAAATTAAAAAAAAAAAAATTGTTCATGGTGCCAGCCTCCAGTTCGGGTGTTTTGCAGAAAGCAACAGAAAGCCCTCTCCTTTGTGGAAGGCCTTTTAAGTGAGGGCAAAGTGTGCCAGCAGGGCTGCGCCCCTGGCCTATCCTGATGTGCCACATCATCTATACGCCCCTGTTGCAACCAACCTCCCAGCACAGTCTTCTGGGATAGCTCAAAATGGCGTCACCCAGGAGTAACTTGTCACATGTGGTCTAGGGCTCTCAGCTCCACCCCTCACTGGGGGCCTTCCCCCAGCAAATCTTCAAAGGAGCTCCTCCTCTGGTTTGGCTCCAGAGTTATGGAGTCACTCCTTTGTTGAGTGGCCTGGGGCAGGCCCTCTTCCTGGCACAGGACGACAGCTGCCTGATTGATGCAGAGCGGTTCACCCAATCCCACCCTCCTTCAGTGCTTCGATGGGTGAGGACTTTGTTCCTGCAGCTGGAAAGAAAAGTAATTAACCCAGCCCTGCAGGGTGACAAAAGGCCTGGGCTATGATCCTGAGTTTGAGTCAGAGAAATAGGACAATCCTGGTTGACCCATGAGCAATCTTAATTGTTTCCTTCGATGGGTGAGGACTTTGTTCCTGCAGCTGGAGAGAAAAGTAATTAACCCAGCCCTGCAGGGTGACAAAAGGCCTGGGCTCTGATCCTGAGCTTGAGTCAGAGAAATAGGACAATCCTGGATGACCCATATGCTTTTGGACTTTATAGAATTGTTCTTTTCACACAGGTTACAGTGTACATAGGTGTGACTCTGGAGTCTCTAGATGAAAGGGAACTGGAGCTGCACTCTAAGGCAACCTTTCCCATAGGAGTATAATGGAGCATCTCTACAGTCAAAACAGTAAAGCACACTGACTTTCCCTACATGTGTACACCCACATTATAAGGCCTATTCCAGGCCACTAACCAACTATTCATAGTCCCTTCTGCCGAGGTTACTTGTGCACAGATTCTAGGCTGCGCACAACAGGAGTTTCCGACATCCAGCCCTCTCATGTGTACACACATGTCCACGTGTAACCAGCCCAGCTCCCCTTACTCTGGCTGCGTCACAGCGGTCTTATCTTAAAAGGCAGGCACTGGTGGCAAACATGTGCAGTCCATTTTACCATGAGTTTACTATGGATGAGTCACAGTTTATGAGGCTCTCCCACAGTAAAAGGTCAAAGACCAGGTGATCAAAAAGCAAAGAATTCAGGCAGATCAGATGGTCAAAACGACCTTCTCACACGGTGGGATTGTTATAGGGATATTATCTTGACAATGTTTTTTTTTTAAGTTACATTTAGTGACGATTTATATTTGTACATGGAATGGTAGTGCCTTTGAAACTGGACTTTGCACATAGATTATCGGCAAAACTATGATTGTTTACCGAATTTTCATTATCATTATTCTCTTATTTTTTCTTACATTTCCTTAAGGTTTTTAAATTTATATATATCATGCGTGAAATACCTACTTAATTTATAATTTGTCATTTCTAAGACATATAGGGGCCGATTCCGATTCGGGCCGGAAAACGTACCGACCGACTCGGTACGGGAATTTAGTCCGACCGACACGTACCAGCGCTGCCCGATCCGCGTAGTACGATGCAATGCATGTGTAATATGACCGACTCGTACGGAACACAAGCCGAACGACCGAACCGCACGGAAACCAGAAATCTGGCCGGGAAACCACGCGAATCTAACCGACCGACACGCACCAGGAAAGAACCCGACAGAAACGTACCCGCGAACTCCGACCCACGCAGTACAATGCAATGCGTGCAAAACCAGACCGAGTCGCACGGAGCTCAAGCCGTACGACCGACATGCATACAAAGCCGAGCCGAAGCAACCCAATACTCCGCGACCGACGCGTATGCCGCACATGTAATCCATCAGAAACACAGCGTGAAAGACTCGGAGAAGCTCGCACAAGCCAACTGCCGCTTCCGACTCTGTCAGAAGAACGTCTCCTACATGCCCAGAAACTACAAAGGAAAAATTACAAAAAAAAGGGCCAAACAAGCAATGACAAAGCCAATAAATACTGGGGGGAAAAAACATGGAACAAAGACACACGCCCAACTCCACCCATATAAAGGACACAAATCCCTACCATGATCCTTTGCAAATTCAACTGACCTGCCAGCACAGAACACCATCACACAGCAACCACAGACACACTCACAACTCATCCATCACACAAGCCACACACCATTAGCACCTCACAAATAGCACTCTCACATACACCCAGGAAAACCTACACTCACCCACCCTCACTTACACACTCACACACACATCAATACCCACCACCACCCATCACCATGCCCCCAAAGAAGAATCCAAAGTTCCTAGACAGTGAATTGGAAGTCCTGGTAGATGAGATCCTCAGGGTAGAGCCACAGTTGTTTGGTACATTGGTCCAACAGACCCCCATGTCGCAGAAAACCAAGATGTGGGAGAGGATCGTCGACAGGGTGAACGCACAATCACCATGTTTGCGCACAAAGGAAGACATCCAGAACAGGTGATATGATGTGCGCAGGAGGGTCAAGGAACTACTAAAGAAGGATTACATCTTGAGTCAGCACACCGGCAGTGGCCCTCCTGCCAAACAAGTATACCACAGGCCCTGGGAGGAGAAGGTGCGGGCCATCCTACCACCAGTGAGCGCATATGGACCATCAAACATCCCAGAGCCTGGTGAGTACACAACAAATATACACAATACTGTGTGACAATACACACACATCACTGTCAAGGGGATAGTCAAACCATGCACCCTTAGCAAATCCACAGCAACCAAAAGATAATCATCCCAAGATGTGTATGTTAGTTAGATAAACACAATACATGCCATCTCTTAGTGATATGTAACTGTGTAATGACATATACAAATTGAACAACAAATAGAGCTAGGCAGTGGCCCAAATCTAACCAACAAACACAGTCAGATATTTTGCCACCACTAGAACACCACCTCACAGGGAAGCTCACTGAAAGGAAGGAATTCTGTGTATGCTGGTGAAGTCAGTGTAGCCAATAGCATGATGGGAGTTGTAGTCACAGATATTGGTCACCCTCACAATTGGCCCATCAACACCACTCTGAACCATGCTCACATCACAGGGAGTGGAACCAACTGACAAGATGGCTGACACTGGGCACTGCTGTGGGGAGCACAAGGCCCTGCTGGGAACTGTGCACCAACAAACAACAGGACCACACTGTCAGCCATCTTTCCATTGCTGTGACACTCACACACAGTGAAGTCCACTCAAAAGGAAGGAAGTATGGGCATGCTGGGAAGGGGGGTGTAGGCAATAGCATGATGGGAGTGGTAGTCACAGCTCAACATCCCACACCCACATGGCCCAGCAAGCTCACACTGAAGCATGCACAACTCACAGGGAGTGGAAAAGAACTGACAAGATGGCTGACACTGGGTACTGCTGTGGGGAGCACAAGCCCCTGCTGGGAACTGGGCACCAACCAACAGCAGGACACCACTGACTGACATCCTGAAAGCCAACTTGCACTCCCTGCAATGGAAGCACGTTCCATGGTGGGATATCTGGCTGGGTGGGAAGGAGGACTGACAGCTCTGACCATAGTTACAAGCAGCTTTTCTCACACACCCCCTTAACACAAACTCCACATAACTCACCTGGGAGAATGCAATGCCTCACACTCTAATTAAATATCCCACAAAGAACCACCATTCTGGGTTATGCTGTGTGAAGCACAGGGACACCTTTGGGACTTGTAGCCAAACAAACGCCAGGACAACACTGTCAGCCATCCTGTCAGCACAGGCACACTACCCCACAGGAAAGCAGAGTCAAAAGGAAGGAAGTATGGGCATGCTGGGAAGGGGGGTGTAGGCAATAGCATGATGGGAGTGGTAGTCACAGCTCAGCATCCCCCATCCACATGGCCCAGCAAGCTCACACTGAAGCATGCACATCTCACAGGGAGTGAAAAGCCACTTCTAAGATGTCTGACAATGGTCCTCTGTTGGGGGGAGTACCAGGCCCTGCTGGGAACTGGGCACAAACCAACAGCAGGACACAACTGTCAGCCATCTTGCCATTGCTGTCACACTTACACACAGTGAAGTCGACTCAAAAGGAAGGAAGTATGGGCATGCTGGGAATGGTGGTATAGGCAATAGCATGATGGGAGTTGTAGTCACATATATTGGTCACCCTCACAATTGGCCCTTCAACACCACTCTGAACCATGCTCACATCACAGGGAGTGGAAAACAACTGACAAGATGGCTGACACTGGGTACTGCTGTGGGGAGCACAAGCCCCTGCTGGGAACTGGGCACCAACCAACAGCAGGACACCACTGACTGACATCCTGAGAGTCAACCTGCACACACTGCAAGGGTGGCATGCTTCATGGTGGGATAACTGGGCTGGGGGGAGAAGTAGGGCCGGATGTCCACCAAATACCACCATTGCTGGCCATGCACACACCTCAACATTCACATTGAAATGCTTCATTTGGCAGGACAATGTGCTACACCAATATCAACCTCTGACTGTGACAACTTAGGACAATGCAATGTACAGGGCCGCATCCAGAGGTACAGTCACAACTGTCAGGTGTGTGAATCATTGATGCCTGTAGAAACATAACATACATTGTGTGTCTCTTCCAAAAACAGGTGATGATGGGGACACAGCAGCAGACGATGAGGAGTCCCTGTCCCAGGCTCCGGGGGACACTGAGCTCACTGGTGTGGAACAGACTCTGCCCTCCTCGGATGGCGAAGACCTACCTGGCCCCTCCGGTGTGAGTCATCATGCAGCACCAGCAGGACCAACATCTGCACCCCCTGCACCCACTCCTCCAACAACTGCCAACACACAGACCACCCCCGCCGACACGGACAGACCAAGGACCACCAATGACAACAGCACAGGGACCCCGGCCCACCGTGGAGCAACAGACAACAACCCCAGTAACAACCCCCAAGGGGGCCTAGGGTCACCTGTGCGTGCCACCGCAGGTCCCGCACGTGTCGCCTGGGGTGGTAGACATAGGTCGCTGTTTGCAGAGGGGTCTGGACTGCATGATGACCCACAACTGGTACGCATTGCTGATGCGTACCAGAATAGCACCGGAGAGGTCAGCCAGGTAGTGGGGATCCTCAAGGACATTCAACAGCAGCAGGATGCCCATCATGCCCGCTTGGACTCACACATGTCCCGTGTGGAGACACACATGTCTCGCATGGAGTCCAAGTGGGACACATTGCAAGAACTGACAGTGGTGCATAGGGACATATTGACATGCCTCCGCCAGATTAGCACCAACATGGCCACACCTCCCTGTGTGCCCACAACATCTGGTGCTGCAACAACTGCAACTGCCACAGGGAGGGAGGATGACTCAGGCGGAGAGTCCTCTGCACCGCAGCAGCCTGCACGTGAGGGTCCCCCCCGAAAGAAGAGGGGTCGTCCGAGGGAGGAAAACTGAGAGGCCGATGGCCATGTACATCCCCCAGGAACCCAACACCTGTTCTGGAAATTCTCCTTTGTGTGCAAACTGTTCACCCTGTCGAATGCAACCAAACTCTCCCACATGACATGGGGCGTTTAAGTTGGACCAATGTATCAGATGACTGTGGACTTTACTCAGGACATTTCTGCTACCAACACTTCCAACTCATCTGGGAACTTTGGATTCCAATCCTAATGTACAGCACCCACCATCCTGTGCACTATCCTCACACATGTATGTAAATAAACTCACTAATACACCATACTTGCCTCTGTTGTGATTCCAACGTGGTTTCTGTCATGGAGATGATGATCTGCTAAATGACACTGTGCATGCTAACTGCTACAGCAAGTTCAACACCGTCATGTGAGTCATGGCGACGTGACACATATGAGGGAGACACACCACTAGAGCTACACAACACATACACACCAGGGCCATCTGACTCATCGCCTACACTGATGTTGCCAGGAAATACAGTGGAATGCACAGACACCACACCTATTCAGAGTCTGTGTTAACTAGCCCACAGGTAAGCAAATGTCAGTCAGATGTGTGACCACAGACAACGCACATCCCAAAGTTAAGCACAGGTTTATTACACATTTGCAACATGTTGTTTCCACTACAGATGCAAGGTAATCCCACGTGGCAGTGGCCGCACAGTCAACAAGTGTAGAAGAAATAAAGTCCAGGGGTGTGTGGCATATCACCTGTAGGGAAACAACTGCTTCCACCCTGGAAGTTGAATCATGGTGTCGGGGGATCACAGTTGACCAAACAACTCTGAAAGTACCCTGTGAAGGACAGACATGACACACAGTCAAAACCACTGAAGAACAGGACAGAACTGCAATACTCATGCCCAATACATGTCACAAGATACTTACAGAAAACCAAGTTAGCATGTCAACACTGTTGGGGAGTACAGACTACCTGTAAGGACACATCGCTGCACGCTTCCAGTCAAGTAGCACATGGCCACACTCAAACAGCACCAGAGCACCACCAACACATATCATGCAAACTCACATCATTGACATGACATCTCTGGATACTCACATTCAGCTGAAGAAGTTGGTGATGAGCTTTGTGCGGACATCACCCTCATCATCATCATCATCACTGGCATCGTGGCCCAAGCCAGGATCCTCCACAGGTGGCGGATGTTGGTCATCGTCATCCAGGATGAGAGGCAACTCCTTCCGCACTGCCAGGTTGTGTAGCATGCAGCAGACGATGACAATCTTGCACACCTTTGCTGGGGCATATGGGAGGGCCCCTCCTGTCTTGCCTAGGCAGCGGAAGCGGCTCTTCAGGAGACCAAATGTCCGCTCGATCACTCTCCTGGTCCGACCATGTGCCTCATTGTAGAGCATCTGGGCTGGTGTCACAGGGTTCCTGAGGGTTGTCAGCAACCACGGCATGTTGGGGTATCTCGAATGGGGACACAGCAGCAGACGATGAGGAGTCCCTGTCCCAGGCTCCGGGGGACACTGAGCTCACTGGTGTGGAACAGGTTCCAAATGTGGGGCCAAACGCACCGCCAATTCCTCAATCAGCGGCCTGTTGAAGCGGTACCGTCGGATGCAGTCCCGTTCAACCATCGTTGCAAGGTCAGGGAATGGTCTATGGACAGCTGGTGCCCTGCAGTGCATAGGTGAAGAAAGAAAGATTGTCAGTCATCCCACATATGTGGCATAGACCATACTCAATATCACATGATACATCATTACGAGACACAAGTACCTGATGTGTGTGCTGTTCTGTAAGGACATGTATGGCACCTACATGGCCAACATCTAACATCACAGTTCAACATGTGTTGACAACAAGTTCCAGGTTGTGCTATGGGATATCATTAGGCTGTGTCACAGTACCCATGTACTGCTGTCACGTTCCAAACACACACCACAGTGACATGTGAGGACAGATGTGCCCCAGGCATCACAGCTCATTGACAGGTAGATTCCCAGGGACCCTGTATTGCCACATGGACACTGGCATGACATGGCATATCATATACACGTCAGCAAAACAACCATGACCCCCACAGGTAGTGGTCCCTGTTGCCTCTGCAGGACAGACATGGACGTCTGTGACACACACACGCACAACATCATAGTCCATGCACAAACAACGTGGATGTGGAGACTGTCTCCCATTGTGCACATGGAATCAGAGACATCGGAAACACAACATGCACACAGACTGTGGAGGGCCATCACTATTGTGGCAATGGGTCACCCTGTGACATACATACCTTCCCACATGGGACTCGGGGTATGTGACATGACATACACATACACAGCCCTGAAATGTGACCATGCCACATGCTCTGAAATGAACCGTTGCACACCACAGTGGTCATGTGCACAACACACAAAGGATTCTGTCCCCATGAACACGTGCACAGCCTGGGAGTGGCTGCCCCCAAGTGCCACCCCAAAAACCCACATGTTGACCCCCATACACAGAAAAGGTAATGCAGCCTTACATGCCTTAGGATACAGTGTGGACAGGCTGTGGTGTTGTAGGTGTGCCCCTGAGTCCCTGGCAAGTAAATGTGGCTGGCATATGTTCACCAGTGACAACCATGGTGACATATGCGAGTGACTTGTACAGGGACGTGTCGTACAGCAATGGACCAATCCGTGTGCACGCATTGGACATTGCATATGATGTGTGCGGGTACGAGTTGTACATCAATGGACCGATCGGTGCGCACGCATTGGACATTGCATATGATGTGTGCGGGTACGCGTTGTACAGCAATGGACCG
The DNA here is from genome assembly GCA_963921515.1 of Calotriton arnoldi. NCBI lineage: Eukaryota > Metazoa > Chordata > Amphibia > Caudata > Salamandridae > Calotriton > Calotriton arnoldi. The sequence continues at coordinate 436,456 of CAWUFW010006463.1, forward strand.
ATCCGTGCGCACGCATTGGACATTGCATATGATGTGTGCGGGTACACGTTGTACAGCAATGGACCGATCGGTGCGCACGCATTGGACATTGCATATGATGTGAGCGGGTACGCGTTGTACAGCAATGGACCGATCGGTGCGCACGCATTGGACATTGCATATGATGTGAGCGGGTACGCGTTGTACAGCAATGGACCGATCGGTGCGCACGCATTGGACATTGCATATGATGTGTGCGGGTACACGTTGTACAGCAATGGACCGATCGGTGCGCACGCATTGGACATTGCATATGATGTGAGCGGGTACGCGTTGTACAGCAATGGACCGATCGGTGCGCACGCATTGGACATTGCATATGATGTGAGCGGGTACGCGTTGTACAGCAATGGACCGATCGGTGCGCACGCATTGGACATTGCATATGATGTGAGCGGGTACGCGTTGTACAGCAATGGACCGATCGGTGCGCACGCATTGGACATTGCATATGATGTGAGCGGGTACGCGTTGTACAGCAATGGACCGATCGGTGCGCACGCATTGGACATTGCATATGATGTGAGCGGGTACGCGTTGTACAGCAATGGACAGATCGGTGCGCACGCATTGGACAGTGCATATGATGTGAGCGGGTACGCGTTGTACAGCAATGGACCGATCGGTGCGCACGCATTGGACATTGCATATGATGTGAGCGGGTACGCGTTGTACAGCAATGGACCGATAGGTGCGCACGCATTGGACATTGCATATGATGTGAGCGGGTACGCGTTGTACAGCAATGGACCGATCGGTGCGCACGCATTGGACATTGCATATGATGTGAGCGGGTACGCGTTGTACAGCAATGGACCGATCGGTGCGCACGCATTGGCTAGGGCCTGGCATGGCAACGGACGCGTTTTCGAAGCTTTAACGAGTCTGATGCAGTGAATTCAGTTGGCCAGCCACAACAATGTTGCAAATACATGGGTGTCATGAAGTTTAACTTTTGAAGGATGCTGTGGGCGTGTATAAGTGGTGCAATTCCATGGATTGGCCAGATTCAGAAGATGCACACGACTTGGACCTATCACTTTGGACACATGGGACAGTATCTGCCTCTGCAGCACACATATAATGCTGGCTGTTCCCCTGAGAGCTCACTTGCCTGCACTACATGCTCCAGGATGACATCTGCCACCAACACTGCTGCTGTCTCTGCATCCTCTGGCTACTGCAATGGCACGTACTGTGGAGAGAGCCCCAGCCTTCACCACTGAGGAGAACCAGGCCCTGCTGGACAGCCTCCTTCCACAGTACAGCAAGATGTTTGGGAAACCAGGGGAGCAGGTGAGTGTGCTGTCCACTGCCTTACTAAATGTGCATGTTGTCTGACTAGCATGACTTACAGTGTGCACACCACTGGCTAGCATGCTCACTGAGTAGTTCTCACCCCCCAAAGTGTGTAGTTACATGCACTGAACAGGTATAGTGCAGTAACAGTGCATTCCAACAAGGTTTTACTTCCCAGGCAATGATACCATGTAGTAACTGCTGGCAAACTGTTCATAGCCATCGTTGCACTGCCTGTTTACATCATATGCCCCTGTGATTGAGACATGTATATCCAACTGTGTGATGCACGGATATGTTGCATGTGTAGTAATGGCCTTTTCACTTTGTCATCCTCACATGTTGATGCCCACCAGAAGCAGGAAATCTGGCTGACCATCGCCCGGGCAGTAAGATCCGTGGGGGACTACAAGCGCCGGATCCGCAACTGCCAGAAGAGGTGGCAGGACTTTCGGGGCTGGACCCGGAGGATCACAAGGGTCCAGCTGAAGCTGTCGCCTCCTCGCAGGAGGGGCGGACACCGGACCCTGACCCCCCACATGCTCAGGATCCTGGCGGTGGTCTTCCCTGACCTGGATGGGCAGCTGAAGGCCAGACAGCAGCAAGGAGGGGATGAGTCCATGACTGCACTGTGAACTTTGTCTGACATGCTATGTGCCCTCCTCTGGCCTGGTCAAACTTCCACAGTACATCAGTCTTGTGGTCCAGGACCCATGTCCCTCAATTGTGACATGCCCACTCCTCATCTGATACCCAGGTGTGGCCCTTACAGTCAGGAAATTGTGTCACTTGGGTACTCTGTCCTTGCATTTTGCTTAGCTGTAGGTGGGGGACAGCATTTGTTCCCGTAACTTTGTGGTGGGCTTCATGGGTGGGTCAATTGCTTACACAAAGCCTGAGTTCTGACATGTAATCTGTGTGTAACTTTGATATGTGGTCCAATTGCTGATCTGACTCACCACATGTGCCTGGGGTATTTGGCTCACCCTCATGCTGCGGGTGGGAACAATGTTTGGGCCTCAGGAGTATGTATATCAAGTGTGTCACACATGCTTAGCCACCTGCCTACTGTCCGGGGCTCATCCCTCTTTCATGTGGAGCAGAACAGTCATGCCTACTCCAGGGCATACAATACACTCTGTACTCCCACTCCTGTGTATCAGCTGACACGTTGTGCTCAGTGAAATGTTCCCTCAGGTGTCTGCCTCTGTGCCATTGTGCTGTGGCTTCGTTGTCAGGACTACTGGGGTGTTTATCGGTTAGGGCTCAGCATGCCATCTGAGATGTGACCATGAGAGACGATACTTGTGTGTCATATAGGTGTTTGATCACTTGACTGTGCAGACTGATGTATGAGACTGTGAAGTTCAGGCAGCTGTTTTTCATTCACAGCAGACTGTGAGGTGCTCAGGTTCAGAGAGTTGTGTTTCATGTCTCCCATATGTCCAATTGGTATGATGTGGACAAATAAGAGTTCAGATGATGTGGTTTGTGGGGGATGGACATGTGCACTTGTCAGCTACAGAACTTGCATTCCCCATGACCTAGGATTGTGACACAGTGCAGACTGTTGTTGGCTGGCTGCCCTGCTCATGTGACTGGAGACAGTGATGTATGACTTTGCAGGCATGCCTGTGCCATGGCATTAAACTTCCTAAGAGTGATCCTGCAGGGGAGTGACATGTGCTACATGCACCCCATTGTGGCATTGACTATCAGGACATGGGTGCATCATGGTGTCTGGTGCTGGTATGCATCACATGCATTTCAAATTAGACTCTGGCCATCCCTTTATCCGGACACCTGTACTGACTCAGTGGCAAGAGATGTGATGTGTGCATGTTCACATACTTCACCGTGTTCTCTGCAATATCCAACAACTGTGTAGGTGGTGCATGTGTCCACACTGGGGTATTACCATCCGACAGGCACCAGACAGATGGGTGCAAGGCCAGGAGGGATGTGAGTGCCATGGTTGACCATCAGACTGACAATTGGCTTCTCCTAATCTGTGTGAGCACTTTTGGCAATGTTCAACTAAGGATGCCAGGGCTTGCTCTGTAATGTGCTGTACTTACTGTGGTGTGTGCGGTCAGTGCAGGTGACTGATGTTTGTCTGTTTCCCTAATTGTTTTCAGATACATCCACGGCCACAGGAGGGGACAGCTCCACGGACCAGGAGGAGCTGCAGAGCCAGACTGGGTCAGCAGCCGATGAGTGGTCGGAGGGACCCAGTGGCACGGAGGGCGAGGGGAGCCACACCGAGGAGTCCTCAGCACCAGCCACCTCAGCTGAGGACCACAGCAGCTCGGATGATGACTCCTTTGTGGAGGTGGGTGTCAGCAGCCACCACACCCCAGCTAGTATGGCTGTCCCCGCCACCACCACCACCACCACCACTGCCCTCCCATCGGCTCCCATTCCAGAGGTCCGTGGAGGCTCCCGTGTTCGGGAGTGTGTCTCCTTCGTGCCAGGCACCGCACCCCCTGCCCCTGTGTCCCCTGCTGCCCTGAGTGAGGAGTCTGTGTACTTACTTCGCCGGCTCCATGTAGGGCAGACATCAATGCTGAGTGTCCTCCATGCCCACACCACTCTGTTGACACAGCTGGTGTTGTTATTGGAGGGCATCTCATCGGGCATGTCTGCCCTACAGAGGAGCAATAAGTCCATAAGTGACAGCAGCAGTGTCCCTCCTCCAACAGTCCCTCACCCCTCCTACCTCTACCCCATCCACACTTCCTGGCACCCTACCTGTCCCCAGCACATGCACACCTGCACAATCACCCAAACACACAGACACGAGCTGCACAGAAACACTCAAAACAAAGTCAAAACGTGCACGCAAGCATCCTCAGGGGACTGATACCACACCCACAGGGGATGGGGAACGGACACACACACAGGCATCCACAGTCACTCCGCAGTCCTCCAATTCCTCTCCCTCCAAGACCCCTTCCCTTGCCTCACCTGCAACCCCACCTAAAAAGCAGCTCTTCCTCTGTGACCTCGGCCTCTTCCCCTCCGATCCAGCTGATCCAGCATACAGGGGAAGAGGAAGTCCACCCACACAGAGGGAGTGCCCCTCAACCCCGGACACCCTCCCCCAGGCACAGACAAACTGAGCCCCCCACCCGCAAGTCCCCCCGGACCCGGAAGAGCAAGACCCCGCCACCGCCCTGCAGCTCAACCACACAGTCTCCTTCCTCCATCCCTCAGGCCCCCACAACACAAGTTCCCCCACCACACCCTGCCCCAGGTTCCCCCACCCACAGATACACCATCCCCAAAATGATCCGGCCTTCTCCCCCTACCACTTGCTCTTCCAGCCCCACACCCCCGCTGCACATGTTTGTGCCCCTGGTGTGGAAACCGTGTCCTCCCACTCTGTCCTGCCCACCTTACCTGAACCCCATTCTACTCCCCTGGAGATAGGCACTGCAGTGGAGTCCACTACCACCCCGTCTGACTTGGAACCTGTCCACTCCATCTGGCCAGCCCACTGCAGTCGTGCCGGCACCTACACCATCTGACTCATGCCCCCCAAATGTGCCGGCACACACCATGTCAGACACCTCCACTGCAGTTGTCAGTGACTCTCCAGCACCAGCCACCCCTTCCCTGCCTCCTTCTGGTGAGCCCTGATCCTGTCCCTGCGGTGCCTGGCCTGCCCCCCCGTATGCCCCTCCGAGGGGAATGTCCCTGGTCCGTAGCAGTGCAGGCAAGCAAAGGGTAACATCTGCCACTGTCACCCTGTTCGGACTTTACAGATGGACTGGCCATTGGCCTTTGTGTTTTTTCAGGACTTTCTATTGTACACCCACATATGCTGAATAAAGCTACTTTCTGTTCTCTAGTGGTTTTGCTTCAGATGTACATGATGTTGATGATGCTAAACATGCCCTTGCTGCAGTGATGGTGATTTTTGATATCAGGAAAATGAAGTGTTACTGTGCAGGACCCCATGTGGTCCAGGGGGAATGTGTCCTATCCTGGTGTGTATCCATGTCATCCTTTGCAGCAATATGAGGGTGTCATGTTTTCAATATTTGCCAATGGGATTTCCTACTTTTATTTGCAATATCACATCTGTGGCTTACACCCCTGCACATCTGTTGTGCTTGCCATTGTTCAATTTGTCTATTTCCCTGACCGTGTGACCATCTCCACTGGACATGCAAGTTTGGGCATCAATGGGGAAGGACTCATCTGTGTTATCAGTGCAACTTGCTATACATGTGTGTTGGATCTGTGCAGATGATTTCGGTGACACTCCCATGACCAGGCTGATGTGACGAGAGCCTTCATTTTGTGCTAATTGTTGACTAAGTGACCAAGTGTTCTGCTGACATGATAGAGCCCTGCAGAGACAACGTATGGCACAGCTTTCCTTATACAGGAGTGGAGTCCCCTCATGGCAGTGTGTATTTCTGTGACATTGGCTGAGGCCAAGGTGTGTGTCGTGTGAGCATGTCTGTGTGTGTTCACTTCAATTTTGCTACGCAGGCTGGGATCCCTAGTGATGTTCCTGTTTGTGATGCTTGCTGAGTTGACCCATGTTCCGCCAAAATCTTCGCCCTGGGTTCTCTGGGATGTGGGTGCATGGCACATTACTGGTCATCAGGGTGTCATCCACAGGCGTGTTTGCTGTCAGGGCTGAGTTTGTGGGCAAACGCAGATGAGACACAGTCAGGATTCCCCTTGGCACTTGTTGGTTACACGAGTCATGTAATTTAGAGTTTGTGGTAGCTTTCAGTGATTGTGACACGTTGTGTGTGTGACTGCTGCCACTCCTCAGGGTCAGAGCTGCAATGTTGGAAGTTGTCTATGTGTGTTCTTTGTGGGTGACCTTGGCTTCTTCATTGGTGTGTGACTGTGGCCGGGATCCCATTGGTTGGTGTGGATTTGACGTCATGCCCATGTACTGCGTACTGTGCAGTGTGTCAGACATTCACGAGTCTTGTTGACTGGCCATGTGTGATGGGTTTCTGCACCTTAGTTTCCACCACCACCCCTGGGATTGTCATGGGTGCATGTGCAATGTCACCAGTCCATGTGAGCTTCACTGCTGCACATTGGTGGAGATCAAGGTGTGTGATGTTGAGTGTGTGCAAATGAGAGTTGTTGCACGGCCAGACCCCTACCTCCATATTGGCCTTGGCTGACAGGCAGTGCTGATTGATTTGTGCTTGTGTAGGTGTGATGGTAGTTTGTTGCTCAGGACACATGACTGTGGTTCACAGTGTGAACAACATCTAGCTTTGTCATCACAGTGGGATTATCATGCAGGCCAGTGTCACCACAATGTGGGGCCCCTGGGGGTAGTGCTGTGGTGGGTCTGTCTCTTGCTGTGTTAGTTGCTGTTCCTACAAGCTTGTGTGACGTGTGTAATTTGGGCTCCCTCTCATCTAACAATGCCTGAGTGCCCACATAGGGGAATCCGATCCATGAGTTACTTTTGTGTGGCACTGTATACACATCTGTGTGATTGGGATTCAGGCCTCCTCATGTGTTGTGTGGTTGCCTGGGGACACTGGCACACCCCCATCACCTGTTGTGTTTGATATGCAGTGTGAGGCTGCCTGTTTGTGTTTGTGCATCTGCACCACTGCATTGGCATATCTTTAGTGTGCCATTGGCTGTATGTTGTTTGGTGGGTTTCCCCTGCTGTCCCTGGGACTCCTAGGTCATCAGTCAGCACAATGATCATGGTTTGTATGTCCCATTGCTGCCATGGTATGGTATTTGTTCACCTCACATCTACAGTCTCCACAGGATATCTAAATTTGTGTGTCCATTGGTGCAGATATGTGGGTCTGCATTATGATGGTCACTTCTGTCATTGTGTTATTGATGAATGTTGACAATGTCAGCCCCCATGGGTGATGTTTGTCTGCACATGGCCAAAGGTATGTCTTATTTGCACTGCACTGTTTGCCTCACCCAATCTATGTTGCTATGGGACACAAGCACTACTATGCCACTGATGTGTTTGTTGTTCTGTGACCAGGAATCATCCATGCTGTTTGGAATTTGCAGCTTTTTCCATGACAACACTTACATTTTGGTCACTGTGATGATGGGGGTTTAGACCCCATTGCCACAATGTTCAAAATGTGCTTCAGGTATGGACCCCACACTTACATTTTGGTCACTGTGATGATGGGGGTTTAGACCCCATTGCCACAATGTTCAAAATGTGCTTCAGCTATGGACCCCACACTTACATTTTGGTCACTGTGATGATGGGGGTATAGACCCCATTGCCACAATTTTCAAAATGTGCTTCAGGTATGGTCCCCACACTTACATTTTGGTCACTGTGATGATGGGGGTTCAGACCCCATTGCCACAATGTTCAAAATGTGCTTCAGCTATGGACCCCACACTTACCTTTTGGTCACTGTGATGATGGGGTGTTAGACCCCATTGCTACAGTGGTCATGGTCTGCTTGCATTGTGGAGGCCACACACATTTATGTGTGACACATGTGATAGGGGGTGACATTGTATGTTCAATGGCATTTGACACAGACTACACACGCTTGTCATGGTGTTGGGGGGATGTGTTTTTCTGATATTCCTTATGTTGGAGTATGCTGGTTGTGTCATGCATTACCCATCCTATGAGTAGGGGTGGTGTGGGTGGTAGGCATCCATTCCCCTATGAGTGGGGATGGTAGTAGTGACAGGCATCCAGGCCCCCTGAGTAGGGGTGGTGGTGGTGGTAGGCATCCAGCCCCCCCTGAGCAGGGGTGGTGGTAGTGGTAGGCATCCAGCACCCATGAGTAGGGGTGGTGGTAGTGGTAGGCATCCAGCACCCATGAGTAGGGGTGGTGGTAGCGCTAGGCATCCATCCCCCTATGTGTGGGGATGGTAGTAGTGACAGGCATCCAGGCCCCCCTGAGTAGGGGTGGTGGTGGTGGTGGTAGGCATCCAGCCCCCCCGAGTAGGGGTGGTGGTAGTGGTAGGCATCCAGCACCTATGAGTAGGGGTGGTAGTAGTGGTAGGCATCCATCCCCCTATGTGTGGAGATGGTAGTAGTGACAGGCATCCAGGCCCCCCTGAGTAGGGGTGGTGGTAGGCATCCAGCCCCCCCTGAGTAGGGGTGGTGGTAGTGGTAGGCATCCAGCCCCCCCTGAGTAGGGGTGGTGGTAGTGGTAGGCATCCAGCACCCATGAGTAGGGGTGGTGGTAGTGGTAGGCATCCAGCCCCCCATGAGTAGGGGTGGTGTTGGTGGTAGGCATCCAGCCCCCCCTGAGTAGGGGTGGTGGTGGTGGTGGTAGGCATCCAGCCCCCCCTGAGTAGGGGTGGTAGTAGTGGTAGGCATCCAGCCCCCTATGTGTGGGGATGGTAGTAGTGACAGGCATCCAGGCCCCCCTGAGTAGGGGTGGTGGTAGTGGTAGGCATCCAGCACCCATGAGTAGGGGTGGTGGTAGTGGTAGGCATCCAGGACCCATGAGTAGGGGTGGTGGTAGTGGTAGGCATCCATTCCCCTATGTGTGGGGATGGTAGTAGTGACAGGCATCCAGGCCCCCCTGAGTAGGGGTGGGGGTGGTGGTAGGCATCCAGCCCCCCCTGAGTAGGGGTGGTGGTAGTGGTAGGCATCCAGCACCCATGAGTAGGGGTGGTGGTAGTGGTAGGCATCCATCCCCCTATGTGTGGGGATGGTAGTAGTGGCAGGCATCCAGGCCCCCCTGAGTCGGGGTGGTGGTAGTAGTAGGCATCCAGGCCCCTATGGGTGTGTTTGGCATTGGTGATAGCCATCCCTCCCCTATGGTTCTGCTGTTGCTAGTGTGTGTCATTTCTGCATCCCTATGTGTGTGTGACATATGTCGGGTACGTGTCGTTTGTTTGTGTAGTGGGTGTTTGACTTACCGTCTGCGCCGTACGCGTCCGTACCTGTTCCGGTAATAGATGTAGAGTATTGGTAGGACCTGCGCGATGGGATTCATGGTTGGTTCGTCTCGTTCGGGTTTCTCGTTGCTTCGACTCGTACTCGTCGCTGGCTTGTTCATCTCGTAGCCGTGGATCGTCTTGTGGCGCGAATCGGAGCTTATGTGCGCCTCTCCCGGATGCTCTGACGTGCCGGACGTAGCGACGGGTTCGGTGCGTACAGAATGCGCATCGTACTAGTCCGGCCGGAAGGTGCTGTGTATTTGCTTCCGTGCGACTCGATTCGGCGTTTACGGATCCGGCTCGGGCGGGGAACAGGAGCTGGAATGGGTAAGTACGGCTCGCTCGCAATCTGTGCTGTTATGCGCATCGTACTTGCTCGTTCGGACAACTGTTCGAATCGGTCGGGAAACACGCATTCGGCTGGGTTTTTTTCCGGACGAATAGTGTTAGGTGCGCTTCCGGCCCAAATCGGAATCGGCCCCATTGTATAAAAATCCATGCAAACAACTCACTGAAATAGGAACTAATACACTGTAAGAAAACACACAGGCAATTCAAAGACCTCTAAGTTAGCCTATTATTTTGCTCGGATTGACTAACATTGTACATGGGTGCTATTGAGATTCTTGGCAGTGCATTGCAGAGGAACAATGCAAATGTCAGTGCTAATCAACTTTTGCAGACACTATTTGTTTTCCACTGAAAGTTAATGCAAGTGTTGAGTTACAGAGTGTCAATCTCCTGATAGTGTATGGAAAAGGGATATAATAAGGACGGAACAGCACATATCCCTTAGAAATTCACACAAATCCACAATTAGTAACGTATCGTGACCAGACACTGAGTGAAGTCTTCATCACAAATGAAAGCAGGAACAAACAGTGGGCAAATGGAATATCATGCTAAATTCTGATGGGTAACTTTCATAATTTCTTCAAATGTTTACATTTTATAGGTTCCCTAGGGGGTTTGTCATTGTGCTGATGACGTCATTGGCGTGCAACTCTTTGTAAATATGGTGACACACAATTTTTTACTGTTCATGCGACATAGCTTTGCAGATTTTGATGGAGCGTATCACTTTATATATTAAATTTGGCGCCTTATGTATTATGCAATTTATGTTAAATGAACCAGCATTACTATATTCCACATGGATGGTACAGTTGAAAATCACTATTCAAAAAATATGTCAATCAGTTATGGCACATTTGAAATGAAAAAACAATACAAAGGGGCCCATTAGGATGGCGGGCGGACTTCCGTCTGCCCGCCACCCTAGCGGTGCTGGGACCGGCCACCAGTGGTGCGGTGGTCCCGCACCGGCGATTAGGATGCCACCGCCACCGTGGCGGTGGCATCCTCCATTCCCAGCATTGCTCACAGCACCGCCCGCCTCAATGCTGGGAATGCACTGCGTGCATTGTCATGCACAAGGTGATAGGCACCGCGAGGTGCCTGACACCATGTCCATGACAATGCAGGGGGGTACCATAGGTACCCCCCATGTGCACCCCCCACCCCCCCAACATCTTGGGGGCCCGCAACGGGCCCCCGGAAGAGAATTCCGCATGCCTTTCTGTGGCGGCAACGCCGCCACGGAAAGGCATGTTTCCGCACCCATGCTAATATGGATGGCGGTGTCTAGCAGACACCGCCACCATAATAAACTCTTTTCCGCCCGGTCGACTTGTCGACCAGGCGGAAAAGCGGCGGACGGTCTTCCCGTCCGCCGCGGTACCCCCGTAATATGGCGGGGGGTAAATGGGTGGCGGGCGGGGAAGGATGTAGGGCGGATCGCCTCCGCCATGCGGGCGGTGGCGATCCGCCCTACATCCTAATGGGCCCCTAAGTCACACAGAGAGACATACAAAAAGAGTAATTTGTCTGTTGCTGGGCTTTTGAAAAATGTAAGAGTTCTGTAAATGAGAAATTAAATACATTTTATCCATAGACTTCAAACCTCTAGTTTATGTTTATGATGCCTTGGGAACACATTATGACCAAATATAGAATAGGTTTGAATTTCTGGTGGCCTGGTATGGACCGCCCAAATCAATGACTAACTCAATGAGTGTTTCACATGTTCATCCATCTCTAGTATCTGATAATATTAGCAAACAGCCTCTTGAGGCAACTAAAGCAATGGCGGAATTTGTTGCCCCATCAGCTGAATACATTAGAAACCTATTAGAAACTACCACTTCGGGTTCATCGCATGACCCATGTCCGCCTAATATAACTAAGCTAGCAGCAGAAGTCATTGCATCTAAATTAACACCTATTTACAAAACAATGTGTGAAACAGGCATCTTCCCAAACATCTGGAAAATAGCAGCCTTGATACCTCTTCTAAAAATGGCCTCACTGGATTAGAATGATCCTAGTAACTATCGTCCAATTTCCCGTCTTCCACTACCCGCCAAAATAGCTGAGAAATTTTTAAATGAACAATTGGTGTCCTTTATTGAAGCTAATAAACTCTTTGATACCACCCAGTTTGGTTTTCGGAAGGGGCATAGCATGGAGACAGCTCTGCTCAAGGCAACCGAAGAGATCTGGCAGGCTCTAGATCAGGGAAAGGGGGCTGCCCTTATCCTGCTAGATCTCTCGGCAGCTTTTGACAGGGTAAATCATGAACTACTGCTAAGTCGATTAACAGCCTGTGGAATCACAAGTCTGGCCTGGAATCTGCTAAAATCCTATTTAAAGAATCGGGAGCAAATAGTAAAGTTGGAGAATTTTACTTCACACCCGTCCTATGCTGATGACACTCAAATTGTTGTCTCCATAGGAAAAAACAACACTGATACAGGAAGTAGATTTTATGATTGCATGATGGCTGTCCATGATTGGATGAACAGCAACTGCCTTAAATTAAATGCAGAAAAGACTGAAGTCTTACGTTTTGGACCACAATCATCCTTTTGGGGTCCGTTAGCTTGGCCAGATATCATGGGCCCCATCCTCCCCCTCCAGTGGAAAAGGCTCGAAACTTGTGATTATTGATAATAAAATTAACTTTTATGATCATGTAAACAAACTTACTTCTTCCATGTTTAACACTCTCAGAATAATTTAAAAAGTTTTGCCTTTTATACCCGCTAATCTGCAAAAGACACTAGTCACTTCTTTAATCCTGTCTAATATCGATTACTGCAACAGTTTGCTTCTGACCACCCATAAGTACAATATTACCAAACTTCAGGTCTTGCAAAATGCTGCGGCTAGAATTTTACTAAAAATACCCAAATTCAGCTCAGTATCGCAAGAGCTAAAAAATCTACTTTGGCTCCATGTTAAACAAAGAATTACCTTTAAGGTACTGTGTCTAGCTTACAAGGCAGTTCATAGTCTTGGTCCAGACTTCCTAAAGCAGAGCTTCAAACAGTATCTTCCTGCCAGAAATCTTCGGTCAGCAAAGGCAAAATTACTAGTAGTGCCTAGATTTAAACAAGTACGATGGGGCGGAAAAATCATTGTGCTTGAAGCATCCAAAGCATGGAACTTAGGGGTCTATTAAGATGGCGGGCGGACTATGTCCGCCCGCCACCGCAACGGCAAACGGGACCGCCCGCAAGAGGTGCGGCGGTCCCGCAATGGCAATTAGGATGCCACCGCCACGGTGGCGGTGGCATCCCGCATATATTGCATTGCGGCAGGCGGTGCTGTAAGCAGCACCCGCCACAATGCAATATATGCATGTTGTGCATTGGCATGCACAATGTGACAGGCACCGCGCGGTGCCTGCCACCTTGTCTATGCCAATGTTGGGGGGTACCATGGGTACCCCCCAAGTGCAGTCCCCCACCCACCTGGGGACCCACAATGGGCCCCCGATGTGAAAACCGCATGCCTTTCCATGGTGAACTCTCCGCCATGGAAAGGCATTGAAAATGACACATGCTAATATGGATGGCGGTGCCTGCAAGGCACCGCCACCATATTATGGGCCTTTTCCACCTGGTAGGCAATCGGGACTATTGCCTACTGGCGGAAAAGCGGCGGACGGACTTTCCGTCCGCCGCGGTACCCCCCGCCATAGCAATATGGCGGGGGGGTAAATTGTGTTATGATGGCGTGCGGATCACCACCGCCCGCCACCGCTGGGTGGGCGGTGGCGATCCGCACGACATCCTAATAGACCCCTAACTTCCTCTCTGTATAAAAAAAGCTTCTAGCCTCCTTGCTTTGAGGAAAGCTATAAAAACCTGGTTATTCAGGACATAGCACTTTCTGCGGTCCCTTCTTGACACTCGCAGCCATAACTGTATAGCGCTTAGACGCCTCAGGGCAGTAATGCGCTCTATAAATCCAGATAACATAACATCCAGTGGTTATGAGTAGGTGTCAGTGTGGCCATCCCTTTTACCAGTGCTCAGACCAGAGAAGCCATGGATGAAGTTAGCAGATTTCAAGGGTCATTCTTAGTGATTAAATAACAGGCAGAATCATGCCTTAGTGTTGGTAGATAATTGCAATAAGTGACAGGAAATCAAATTTGTGGTCAACCCTAGCCTTAATGATGCAAGACAATTCTTTGAAAAATTGTGCACAAAAGATGGGTTCCCTAAGAAATGGCATCAGACAGACAGTGAGATACAATTTGTTTCTAAGGAAATTATGAAGTCTCTGGAGAAGTGTAATGCTCGTAATCAAAGACTTGTGCTTTACTGACCACAAGTCAATGGTCTTGTTGCGTGTACAAATAGTGTTGGCTGAGTACATGGACAAAACTGTCCATAATACCAGCATGCTGGTGTCCTATCACACTACGCCACATTCATCTACCAGTCCATAATCTGTAATTATTGTTAACTAAAGTGTTTGGCCTATTGGTACAGATTTTATGTCATGAATTCCTTCGGAACACAAAATGAAGTTGATGAGAGTGAATTGAACCAAGATCTTTGTAATAAAGTGTGAATTTTCTACATGTATAAAATACTATTTCAATTACTGATTGAGGTATGCTTTCTAACCTTAAATATCTGTTTTAATTTCAATACATTCTAAGTTATGTGCAAACAAGTCTTCAAAATATTTATGTTCAAGAACTCACTGGTGTTCTGCCACAACATATCATGTCAAGGCAAATATTCACACGTCAAAAACGGAAAATGAGACCATTGGCCTCAATTCTCTCTCTCTTCTTCGTCTCTGTTTGACAAAACAACAATTAGCAATGACAGATTGTTCTGTCCTGTAAACTCACACAATGGTTCATACTAATTTGATAGTTTTCGTCAGTGCTGAATTGGAATGAGGCACAATATGTATCAAATCAGGTTAAAGACTGCCTCAGATTTCATTATGAAAAGTTTTTTTTAACTTAGTTCATATTTATGTTGGTATATTACATAACCCTGCCAAGGGGTATCAGAACATCATAGATTGAATTTGTGATAACTCCCTCAATATTTTCATAAAAGAGCAATTCAGATTTGAATTATTTTATATAATTTTTCAAGCAATGTTTCTATAGTTTCTGCCCACAACAGGATTTCAACATGAGTGCAAAATGTCTGGCTCATATCATGCAGGTAAACAGCACACATTGTGAGTTTGCAACTTTCAGAATGGGGAAAAATATGTGCAATTTGTGCATTACCCCCATTTTGAGGTGTGAGAGTTGGAAGGGCATGTGCATTGTACAAATTGCACTAGTTGTATCCCGAAAACCACCCTTTGCAATAACAGTGTAACTTGGTGAGTTGGTGAATGAGCTGCAGGGCAGCATAGCTTGTAACAAAAAGTCAAATGTGGCTATTCACAAAGACAAACTTACATGTGAGTAAATCACATTGTAGTAAATTTACTACTTTTGGCTATTCACTATTTACAAGTTTAAATTTAATACAAAGTGTAGACTTACATGTCTCCACCCTTTTCCCAAATTTTATTTAATGTATATATTTTTGAAGTCTAAATAAATTAATTTCATTTACTGGTATTGACCATGGGGTTGTATTTTAAGTCCCTACCTCTATTATTTTCTATCGGAGCGTGTTACAGTACCAGTGGTTTGCCATGTGTGGTGCTGGACTTACTTCAGGTCTGACCTGGAGTATTTTACAACTGTTGTGGGTGCTTTTTGGCTGTAGAAACTACAGAACTGCAGTTCGTGAATAACATTGGACTTACTCTTTTGTGGGAGGGTGCATGGGTCCCTATGCAAGGAAATGCAAACTTTCCTAGAAACTATGAATTGCTGTGGTCTACCACAATTGGTTATGAGCCCTACTCATATAGCAGGTCATATACTAGATGGCATTTTTTCCAATGATTCCCGGATTATCGTAAGGGAACCTATACAACTCTCCTGGTCAGACCATTATGCCATCCTCTTCAATCTCCATATCCCGGTATCTTATACATCTCTAATTAAGAAAGAGAAAGTGGAGAAGAAGAGAAACCTCAGCTGTATCAGCAAGGAGGCTCTTCTTAATACTCTTAATAACCATCAATGGCTTCCTCATTCTGATGCTAATTTAGCAGCTGCAGATTTTTCCAACTGGCTTCTAGTAGCCATGCACAGCCTAGCTCCCCTTCAGGAGCACTATGCGGCTAGAAAAAAGCCCCCTGCCCCCTGGTTTTCTGATAGGCTGAGAAAACTCAGACAATCCTGCCGCCATCAGGAAAGGATTTGGCGTCTAGACCTCAACCCTGGGGGAAGAGATTTGCACAAACAAAGATTAAGGGAATATAAAATCGCCATCATAGAGGGAAAGTATTATTTTATTCCAAGGTTACATAATCCCTTAGATCTTCTAGGGAGCTTTTTAATGTAATTAAGTCTCTTTCGTCCCCCTCAGTCCCTGTCCACACTGACACCTCCCAGGACCTTTGTGACAGAATGGCTAGTTTTTTCCGCTATAAGATCATGGAAATATATTCCTCCTTGGAAACTCTTAACGCTGGGACCCCTAAATTAGTCCCTGCAAATACCTCTCTTTCCTCTTATAATCTAGTAACTTCGGCAGAGGCAGGCAGTTTACTTACCTTCCCCCCCTGTCACAAGAGGACACGGACCACCTGTTAGGTGGAATTACATTTGGCTCCCCGTTGGAGTCCTGCCCACTGAGGATTATGAAACTAGGGAGGGAGGTTATTGTACCCCACCTTACCTCAGTTCTTAATATAGCTATTTCAGCTGGGCAGTATTCTACCTCCTGGAAGACTGCGGTTGTCAAACCTCTCTTAAAAAAGCCCTCTCTAGACTCTGCTGAACTAAAAAATTACCGCCCCATTTCCCTATTACCTGTCCCAGCTAAAATTCCGGAGAAGCATCTGAATTCTCACCTTAGCTCCTACCTGGGGGAATATCAGCTGCTTGATGTCTCCCAGCACGGTTTTAGAAGTGATCATAGCACGGAGACAGCGTTAACCTCTGTACTCAACAACATCCGCGTTCAGGTTGACGCTGGTTACACCACGCTATTGATTCTTCTTGACCTTACGGCAGCCTTCTACACGATATCCCCCATGAGATTGGTGGAATGGCTTAAGGAAATGGGGGCAGGAGGCGGTGCCCTTAAGCTGCTAACTTCATTTCTTAATGATCGGGCTCAAATAGTAAAAATGGATCAATTCTACTCAGCCTCTTAACCATTTGTTTTGTGGAGTCCCTCAGGGCTCCTCATTGAGTCCGACTATTTTTAACATTTATGTTGCTCCTCTGGCTAAGGTCATCAGATCCTTTGGGCTGGAGGTGCTGTCCTATGCTGATGACACCCAAATTATGGTGTCTATAACCAACAGCATAGAGGCCTCTGCCACCAATTTTAAAAACTGCATGCAGGCAGTGTCCTCTTGGATGGTGGAGAACTATCTCAGACTTAACGGGGACAAAACGGAGGTTTTGATCTTTGGAAACCAACAGCATATCTGGTCTAATGTCTGGTGGCCTGACACGCTTAGCCCTTGCCCTTGCCCAGTTTCCAAAGGAAAAAATCTTGGTGTTATAGTGGACAATTCTTGGTATAGAGTCATAATATCGATGTTTAAATATCGATATGCCATAATATTGATGTTTAAATATCGATGTGACACAATATCGACCTGCAAGAATATCTTCGACCAGAATATCGACATGCAGGTAAGAAATATCGTTTTTGTTAATATCGAAGTTAGTAATATCGTTAGTCAAAATATCGTTGTTAATAATATTGAAATTTATTTTAGTGTTCTGTATTTTAGTATATGTGTTAAAAGTATAGTTTATTTTTCTAATGTATGTTTGAAATTTTTAGAAGTAATTAATTTTATCTTAAGTAATTTTTGCATATTTTAGTTCCGTAGCGGGTTGTGGGTTTATAGGGGTATAGGGTGGGAAGTAATTTAATTAAAATTAATTAATTAATAATGTTAATTAATTATTATTTTTGTATTTAATAATGTATATTGTTAATTGTGTTAATTAATTTGTTATTAATTAGTTATTAATTAATTATTCATAATTAATTGGTAAATATGTTACTTGTGTTATTTCTTTATGAGGGGGTTGTGGGTTTATAGGGGAGTAGGGTGGGAAGTAATTTAGTTATAGTTAATGTTAATAAAAAATAATAATTGTATTAATTAATATTTATGTATTTAATATTTTATGTTAATTGTGTTAAATATTTTGTTATTAATTAGTTATTAATTGGATATTGATTATTAATAATTAATTGGTAAATATCGTAATTGTGAAAAAAATGTGAGAGTGGGTTGTGGGTTTATAGGGGAGTAGGGTGGGAAGTAATTTTATTATAATTAATTAATTAATAATTTTTATTAATTACTATTTGTGTATTTAATATTTTATATTGTTAATTGTGTTAAATAGTTTATTTATTAATTATTAATTGGGTATTAATTATTAATAATTAATTGGTAAATTTGTAAATTGTGTCAATTTTTTATGAGCGAGTTGTGTATTTAGAGGGGAGTAGTGTGGCAAGTAATTAAAAATTAATATTTTTAATTTTTTCACATAATATTTATTTACTCTTATTTTATAGTCTTACTAGTATGAATTAATTTATTACTCATTGTTTTTAATTTTTTTGTATATTGTTATTAGTTAATTCATTAATTGTTAAGAAATTATGTTAATTGTGTCATGTTTTACAATTGTGGTGGTATTATTTATAGGGGTATTTCGTGAGAGGTAAATTATTTTTTTATTATTTAAGTATTTGTTAATTAATGCTTATTATTTTACTGGAGTGGGAATAGTAAATTATTGACCTCCGCTATCCAACACTTTCCCTATTTTTGCAATTGTTGGAGTGGGAATAGTAATTGTATCCCCTCCACTATCCAACACTTTCCCTACTGTTGCACTCAGTGGAGTGGGAATAGTAAATTATTCCCCTCCGCTATCCAACACTTTCCCTACTGTTGCACTTGCTGGAGTGGGAATAGTAAATTTATCCCCTCTGCTATCCAACACTTTCCCTACTGTTGCACTCTGTGGAGTGGGAATAGTAAATTATTCCCCTCCGCTATCCAACAGTTTCCCTACTGTTGCACTCCCTGGAGTTGGAATAGTAAATGATTCCCCTCCACTATCCAACACTTTCCCTACTGTTGCACTTGCTGGAGTGGGAATAGTAATGTTATCCCCTCTGCTATCCAACACTTTCCCTACTGTTGCATTCGGTGGAGTAGGAATAGTAATTTTATCCCCTCCGCTATCCAACACTTTCCATACTGTTGCAGTTGATGGAGTGGGAATAGTAAATTATTCCCCTCTGCTATCCAACACTTTCCCTACTGTTGCATTCCCTGGAGTGGGAATAGTAAATTATTCCCATCCGCTATCCAACACTTTCACTACTGTTGCACTTGCTGAAGTGAGAATAGTAAATTATTCCCCTCTGCTATCAAACACTTTCCCTACTGTTGCACTTGCTGGAGTGGGAATAGTAAATTATTCCCCTCCGCTATCCAACACTTTCCCTACTGTTGCATTTGCTGGAGTAGGAATAGTAAATTATTCCTCTCCGCTATCCAACACTTTCCCTACTGTTGCGCTCCTTGGAGAGGGAATAGTAATTTTATGCCCTACGCTATCCAATATTTTCCCTACTGTTTTAGTTAATGTAGTGTAAAATGTTGTTTTAAAGATAAATATTTATTTTAATATTTTATTTTATTATATATATAATTTATTTTTATATTTATCTTACAGGTTTATGTGTATATATATGTATTTATAATTTTTATTATGTTTGTAACATTTTATAATTTAATAAAATAATTATTTATTAATATTATTAAGTAAATATATATATAATGTTTTTATATATGTATGTTTAATTTATTTTTATATTACATTTATTATTTATCATTTTTAACATTTTAAATAATTCTAACTATGTTTTTATTAATTATATTTATTATTTAATGTATTTAATATTATTTTTAAGACATTTTAAAAAAACGATATTTTGAACAACGATATTTTAAACAACGATATTTTGGTTTCGATAATTTTGTACTTACCTTTGTAGAGATAGGATGTTGATATTTTGTCAATCGATATTCTTGACACGATATTCTGGTAGGTCGATATTGTTGTCGTCGATATTATGTCAGTGATCCCAATTCTCTTCCCTGGGTCCCCAGGTTAACAGAACTGTGTCCACATGCTTTGGGATCATCAGGATTCTCAGGAAAATTTCTCAATTTCTTTCTTTCGCCTCTCGAAAGCAGGCAGTTATTGCCCTGGTGTTATCTAGACTGGATTATTGTAATGCCCTCTATTTGGGTATTAACAAAGGGCTTGTCCATCGTCTGCAGCTGGTGCAGAATGCCTCAGCCAGGCTGGTGATGGACCTTCCTAAATCCCATCCAGTCTCGGCTTCTGTCAGTGAGCTGCACTGGCTCCCTCTAAACCGGAGAATTCTGTTTAAGGCTCTTTGTATTACTCATAAGGCTTTTTGCAGTGTAGGGTCAGAAGGCATTAAAGCACTCTTTCGACGATACGTCCCTACCAAGCAGTTAAGATCCACCAGTAAAAGTCTGTTGGTAGTTCCCAGGTTTAAGAGAGTTAGATGGGGGGGCAGAGCCTTCTCCGTTGCCGCTGCTAGGCTCTGGAATTCCCTCCCCTCTTCAATTCCTGGTCAAGTGTCTCACTCTCTCTTCCGTAAGGTTTTGAAGACCTGGCTATTTACCAGTCCTCCAGTATGAGCTCTACGTATATTTCCGTCTGATGGCCCTTTCTGCAGCGCCTTGACGCCTGCGGGCAAAGTTTGCGCTTTATAAGGCTAATATTCATTCATTCATTCACTCTTTTGTGGGAGGGTGCATGTCTCGCCCTAAACCCCTTCTTGATCCTATCTTAATTCATCCTATTTCGTTTTGTGTATTTCCCATATTGCAGCAACTCCTCCTGTCTCTCCCACGTTTACCTGAGATCTCCGTAGTCGGGCAGAGATCTGCACACATAAAAGATAGGCAAGGCAGAGGTTATTGTACTAAACCTACCACAAAATACAGTTTGTGACTAGGTTATAGAGTGTTGTTAAGTGGTGTGCAAGTTACAGGTACGAATTGAGCACCTGCTTATTATCACTACTGTGGGTGGGGTAATTAGCAAGTGTGCACTATACATCCAATTCTAAGTTGTAGGCCCAGGAATGGGGAATTGGGCATGAATTGACACATTCAAGTCAGAATTACTGGCTTTGCCATGGAGAGACTAAGGGAACACTCCATACAGTACCATTAACAAGTCACCAGTTACACTGCTTTTTTAAACAAAAATCAAAAATCAATTCTTTCAGCTCAGCTAACCCAAGCTCCTTTCAGATAAAGACCTGCAGCAGAAAGATTAAAACAAGAAAAGAAAGATGCAGAAATGCCCAAAGGACTGGACAGCCACCTCGACAGCCACATCTGTAAATGAGGTCTGCCCCTGGCAGAAACAGAAAACTTGCTCACAGATGAAAGACATTTGTGGCTCCATGCTCACTGTAAGGAGGCAAGGGCGCACTCTCACTAAAAAAGGAGGGAATCCTTCCAGGAACTTCCATACAGTGATGACATGGAGTTTGAGAGACTCCCTGAAGAGGACACCCTGCAGGTAACTTCACCCCAGATGTAACAGATTCTCCCTCCTCACCTCCCCACTCTTCCAACACGAGCATCCTCACTCTATCAAAACGTCTGGTCTACTGAAGAGGTCATCACTGTAATGAACTAAAGGAAGTTTCTAGCTTCTTAAGTATTTTTGGGGGAGATGTAACAGCATAATTTCCAATACACGCTTTGAGAGTCACCTTCTGAATTCAACACTGTATATGTTTTACACCAACTATTTTAATTTAGGAGGTTAAAACAGCCAGTGCTCTTAAAATAGTGCCTGTGTGCTTCTGTGCAAGACAAAATCATGAATTGTTGGTGAATAACATTTTACACAGAAATTGGTACCAGATTCCTTGATAATTCTAATGGTTCTAGTCACTGTTGACCTTTGGACATAGGGTTTCATGGTGTGATCCTAAAAACCTCTCTGTCCTTTTTGTGGAGACCAATGTGCTTCAAAAAATATTGAATGTATTGATTTGTTGACCAGGCTCAGGTGTGGAGTGTTACAACAAACAAATGATGGACGGAATGGTGACAATGCAAACATTCTCCCCCAGTCAAAAGATCTGGGTTAAATCCATCGTTCTTTTGCCCACTACGCCACCCCAGTTTGGACCCAGCCATATGCAAATCAGTCTTGACCCTGTGCCTCAAGGGAACAGTCCAGACCGAACTGCCAGGCCAGGTCCTCCCTGGACCGGAAATAAGCATCCTGGGACCGGTTTCAGGGTATGTCACCCTTCTTCAGCCAGGCTAACTTGAATCCAGTGGCACAGTGAGCAAAGGACCCACGTCTGGGCATACCCATCCCACTTAGGGCGAAAAGTGTTACAACAAACAAATGATGGACTGAATGCTGACAATGCAAACATTCTCCCCCAGTCAAAAGATCTGGGTTAAATCCATCGTTCTTTTGCCCACTACGCCACCCCAGTTTGGACCCAGCCATATGCAAATCAGTCTTGACCCTGTGCCTCATGGGAACAGTCCAGACCGAACTGCCAGGCCAGGTCCTCCCTGACATTGTTCTGCATTCTGTCCATCAACTGTTGTTTTTGCATTTGTCACCCCGAGTGGGACGGGTATGCCCAGACGTGGGTCCCGTGCTCTCCATGCCACTGGAATCAAGCTATCCTGGCTGAAGAGGGGTGAAACCCCGAAACCGGTCATAGGATGCTTGTTTCCAGTCCAGGGAGGACCTGGCTTGGCAGTTCGGGCTGGACTGTTCCCATGAGGCACAGGGTCAAGACTGATTTGCATATGGCTGGGTTCAAACTGGAATGGCATGGTGAGCAAAAAAATGATGGATTTAGGCCCAGATCCCTGTACTGGGGTGAATGTATGACATTGTTCTGCATTCTGTCCATCAACTGTTGTTTTTTCTGGTGTGGAGTACCAAAACCTTTCAAGAATTAACACCACTCTCAGTCCATCGAGAGAGTGCTTTATGGTTCTCGAATTTGCATAAGAAAAGTGCTAGCAAATCCATACCTCTGACAGTGTGTGTGCCCGTGGCAAAGAACCAGGTAACCTACCTGTTGCTGCAGCTGGCTCCTTCTGTCTGTTGATTGGCCTGGTGCTCTCTCCACTCCTGGGTGGAGTTTCTGTTGTGTAGTGCCAGATCATGCTGTCTGCAAAGTTCACACTTAAGCACGCACTACCACCTCTTTGGACAAGAAGTTCTCTCTTTGCAGCCCCTACTATGGCACTGGAAGCAGCATGTGCCAATATTCAAAGTGAGGAGGCTGCTGGAATGGAACTACCAAATTATTGTGGTGCGGTGTCACCGCAGTCCATGTGTGGGAGACTGACAGAGGCTCACATATCAGCAGCCTCACCCTGTCAAGGATGGGGGGGCTTCTATTTCTATTAGCCTGCCCCTATGTTATATGATAAAACATTTGTGTTCAGAAACAGTATCTGGATTTCTCTATTATGTCTAGGTGCCAGAGTCCGACCACAGGGAATAACAAGGATCAATGTTGTTTGACCTTGCATGGGATGTTCTGACTGAATCCCAGGAAGACAACAAAATACGAAAACATGTGCAGTCTATGTGTAGAAATACAATGAGGCAGAAAAACAAGTGTCTTATTTGGTAACGTGTGCAAAGCAAAAGCGGCCTACTATGTGCACAAGTAGGCTAACATAGGAAAAACGACAATGGGCTCCATAGGGAACACTCAACAGTCAACACCTACATGTATGTGAGTTACCAACACACAGGGTGCCACCGTGTGACACACGGTTTCGTTCCTCATCACACTTCCACACGGTGAAAGGGCAAAATCATATGGTGAGCAGGAAACCCTTGCACAGAAGGGGTTTCCAGCTCAGGTGTGAATACGCTGTACAGCTTGGAACTAATTAAAATCCCCCCAGGACATGTGAGGCTGTGCCAGATAAATTCCCTACGACTGTTGGGTAGGATTGCTGTGGCTGTCTGGGAAAAGCAAGGGCTCCAAATCCCTACCCAGCATTGCCCCGCCCCTCTCCCAGTACTCTCACAGGGTGAAAAATATTCTTAAGGTTGGCAGGTCTCAAGCCAGACTGTCAAATACAACTAAAAAGCCAAGTGCAGGCTGCAACTCTGTGGCTTGGAGGATGCATTCTGGAAGTTGTAGAGTAGGTTAAGCGTGGACTAGATGTTCTCATTGGTCCTTATATTTAATGTTTCTCTCCAGGTGGAGAATGCTTCTTCCCCACTGTTATTTGTTTTTCCTGATTCGTAATCATCATCATTTAATGCTTATTTAGCGCCAAAATCGCCCAATAGTGACACCCAAGCACACCTTCCTGCACAAAAACAATCATTAAAGTCATTTTCCTCTTCCTATGCGTGCTGCAGAATACAGCACGCATAAAAAATGGAAAAAACTAGGAGAAATAAAAGTATTTCTCCTTGTTGTGCCTGCTTGCGCCTCTCCTGGGGAGGTGCAGGATTCTGACGCATTCCCAGGATTACAAAATGTTGCAAATCTGGGAATGCATCAAGTTCCATGGAGGCATGGAAACACCCACAGCAACACCCATGGAACACCCCTTTCACGCAGAGTTATGTCGTGAAAAGAAAACATATCGACAAGGCCATGAAAAGTCACGCAGGGTGAATTTACATGGCCTTGTAAATATGGGGAAGATCATTGTGCTGCTGGTCCCAGAATAAAAGTGACGCACCGGCGAAGTCCTAGAGCAAATATTCTGCCTAATTCGCAGAAACTATCAGTGTCCGGAGACGGGCGCCACCAGCATCTCTTTTACTGATGCTCCAGCCTTCTGTTGATGGGTTTCATTACTAGTGAAGCGGGACAAAGGGGATTTGGGAATTTGTTTCTAGTTACCCCTTGTGCTCGAGCCATTATATATGCATGATGCAGCTGTAAAGACACGGCCGCTCACGCAGATGCGGTTGCATTATTGAAAGGAACCAAGGGGCATATTAACAAGGCGGCGATAAACAATTATCGCCGCTTTTGCGGCCGTTTTCGGCCAAAAAGCGGCGATAATTATATCGCCTTATCAGCAAAGACACGCTATCGCGTGTTTTGCTGATTTTGCTCCCGTTTCCAGCACGCCTGACTTCGCATCGATAATGAGATGCAAAGTAGGCGTGTCTGTGGAAACAACATGGGTAAATATCGCGAAGGCAGCTTCGCGATATTTACAATGCGGGGAAGCGATTATTTTAATCGCGTTAAGTATGCCTTAACGCAGGAATTTAACGTCTGTTAAATTCCTGACTAAGGCATACTTAACATGGGGGGTGGATTCTGTGGCTAAGACCACAGGCCCTATCATCTAGGATATCGCCGTTTTCCACATGGAAAACAGCGATATCCACGCTATCTCTGAAATGTTTATCGCCTCGGCGATGCGCGTTGTTAATAACGCGCTAACCGGGCGATAAATTACAGAGATAGCCGGCGATAAATATGCAAGCGCTAAGCGCGCTTTGCGATATTTATCGCCGGCCCTTGATAATATGCCCCCTAGACTCCAGGCTCTGTGCAAAGCGTGGCCCCTTCGCTGCTCCTACACCAGGCACTGAGCCCGGGCGGCTCGGACATCAGTGGACTCCAGACCCTGGCCTCTCAGGTGAGACCTCTCATGAGTGTGCTGTGCGGCGCCAGGTGAGGTGGTGTCTCCTGTCCACCTGCATTGAGGGCAACAAATTCCTCTCACAGATTCCTCGAAACAGCTCCAAGTGGAAGGGAGTTTCCGTCTCTGGTTTACGGGGTAGGAAGGGAAATCTGCAGATTACTGGGCCAGTGATGAATCTCCGCTGGCCAGTTCTCTGCCAGTGGAGAAGGCTTTGGGCATTACCCCTTCCCTACCATACAGGAAGAGGAAGCAATTCCACCGGAGGATCCTTCACTAGTGCAAAATTCACCCTCAGAAAATTACCTTCAACACCAAAGTTGAATCACCCCCTCATTCACTATTTACCTCGGCTGGATGTGACTGATACTGGAAGTGAAGGTTTCATGAACACTGAACCAATCTTTGTACCATATATATTTTATTGATTTTCAACGTAAATAGAAACGCAGTACAAGGAAGAATGACATGGTATCTAACATACCCTTCCCATACTACAGGGAATAAGAATGTACCAATAAAACACAAGACAGCACGGCAAACACTGGACCAGTCTAAATGATGCGCCAGATGCCGAGCTAAGGGCTCACTATCGATCTAAAGAATTTCTTTCTGTTCCTCTCTTTTTCTTTCTCTCTAGCACCCCCCTCTCTGTCTTTACTCTCTCTCATTTTGTCTCACTCCCGCCTCGGCCTCCTCCCACTCTCTCCCTTCTCTCTCTTTCTCTGTTTTCCAACTCGTCTCGCGCTTTTTATTTTTCATTGTATTTATCTCTTTCACCCTTCTGCCTCTAACCATTTGCTCTCATTCGTTCTCTTTCTCTCTCTCACCCTTTCTTTATCATCTTCTTCGGTCCCTTTTCTCTCTTTCTATCCCCCGCCCTCCCCCCCCTCTGTTTCGCTCCTCTGACTCACACTGCCTCTCTCTCTCTCTTTTCTTTTTTTCTCTCACTTTTCTGCATCCACAAAGAGAATATAGCGGGGAGACTTTTTTTTACAGCCAATGACCTCTGAGGAGATTTGCATGGAGGGGGCAGAGTCCCACCTCTGAAGGGGATTTAAGGAAGAGCCCGAGGGTCCTTATAAGAGATCTGCCTGTGCCAGAGCAGAGATCCGCTGAGTGTGGACCATGGCCTGGCCCTCGCTCCTCCTGGTGCTCAGTACTCTCGGTGCAGGTAAGGACAGACTTGAACCTTACAGAAGCTACAGGGGAACCAGTCTACTCACTGCCCTGGCCTGATTTACTCCAGTGGAAATACCCAGATTTAGAACAACTACCGACTCACTTAAATGCAATATCAGCCTGCAACAGGACACAATATCTAATGCTTTTGGGCAAAAATAGGTAGACAAAGGGAGAACTAGTTAAATGTTGGTGAGTGATTCTCGCCTAGCAACTTATGAATAAAAACATTTCTCCTCTCTCTGAATAATGCAGCCAGTAGGTGTTTCATGCTAAATGGACATTATTATGTCATAGTACCATGTTTTTCAGGTTGCATTTCTCAGCTAGTGGTGACCCAGCCCTCCTCTTTGTCTGTGTCCCCCGGGGGCACAGCAACCCTCCCATGCAGCATCAGTGGTGGGAATGCCATCAGCGGGTACTACATGCGTTGGTTCCAACAGAAACCAGGGGGCAACCCAGGTACCTGCCCTATTACTATTCTGACTCCAGCACTAGCCTGGGTGCTGGCACCCCGGCCCGGTTCTCCGGTTCCAAAGACGCCTCTACGAACATCGGTTACCTCACCATCACCGGGGTCCAGCCAGAGGATGACGCCGACTATTACTGCAACATGGAGTACGGAGGCACATACATGTTCCACAGTCTTACAACTCAATGAATCAATCAATCAGGGGTTTGTTAAAGCGCGACTACTCACCCGTAAGGGTCTCAAGGCGCTGGGGGGGGGGTGCAGGTCCCATCCATCAAGGAGGGGGTCTGTCGAAGAGCCAGGTTTTGAGGTTTCTTGCAAAGATGGGGAGCGATGTTGTCTGTCTGAGGTGGAGCGGAAGGGCGTTCCATGCTTTGGCCGCGAGGAAGGAGAAGGAGCGGCCTCCCGATCTGGTCTTTCTGGTGCGGGGGACCACGGCGTAGGAAAGCTGGGCTGATCGTAGGGTCCTTTGGGGTGCGTGGAATTTGAGTCGGCTGTTCAGGTATGCTGGTCCGGTGCCGTGGAGGGCCTTGTGTGCGTGGGTGAGCATCTTGAAGGTGATTCTCGCCTCGACAGGGAGCCAGTGGAGTGTGCGCAGGTGCTGGGAGATGTGGCAGTGTTTTGGCAGGTTGAGGACCAGTCTTGCGGCGGCGATCTGGATGTTCTGTAGCTTGCGGGTGAGGTTTTTGTTTATTCCGGCGTAGAGTGCGTTGCCGTAGTCGAGTCTGCTGGTGACCAGGGCGTGAGTGACGGTCTTTCGGTGTTCGAGGGGGATCCATTTGAAGGTCTTACGAAGGAGGCGGAGGGTGTGGAAGCAGGAAGACGAGACAGAGTTGATCTGGCGATCCATTTTGAGCTCTGAGTCCAGGATGATTCCCAGGTTGCGTGCGTGGTCCGTGGGGGTTGGCGGGTTTCCGAGGGCGGGGGCCACCAGGTGTCGCTCCAGGCATCGGGGTTTGGGCCCATGATGAGTACTTCTGTTTTGTTGGTGTTTAGTTGTAGGCAGCTGTTTTTCATCCATTTGGCGACGGCTTCCATGCCTTCTCGAAAGTTGCGTCTGGCGGTGTTGGGCTCGTTAGATAGGGAGAGGATGAGCTGGGTGTCGTCTGCGTATGACACGATGTTGAGTCCGTAGGTTCTGACGATGGGGGCGAGTGGAGCCATGTAGACGTTGAAGAGCGTCGGGCTGAGGGAGGAGCCCTGGGGGACTCCGCAGGTGGTAGGTGTGGGGTCCGAGAGGAAAGGGGGAGTCTGACCCGCTGCATCCTGCCAGAGAGGAAGGAGCGGATCCAGTCGAGGGCCTTGTCCTGGATTCCTGCGTCGTAGAGTCTGCGTATTAGGGTGCGGTGGGAGACTGTGTCGAACGCCGCTGATAGGTCGAGGAGGATGAGGGCTACTGTTTCTCCTTTGTCCAGTAGGGTGCGGATGTCGTCTGTCGCGACGAGGAGGGCGGTTTCCGTACTGTGGTTTTTTCTGAAACCGGATTGGGAGGTGTCGAGGATGTTGTGTTCTTCAATGAATGTGGCGAGTTGGATGTTGATGGCTTTCTCGATGACTTTCGCTGGGAACGGGAGCAGGGAGATGGGTCTGTAGTTTTTGAGGTCGGTGGGGTCAGCTGAGGGTTTCTTTAGGAGGGGGTTGACCTCGGCGTGTTTCCAGTCGTCGGGGAACGAGGCGGTCGCCAGGGAGCGGTTGATGGTGTGGCGGAGCATGGGTGCGATGGTGTCGGCGGCTCTGTTGAAGATGTGGTGGGGCAGGGGTCCGTGGGGGCCCCTGAGTGGATTGACTTCATTGTCTTCAGTGTGTCTTCGGTGGTGAGGGCTGTCCAGTCGTCAATCGCTGGTTTCCGGGTGTCGGGGGTGGTTGGTGAGGGTTCAGTGTGTTGGTTGTCTTCGTCGAAGTTGTCGTAGATGCTCTTGATTTTGTGGTGGAAAAAGGTGCTGAGTTTGTCGCAGAGGTCTTGTGAGGGAGGGATGTCAGTAGACTCGCTAGTGGGTTGGGCGAACTCCTTGATGATGCTGAAGAGTTCCTTGCTGTTGTGCGCGTGGGTGGAGATTCTGTCTTCAATCGGTTTTTTCCTCGTTTCTCTGATGAGTTGATGGTGGGCGTTGGTGGCGGCTCTGAAGTTGTCGTGGGCTTCTGTGGATTTGGTGTTCCTCCAGGCCTTTTCGAGGCGGCGGCATGTGCTTCTGGACTCTCGAAGTTCGGTGGTAAACCATCTGGCTTTCTTGGCGCGGGTATTGTTGTTTTTCTTGAGGGGGCTATGGTGTTGGTGCTGTCCGAGATCCATCTATGCAGGGTTCGGGCTGCGGTGTTGGGGTCGTCGTTTTCCGCGATGGTTGGGGTGGAGTTGTTGAGTGAGGAGGTGAGCTGGTCGTCGGTGATTTTGGTCCAGTTTCTTCGTGGAAGCAGGTGCTGGTGTCTGTGGATGGTGGGTGTTCTGAAGGTGAAGTGGACGCAACGATGGTCGGTCCATGGGAGTTCGGTGGTGTGGCTGAAGGTGATGGAGTTTCCTGTAGTGAAGAGGGGGTCGAGGGTGTGTCCTGCTGAGTGCGTGGGCTCCGTCACGATCTGGCGCAGTCCAATGTTGTGGAGGTTGTCCAGGAGGGATGTGGTGTTGGGGTCCAGTTGGTTGTCGAGGTGGAAGTTGAGGTCTCCCAGCAGGGTGTAGTTGGTGGATGCGATGGCCTGCGGGGAAATAATGTCCGTGATGGAGTTGGCGAAGCGTCCGCGGGGTCCAGGGGGTCGGTAGATGAGGGTTCCTCGGAGGGTGGCGGTGGGGCTGGCCAGTATCTTGAAGTGAAGGTGTTCCATCAGTTCTGTGGGCTCGTCAGGGAATGTGCTCAGGCGGAGGCTGGATTTGTGGACGATGGTGATTCTTCCTCCTGGGCGGGTGGGGCGGTCCTTCCTGGAGATCTTGTATCCTTGGGGGATGGCGATGGCGATGTCCCGTCCCGAGGTGGTGTTGGTCCAGGTTTCGGTGAAGAACGCTACGTCCGGGGTGGTGCTGTCGAGGAGGTCCCAGATTTCTGTGGCGTGTTTGTGGAGGGATCGGACGTTGAGGAGGATGCATTGCAGGGTCTTCGGTTCGGTTGTGTTCTTGTGGGAGGGTTGTGCTGGATCCGTGTTCTTGGCGGTGCTGCAGGTGTGCCGGCAGCGGTGACAGCTGAAGGGTCCGTGGGAGTCGGCTGGTGATGCTAGCTTGCAGTTGTTGTTGCGGCCTGGGTTGAGTGCGTGGAGTGCTGCTGGGTCGTAGCGTTGGCGGGGCGGAGGTCCAGGGTTCCTGGCGCTGGTCGCGGTCGGGTCGCGGACGGGCGCAGACGGGCTTGCCTTTGACGCGCCTTTGGTGCGCCAGCGGCGCGCCCGCAGCCCACCATTAAGTAGGGGTCGGGGAGAGCTGGACAGCTGGGAGGCGGGAGCGGGGAGGGGAGCTGGATTGGGCCGGTCGCGCTGGGGGGGTGGGGCCGCGGGGGCAGCAGCGGCGGGGAAAGGTAGGAAATAAGGGATAAAGAAAAAAGGGAAAATAGGCAGAAATAAGGCACAAAAGAGCAGAGATGCAGAAAGGAGAAAGATAAAAGAGGGTAGAAAAACGAGTGAAAACTAGTGAAAGGGCAGAGCGAGAGGAAGGGAAAATGAGCAGAAATAAGGCACAAAAGAGCAGAGATGCAGAAAAGTGCAGAAAGGTGAAAGATAAAAGAGGGTAGAAAAACAAGTGAAAACAAGTGAAAGGGCAGAGCGAGAGGAAGGGAAAATGAGCAGAAATAAGGCACAAAAGAGCAGAGATGCAGAAAAGTGCAGAAAGGTGAAAGATAAAAGAGGGTAGAAAAACAAGTGAAAAAAGTGAAAGGGCAGAGCGAGAGGAAGGGAAAATGAGCAGAAATAAGGCACAAAAGAGCAGAGATGCAGAAAAGTGCAGAAAGGTGAAAGATAAAAGGTAGAAAAACGAGTGAAAGAGCAGAGTTAGAGGAAGGAGACAGAGGTCCACTGGACCACCAGGGATGAGGCGCAGGGAAACCTGCGGGTGGAGGAGGGCCTCGATCACCAACACTCGAGAGTGCAGGGGCAGGGGCAGGCCTCACTTAATGGTGGAGCTGCGAGGGTGGGAGAGCAATTTCACTGACAATGAGTCAGTGGTCTTGCTCGCCTGTCCCCGCAGTGGCCGCCATTAAGTAGGGGTCGGGGAGGGCTGGACAGCTGGGAGGCGGGGAGGAGGGAGCTGGATTGGGCCGGTCGCGCTGGGGGGAGGGGCCGCGGGGCAGCAGCGGCGGGGAAAGGTAGGGAAATAAGGGATAAAGAAAAAAGGGAAAATAGGCAGAAATAAGGCACAAAAGAGCAGAGATGCAGAAAGGAGAAAGATAAAAAGAGGGTAGAAAAACGAGTGAAAACAAGTGAAAGGGCAGAGCGAGAGGAAGGGAAAATGAGCAGAAATAAGGCACAAAAGAGCAGAGATGCAGAAAAGTGCAGAAAGGTGAAAGATAAAAGGTAGAAAAACGAGTGAAAGAGCAGAGTTAGAGGAAGGAGACAGAGGTCCACTGGACCACCAGGGATGAGGCGCAGGGAAACCTGCGGGTGGAGGAGGGCCTCGATCACCAACACTCGAGAGTGCAGGGGCAGGCCTCACTTAATGGTGGAGCTGCGAGGGTGGGAGAGCAATTTCACTGACAATGAGTCAGTGGTCTTGCTCGCCTGTCCCCGCAGTGGCCGCCATTAAGTAGGGGTCGGGAGGGCTGGACAGCTGGGAGGCGGGAGCGGGGAGGGGAGCTGGATTGGGCCGGACGCGCTGGGGGGGAGGGGCCGCAGGGGCAGCAGCGGCGGGGAAAGGTAGGAAATAAGGGATAAAGAAAAAAGGGAAAATAGGCAGAAATAAGGACAAAAGAGCAGAGATGCAGAAAGGAGAAAGATAAAAGAGGGTAGAAAAACGAGTGAAAACTAGTGAAAGGGCAGAGCGAGAGGAAGGGAAAATGAGCAGAAATAAGGCACAAAAGAGCAGAGATGCAGAAAAGTGCAGAAAGGTGAAAGATAAAAGGTAGAAAAATGAGTGAAAGAGCAGAGTTAGAGGAAGGAGACAGAGGTCCACTGGACCACCAGGGATGAGGCGCAGGGAAACCTGCGGGTGGAGGAGGGCCTCGATCACCAACACTCGAGAGTGCAGGGGCAGGCCTCACTTAATGGTGGAGCTGCGAGGGTGGGAGAGCAATTTCACTGACAATGAGTCAGTGGTCTTGCTCGCCTGTCCCCGCAGTGGCCGCCATTAAGTAGGGGTCGAGGAGGGCTGGACAGCTGGGAGGCGGGAGCGGGGAGGGGAGCTGGATTGGGCCGGTCGCGCTGGGGGAGGGGCCGCGGGGGCAGCAGCGGCGTGGGAAAGGTAGGGAAATAAGGGATAAAGAAAAAAGGGAAAATAGGCAGAAATAAGGCACAAAAGAGCAGAGATGCAGAAAGGAGAAAGATAAAAAGAGGGTAGAAAAACGAGTGAAAACTAGTGAAAGGGCAGAGCGAGAGGAAGGGAAAATGAGCAGAAATAAGGCACAAAAGAGCAGAGATGCAGAAAAGTGCAGAAAGGTGAAAGATAAAAGAGGGTAGAAAAACGAGTGAAAACAAGTGAAAGGGCAGAGCGAGAGGAAGGGAAAATGAGCAGAAATAAGGCACAAAAGAGCAGAGATGCAGAAAAGTGCAGAAAGGTGAAAGATAGAAAAACGAGTGAAAGAGCAGAGTTAGAGGAAGGAGACAGAGGTCCACTGGACCACCAGGGATGAGGCGCATGGAAACCTACGGGTGGAGTAGGGCCTCGATCACCAACACTCGAGAGTGCAGGGGCAGGAGCAGGCCTCACTTAATGGTGGAGCTGCGAGGGTGGGAGAGCAATTTCACTGACAATGAGTCAGTGGTCTTGCTCGCCTGTCCCCGCAGTGGCCGCCATTAAGTAGGGGTCGGGGAGGGCTGGACAGCTGGGAGACGGGAGCGGGGAGGGGAGCTGGATTGGGCCGGTCGCGCTGGAGAGGAGGGGCCGCGGGGGCAGCAGCGGCGGGAAAAGGTAGGAAATAAGGGATAAAGAAAAAAGGGAAAATAGGCAGAAATAAGGCACAAAAGAGCAGAGATGCAGAAAGGAGAAAGATAAAAAGAGGGTAGAAAAACGAGTGAAAACTAGTGAAAGGGCAGAGCGAGAGGAAGGGAAAATGAGCAGAAATAAGGCACAAAAGAGCAGAGATGCAGAAAAGTGCAGAAAGGTGAAAGATAAAAGGTAGAAAAACGAGTGAAAGAGCAGAGTTAGAGGAAGGAGACAGAGGTCCACTGGACCACCAGGGATGAGGCGCATGGAAACCTGCGGGTGGAGGAGGGCCTCGATCACCAACACTCGAGAGTGCAGGAGCAGGCCTCACTTAATGGTGGAGCTGCGAGGGTGGGAGAGCAATTTCACTGACAATGAGTCAGTGGTCTTGCTCGCCTGTCCCCGCAGTGGCCGCCATTAAGTAGGGGTCGGGGAGGGCTGGACAGCTGGGAGACGGGAGCGGGGAGGGGAGCTGGATTGGGCCGGTCGCACTGGAGGGGAGGGGCCGCGGGGGCAGCAGCGGCGGGGAAAGGTAGGAAATAAGGGATAAAGAAAAAAGGGAAAATAGGCAGAAATAAGGCACAAAAGAGCAGAGATGCAGAAAGAAGAAAGATAAAAAGAGGGTAGAAAAACGAGTGAAAACTAGTGAAAGGGAGGAGCGAGAGGAAGGGAAAATGAGCAGAAATAAGGCACAAAAGAGCAGAGATGCAGAAAAGTGCAGAAAGGTGAAAGATAAAAGAGGGTAGAAAAACAAGTGAAAACAAGTGAAAGGGCAGAGCGAGAGGAAGGGAAAATGAGCAGAAATAAGTCACAAAAGAGCAGAGATGCAGAAAAGTGCAGAAAGGTGAAAGACAAAAGGTAGAAAAACGAGTGAAAGAGCGGAGTTAGAGGAAGGAGACAGAGGTCCACTGGACCACCAGGGATGAGGCGCAGGGAAACCTGCGGGTGGAGGAGGGCCTCGATCACCAACACTCGAGAGTGCAGGGGCAGGGGCAGGCCTCACTTAATGGTGGAGCTGCGAGGGTGGGAGAGCAATTTCACTGACAATGAGTCAGTGGTCTTGCTCGCCTGTCCCCGCAGTGGCCGCCATTAAGTAGGGTTCGGGGAGGGCTGGACAGCTGGGAGGCGGGAGCGGGGAGGGGAGCTGGATTGGGCCGGTCGCGCTGGAGGGGAGGGGCCGCGGGGGCAGCAGCGGCGGGGAAAGGTAGGAAATAAGGGATAAAGAAAAAAGGGAAAATAGGCAGAAATAAGGCACAAGGGAGCAGAGATGCAGAAAGGAGAAAGATAAAAAGAGGGTAGAAAAACGAGTGAAAACTAGTGAAAAGGCAGAGCGAGAGGAAGGGAAAATGAGCAGAAATAAGGCACAAAAGAGCAGAGATGCAGAAAAGTGCAGAAAGGTGAAAGATAAAAGAGGGTAGAAAAACGAGTGAAAACAAGTGAAAGGGCAGAGCGAGAGGAAGGGAAAATGAGCAGAAATAAGGCACAAAAGAGCAGAGATGCAGAAAAGTGCAGAAAGGTGAAAGATAAAAGGTAGAAAAACGAGTGAAAGAGCAGAGTTAGAGGAAGGAGACAGAAGTCCACTGGACCACCAGGGATGAGGCGCAGGGAAACCTGCGGGTGGAGGAGGGCCTCGATCACCAACACTAGAGAGTGCAGGGGCAGGGGCAGGCCTCACTTAATGGTGGAGCTGCGAGGGTGGGAGAGCAATTTCACTGACAATGAGTCAGTGGTCTTGCTCGCCTGTCCCCGCAGTGGCCGCCATTAAGAAGGGGTCGGGGAGGGCTGGACAGCTGGGAGGCGGGAGCGGGGAGGGGAGCTGGATTGGGCCGGTCGCGCTGGGGGGGAGGGGCCGCGGGGGCAGCAGCGGCGGGGAAAGGTAGGAAATAAGGGATAAAGAAAAAAGGGAAAATAGGCAGAAATAAGGCACAAAAGAGCAGAGATCAGAAAGGAGAAAGATAAAAAGAGGGTAGAAAAACGAGTGAAAACTAGTGAAAGGGCAGAGCGAGAGGAAGGAAAATGAGCAGAAATAAGGCACAAAAGAGCAGAGATGCAGAAAAGTGCAGAAAGGTGAAAGATAAAAGGTAGAAAAACGAGTGAAAGAGCAGAGTTAGAGGAAGGAGACAGAGGTCCACTGGACCACCAGGGATGAGGCGCAGGGAAACCTGCGGGTGGAGGAGGGCCTCGATCACCAACACTCGAGAGTGCAGGGGCAGGCCTCACTTAATGGTGGAGCTGCCAGGGTGGGAGAGCAATTTCACTGACAATGAGTCAGTGGTCTTGCTCGCCTGTCCCCGCAGTGGCCGCCATTAAGTAGGGGTCGGGGAGGGCTGGACAGCTGGGAGGCGGGAGCGGGGAGGGGAGCTGGATTGGGCCGGTCGCGCTGGGGGGGCGGGGCCGCGGGGGCAGCAGCGGCGGGGAAAGGTAGGAAATAAGGGATAAAGAAAAAAGGGAAAATAGGCAGAAATAAGGCACAAAAGAGCAGAGATGCAGAAAGGAGAAAGATAAAAAGAGGGTAGAAAAACGAGTGAAAACTAGTGAAAGGGCAGAGCGAGAGGAAGGGAAAATGAGCAGAAATAAGGCACAAAAGAGCAGAGATGCAGAAAAGTGCAGAAAGGTGAAAGATAAAAGAGGGTAGAAAAACGAGTGAAAACAAGTGAAAGGGCAGAGCGAGAGGAAGGGAAAATGAGCAGAAATAAGGCACAAAAGAGCAGAGATGCAGAAAAGTGCAGAAAGGTGAAAGATAAAAGGTAGAAAAACGAGTGAAAGAGCAGAGTTAGAGGAAGGAGACAGAGGTCCACTGGACCACCAGGGATGAGGCGCATGGAAACCTGCGGGTGGAGGAGGGCCTCGATCACCAACACTCGAGAGTGCAGGGGCAGGAGCAGGCCTCACTTAATGGTGGAGCTGCGAGGGTGGGAGAGCAATTTCACTGACAATGAGTCAGTGGTCTTGCTC
Source organism: Calotriton arnoldi (assembly GCA_963921515.1). Classification (NCBI taxonomy): domain Eukaryota; kingdom Metazoa; phylum Chordata; class Amphibia; order Caudata; family Salamandridae; genus Calotriton; species Calotriton arnoldi. Next base: position 472,524 of record CAWUFW010006463.1, read on the forward strand.
GCCTGTCCCCGCAGTGGCCGCCATTAAGTAGGGGTCGGGGAGGGCTGGACAGCTGGGAGGCGGGAGCGGGGAGGGGAGCTGGATTGGGCCGGTCGCGCTGGAGGGGAGGGGCCGCGGGGGCAGCAGCGGCGGGGAAAGGTAGGAAATAAGGGATAAAGAAAAAAGGGAAAATAGGCAGAAATAAGGCACAAAAGAGCAGAGATGCAGAAAGGAGAAAGATAAAAAGAGGGTAGAAAAACGAGTGAAAACTAGTGAAAGGGCAGAGCGAGAGGAAGGGAAAATGAGCAGAAATAAGGCACAAAAGAGCAGAGATGCAGAAAAGTGCAGAAAGGTGAAAGATAAAAGAGGGTAGAAAAACAAGTGAAAACAAGTGAAAGGGCAGAGCGAGAGGAAGGGAAAATGAGCAGAAATAAGTCACAAAAGAGCAGAGATGCAGAAAAGTGCAGAAAGGTGAAAGACAAAAGGTAGAAAAACGAGTGAAAGAGCGGAGTTAGAGGAAGGAGACAGAGGTCCACTGGACCACCAGGGATGAGGCGCAGGAAACCTGCGGGTGGAGGAGGTCCTCGATCACCAACACTCGAGAGTGCAGGAGCAGGGGCAGGCCTCACTTAATGGTGGAGCTGCGAGGGTGGGAGAGCAATTTCACTGACAATGAGTCAGTGGTCTTGCTCGCCTGTCCCCGCAGTGGCCGCCATTAAGTAGGGGTCGGGGAGGGCTGGACAGCTGGGAGGCGGGAGCGGGGAGGGGAGCTGGATTGGGCCGGTGGCGCTGGGGGGGAGGGGCCGCGGGGTAGCAGCGGCGGGGAAAGGTAGGAAATAAGGGATAAAGAAAAAGGGAAAATAGGCAGAAATAAGGCACAAAAGAGCAGAGATGCAGAAAGGAGAAAGATAAAAAGGGGGTAGAAAAACGAGTGAAAACTAGTGAAAGGGCAGAGCGAGAGGAAGGGAAAATGAGCAGAAATAAGGCACAAAAGAGCAGAAATGCAGAAAAGTGCAGAAAGGTGAAAGATAAAAGGTAGAAAAACGAGTGAAAGAGCAGAGTTAGAGGAAGGAGACAGAGGTCCACTGGACCACCAGGGATGAGGCGCATGGAAACCTGCGGGTGGAGGAGGGCCTCGATCACCAACACTCGAGAGTGCAGGGGCAGGAGCAGGCCTCACTTAATGGTGGAGCTGCGAGGGTGGGAGAGCAATTTCACTGACAATGAGTCAGTGGTCTTGCTCGCCTGTCCCCGCAGTGGCCGCCATTAAGTAGGGTTCGGGAGGGCTGGACAGCTGGGAGGCGGGAGCGGGGAGGGGAGCTGGATTGGGCCGGTCGCGCTGGAGGGAGGGGCCGCGAGGGCAGCAGCGGCGGGGAAAGGTAGGAAATAAGGGATAAAGAAAAAGGGAAAATAGGCAGAAATAAGGCACAAAAGAGCAGAGATGCAGAAAGGAGAAAGATAAAAAGAGGGTAGAAAAACGAGTGAAAACAAGTGAAAGGGCAGAGCAAGAGGAAGGGAAAATGAGCAGAAATAAGGCACAAAAGAGCAGAGATGCAGAAAAGTGCAGAAAGGTGAAAGATAAAAGGTAGGAAAACGAGTGAAAGAGCAGAGTTAGAGGAAGGAGACAGAGGTCCACTGGACCACCAGGGATGAGGCGCAGGGAAACCTGCGGGTGGAGGAGGGCCTCGATCACCAACACTCGAGAGTGCAGGGGCAGGGCCTCACTTAATGGTGGAGCTGCGAGGGTGGGAGAGCAATTTCACTTACAATGAGTCAGTGGTCTTGCTCGCCTGTCCCCGCAGTGGTCGCCATTAAGTAGGGGTCGGGGAGGGCTGGACAGCTGGGAGGCAGGAGCGGGGAGGGGAGCTGGATTGGGCCGGTCGCGCTGGGGGAGGGGCCGCGGGGGCAGCAGCGGCGGGGAAAGGTAGGAAATAAGGGATAAAGAAAAAAGGGAAAATAGGCTGAAATAAGGCACAAAAGAGCAGAGATGCAGAAAGGAGAAAGATAAAAGAGGGTAGAAAAACGAGTGAAAACTAGTGAAAGGGCAGAGCGAGAGGAAGGGAAAATGAGCAGAAATAAGGCACAAAAGAGCAGAGATGCAGAAAAGTGCAGAAAGGTGAAAGATAAAAGAGGGTAGAAAAACGAGTGAAAACAAGTGAAAGGGCAGAGCGAGAGGCAGGGAAAATGAGCAGAAATAAGGCACAAAAGAGCAGAGATGCAGAAAAGTGCAGAAAGGTGAAAGATAAAAGGTAGAAAAACGAGTGAAAGAGCAGAGTTAGAGGAAGGAGACAGAGGTCCACTGGACCACCAGGGATGAGGCGCAGGGAAACCTGCGGGTGGAGGAGGGCCTCGATCACCAACACTCGAGAGTGCAGAGGCAGGGGCAGGCCTCACTTAATGGTGGAGCTGCGAGGGTGGGAGAGCAATTTCACTGACAATGAGTCAGTGGTCTTGCTCGCCTGTCCCCGCAGTGGCCGCCATTAAGTAGGGGTCGGGGAGGGCTGGACAGCTGGGAGGCGGGAGCGGGGAGGGGCCGCGGGGGCAGCAGCGGTGGGGAAAGGTAGGAAATAAGGGATAAAGAAAAAAGGGAAAATAGGCAGAAATAAGGCACAAAAGAGCAGAGATGCAGAAAGGAGAAAGATAAAAAGGGGGTAGAAAAACGAGTGAAAACTAGTGAAAGGGCAGAGCGAGAGGAAGTGAAAATGAGCAGAAATAAGGCACAAAAGAGCAGAGATGCAGAAAAGTGCAGAAAGGTGAAAGATAAAAGAGGGTAGAAAAACGAGTGAAAACAAGTGAAAGGGCAGAGCGAGAGGAAGGGAAAATGAGCAGAAATAAGGCACAAAAGAGCAGAGATGCAGAAAAGTGCAGAAAGGTGAAAGATAAAAGGTAGAAAAACGAGTGAAAGAGCAGAGTTAGAGGAAGGAGACAGAGGTCCACTGGACCACCAGGGATGAGGCGCATGGAAACCTGCGGGTGGAGGAGGGCCTCGATCACCAACACTCGAGAGTGCAGGGGCAGGAGCAGGCCTCACTTAATGGTGGAGCTGCGAGGGTGGGAGAGCAATTTCACTGACAATGAGTCAGTGGTCTTGCTCGCCTGTCCCCGCAGTGGCCGCCATTAATTAGGGGTCGGGGAGGGCTGGACATCTGGGAGGCGGGAGCGGGGAGGGGAGCTGGATTTTGGCCGGTCGCGCTGGGGGGGAGGGGCCGCGGGGGCAGCAGCGGCGGGGAAAGGTAGGAAATAAGGGATAAAGAAAAAAGGGAAAATAGGCAGAAATAAGGCACAAAAGAGCAGAGATGCAGAAAGGAGAAAGATAAAAAGAGGGTAGAAAAACGAGTGAAAACTAGTGAAAGGGCAGAGCGAGAGGAAGGGAAAATGAGCAGAAATAAGGCACAAAAGAGCAGAGATGCAGAAAAGTGCAGAAAGGTGAAAGATAAAAGAGGGTAAAAAAACGAGTGAAAACAAGTGAAAGGGCAGAGCGAGAGGAAGGGAAAATGAGCAGAAATAAGGCACAAAAGAGCAGAGATGCAGAAAAGTGCAGAAAGGTGAAAGATAAAAGGTAGAAAAACGAGTGAAAGAGCAGAGTTAGAGGAAGGAGACAGAAGTCCACTGGACCACCAGGGATGAGGCGCAGGGAAACCTGCGGGTGGAGGAGGGCCTCGATCACCAACACTCGAGAGTGCAGGGGCAGGGGCAGGCCTCACTTAATGGTGGAGCTGCGAGGGTGGGAGAGGAATTTCACTGACAATGAGTCAGTGGTCTTGCTCGCCTGTCCCCGCAGTGGCCGCCATTAAGTAGGGGTCGGGGAGGGCTGGACAGCTGGGAGACGGGAGCGGGGAGGGGAGCTGGATTGGGCCGGTCGCGCTGGAGAGGAGGGGCTGCGGGGGCAGCAGCGGCGGGAAAAGGTAGGAAATAAGGGATAAAGAAAAAAGGGAAAATAGGCAGAAATAAGGCACAAAAGAGCAGAGATGCAGAAAGGAGAAAGATAAAAAGAGGGTAGAAAAACGAGTGAAAACTAGTGAAAGGGCAGAGCGAGAGGAAGGGAAAATGAGCAGAAATAAGGCACAAAAGAGCAGAGATGCAGAAAGAAGATAAAAAGAGGGTAGAAAAACGAGTGAAAACTAGTGAAAGGGAGGAGCGAGAGGAAGGGAAAATGAGCAGAAATAAGTCACAAAAGAGCAGAGATGCAGAAAAGTGCAGAAAGGTGAAAGACAAAAGGTAGAAAAACGAGTGAAAGAGCGGAGTTAGAGGAAGGAGACAGAGGTCCACTGGACCACCAGGGATGAGGCGCAGGGAAACCTGCGGGTGGAGGAGGTCCTCGATCACCAACACTCGAGAGTGCAGGGGCAGGGGCAGGCCTCACTTAATGGTGGAGCTGCGAGGGTGGGAGAGCAATTTCACTGACAATGAGTCAGTGGTCTTGCTCGCCTGTCCCCGCAGTGGCCGCCATTAAGTAGGGGTCGTGGAGGGCTGGACAGCTGGGAGGCGGGAGCGGGGAGGGGAGCTGGATTGGGCCGGTGGCGCTGGGGGGGAGGGGCCGCGGGGTAGCAGCGGCGGGGAAAGGTAGGAAATAAGGGATAAAGAAAAAGGGAAAATAGGCAGAAATAAGGCACAAAAGAGCAGAGATGCAGAAAGGAGAAAGATAAAAGGGGGTAGAAAACGAGTGAAAACTAGTGAAAGGGCAGAGCGAGAGGAAGGGAAAATGAGCAGAAATAAGGCACAAAAGAGCAGAGATGCAGAAAAGTGCAGAAAGGTGAAAGATAAAAGAGGGTAGAAAAACGAGTGAAAACAAGTGAAAGGGCAGAGCGAGAGGAAGGGAAAATGAGCAGAAATAAGGCACAAAAGAGCAGAGATGCAGAAAAGTGCAGAAAGGTGATAGATAAAAGGTAGAAAAACGAGTGAAAGAGCAGAGTTAGAGGAAGGAGACAGAGGTCCAATGGACCACCAGGGATGAGGCGCATGGAAACCTGCGGGTGGAGGAGGGCCTCGATCACCAACACTCGAGAGTGCAGGGGCAGGAGCAGGCCTCACTTAATGGTGGAGCTGCGAGGGTGGGAGAGCAATTTCACTGACAATGAGTCAGTGGTCTTGTTCGCCTGTCCCCGCAGTGGCCGCCATTAAGTAGGGGTCGGGGAGGGCTGGACAGCTGGGAGGCGGGAGCGGGGAGGGGAGCTGTATTGGGCCGGTCGCGCTGGGGGGGAGGGGCCGCGGGGGCAGCAGCGGCGGGGAAAGGTAGGAAATAAGGGATAAAGAAAAAAGGGAAAATAGGCAGAAATAAGGCACAAAAGAGCAGAGATGCAGAAAGGAGAAAGATAAAAGAGGGTAGAAAAACGAGTGAAAACTAGTGAAAGGGCAGAGCGAGAGGAAGGGAAAATGAGCAGAAATAAGTCACAAAAGAGCAGAGATGCAGAAAAGTGCAGAAAGGTGAAAGATAAAAGAGGGTAGAAAAACGAGTGAAAACAAGTGAAAGGGCAGAGCAAGAGGAAGGGAAAATGAGCAGAAATAAGGCACAAAAGAGCAGAGAGGCAGAAAAGTGCAGAAAGGTGAAAGATAAAAGGTAGGAAAACGAGTGAAAGAGCAGAGTTAGAGGAAGGAGACAGAGGTCCACTGGACCACCAGGGATGAGGCGCAGGGAAACCTGCGGGTGGAGGAGGGCCTCGATCACCAACACTCGAGAGTGCAGGGGCAGGCCTCACTTAATGGTGGAGCTGCGAGGGTGGGAGAGCAATTTCACTGACAATGAGTCAGTGGTCTTGCTCGCCTGTCCCCGCAGTGGCCGCCATTAAGTAGGGGTCGGGGAGGGCTGGACAGCTGGGAGGCGGGGAGGGGAGGGGAGCTGGATTGGGCCGGTCGCGCTGGGGGGGAGGGGCCGCGGGGGCAGCAGCGGCGGGGAAAGGTAGGAAATAAGGGATAAAGAAAAAAGGGAAAATAGGCTGAAATAAGGCACAAAAGAGCAGAGATGCAGAAAGGAGAAAGTTAAAAGAGGGTAGAAAAACGAGTGAAAACTAGTGAAAGGGCAGAGCGAGAGGAAGGGAAAATGAGCAGAAATAAGGCACAAAAGAGCAGAGATGCAGAAAAGTGCAGAAAGGTGAAAGATAAAAGAGGGTAGAAAAACGAGTGAAAACTAGTGAAAGGGCAGAGCGAGAGGAAGGGAAAATGAGCAGAAATAAGGCACAAAAGAGCAGAGATGCAGAAAAGTGCAGAAAGGTGAAAGATAAAAGAGGGTAGAAAAACGAGTGAAAACAAGTGAAAGGGCAGAGCGAGAGGAAGGGAAAATGAGCAGAAATAAGGCACAAAAGAGCAGAGATGCAGAAAAGAGCAGAAAGGTGAAAGATAAAAGGTAGAAAAACGAGTGAAAGAGCAGAGTTAGAGGAAGGAGACAGAGGTCCACTAGACCACCAGGGATGAGGCGCAGGGAAACCTGCGGGTGGAGGAGGGCCTCGATCACCAACACTCGAGAGTGCAGGGGCAGGCCTCACTTAATGGTGGAGCTGCGAGGGTGGGAGAGCAATTTCACTGACAATGAGTCAGTGGTCTTGCTCGCCTGTCCCCGCAGTGGCCGCCATTAAGTAGGGGTCGGGGAGGGCTGGACAGCTGGGAGGCGGGAGCGGGGAGGGGAGCTGGATTGGGCCGGTCGCGCTGGGGGAGGGGCCGCGGGGGCAGCAGCGGCGGGGAAAGGTAGGAAATAAGGGATAAAGAAAAAAGGGAAAATAGGCAGAAATAAGGCACAAAAGAGCAGAGATGCAGAAAGGAGAAAGATAAAAAGAGGGTAGAAAAACGAGTGAAAACTAGTGAAAGGGCAGAGCGAGAGGAAGGGAAAATGAGCAGAAATAAGGCACAAAGAGCAGAGATGCAGAAAACTGCAGAAAGGTGAAAGATAAAAGTTAGAAAAACGAGTGAAAGAGCAGAGTTAGAGGAAGGAGACAGAGGTCCACTAGACCACCAGGGATGAGGCGCAGGGAAACCTGCGGGTGGAGGAGGGCCTCGATCACAAACACTCGAGAGTGCAGGGGCAGGCCTCACTTAATGGTGGAGCTGCGAGGGTGGGAGAGCAATTTCACTGACAATGAGTCAGTGGTCTTGCTCGCCTGTCCCCGCAGTGGCCGCCATTAAGTAGGGGTCGGGGAGGGCTGGACAGCTGGGAGGCGGGAGCGGGGAGGGGAGCTGAATTGGGCAGGTCGCGATGGGGGGAGGGGCCGCGGGGGCAGCAGCGGCGGGGAAAGGTAGGGAAATAAGGGATAAAGAAAAAAGGGAAAATAGGCAGAAATAAGGCACAAAAGAGCAGAGATGCAGAAAGGAGAAAGATAAAAAGAGGGTAGAAAAACGAGTGAAAACTAGTGAAAGGGCAGAGCGAGAGGAAGGGAAAATGAGCAGAAATAAGGCACAAAAGAGCAGAGATGCAGAAAAGTGCAGAAAGGTGAAAGATAAAAGAGGGTAGAAAAACAAGTGAAAACTAGTGAAAGGGCAGAGCGAGAGGAAGGGAAAATGAGCAGAAATAAGGCACAAAAGAGCAGAGATGCAGAAAAGTGCAGAAAGGTGAAAGATAAAAGAGGGTAGAAAAATGAGTGAAAGAGCAGAGTTAGAGGAAGGAGACAGAGGTCCACTGGACCACCAGGGATGAGGGGCATGGAAACCAGCGGGTGGAGGAGGGCCTCGATCACCAACACTCGAGAGTGCAGGGGCAGGAGCAGGCCTCACTTAATGGTGGAGCTGCGAGGGTGGGAGAGCAATTTCACTGACAATGAGTCAGTGGTCTTGCTCGCCTGTCCCCGCAGTGGCCGCCATTAAGTAGGGGTCGGGGAGGGCTGGACAGCTGGGAGGCGGGAGCGGGGAGGGGAGCTGGATTGGGCCGGTCGCGCTGGGGGGGGAGGGGCCGCGGGGGCAGCAGCGGCGGGGAAAGGTAGGAAATAAGGGATAAAGAAAAAAGGGAAAATAGGCAGAAATAAGGCACAAAAGAGCAGAGATGCAGAAAGGAGAAAGATAAAAAGAGGGTAGAAAAACGAGTGAAAACTAGTGAAAGGGCCGAGCGAGAGGAAGGGAAAATGAGCAGAAATAAGGCACAAAAGAGCAGAGATGCAGAAAAGTGCAGAAAGGTGAAAGATAAAAGAGGGTAGAAAAACAAGTGAAAACAAGTGAAAGGGCAGAGCGAGAGGAAGGGAAAATGAGCAGAAATAAGGCACAAAAGAGCAGAGATGCAGAAAAGTGCAGAAAGGTGAAAGAATAAAAGAGGGTAGAAAAACGAGTGAAAACAAGTGAAAGGGCAGAGCGAGAGGAAGGGAAAATGAGCAGAAATAAGGCACAAAAGAGCAGAGATGCAGAAAAGTGCAGAAAGGTGAAAGATAAAAGGTAGAAAAACGAGTGAAAGAGCAGAGTTAGAGGAAGGAGACAGAGGTCCACTGGACCACCAGGGATGAGGCGCATGGAAACCTGCGGGTGGAGGAGGGCCTCGATCACCAACACTCGAGAGTGCAGGGGCAGGAGCAGGCCTCACTTAATGGTGGAGCTGCGAGGGTGGGAGAGCAATTTCACTGACAATGAGTCAGTGGTCTTGCTCGCCTGTCCCCGCAGTGGCCGCCAATAAGTAGGGGTCGGGGAGGGCTGGACAGCTGGGAGGCGGGAGCGGGGAGGGGAGCTGGATTGGGCCGGTCGCGCTGGGGGTGAGGGGCCGCGGGGGCAGCAGCGGCGGGGAAAGGTAGAAAATAAGGGATAAAGAAAAAAGGGAAAATATGCAGAAATAAGGCACAAAAGAGCAGAGATGCAGAAAGGAGAAAGATAAAAGAGGATAGAAAAACTAGTGAAAACTAGTGAAAGGGCAGAGCGAGAGGAAGGGAAAATGAGCAGAAATAAGGCACAAAAGAGCAGAGATGCAGAAAAGTGCAGAAAGGTGAAAGATAAAAGAGGGTAGAAAAACGAGTGAAAACAAGTGAAAGGGCAGAGCGAGAGGAAGGGAAAATGAGCAGAAATAAGGCACAAAAGAGCAGAGATGCAGATAAGTGCAGAAAGGTGAAAGATAAAAGGTAGAAAAACGAGTGAAAGAGCAGAGTTAGAGGAAGGAGACAGAGGTCCACTGGACCACCAGGGATGAGGCGCAGGGAAACCTGCGGGTGGAGGAGGGCCTCGATCACCAACACTCGAGAGTGCAGGGGCAGGGGCAGGCCTCACTTAATGGTGGAGCTGCGAGGGTGGGAGAGCAATTTCACTGACAATGAGTCAGTGGTCTTGCTCGCCTGTCCCCGCAGTGGCCGCCATTAAGTAGGGGTCGGGGAGGGCTGGACAGCTGGGAGGCGGGAGTGGGGAGGGGAGCTGGATTGGGCCGGTCGCGATGGGGGGGCGGGGCCGCGGGGGCAGCAGCGGCGGGGAAAGGTAGGAAATAAGGGATAAAGAAAAAAGGGAAAATAGGCAGAAATAAGGTACAAAAGAGCAGAGATGCAGAAAGGAGAAAGATAAAAAGAGGGTAGAAAAACGAGTGAAAACTAGTGAAAGGGCAGAGCGAGAGGAAGGGAAAATGAGCAGAAATAAGGCACAAAAGAGCAGAGATGCAGAAAAATGCAGAAAGGTGAAAGATAACAGAGGGTAGAAAAACGAGAGAAAACAAGTGAAAGGGCAGAGCGAGAGGAAGGGAAAATGAGCAGAAATAAGGCACAAAAGAGCAGAGATGCAGAAAAGTGCAGAAAGGTGAAAGATAAAAGGTAGAAAAACGAGTGAAAAAGCAGAGTTAAAGGAAGGAGACAGAGGTCCACTGGACCACCAGGGATGAGGCGCAGGGAAACCTGTGGGTGGAGGAGGGCCTCGATCACCAACACTCGAGAGTGCAGGGGCAGGGGCAGGCCTCACTTAATGGTGGAGCTGCGAGGGTGGGAGAGCAATTTCACTGACAATGAGTCAGTGGTCTTGCTCGCCTGTCCCCGCAGTGGCCGCCATTAAGTAGGGGTCGGGGAGGGCTGGACAGCTGTGAGGCGGGAGCGGGGAGGGGAGCTGGATTGGGGCGGTCACGTGGGGGGGAGGGGCCGCGGGGGCAGCAGCGGCGGGGAAAGGTAGGAAATAAGGGATAAAGAAAAAAGGGAAAATAGGCAGAAATAAGGCACAAAAGAGCAGAGATGGAGAAAGATAAAAAGAGGGTAGAAAAACGAGTGAAAACTAGTGAAAGGGCAGAGCGAGAGGAAGGGAAAATGAGCAGAAATAAGGCACAAAGAGCAGAGATGCATAAAAGTGCAGAAAGGTGAAAGATAAAAGAGGGTAGAAAAACGAGTGAAAACTAGTGAAAGGGCAGAGCGAGAGGAAGGGAAAATGAGCAGAAATAAGGCACAAAAGAGCAGAGATGCAGAAAAGTGCAGAAAGGTGAAAGATAAAAGGTAGAAAAACGAGTGAAAGAGCAGAGTTAGAGGAAGGAGACAGAGGTCCACTGGACCACCAGGGATGAGGCGCAGGAAACCTGCGGGTGGAGGAGGGCCTCGATCACCAACACTCGAGAGTGCAGGGGCAGGGGCAGGCCTCACTTAATGGTGGAGCTGCGAGGGTGGGAGAGCAATTTCACTGACAATGAGTCAGTGGTCTTGCTCGCCTGTCCCCGCAGTGGCCGCCATTAAGTAGGGGTCGGGGAGGGCTGGACAGCTGGGAGGCGGGAGCGGGGAGGGAGCTGGATTGGGCCGGTCGCGCTGGGGGAGGGGCCGCGGGGGCAGCAGCGGCGGGGAAAGGTAGGAAATAAGGGATAAAGAAAAAAGGGAAAATAGGCAGAAATAAGGCACAAAAGAGCAAAGATGCAGAAAGGAGAAAGATAAAAAGAGGGTAGAAAAATGAGTGAAAACTAGTGAAAGGGCAGAGCGAGAGGAAGGGAAAATGAGCAGAAATAAGGCACAAAAGAGCAGAGATGCAGAAAAGTGCAGAAAGGTGAAAGATAAAAGAGGGTAGAAAAACGAGTGAAAGAGCAGAGTTAGAGGAAGGAGACAGAGGTCCACTGGACCACCAGGGATGAGGCGCAGGGAAACCTGCGGGTGGAGGAGGGCCTCGATCACCAACACTTGAGAGTGCAGGGGCAGGAGCAGGCCTCACTTAATGGTGGAGCTGCGAGGGTGGGAGAGCAATTTCACTGACAATGAGTCAGTGTCTTGCTCGCCTGTCCCCGCAGTGGCCGCCATTAAGTAGGGGTCGGGGAGGGCTGGACAGCTGGGAGGCGGGAGCGGAGCTGTATTGGGCCGGTCGCGCTGGGGGGGAGGGGCCGCGGGGGCAGCAGCGGCGGGGAAAGGTAGGAAATAAGGGATAAAGAAAAAAGGGAAAATAGGCAGAAATAAGGCACAAAAGAGCAGAGATGCAGAAAGGAGAAAGATAAAAAGAGGGTAGAAAAACGAGTGAAAACTAGTGAAAGGGCAGAGCGAGAGGAAGGGAAAATGAGCAGAAATAAGGCACAAAAGAGCAGAGATGCAGAAAAGTGCAGAAAGGTGAAAGATAAAAGGTAGAAAAATGAGTGAAAGAGCAGAGTTAGAGGAAGGAGACAGAGGTCCACTGGACCACCAGGGATGAGGCGCAGGAAACCTGCGGGTGGAGGAGGGCCTCGATCACCAACACTCGAGAGTGCAGTGGCAGGGGCAGGCCTCACTTAATGGTGGAGCTGCAAGGGTGGGAGAGCAATTTCACTGACAATGAGTCAGTGGTCTTGCTCGCCTGTCCCGGCAGTGGCCGCCATTAAGTAGGGGTCGGGAGGGCTGGACAGCTGGGAGGCGGGAGCGGGGAGGGAGCTGGATTGGGCCGGTCGCGCTGGGGGGAGGGCCGCGGGGGCAGCAGCGGCGGGGAAAGGTAGGAAATAAGGGATAAAGAAAAAAGGGAAAATAGGCAGAAATAAGGCACAAAAGAGCAGAGATGCAGAAAGGAGAAAGATAAAAAGAGGGTAGAAAAACGAGTGAAAACTAGTGAAAGGGCAGAGCGAGAGGAAGGGAAAATGAGCAGAAATAAGGCACAAAAGAGCAGAGATGCAGAAAAGTGCAGAAAGGTGAAAGATAAAAGAGGGTAGAAAAACGAGTGAAAACAAGTGAAAGGGCAGAGCGAGAGGAAGGGAAAATGAGCAGAACTAAGGCACAAAAGAGCAGAGATGCAGAAAAGTGCAGAAAGGTGAAAGATAAAAGGTAGAAAAACGAGTGAAAGAGCAGAGTTAGAGGAAGGAGACAGAGGTCCACTGGACCACCAGGGATGAGGCGCAGGGAAACCTGCGGGTGGAGGAGGGCCTCGATCACCAACACTCAAGAGTGCAGGGGCAGGGGCAGGCCTCACTTAATGGTGGAGCTGCGAGGGTGGGAGAGCAATTTCACTGACAATGAGTCAGTGGTCTTGCTCGCCTGTTCCCGCAGTGGCCGCCATTAAGTAGGGGTCGGGGAGGGCTGGACAGCTGGGAGGCGGGAGCGGGGAGAGGAGCTGGATTGGGCCGGTCGCGCTGGGGTGGAGGGGCCGCGGGGGCAGCAGCGGCGGGGAAAGGTAGGAAATAAGGGATAAAGAAAAAAGGGAAAATAGGCAGAAATAAGGCACAAAAGAGCAGAGATGCAGAAAGGAGAAAGATAAAAGAGGGTAGAAAAACGAGTGAAAACTAGTGAAAGGGCAGAGCGAGAGGAAGGGAAAATGAGCAGAAATAAGGCACAAAAGAGCAGAGATGCAGAAAAGTGCAGAAAGGTGAAAGATAAAAGAGGGTAGAAAAACGAGTGAAAACAAGTGAAAGGGCAGAGCGAGAGGAAGGGAAAATGAGCAGAAATAAGGCACAAAAGAGCAGAGATGCAGAAAAGTGCAGAAAGGTGAAAGATAAAATGTAGAAAAATGAGTGAAAGAGCAGAGTTAGAGGAAGGAGACAGAGGTCCACTGGACCACCAGGGATGACGCGCAGGGAAACCTGCGGGTGGAGGAGGGCCTCGATCACCAACACTCGAGAGTGCAGGGGCAGGGGCAGGCCTCACTTAATGGTGGAGCTGCGAGGGTGGGAGAGCAATTTCACTGACAATGAGTCAGTGGTCTTGCTCGCCTGTCCCCGCAGTGGCCGCCATTAAGTAGGGGTCGGGGAGGTCTTGACAGCTGGGAGGCGGGAGCGGGGAGGGGAGCTGGATTGGGCCGGTCGCGCTGGGGGGGAGGGGCCGCGGGGGCAGTAGCGGCGGGGAAAGGTAGGAAATAAGGGATAAAGAAAAAAGGGAAAATAGGCAGAAATAAGGCACAAAAGAGCAGAGATGCAGAAAGGAGAAAGATAAAAAGAGGGTAGAAAAACGAGTGAAAACTAGTGAAAGGGCAGAGCGAGAGGAAGGGAAAATGAGCAGAAATAAGGCACAAAAGAGCAGAGATGCAGAAAAGTGCAGAAAGGTGAAAGATAAAAGGTAGAAAAACGAGTGAAAGAGCAGAGTTAGAGGAAGGAGACAGAGGTCCACTGGACCACCAGGGATGAGGCGCATGGAAACCTGCGGTTGGAGGAGGGCCTCGATCACCAACACTTGAGAGTGCAGGGGCAGGAGCAGGCCTCACTTAATGGTGGAGCTGCGAGGGTGGGAGAGCAATTTCACTGACAATGAGTCAGTGTCTTGCTCGCCTGTCCCCGCAGTGGCCGCCATTAAGTAGGGGTCGGGGAGGGCTGGACAGCTGGGAGGCGGGAGCGGAGCTGTATTGGGCCGGTCGCGCTGGGGGAGGGGCCGCGGGGGCAGCAGCGGCGGGGAAAGGTAGGAAATAAGGGATAAAGAAAAAAGGGAAAATAGGCAGAAATAAGGCACAAAAGAGCAGAGATGCAGAAAGGAGAAAGATAAAAAGAGGGTAGAAAAACGAGTGAAAACTAGTGAAAGGGCAGAGCGAGAGGAAGGGAAAATGAGCAGAAATAAGGCACAAAAGAGCAGAGATGCAGAAAAGTGCAGAAAGGTGAAAGATAAAAGGTAGAAAAATGAGTGAAAGAGCAGAGTTAGAGGAAGGAGACAGAGGTCCACTGGACCACCAGGGATGAGGCGCAGGGAAACCTGCGGGTGGAGGAGGGCCTCGATCACCAACACTCGAGAGTGCAGGGGCAGGGGCAGGCCTCACTTAATGGTGGAGCTGCAAGGGTGGGAGAGCAATTTCACTGACAATGAGTCAGTGGTCTTGCTCGCCTGTCCCCGCAGTGGCCACCATTAAGTTGGGGTCGGGGAGGGCTGGACAGCTGGGAGGCGGGAGCGGGGAGGGGAGCTGGATTGGGCCGGTCGCGCTGGGGGGGAGGGGCCGCGGGGGCAGCAGCGGCGGGGAAAGGTAGGAAATAAGGGATAAAGAAAAAAGGGAAAATAGGCAGAAATAAGGCACAAAAGAGCAGAGATGCAGAAAGGAGAAAGATAAAAAGAGGGTAGAAAAACGAGTGAAAACTAGTGAAAGGGCAGAGCGAGAGGAAGGGAAAATGAGCAGAAATAAGGCACAAAAGAGCAGAGATGCAGAAAAGTGCAGAAAGGTGAAAGATAAAAGAGGGTAGAAAAACGAGTGAAAACAAGTGAAAGGGCAGAGCGAGAGGAAGGGAAAATGAGCGGAACTAATGCACAAAAGAGCAGAGATGCAGAAAAGTGCAGAAAGGTGAAAGATAGAAAAACGAGTGAAAGAGCAGAGTTAGAGGAAGGAGACAGAGGTCCACTGGACCACTAGGGATGAGGCGCAGGAAACCTGCGGGTGGAGGAGGGCCTCGATCACCAACACTCAAGAGTGCAGGGGCAGGGGCAGGCCTCACTTAATGGTGGAGCTGCGAGGGTGGGAGAGCAATTTCACTGACAATGAGTCAGTGGTCTTGCTCGCCTGTTCCCGCAGTGGCCGCCATTAAGTAGGGGTCGGGAGGGCTGGACAGCTGGGAGGCGGGAGCGGGGAGAGGAGCTGGATTGGGCCGGTCGCGCTGGGGTGGAGGGGCCGCGGGGGCAGCAGCGGCGGGGAAAGGTAGGAAATAAGGGATAAAGAAAAAGGGAAAATAGGCAGAAATAAGGCACAAAAGAGCAGAGATGCAGAAAGGAGAAAGATAAAAGAGGGTAGAAAAACGAGTGAAAACTAGTGAAAGGGCAGAGCGAGAGGAAGGGAAAATGAGCAGAAATAAGGCACAAAAGAGCAGAGATGCAGAAAAGTGCAGAAAGGTGAAAGATAAAAGAGGGTAGAAAAACGAGTGAAAACAAGTGAAAGGGCAGAGCGAGAGGAAGGGAAAATGAGCAGAAATAAGGCACAAAAGAGCAGAGATGCAGAAAAGTGCAGAAAGGTGAAAGATAAAATGTAGAAAAATGAGTGAAAGAGCAGAGTTAGAGGAAGGAGACAGAGGTCCACTGGACCACCAGGGATGACGCGCAGGGAAACCTGCGGGTGGAGGAGGGCCTCGATCACCAACACTCGAGAGTGCAGGGGCAGGGGCAGGCCTCACTTAATGGTGGAGCTGCGAGGGTGGGAGAGCAATTTCACTGACAATGAGTCAGTGGTCTTGCTCGCTTTCCCCGCAGTGGCCGCCATTAAGTAGGGGTCGGGGAGGTCTTGACAGCTGGGAGGCGGGAGCGGGGAGGGGAGCTGGATTGGGCCGGTCGCGCTGGGGGGGAGGGGCCGCGGGGGCAGCAGCGGCGGGGAAAGGTAGGAAATAAGGGATAAAGAAAAAAGGGAAAATAGGCAGAAATAAGGCACAAAAGAGCAGAGATGCAGAAAGGAGAAAGATAAAAAGAGGGTAGAAAAACGAGTGAAAACTAGTGAAAGGGCAGAGCGAGAGGAAGGGAAAATGAGCAGAAATAAGGCACAAAAGAGCAGAGATGCAGAAAAGTGCAGAAAGGTGAAAGATAAAAGAGGGTAGAAAAACGAGTGAAAACAAGTGAAAGGGCAGAGCGAGAGGAAGGGAAAATGAGCAGAACTAAGGCACAAAAGAGCAGAGATGCAGAAAAGTGCAGAAAGGTGAAAGATAAAAGGTAGAAAAACGAGTGAAAGAGCAGAGTTAGAGGAAGGAGACAGAGGTCCACTGGACCACCAGGGATGAGGCGCAGGGAAACCTACGGGTGGAGGAGGGCCTCGATCACCAACACTCAAGAGTGCAGGGGCAGGGGCAGGCCTCACTTAATGGTGGAGCTGCGAGGGTGGGAGAGCAATTTCACTGACAATGAGTCAGTGGTCTTGCTCGCCTGTTCCCGCAGTGGCCGCCATTAAGTTGGGGTCGGGGAGGGCTGGACAGCTGGGAGGCGGGAGCGGGGAGAGGAGCTGGATTGGGCCGGTCGCGCTGGGGGAGGGGCCGCGGGGGCAGCAGCGGCGGGGAAAGGTAGGAAATAAGGGATAAAGAAAAAAGGGAAAATAGGCAGAAATAAGGCACAAAAGAGCAGAGATGCAGAAAGGAGAAAGATAAAAGAGGGTAGAAAAACGAGTGAAAACTAGTGAAAGGGCAGAGCGAGAGGAAGGGAAAATGAGCAGAAATAAGGCACAAAAGAGCAGAGATGCAGAAAAGTGCAGAAAGGTGAAAGATAAAAGATGGTAGAAAAACGAGTGAAAACAAGTGAAAGGGCAGAGCGAGAGGAAGGGAAAATGAGCAGAAATAAGGCACAAAAGAGCAGAGATGCAGAAAAGTGCAGAAAGGTGAAAGATAAAATGTAGAAAAATGAGTGAAAGAGCAGAGTTAGAGGAAGGAGACAGAGGTCCACTGGACCACCAGGGATGACGCGCAGGGAAACCTGCGGGTGGAGGAGGGCCTCGATCACCAACACTCGAGAGTGCAGGGGCAGGGGCAGGCCTCACTTAATGGTGGAGCTGCGAGGGTGGGAGAGCAATTTCACTGACAATGAGTCAGTGGTCTTGCTCGCCTGTCCCCGCAGTGGCCGCCATTAAGTAGGGGTCGGGAGGGCTGGACAGCTGGGAGGCGGGAGCGGGGAGGGGAGCTGGATTGGGCCGGTCGCGCTGGGGGAGGGGCCGCGGGGGCAGCAGCGGCGGGGAAAGGTAGGAAATAAGGGATAAAGAAAAAAGGGAAAATAGGCAGAAATAAGGCACAAAAGAGCAGAGATGCAGAAAGGAGAAAGATAAAAAGAGGGTAGAAAAACGAGTGAAAACTAGTGAAAGGGCAGAGCGAGAGGAAGGGAAAATGAGCAGAACTAAGGCACAAAAGAGCAGAGATGCAGAAAAGTGCAGAAAGGTGAAAGATAAAAGAGGGTTGAAAAACGAGTGAAAGAGCAGAGTTAGAGGAAGGAGACAGAGGTCCACTGGACCACCAGGGATGAGGCGCAGGGAAACCTGCGGGTGGAGGAGGGCCTCGATCACCAACACTCAAGAGTGCAGGGGCAGGGGCAGGCCTCACTTAATGGTGGAGCTGCGAGGGTGGGAGAGCAATTTCACTGACAATGAGTCAGTGGTCTTGCTCGCCTGTTCCCGCAGTGGCCGCCATTAAGTAGGGGTCGGGGAGGGCAGGACAGCTGGGAGGCGGGAGCGGGGAGAGGAGCTGGATTGGGCCGGTCGCGCTGGGGAGGAGGGGCCGCGGGGGCAGCAGCGGCGGGGAAAGGTAGGAAATAAGGGATAAAGAAAAAAGGGAAAATAGGCAGAAATAAGGCACAAAAGAGCAGAGATGCAGAAAGGAGAAAGATAAAAAGAGGGTAGAAAAACGAGTGAAAACTAGTGAAAGGGCAGAGCGAGAGGAAGGGAAAATGAGCAGAAATAAGGCACAAAAGAGCAGAGATGCAGAAAAGTGCAGAAAGGTGAAAGATAAAAGAGGGTAGAAAAACGAGTGAAAACAAGTGAAAGGGCAGAGCGAGAGGAAGGGAAAATGAGCAGAAATAAGGCACAAAAGAGCAGAGATGCAGAAAAGTGCAGAAAGGTGAAAGATAAAATGTAGAAAAATGAGTGAAAGAGCAGAGTTAGAGGAAGGAGACAGAGGTCCACTGGACCACCAGGGATGACGCGCAGGGAAACCTGCGGGTGGAGGAGGGCCTCGATCACCAACACTCGAGAGTGCAGGGGCAGGGGCAGGCCTCACTTAATGGTGGAGCTGCGAGGGTGGGAGAGCAATTTCACTGACAATGAGTCAGTGGTCTTGCTCGCCTGTCCCCGCAGTGGCCGCCATTAAGTAGGGGTCGGGGAGGGCTGGACAGCTGGGAGGCGGGAGCGGGGAGGGGAGCTGGATTGGGCCGGTCGCGCTGGGGGAGGGGCCGCGGGGGCAGCAGCGGCGGGGAAAGGTAGGAAATAAGGGATAAAGAAAAAAGGGAAAATAGGCAGAAATAAGGCACAAAAGAGCAGAGATGCAGAAAGGAGAAAGATAAAAAGAGGGTAGAAAAACGAGTGAAAACTAGTGAAAGGGCAGAGCGAGAGGAAGGGAAAATGAGCAGAAATAAGGCACAAAAGAGCAGAGATGCAGAAAAGTGCAGAAAGGTGAAAGATAAAAGAGGGTAGAAAAACGAGTGAAAACAAGTGAAAGGGCAGAGCGAGAGGAAGGGAAAATGAGCAGAACTAAGGCACAAAAGAGCAGAGATGCAGAAAAGTGCAGAAAGGTGAAAGATAAAAGGTAGAAAAACGAGTGAAAGAGCAGAGTTAGAGGAAGGAGACAGAGGTCCACTGGACCACCAGGGATGAGGCGCAGGGAAACCTGTGGGTGGAGGAGGGCCTCGATCACCAACACTCAAGAGTGCAGGGGCAGGGGCAGGCCTCACTTAATGGTGGAGCTGCGAGGGTGGGAGAGCAATTTCACTGACAATGAGTCAGTGGTCTTGCTCGCCTGTTCCCGCAGTGGCCGCCATTAAGTAGGGGTCGGGAGGGCTGGACAGCTGGGAGGCGGGAGCGGGGAGAGGAGCTGGATTGGGCCGGTCGCGCTGGGGGAGGGGCCGCGGGGGCAGCAGCGGCGGGGAAAGGTAGGAAATAAGGGATAAAGAAAAAGGGAAAATAGGCAGAAATAAGGCACAAAAGAGCAGAGATGCAGAAAGGAGAAAGATAAAAGAGGGTAGAAAAACGAGTGAAAACTAGTGAAAGGGCAGAGCGAGAGGAAGGGAAAATGAGCAGAAATAAGGCACAAAAGAGCAGAGATGCAGAAAAGTGCAGAAAGGTGAAAGATAAAAGAGGGTAGAAAAACGAGTGAAAACAAGTGAAAGGGCAGAGCGAGAGGAAGGGAAAATGAGCAGAAATAAGGCACAAAAGAGCAGAGATGCAGAAAAGTGCAGAAAGGTGAAAGATAAAATGTAGAAAAATGAGTGAAAGAGCAGAGTTAGAGGAAGGAGACAGAGGTCCACTGGACCACCAGGGATGACGCGCAGGGAAACCTGCGGGTGGAGGAGGGCCTCGATCACCAACACTCGAGAGTGCAGGGGCAGGGGCAGGCCTCACTTAATGGTGGAGCTGCGAGGGTGGGAGAGCAATTTCACTGACAATGAGTCAGTGGTCTTGCTCGCCTGTCCCCGCAGTGGCCGCCATTAAGTAGGGGTCGGGGAGGGCTGGACAGCTGGGAGGCGGGAGCGGGGAGGGGAGCTGGATTGGGCCGGTCGCGCTGGGGGGAGGGGCCGCGGGGGCAGCAGCGGCGGGGAAAGGTAGGAAATAAGGGATAAAGAAAAAAAGGGAAAATAGGCAGAAATAAGGCACAAAAGAGCAGAGATGCAGAAAGGAGAAAGATAAAAAGAGGGTAGAAAAACGAGTGAAAACTAGTGAAAGGGCAGAGCGAGAGGAAGGGAAAATGAGCAGAAATAAGGCACAAAAGAGCAGAGATGCAGAAAAGTGCAGAAAGGTGAAAGATAAAAGAGGGTAGAAAAACGAGTGAAAACAAGTGAAAGGGCAGAGCGAGAGGAAGGGAAAATGAGCAGAACTAAGGCACAAAAGAGCAGAGATGCAGAAAAGTGCAGAAAGGTGAAAGATAAAAGGTAGAAAAACGAGTGAAAGAGCAGAGTTAGAGGAAGGAGACAGAGGTCCACTGGACCACCAGGGATGAGGCGCAGGGAAACCTGCGGGTGGAGGAGGGCCTCGATCACCAACACTCAAGAGTGCAGGGGCAGGGGCAGGCCTCACTTAATGGTGGAGCTGCGAGGGTGGGAGAGCAATTTCACTGACAATGAGTCAGTGGTCTTGCTCGCCTGTTCCCGCAGTGGCCGCCATTAAGTAGGGGTCGGGGAGGGCTGGACAGCTGGGAGGCGGGAGCGGGGAGAGGAGCTGGATTGGGCCGGTCGCGCTGGGGGGGAGGGGCCGCGGGGGCAGCAGCGGCGGGGAAAGGTAGGAAATAAGGGATAAAGAAAAAAGGGAAAATAGGCAGAAATAAGGCACAAAAGAGCAGAGATGCAGAAAGGAGAAAGATAAAAAGAGGGTAGAAAAACGAGTGAAAACTAGTGAAAGGGCAGAGCGAGAGGAAGGGAAAATGAGCAGAAATAAGGCACAAAAGAGCAGAGATGCAGAAAAGTGCAGAAAGGTGAAAGATAAAAGAGGGTAGAAAAACGAGTGAAAACAAGTGAAAGGGCAGAGCGAGAGGAAGGGAAAATGAGCAGAAATAAGGCACAAAAGAGCAGAGATGCAGAAAAGTGCAGAAAGGTGAAAGATAAAATGTAGAAAAATGAGTGAAAGAGCAGAGTTAGAGGAAGGAGACAGAGGTCCACTGGACCACCAGGGATGACGCGCAGGGAAACCTGCGGGTGGAGGAGGGCCTCGATCACCAACACTCGAGAGTGCAGGGGCAGGGGCAGGCCTCACTTAATGGTGGAGCTGCGAGGGTGGGAGAGCAATTTCACTGACAATGAGTCAGTGGTCTTGCTTGCCTGTCCCCGCAGTGGCCGCCATTAAGTAGGGGTCGGGGAGGTCTTGACAGCTGGGAGGCGGGAGCGGGGAGGGGAGCTGGATTGGGCCGGTCGCGCTGGGGGGGAGGGGCCGCGGGGGCAGTAGCGGCGGGGAAAGGTAGGAAATAAGGGATAAAGAAAAAAGGGAAAATAGGCAGAAATAAGGCACAAAAGAGCAGAGATGCAGAAAGGAGAAAGATAAAAAGAGGGTAGAAAAACGAGTGAAAACAAGTGAAAGGGCAGAGCGAGAGGAAGGGAAAATGAGCAGAAATAAGGCACAAAAGAGCAGAGATGCAGAAAGGTGCAGAAAGGTGAAAGATAGAAAAACGAGTGAAAGAGCAGAGTTAGAGGAAGGAGACAGAGGTCCACTGGACCACTAGGGATGAGGCGCAGGGAAACCTGCGGGTGGAGGAGGGCCTCGATCACCAACACTCGAGAGTGCAGGGGCAGGAGCAGGCCTCACTTAATGGTGGAGCTGCGAAGGTGGGAGAGCAATTTCACTGACAATGAGTCAGTGGTCTTGCTCGCCTGTCCCCGCAGTGGCCGCCATTAAGTAGGGGTCGGGGAGGGCTGGACAGCTGGGAGGCGGGAGCGGGGAGGGAGCTGGATTGGGCCGGTCGCGCTGTGGGGGAGGGGCCGCGGGGGCAGCAGCGGCGGGAAAGGTAGGAAATAAGGGATAAAGAAAAAAGGGAAAATAGGCAGAAATAAGGCACAAAAGAGCAGAGATGCAGAAAGGAGAAAGATAAAAAGAGGGTAGAAAAACGAGTGAAAACTAGTGAAAGGGCAGAGCGAGAGGAAGGGAAAATGAGCAGAAATAAGGCACAAAAGAGCAGAGATGCAGAAAAGTGCAGAAAGGTGAAAGATAAAAGAGGGTAGAAAAACGAGTGAAAACAAGTGAAAGGGCAGAGCGAGAGGAAGGGAAAATGAGCAGAAATAAGGCACAAAAGAGCAGAGATGCAGAAAAGTGCAGAAAGGTGAAAGATAAAAGGTAGAAAAACGAGTGAAAGAGCAGAGTTAGAGGAAGGAGACAGAGGTCCACTGGACCACCAGGGATGAGGCGCAGGGAAACCTGCGGGTGGAGGAGGGCCTCGATCACCAACACTCGAGAGTGCAGGGGCAGGGGCAGGCCTCACTTAATGGTGGAGCTGCGAGGTGGGAGAGCAATTTCACTGACAATGAGTCAGTGGTCTTGCTCGCCTGTCCCCGCAGTGGCCGCCATTAAGTAGGTGTCGGGGAGGGCTGGACAGCTGGGAGGCGGGAGTGGGGAGGGGAGCTGGATTGGGCCGGTTGCGCTGGGGGGTAGGGGGCGGGGCAGCAGCGGCGGGGAAAGGTAGGAAATAAGGGATAAAGAAAAAAGGGAAAATAGGCAGAAATAAGGCACAAAAGAGCAGAGATGCAGAAAGGAGAAAGATAAAAAGGGTAGAAAAACGAGTGAAAACTAGTGAAAGGGCAGAGCGAGAGGAAGGGAAAATGAGCAGAAATAAGGCACAAAAGAGCAGAGATGCAGAAAAGTGCAGAAAGGTGAAAGATAAAAGAGGGTAGAAAAACGAGTGAAAACAATTGAAAGGGCAGAGCGAGAGGAAGGGAAAATGAGCAGAAATAAGGCACAAAAGAGCAGAGATGCAGAAAAGTGCAGAAAGGTGAAAGATAAAAGGTAGAAAAACGAGTGAAAGAGCAGAGTTAGAGGAAGGAGACAGAGGTCCACTGGACCTCCAGGGATGAGGCGCAGGGAAACCTGCAGGTGGAGGAGGGCCTCGATCACCAACACTCGAGAGTGCAGGGGCAGGGGCAGGGGCAGGCCTCACTTAATGGTGGAGCTGCGAGGTGGGAGAGCAATTTCACTGACAATGAGTCACTGTCAGTGAGGAACTGAGATAAAAACCCTTCTCGCTTAGCAAGTCATCAGCAGGTGGCAACTAAGCAAAGCAGCTAAAAGTGTGTTTTATAAGTCACACATTTTATTGAGGGCTTTCTATATTTACACCATCTCACCCTGAAGCAAAGCTGCTTAGCCCTTTGCCCTCATTAAAAAGCCCTTCCTAAGCAAAGGGTGAGAAAAGAGAATGTATTTTATTCCAGGGAATATAACATGTTCAAATCTGCATCCATTTACCACCTCCTTGGAGTCAATGGATTTGAGGGCTTTGCTTTGGTACCAGCGCGGGTGGAAGCTGGTGAAGGTTGCATGAAAGTCCATGGGTGGAAGGGAGACCTGGGGGACTATTTTATGCTCTCCTTATGCTGCTGAAGGAATGTGGGTGGTGGCTGGTTGGAAAGGCTGCCCTCAGCCCCAGCAGTTCCTCTGGTAGTTATGGAATCTTGTACCCTTGATAAGCAGTCTTATATTTGCGGGAAAAGTAATTTCTGGTCTGGAGAAAGCAGAACGACACAAGATAGCACACAATTTCCCAGACTAGTACCTACTGAGGGAGTATTGCTCCGGGCAACCTATAACTCCACATTTACTTTACTTTGAGGATATGTTAGTATTGGATAATGTGCAGTCTGTATAGAACTCCAACTAACCCATCCATTTAAATGCGGGCATCTAGAACAATTGTGAGACCTGGTTGCTTGAATCCCAGGGCAGACGGAAGTTACTAGGTTCCAAAAGTACAAAGTGGTCACCTAAATCCTTTCCAAATGCACAGTCTCTCTTTTAGGCTGTGGGGGCATTATCAAGTGCTTGGTGCCTGGTGTCTGGGCACGAACTGACTGTAGTCCATTACCTGACAAGATAGTTGTTGGTGGATTACAGTTGCTTAAGGTTCCAGTGCACCAGAATACCTATGATAGGGCACAATATTGTCTAAAGCCTCTCTCTTGAAAACCGCTGGTCACAGATGGATTTTATGGTGCCCGGATGCCCACAATTTCTAGAGAACATACTTTTACCACCAGTACAGCAAAGGAAAGTCTGCAGGCAATGGACCAAGGATTCAACTGGAAATATCTCTAGAACATTTCAACCTAGAAGCATGTAGTCAATGGTTTCTGACTCAAGGAGACCTCTCTGACTCATCAGACCAGGGGATGAGGCTAAGATAATTCTCAAGGCCCATGAAGGCAACTGTAATTCATACACCTGCTATATAAGGCAAAGTTCCTAGGCAGTTAAATGGCTTGAATTAGATTAAACACTCATCAACAGAAACATGAATAATAAGAAGAAGAACTCAGCGTGCATCGAAGGAGGCTACATTAAATTATGTTTAAAAATTGCTTTATTCATGATTGTAACAATTGATTATATATATAAGAAAAAGATTACATAATGAAAATAGCAGTAAAGATGAATAAAGCTTACTGTCTGAAAATAAGATATCAGCTTCAAGTCACAATGTATGGATATATAGGTCACACCAGACCTGTAGGTGAGTATGAAAGCATGATTAGTAACTCAAATGGTAAGAACAGTAACAAAATATCACTCCTAGCATACTACAGAAAATGCCCTGACAATTGGGCATCTGGAACTAATTAGTATTAACTATCTAAAAATATTTTCATTATGTAATCTTTTAGAGTAATTACTACGATTTAGACGTTTCAGTAGGAGCGTTTGAGTTCTTAGTTTTTTCATTTCCTCTTTCATCTTTCTTGATTTTGCTTTTTGCTTGCTCCTGGTGATCTTGGTGGATTGGTATTTACTATTTCTTTTTATCATCTTTACTGTGGATGAGTACCATAGCTTTATTTGTTTATTGGAAAGTTAACATCTTTTCATGTATTCTTTTTCTTTTCTTTTTCCTTCACCACTGGCAACCTGGAATAAATATGTAACTTAGGAGACATCTTTGAACTCAGTGTGCATTTTTAAGAATTGTGTTTTTTATAGATTTTTTATTGTTCTGTAGGAAAACAGTGTGGCCGTCCTGATGAAGGCACTGTCAGTGCCGAAACGCGCGTTGAGAAGAATCATCTGTTAGCCACCTCACACTAATTCCTGTTGTTCATGTCATTTTGTCTTTTAATTTGTTCATGCATATATACTAATGTTTTGTTTATTTGAGACCAATTGTTTGGCTATTCAATATCAAATCTGTATCAGATCCACAGTATGTTTATCATATCATTGGAATGAATGTTCTTACTATTTTTTCTTATATATATAATCAATTGTTACAATCATGAATAAAGCAATTTTTAAACATAATTTAATGTAGCCTCCTTCGATGCACGCTGAGTTCTTCTTCTTATTATTCATGTTTCTGTTGATGAGGGTTTAATCTAATTCAAGCCATTTAACTGCCTAGGAACTTTGCCTTATATTGTATTATTACCCTGTCCTAGGAGTCTAGAATATTTACAGGGGGTCCTTGTTATGTTGCATTGATCACCCACAGCTTGTCTGTGTGGGACTGTTCGCTTTAAGTATATCCATTTAACATTGGTCTGTCTCCTTGGTTTGTTCATTACGTTGCCTTGATTCATTTCTACTTTTTCCTTCCACGCTTTATAACCACTTCTAGTATACTTTGTCACTGCTTCCTTGCTTGGTACTTACCTTTATATTTTCTTTTTTAACATCTTTTTACTTCACTAGTGTTAGAGGGCACATATTATCGACACCAATTATGGAAAAACTAAAAACCTTTGGCTTTTCCGATGAAGAGTTTGCACTTTATATAAACAGCTAAAGAATTACTTGCTGCCTTAAAAAATGAATTATTAGAATTAGAAGAAAAAATTACAAAAACTAATTCATTAGAAGAAGCTAAGAAAAATTAGAACAGGCAGATAAAGATCTATTATCCTTCTCAGATTATCTTACAAAAAGAAAAACTGACAAATTACAAAAAGACTTACGTTATTACTCTGCTGAAAAAACATACCCGTATCTGCAAAAAAATGTTTACCAACAAGGTCAGCAGTCTTCGGAATATAATGCGAGACCATATCAAGTCAGAACTTTTTCAGACACTTCTGATTCAGAAGGAGAAGGTAATAACCAGTATCATGAACCATCAAGACCAAGCCGTCCCTACAATACAAAATATCAGCCTTTTTTAGCCCAACGCGGGATGCGCAGGGGACGACAACGGGTTCATTTCCAATCCCAAACGAGAGGGAATTATCAACAACCAGACAATCAACATCTGCTAGAAACCAGAAGCAGACAAAATTGGAGATAGAAGATACTATTCCTATCTTCAATCTGTCCTCAGAAGTGTTAGACCCTACTTGTTTAAGTTTGTTATCTAAGGGGTTGTCGTATGTCCCCCACTCCCAAACTAACAAATTTGAACTTTACACTGATATATTGGCGTTTTTTCGCAAAATTAGATTAAAGGAATTCTTTTCTATTGAACCTAATACTACTGTAGGCTCTCTAATCAACACTAGTCTATCAGCACCATCTACGTTCATCCCTTCATTAGACCAGTTAGGACCAGAAGTTGCTGTTTTTGAACAGGTAGTGCTTAAACGTCTTGATGCGGCAACTCGTTTCATCCCTAAACCTAGATATAATCTAAACAAAGATGAATTTACATGCCTCACCGCCCTCACCCAGAATAAGAAAGTCACTATAAAAAGCTGTGACAAAGGGGGTGGCATTGTGGTCTTAGACACCTCCACGTATGAACACAAGATGCTGACCCTCTTGAATGACCAACAATTTTATACCAAACTCACCATTGATCCCACCAACAAAGTAAGTTTGAAGATTCAACATCTTTCTCATAAAGCACTGATAAAAGGAGATATCAGTAAAAAAGAATATGAGTACCTGAATTACTCTAAGAGAAAAATGCCATGCATATATGGAGTACCCAAAATACACAAACATCTTTCTGATCCCCCTTATCGTCCGATCGTATCTACTATTGGTTCTATAACAGAACCTTTATCCAGATATGTAGATAAATGGCTTTGTCCATATATATCCAAGATCCCTTCACATATTAAAGATACTAGTGAAATGATTATAAAAGTAGAAAATTTACCATTTAACCACAACCAAGATACTTTAGTGACTCTAGACATAGAGTCACTTTATAGTAATATCCCGCAACAAGAAGCGTTACAAGCAGTGGCTTGGGTCATGGATGTTTACAACATTCCATGTCCTAAAACATTTGTCTTGGATTGCTTAACTCTTGTCCTCACGGAAAATACTTTTGAATTTGGAAACAATTTGTTCAAACAAATTAGAGGGGTTAGCATGGGAGCGACAGTAGCACCTTCGGTTGCTAATATCTACATGGCGCAATTTGAACAACAACACATAGATAATGAAATAGCTCCCTTCTATGAATCAGTACGACATTGGTCGCGTTATATTGATGATATTTTTTTCATTTGGTCAGACACAGCAGAAACCTTAGATGAATTTTTACTATGGTTAAATGCTATTGATGTAAATTTGAAATTTACAAGTCAGAAAAGCAAACATCAGATAGAATTTTTGGATATTCTGATTAAGCAAAATATTGATCACTTGGAAGTAGATTTATTTGTTAAACCTACCGCTAGGAATACTTTACTGCACTTTGAAAGTTATCATCCTAGAACTCAGAAACAGAGCATCCCATTTGGGCAGTTTTTACGACTGCGACGCAACTGCACCAACCTTACAGATTATGACTTGCAAGCAGAAACTATGAAATTGAAATTTTATGCCAGAGGATATTCCCACAGATTAATACGGGAGGCATATATACGAGCCAGATTTTATGACAGGGACCATTTACTAAAACCTAAGAACCAAACTAAAACTGAACAGTTAGTATGTATTACTAAACACTCTACTTTGAACAATCATGTTAAGCAAATAATCAATGCCAATTGGCATATACTTAATAGTGATCAAGAACAATCACTTAAACTGAAAAAAACGTTATTTGCACATAGAAGAAACAAAAATATTAAAGATTTAATTGTCCACTCACGTTTTGATGTAAGTATACCCTTTGTACAAAAAACTATTGATGGAAATGCACCTATAAAAGGGACCTTCCGATGCCTTCATTCTAACTGTAAAGCATGCGTGAGTGCTATAGAAGGAAATATGTTTAGTTTCCATGGATACGACATCCAGTCTAAAACAATGTGCAATTGCAAAACAGACAATGTAGTTTATCTGATTGTTTGTCCCTGTAACTTAGGTTACGTTGGAGAAACATCTAGAGCCATTGCTACTCGTCTAACTGAACATCGCTCGGCGATTCGTACAGTTAAACTTAATGCCCCCATGGTGAAACACTTTCACGAATTTAAACATTCTCCAGATGACATTAAATGGCATATTTTAGAGAAAATAAGAAATTTAAATGAATTGAAGAATGAGGAAATCCGGAAAAACGTGAAGTTTACTGGATATTTTGTCTAAATACATACAAAAAGGATTGAACAATGATTTGCCTTGGGAGAATGCTATATTGTTCAATAATTTCTAATAGCATTGGCTTTCGACCATTGTTTAATTTACATAGACTACATCTGACATCTTAGACCACATTGCGCATTTAGGTGCAGCGTCTGTTCTCTATTTGTTGTTACAGACTGCACCCGTTATTTTTCACCACTCTGTGAGGTCGCCCTAGAGTCTATTTTCTATTTTCATAGTTGAGCAGTCACGCTACGAGACCACGTGACTCGTGGTTAGACGCTTATAAGCTCACTGTGACACAGTCGGGCTCCTAGCATGGCAGCTTTTCCTACTTCGGATTCGTAACTGGATTTATCTTAGGTAAGAGTTCACCCTTGCCATATTTAGAAAAGACAGTTTTTTCTGTTAACTCTGCATAGTGGAATTTTGGCCACTTTATTTTCTGTTTTTACCCTCCATATAGTACGGGACGTATTCGTCCACTGACCTATCCTTGGTCTGCTCCGCTGCATTGCTGCTTTCTTTGCGTCTACGTACGACTGACCACGTTGTTTTATAGCCCGCATTTACGGATACCCTACACTCACGCACTGAGACCAGGTATAGTTATGATTGCCTTTTTTACCTCAAACACAGCACGAGCTTCATAGCGTTTAGCTGACTGTTTAATACCATTTGCCTTATTTTAATTTGGTATCTTTTCTGCAGCGCAGCGTGATGGTTTTTTGAGTGATCCGGTTCAAAAAAGAGGGGAACTTCTAATCTCCCTTGTCAGATATACTTCGACTGTATGGTTGACCGGGCCTCTTACTTATCACTTTGAAATCGCTGACTTCATACTATCACATAGCAGGTAGAATCTTGTTTCAAATAAATTTGCGTACCACCCTCAGAGTAATATTTTATGTATTTAATTAACCGACATAGCAATAGTTACATAGATTTTCCAGTTTACTTGTGCAGAACAGCGTGCCGAGCTTTGAGCGATCTTGATCTATCTTGATTTTCTAATTCTTAGGAGCATTTAAGTTTATCGCGGACATCACTCCCCGTATATTACCTCTTTTATAACGGACGTATACATTGCCACCTTAAGACCCTGCATTCAGGTAATGATGCCTTGCTGCACTCTTTGCATCTGTTTCACTGCCCTGTTGATATTCGTGGATCATGTAGAAACCTCTATCAACTACTAAACTTAAGGCCATACGGTTTAGCTGGGTATTGATAGCTTTTTCAGGGAGTTCACACGTTACAGTCCAGTGTTCTCCTTAGATAGACATTACTCTGTAGAAGCCCCTTTTAATCTTGTTTTCTTCACATGCTATATTGACAGCAATTTTTAGATAGTTAATACTAATTAGTTCCAGATGCCCAATTGTCAGGGCATTTTCTGTAGTATGCTAGGAGTGATATTTTGTTACTGTTCTTACCATTTGAGTTACTAATCATGCTTTCATACTCACCTACAGGTCTGGTGTGACCTATATATCCATACATTGTGACTTGAAGCTGATATCTTATTTTCAGACAGTAAGCTTTATTCATCTTTACTGCTATTTTCATTATGTAATCTTTTAGAGTAATTACTACGATTTAGACATTTCAGTAGGAGCTGAGTTCTTAGTTTTTTCAATTCCTCTTTCATCTTTCTTGATTTTGCTTTTTGCTTGCTCCTGGTGATCTTGGTGGATTGGTATTTACTATTTCTTTTTATCATCTTTACTGTGGATGAGTACCATAGCTTTATTTGTTTATTGGAAAGTTAACATCTTTTCATGTATTCTTTTTCTTTTCTTTTTTCCTTCACCACTGGCAACCTGGAATAAATATGTAACTTAGGAGACATCTTTGAACTCAGTGTGCATTTTTAAGAATTGTGTTTTTTATAGATTTTTTATTGTTCTCTAGGAAAACAGTGTGGCCCTCCTGATGAAGGCACTGTCAGTGCCGAAACGCGCGTTGAGAAGAATCATCTGTTAGCCACCTCACACTAATTCCTGTTGTTCATGTCATTTTGTCTTTTAATTTGTTCATGCATATATACTAATGTTTTGTTTATTTGAGACCAATTGTTTGGCTATTCAATATCAAATCTGTATCAGAACCACAGTATGTTTATCAGATCATTGGAATGAATGTTCTTACTATTTTTTCTTATATAAATAATCAATTGTTACAATCATGAATAAAGCAATTTTTAAACATAATTTAATGTAGCCTCCTTCGATGCACGCTGAGTTCTTCTTCTTATTATTCTGTTTCTGTTGATGAGTGTTTAATCTAATTCAAGCCATTTAACTGCCTAGGAACTTTGCCTTATATTGTATTATTACCCTGTCCTTGGAGTCTAGAATATTTACAGGGGGTCCTTGTTATGTTGCATTGATTCATACACCTGCTTCCTTACAGTGCTGCCAGGATAAGGATAAAAGGAGGCTGACCAGCAGCTACAGTGAATGATAATTTCTTCCCTGGACTTCAGGCAATACAGAAGTGTTTGGAATTTCCTGCCTCTCTGTCTTGGTCACACCAGTGTCAAACCCCTTTGTGAGTGTGCTCGGGCACAACCTTTGTGATGGGGAAGTGTGGTAGGTGATAGCTTCTCCCCCTCATCAAGTCACAGATGGCCCATCCTGCCAACAACAATGGCCCTTTGTTTCACTCTCTGGGAGCAATACACAAAGACCAACTGCCAGCTACACCTATTCATGTGACCCATGACACACAGCAGACACCAAATAGGACAAGAAAATGCCAACTTTCTAAAAAGTAATACAAAACACAGGGGCATATTCACAAGGAGCTATTGCCGAATTAACAGCACTTTATCGCAGCCAAAGTCGTGATAAATATACCTCCCCATTCACAAGCCGGTGTAAACAGCCCACAGCACCAGTTTACCCACGATAGCAGCCGCAAAAAACATCGCCACAGAGGACCCACGCAACTATCGCTAATTAGATGCAGAGTGGGCGTTCCCATGCCAAAAGGCGCGACAACATCACACCTCAACATTAACAACGACCAGCCACATCGGCGATAAAAACACAAAATAGGCGATAAGGCGCGTTAGCACCAGGAAATCTACATCTGCTCTGACCTGGTGTAAAGTCGGACGGCAGCCTGCAAACCAAAAGGGAGCACAGCACAGAGCCACATCGGAAGTGCAACAAATGCCATGGAGCCACCCATCATGCGGCCCGGACACCCAAGAGGGCCACAACACCCACCGCCACCACCCCCAGGACCACCCCTCCCTGGCACCCCCCGACCAAAGACATGCCACATCAGCCACACCTAAACATGTACAGAACATTCCGCTTGATGCCGCACAATCACAACTGGTGACATGCATGTGTCGTCACAGAAATGAGCAGCACACATCCACTTTCGAAGCAACAAAGGAAACTTTATTAAAATGAAGAACAAAATAAAATGAAGACACATGGCCGCTCCCCTCGGGACAATACGTAGGTCACAGCCTGTAAGACAAAAAACATGATGAGAAGGTGTGTCCTGCGCACATCAGAGGACAGAGAGAGAGGAAGAGAGGGAGGGAGAGAGAGAGGAAGAGAGGGAGAGAGAGAGAGAACGTGCCGCCCCTGCGCACCCAGGCCACACTGCTCACCTGCTGCCACCAGTGTGTCCCCAACCACATGGCGGTATGCATAGCAGGACACCAGGTCACACATCTGAGTCAGAGCTGTCAGCTGAAACAGAGCCCAGATACATGACTGGCACAGTACACACACTTGCACAAGACAACATCGCCTGCCCGCCCATGCACACCCAGGCAGAGGCACCCCAACCCATCCCGCCGCCCATCAGAGCATGCCCGCCCATGCACACCCAGGCCTCAATGCTCACCTTCCGTCACCGGCGCGTAGACAGGAGGTCCCACCACGTGCCGCTGCAAGCCACAAGCCCGGGGCCAGCGGACAAGGCACCCTCCACATCATGCAGCCCCGCTCTGCAGGCCACCAGGTCTCACGTTTGGTGCTGGGTCTTGATTACTCCATGGCAGAGGACATACCAGTGCACCCGGCACCATCGCAGGCTGCATACCCGCTCAGCCCAATGGGTGCCACCAACTCTGGGATCCCGGAAGCGACACCACATGGCGGTAGGCCTGCGCTGCCCGCTGGCTCTGGCCTACACTGCGGTCCAGCAGGGCACATAAAACCTGAGCTGTCCGGACCGCCGGGACGGGGCATCATCGCAGGCTGCACACCCGCTCAGCAGCTCAAGGTGCCACTGACTCAGTGCACCCAAAGTCACCGTCCCGTGGCGGGGAGCCTGTGCCATCTGCAAGGCCTCTGGTGCCACTAACCCTGTGCAACCCCAGTCTGCGCCACGTAGCGGTAGGCCTGTGCCGTACTCAAGGCCTCTGGTGCTACTAACCCTGTGCAACCCCAGTCAGCGCCACGTAGCGGTAGGTCTGTGCCGTACTCAAGGCCTCGGATGCCACTAACCCTGTGCGCAACAACTCATGGGCCCCATATGAGTGCGAACCGTGGGGCTTCTGTCATCCAGTCACCACCGGAAGAGGGGAATGTGACGTCGTCGGCCCCTTGTGTTGGCGGAGTCACATGGACTGTGACGCCTGTGCCGGATGGGTGTGGTGTGTGTGAAAACCTGCCCTCAGGGAGTGGCTGTGACATGCTGATGACTAGACCAGTGACCTGCACATCACCAGCGAGTACGGCTGCGATGGGTAGCAATGAGTGCCCCCCCCCCCCAGGGCGTAAGCGGAGTGGTCTGGCATGCCGTACGCAGGACCAGCGCAGGGCTTGCAACAATGACACGTGTGATCTTTGCGTGGGCCAGTCCATGTCCGGACAAGGAAGTGACTGATGCGTGTGTCCCTGTTGTAGTGTTCACGGGACCCGGTACACAAAATGCTATGTTGAACTCTCTGACTGGCATCCCACAGGATGAGCATCATTGACGCAAGGGAAGGCACTGCCCCCACATTCATCCACACATCCATACATGAATGACGTAAGACATTACACAGCAGTGCGTCAGTGGATGTTTATTTGCACATCCAGTGCAGTCATGCTGCTGGGGCGGTACAGGGCAATGCCGAGCACACTACACAATATGGGCCCGTGGAGGGCCAGCCAGTGTACATCCGGGGATGACCTGTACTGTGGAAGGGGAAGGGTACAGTCCGCAGTCTGTCCGCCGTGTCAATGGTCGTCAAGCAGGATGTGTCAGTCCATGTCGCTGTCCAAGGTGAGTGCATCGGAGTGTGTCGGGGGTCAGTGGTAGGTCTTGAGGCCACGTGCGGCACCAAGCAGAAACAGGCAAGGTGGCGGAAATCAATGCTAGTACCTCCTTCTGATCTCAATCCCATCCACGTCCTCGTCCCCGGATGTGTGCTCTGCCCCACCTGTGGGTGTTGCAGTACCTGCTGGGGCACTGTGTGCCACTGACACATCAGGTGCCTGTGTGGATACGCCTGCCGCACTGGGAGGCACTGACACACCAGGGGGTGGAGATGTGGATGGTGTGGGGGCAGCAGCATTCATCATCGCCACGCCTTGTGGCAGCGATGCCATGATGAAGACATGCATGGCCTGGTAGATCCCAGCTACATTTCGCTGATGTGCAGCGGTGGCTGCCATCCTTTCCGCCTTCATCCGCACCAAGTCCTCCATGAGCCTCCGCATGTGTGCCAGCTCACGGCTGCCAATGCTGGGGCCACTATGAGCGGACAGGTATTCCTCCCTTCGCGTCATGACTCCAGCGATGTCAGTCAGGGCTCGTTGGAGACCATGGGGCGGACATAGACACCCAAGGATGGCGTCCAGTTTGGCAGCCATGAGGTCGAACCCCACCCGCACCTGCTCGGCCGTTTCCCTCTGGCCCTCCAGCACACGGCGTTGGAAGGCGATTTGTTGTTCCTGAGGGTCTTGGGAGCGTGCCGGGGCTGTGGGAGCTTCCTGCTGGGTGGTCTGGGTGGTGGGTGGGGTCTCATTGTTGTAGCTGGGCTGCCCTGATCCTGGAGGTTGCTGGCGGATGAGGTCAATGATGTCTTGGATGGTTTGGGTGTCCATGCTGGTGTTGTCCTCCTCCTCGTCATCAGTGAAGAGTGACTGTGACTGCTCCACAGGAGATGTTGTTGATGCCCCTGCGATGTGAGGGGGAGATGGTGTATTACAATGTGTCCACATGTATGTAGCCGCATGATACAGGTTGACATTCAGACAGCATAGCATTGTACATTGTGACAGTCTGTGGGTCTGGGCGAGGACCCAGGGTCATTGTGGGTCTGCACTGTGCCCTGCTTGCTTGTGCATGTGTGCCATTGTGGCCATCTCCCCCGTCCCCCCAGTACCTAGTGGTCACTCACCCTGTTGCGGTTGTGTTATGTCCTGTCGAGCAGTGTCCGGGCCCCCGACTCCGGCCACAGTATCCATACTGATGACTGTCGACACCAGCTCCTCCATGTCATCCAGCTCCAGCTGTGGCGCTGGGCCCCCACCTCCGGTCTGCGTTGCTGCCTTCTGGTTGGCACTGAGTTTCTCCTTGGTCTTCCGCTTGATGTCATTCCATCGCCTCTTGACCTCGTCCATTGTCCGCTTGTGCTCTCCGATGGCATTCACCTTGTCGATGATGTCCCGCCATATTCCATTTTTGGTGCCCAATGACACGTTGGAGGTGACGAAGAGTTGTTGATGGTGTTCCATCACCTCCGTGACTATGATCCTGTTCGCCTGCGGACTGAACTTGGTCTTCCTGGTCTTCTTGTCCTTGTCCTTCCCTGTCCCCGAGGTCCCAGGCTGGTCGTCCAGGGTGCTTGTGGGGTTGTGCTCGTCCTCTGCGCCGGCTCCGGCTGCCTCCATGGTGCTTGGGTGTTGGTCAGTTTGTGTGTGGGTGTATTTTCTACTTTTATGGTGATTTTTGACGCCTGGCAGGTGTGTGTTGCAGGCCTGGAGCTGCTTGTCGCTGATTTCCTCATCGTGCTTTTGCCCATTGCGTGTTTTTTGGTGTTGTGGTTTGTGTTTTTATCTCCATCGTGGTGGTTGTAACGCGGACATTGTCCGCGGTTTCGGCAGACTGGCGCATGCTACCGCCTTGTTGTGAATTCCACGTTGACACGGGGTTATTTTCCCGCGCTAGGCTGCAATATTGAAAGTTGAGTTGCGCTACTCTTGCGGTAGTTATCACACGTTCTTGTGAATATACCCCACAGAGTGGTCCTAATGACACTTCTCATTTAGCAGCAATTGCTGAGAAGCCAACACACATTTGGTCTATCACAACAAATTAAGCACATCAATCATTATGAGAGAGAGAAGAGAGTAGATATGTATTTTTCATATATATACACCAGAGAGAAAACAACAAACAGTTTAAGAGAAAAAACACCTTTATCTTTATCTTTTTTCATTTTCCAAATACATCAATGGTACACATAAATACAAATAGTAGTTCAAAATGACTGTTGCTCAAAAAAGGGTGCAAAGAAGGGTGCTCAAGTGCAAGGTGACTAATAGAACAAAAAAAAAACAGAGAATCTAGGGAGAAAACATTTGTATCATTTATGAACACTGGCTAGTATAACTGTATGGTAGTAGACCAGCGTATCATGGCCTGTCCACAAGACATTATCTCTTTTTGGCGGGGAGAGGGGGCAGCACTGTCACAGCCCCCACAATGGACTTCAGTGTTTGGGGTATCATAAAGAAGCCATGCGTTGGAGATGAAGCTGTCTCCAAGTCCCATCCGTGTCAGTATCTGGAAGAGATAAGGCCATTTCACCCAGTCAAACGCCTTTATCAACATTCAGGGAGATCACTATTTTCTTTTCCGGATCATCCTTACATTCCACAGCACATGAGCAGGGGTTTGGAGGTGGTCGCGCAACGAGTGACCCGGGACAAAACTTACTAGAGAAGGGTGGATCAGTTGCGGAATAACCTTCCCCATCCGAGTGGCCAAGAATTTGGCTAGTATCTTGAGGCTGACTTTGATCAGAGAGATGGGGCGATACCTGGAGCACTCCAGTGGGTCTTTCCTTTCTTTGGGAATGACCGTGATTGTAGTCGTGTTGGAGATCAGTGCTAAGGAGCTGGTGTCCGTGGCTTCCTTGTAGGCTCTAGTCAGGAGGGGAGTCAGAATTGCTTTACCTATCTTATAAAACTCACTCGTGAGCCCCACTTCCGCAGGTGATTTGCAAGTGGGTAGGGATGAGAGGGCCTCTGTCACTTCCTCCTCTGTGATGTATCCCCCTAGGAGGGCCCAACCCTCATCCGTGAGGGAAGGCAGGCTTGGGGGCTGTAGGAAGGCATCAATCTGCTCCAAAGATGGTGTAGTATAAGGGCGGTATAGTCCTAAGTAAAAGGTGGTGAACCTCTTCACTATGTCTTGGTGATGTATCAGGAACATACCAGATGCATCATGGATAGCTAGAACAGCAAATTCTGCCATTTGCTGGTGCAATTGGTTCACAAGTAAGTGTCCAGCCTTCTCACCCTGATCGTATCTTCTCCACTGCAGTTTTAACAGCTCCTTTTCCACTGCAGTTGTGAAGAGCACGTTGAAGCAGAGTTTGGTGAGTTTGAGGGCTCTATAGTGCTTTTCTGTAGGGGAGGTTGTATCACGGAGGTGAAGAGCAGCTTCTTCACCCTCCGCATCCCGTAATTCGTCTCAGGGTCAGAGTTTAGCTTCTGCAGAAACTCTCATCATATCACCCTTCAGTGTAGCTTTCCGGCGACCCAGAGCATGAGGTACAAAGTTACGGAGCTCTCATAATCATGAAGATAAGTGCAAATATGGGCCCAGAGGGATTCCTTACACTCAGTAAGTATATAGGCAAAGGCCCTCATCCACCACTGCACCGATGGGGGGAGAGATGAGACCCAGGTCCAGATATAATCAAACCATACTATGGACTGTGACTGCTGCTTCAAGGATAGTACAGTCAGTGAGAAAAGTGAGGAGTTGACTCTGAGAAAGTAGTCAATGCAGGATTGTGTACCATGCAGGCTAGAGAGAAAGGTGTATTCCCTATCTGAGTGATGCAGGTGATGCCATGTATCTATTAGAGCGTGGTCTGACATAAGCTTGTGAAGGACTGCTTTATCCAGTCCTGTGCAGAGATCTGCCCATCCAGTCTGATCTAAAAGTGGGTTGGGGGCTAAGTTCCAG
The DNA here is from genome assembly GCA_963921515.1 of Calotriton arnoldi. Classification (NCBI taxonomy): domain Eukaryota; kingdom Metazoa; phylum Chordata; class Amphibia; order Caudata; family Salamandridae; genus Calotriton; species Calotriton arnoldi. The sequence goes on from CAWUFW010006463.1 coordinate 509,688, forward strand.
TCGCCACCTCGCAGTACAGGGGTGCGGCCAAAGGCTAGGAGTCTACTAGAGAGATCCGCTGGAAAGCGGGTCTTAGCTGTGTTGGGCACATAGATGGAGCCATGGACTAGCTTCCGGTCAGGAAAGCGCAATTTAGCAAAAACCTATTATCCTTCATTGTGAGTCCAGGACTTGAGCACCTTATAGGTGAGGTTCTGTCTAATAAGGATGGCCATAACATGCTTACTTGGAACAGGCGCGGTGAGAGGGTCAGTTGCTGGTATGACTGCCCCCACCCAGTCACGTTTGAGATTCTGGGATTCAGTGAGTTTCAGGTGCGTTTCTTGAAGGAGGACACTGTCTATTTTTTTCATGTGGAGATAGCGAAGGACGTTCTTCTTTCATTTAATGAAGTGTGATAGGCCATTGACATTCAGTGAGGCTACTGTGAGAGGCTAAGGCATCCGCTCATAGGAATACAGGTGGGATGCAGGGACAGAGTAATCGGCTCCCTGCTGCCAGTGGGGTAAGGGAGGGGGCCTCCAAGGCCTGCGTGAAGCGAAATAAAGGAGATGGTGGGGGGTGATAATGTTTGGGGAGGGGACAGGACTTGCGAACTGGGGGAAGGGAAACAACATTTCTTTTGTGTCTAAGGCCTAAACTTGCACCCGGTGGTGCTACGCTCCCCCTGGCCCATGGTAAGCATAACAGGAGCTGGAGAGGGAATGGAGGAGCCCCGAGTAATAAAGCACGGGGCTTAGCAGGTGTATAAGGGAAAAGACAGTAGGTAGTACAAACCCCCACAGGGATGATAAGGCAGAGGTGTGGTATTGGCATCAGGGAATATTGCAGGAGTGGAGCCCGTGGATGAGGTGGGAGCTGAGGGAGCCATAGGGCGTGAAGAGGGCCAACATCCTCAGGGTTGAGGGGTCGAGGGATGTTCGAGTTTTGCCGTCCCTAGTGACTTTCATTTGTGCCAGTTCCAAAAGGCCGTATTTGAAATCCCAGCAGCGAAGGTGGGATTGCAGCATCAAGAATTGCTTGCGGTTGATGCAAGTTATCCGCAGCAAAGGTGATGCAGCGGCCTTCATAGAGCAGTAGCATTAGCAGATGTTTTGCCACTCAGAGGATGGTTTGTGCATGCTCGTGGTGTAGGAGGCAGGCAATAATCAGGCAGGGGGTTGTCCTGTACTGTAGCACTTTAGATTACCCTTTTTCCTCTTTGAAAAACCAAGAGTTTAGAGAAGCGTACTTCAAATATCTTGGATATGAAATCTCTAAGGAAGGCCAGAATGTGGTCCCTCCGGCCCATCCGGTATCCCAAAGATACACATATTGTTCAACGGGACCTGTCTTCTAGGTCCATGACTTTGTTGAGGAGGAAATCAATGTCCTTGACCCAATCCGGTAGGGCATTGTACTGAGAGTATAGTTGTTCCACCTGTGCATCTAAGTTGTCCAGACAGGTATGAAAGCAGTCACCTCTGTCTGAAGGAACTTTACTTCCGTGGTGAGATCCGTAATTTTGCTGTTGATGGTGAAGAGGGTGGATCCAATGGAAGAGATCTCCTTCATCAAGGTATCTAAGTTATTTGAGGAGAGTGGGTGCTGCTCTGAGGGTGGAGCATAAGTAGCCTGGGACCTAGCATGTGCTACTGCCTCCAAGAAAAGCAGTTGGCAGACTGCTAGTTTAAGGTGCTGCATGGAGGAGTGGTGGAAGCGCTTAAGTGACCCACCCGTTGGCCCATTGAGAGGGTTAACTGTAGGATGATGGCAAATGCCAGGCGCTTCTAGAGTAAAACCCCCAGGGTCGGGGGCTCAGATCCCAGGGAAACAAGAAGATATCTGGCATCTACGTTGTGGGTACCTTGCGCAGTATCATGTGGATCACCCCTCCATGGGTCTGTTATGCCCACTGATGGCCTTGGGTTCGATGATGCTTCAATAGAAGGGCCAACAGCAGGCAGTCGTGAATCCGAGGGGCCTCAGAGGCAGTACCGTGGAGGGGTTCGCAGCTGGTATTCACAGGAAAATGTGGCCATAGGCTGCGGCAAAGTACACATGACTGTTTGGCCAGCGCAAGAGGTCTGGCCAATCAGTCATTGCGCACTCACAGAGTGCTCACCACTCCTCCCCCTACTCTGAGATCCCCCCGCCCCTACAAGATGCTGCAGCAGGAACAAATACAATGGTAATAAGGTCAAATTATTACCATTTTATTTTTCCTTATTTTACACTGCAAAAAGCAGTGGGGCGATGCTCCTTCCCTGTTTAAAATGCATTTTAAAAATCAGAGTTCATGAATCAGATTGCAAATTGGAGAGCTTCAGATTCAAACACACAGATCCTCCAAATTTGGGTTATGCAGCGCTCTGCCGAAACATACTTTTAAATACTTGATGAGGTAATTTGTCTCCTGGCTGTATTGTGTCTTTTATCAATGACTATTGAGATCAGCCCAAGTTAGTCAAAACACTTAGGCCTTACTCATTTTACCATTTTGTTTTGTATTTGAGTTAAAGATTGCAGTTGTGACTCAAACAAGTAAACGCTGTGGGGTGGTGAGGCGGGGATGGGGCAGGGCGGGGGGATAGTGGAGTTCGACATACGACATGAAAGGTGAAAGTAAATAAATAAATAAATAAAACCACTTACCTTGTGCTCGCCGCATCACCGACTCGACAAAACACAGACCACTGTAAAATTGAGGGGAAAAAAACAAGATGCTGAAAAAGATTTTTGGGGTTGACAGATGATATTTACAGTACTAAAATGCCATAACCAAAATATTTTCAGACAGAAATATCATTTATTAAATATTGTTAACAAAACCAATTTCCCATAAAGTTAATTATATAAAAGTCTATACCTAAAATGATAATGTTTTTGTAAATGATAATTAGGCCACAATATTATTGTTAGATGATATTTTTGCAATTGATGCTCTGATATACAACCCAAAAAAGATGCTTAGAAATTGAGAATGGGTGCTCTTGCAGTATAACTCCTAAGTAGATATAATGGCCTGCTATGTTCTAGAACAGAATTTTACGGTTTATCCCTTCAGAATTGAATTCCAACACTTGCTATGCTTTTCAGTTGAGGTCCCTCGTGTCTGGAGTGCTTTTCCTCTTCATCTTCAGCCGTGTCCTTCATTGATCATAAATTCTAATAGCACATACTCCAAGCTTTGGATCACACTCACCACCATGGAGGAAACACTCTGCTGAACAGTGCCCCAACATCACACTGGCCCACTGAAGGAAACTGCTGTAGAATGTCTCATCAATGGATTGAAAAGATTCAGGGGCATATTTACAAGCCCCTATCGCCACCACAACGTCACTTTCAGTGACGTTGTAGTGGCGATAGGGGCCTCACCCTATTTACAAGGCAGCGTTAAGCCATTTTTTTTAAAGTTTAGAATGCTTTATTAAAATTATATAAGTACAGCAATTAGACAAAATATACTAATACTTCAATTCAGGCAGAATTAATGGGTAAATGAAATCAGAACAATCGATGGCTCCATTAATCAGAAGTGAGCAAAAGGAAAATCTGAATATACAGCCAACAAGGTTTAACCATGCATAAACTGATGGATTTAAAATATATAGGGGCATATTCTCAAGGAGTCATCACCCATTTAATGGCACTTTAGCGCCGCAAAAGTGGCGATAGTCTTATCGCCCTATTCACAAGCTGGTGTAAACTGCGGACATCGCCAGTTTTCCTGCGATAGCTGCCGCAAAACACATCGCCACGGATGAGAGCGACAATTAACGCTAATGATATGCACAGTAGGCGTTCCCGTGCAAAAACACACAAAAATACCACTTCGCGATATTCACAACGACCAGCCAGATCTGCGATGCGATCCAAAAACAGGCGATAAGGCGCGTTAGCAGCAGGGATTTAACACCTGCCTTTTACTGGTGTTAAGCAGGACGACAACCTGCAGCATGAAAGGGAGCCCAGCCCAGAGCCACATCTGAAGACCAACACATGTCATGGAGCTACTGATCATGCAGCTTGGAGACCCAAGAGGTCCACAACACCCACCGCCACCACCCCCAGGCCCGCCCCCCGGACTACCACCCAGGCAGCGCAGAACAAGACAGCTGACCTTCCGAAAACGGCATGGCCCCTCAACCACACAAATGCAGAATGTGGGGAGAGGTGGGAACCAAGTGTGCGTGAAGGAGGCAAGTCACCCATGAATAAGAATGTACACAATGTCAAGTGTGGCGGAGATGTGCTGGACAGACCTCAGTATGCAGAGCACAGACATGTCCATGTGGACATATACTGCTGGTGTTTGTAGTGGTGTGGACAGTGGACGCAACCATGTTACCTCAGGCAGTGGGGAAGACCTCGGTCATGTAGCTGTGTCATCCCCCCCTGTAAGCAGAAGCGGGGTGGGCTCATCCGGCATATGCCAGTCCAGCGTAGGAGTGTGAATAAATAGCCTGGGGCCCTGGGCGTGGTTCTCTTCCGGGATGGCCAACGCGTCTGCCAGGGCGGCGCCCCTCACCCTGCCACGAGTCCGCCGCCGTGACCGCCAGCCTCCTCAGCCAAACACTGGCTTCCACGACACAGGCCCCCAGCGCACCCAGCGGCACAGCACCGCGGAGTTATGTGTGTGTTGACTACTGCCTTCGGCCTACACTGCGGTCAGCAGGTCCCCCAATTCAAATTGAGTCTTGATTTATTTATGGTGCAGTCCAGTAGGCATCAGACATTGCTTCCAGTGCAGCCGGCCCGGACGACGCATCAACGCTGGCTGCACACCCGCTGAGTGCTTCAGGTGCCACTAACTCTGTGCAGCTCAAGTCAACGCCACGTGGCTGTGGGCCCTTGCTGACCACTGTCTCTGGCCTACACTGCGGTCAGCAGGTCCCCCAACTCAAATAGAGTCTTCATTGATTGATGGCGCAGTCCAGTAGGCAACAGACATTGCTTCCAGTGCGGGCCGCCCGGACGACGCATCATCGCAGGCCGCGCACCCGCCGAGCGCTTCCGGTGCCACTAACTCATTACAGCTCAAGTCATGGACCCTTTAAGATGTAATCTTATGTGTATGAGTCCAGTTCTGGTGCTGCTACCTCAGTGCACTGCAAGTCATGGACCCTTTATGATTGAATCCGTGTGTGTGATCCGATGATCACTGTTCAAGTTGTTGCCAGCACCAACCACTCCCTGAGGGCTGGCTTACACTCACCCCACACCCATCCAGCACAGGCATCACTGGACATGTGACCCTGGTAATAAAAAGGGGCTGGCCGCACATGCCCGTAGCCAGTTCCACCATACATCTAAGTGTGTCTGTGTGGTCATTATGTATGCGTGATGGCCCCTGGCCCTACCACATCACGTAGTGCTGTGGACAGCGGACGCAAGCATGTCACCTCAGGCAGTGGGTAAGACCTTGGACATGCATCTTTGTCGTCCCCCTCTGTAAGCGTAAGCAGAGTGGGCTGGGCCGGCGTACGTCAGTCCAGCGCAGGGGTGTGTAGAATTGGCCCGGGGCTCAGGGCGTGGTTCAGTTCTGGCCTGGACAAGGAAGTCACCAATGCGTGTGTCTCTGTTGTAGTGTCGGCGCCACCCGGCCCGCAATTGACAATGTTGCAATGTAGCATGCACCCGGAGGGCGGTCCCACCCGAACGGAGAAATGAAGGAGCGCAAGACTGCTCGAGGACTTGGCTCATACATGCCAAGTGTTGTGTGTATCTGTATTGCCGCAGCATGAGCCAAATGCCTAGCCTTAATCGCAGCACGAGTTCAGCCAGGCATGAACTCTACATCTGTGTCCGCACTATCCTTACCATAGGCCTACACTCACATGGTCGCCCACCAGCAACGGCCAACATCACAGTGTCATTGTCAGGCTTGTGGACATGCGCAGACAGGCATGACAATGGTGTGCCATTGGAGTTCAAGTGATGCAACCGCGCAGCGTACACAAGTGAATAGGCTCGGGGGGAGGGAGGAGCAGCTGTGAGGCAACGTAACACACAGTGATGCCGCTCATTTGCCACATTCAAGACATGTCAAACATGAATCCCAAAGTCGCACACATCCCACCCCACACCCAACAAGCCACATCACACTTCCTGAATGCAAGCAGATGACAAAGTGACATTAGGGATGGAAGCTCCTTTGTCTGAACTAACAGGCGGAAGCACATCTGCACATCTGACCTCGGAATTGCATGTTCCCGGCACCCCCTGACAGATACGATAGCAGTTGAGGACGACTCCCACACTATGCACAGCCCGATGACAGACCAACGTATACACACCCCACACACAGAAGTCCTTGCTCGGAGTTATCTTGCATGGAATAGCCTTCACACTTACTCCCACACCATCCCAGGCATACAACTGTTGCACACTTAAACAACTCATAGATCCGAGCTGTGGCATTTCATTCACAGAACTGGCGCAGGTCAGAACAGTGCCGCTTCAACCAGGGCCACTAATGCAATGGCAGAACATCCCGGACACATGCACAACCCCTGTCACGTGGAACTGTACCGTGCACGTATGCTGCATTTACTGGGGGCACTGCCATTGGTAGTGCTGCGGGTCAGTTACTGGCTAAGCTTCCGCCTTGCCAACGTCACCTGCGTTCAGCCTGTGTTGCATTGTCGATCGTGCATATTCGAGTGGTCCATGGATGTCTGCCTATCCAACAGGACGGTAGCCGAACTGGATTTCAACATGTGTGTGCGCCCCCTGTTGGCCCACGACCAGGAGTGTCACCGTGATACCCATCTATAGGATGCTTGGATACTTGGCATACGTGCTGGCAGCTGGACCTGGGAGATTGCAGAACTCCTCATGTGCAGTGACCACATTGAGCCGCTCCCCTATTGGGCTGTAGTGCTAATTGGTGACAGGGAGTGGATGCAGCACATCTGTCCGGACCTGCTAATGGATAGCCTCCCCGTCCTGTTCGATGAAGTCGACAATGACCTCATGTTGGAAATGATTGCCTACGAAGCTGCAATCGCTTTCATGGACGTGTAACTACGTACCTGCAGCCACAACAGTTTGGAACCCATTGCACATGTTCCGACACCTTGTTGCATCTTGGGGTTCTGGTCACATATCCCATGACAACAGTGGACATGGCTGCATTCGCCTGGACCCCGAATACGTGAGCGGACAACCACGCGGGGTAACACACACCTGTGAAAGGTGAGGCACTCCCCCGGAGTGGACAGCGGCGCTTGGCAACGTTCCTCATTCTGACATACTGCTGCATTGATCCGCAAGTTGTGGCACTTATCTTGCCCGTACTGACACGCATATAATAATAAAGTCTACGCACATTCACTTGTATTCAACTGTGATGTGAGTTGTTTTGAATGACGATGTGTGTCTCTCTGCCTATCTGGGTCACGGACATACATGCGCATTGATAGCATTACCCAGGGAGTGTCATTTATGTGGAATCACTGTCCCTACATTCATCAATACTTTCATGCTTAATTGATCAGGGCCATGACACATCAGTGTGAATTAGAATGTTTTATTTGCATTCAGTGGGGTGTTGAAGTTGGACCAGTACAGGGCCATGCAAACCCCACTTTACATTGTCGCCCCGTGGAGGGCCAGCCACAGTCCTTTAGGGATTGACAGGTTCAACGGAAGAGGAAGGCTTCAGTCCGCAGTGTGATTGCTGTGTCATTGGTAACCAATCCAAATATGGCAGTCCATGTCGAGGTCCAAGGTGAGTGTTGCTGAGTGTAACGGGGGACAGTGGAAGGTGTTATTCCAGAGCATGATGCAGAGGGCAGAACCAAGCTGAAACAGGCCATATGGCGGTGATGTATGCTACCACTTCAATCTTACCACCAAGCCAGATTCATCATCATCTTCGTCCTCTGATGTGTCAGGTGCCTCACATGTTGGTGGTGGTGTTTAGTCTGTCGCACTGTGTGGCACTGACACTTCAGGGGTCGGAGATGTGGATGGAGTAGTAGCAGCAGCAGTCATCCGCACCAGGCCGTGTGGCGGCAATGCCATGATGAGGATCTGTAGGGAATGGAAGATCCCAGCTACATCTCGCTGGTGTGCAGCCGTGGCAGCCATTCGTTCCACATGCATCCGCTCCATGTTCTCCATGATCCTCCGCATGTGCCCCAACTTTTTTTTTTTTTACATTTACTCCTGGCTGACATCGCTGGAGCCACTCTGCCTAGACAGTTGTTCTTGTCTCCGAGTCATGACTCCAGCGATGTCAGCCATGGATTGTTGGAGAGCATGGAGCAGACAGCGGGTGTCCGTTAGGGACTGTAAATGGACCCTGATGGGACTTAGACACCCCCATATGGCATCTAGTTTAGCTGCCATGAGGTCGAACCCCACCTGCAGCTGATCAGCCATCTTCTCCTGGCAGCCTAACACACAGCGTTGGAATGCCATGTGTTGGTTGTGGGGGTCCTGGGAGACAGCCGTGGTGGTGGGTGCTTCCTGCTGTGTGGTCTGTGCAGGGGGTGGGGTCTCCTCGATGCAGCTGGGCTGCCCTGCTCCTGGAGGTGGGGTGCCGAAGCTGTCCATGAGCTGCTGGAGGGCGTCGGTGTCGATGTTTGGGAGGTCCTCTTCGTCATCAGTGCTGAGTTGTTGTGTCTGCTCTGCAGGAGGTGTTGGTTCTCCCTCTGCAATGTGAAGGGGAGATGCAGATTGACACTGTGTTCACATGTATGTTCCCGCATTGTACAAGTTTACTAACGGACTGCATGACAATGTACATTGTGACTGTTTGTGAAGAGATGCCCATTTGATGTGGGACAGTTGACATTTCTACACCATCAGGGATGTGAGGTTGTACTTGTCCATTGTCATCTCACAGTTTCCTGCTATGCCAAATGCGAATGGCCATTTTCTACACACAAGCGGCAGCAGGTGTGTCCTCTGTTCTGTTGTGTTGCAGTTTGTACCACATTGTTGTCAATGTTGAGGTGCTCTGATTCTTATGTGTGTGTGCTGCATTGTGGGTAAGTTGCCCCTTCAGCTCTGATTTGGCTGGCTCTTCTCCCTTTCAGGCGGTGTGCCTTTCACTTCTGTGCTTATACAGTGCTGAGATGTTGCAGACTTGGGTAAATTGGGCTCTTGGTCAGAGTTGTGACTCTTGGGCATGGTTTGTCCGCAGATGTCCTCTGCTTAATTGTGCATGCGTGCCATTGTGCCCATCTCCCCCCGTCCCCCCAGTCCCTGGTCGTTACTCACCCTGTTGCTGTTGGCTCAGGTCATGTTGTACAGTGTCCGGTCCCCCAAATCCTGCCACCGTCTCCCCACTGATGACTGTGGACACCATTTCCTCCATCTCATCCAGCTCCTGGTGTGTCGCTGGATTCCCACCTCCAGTCTGCATTGCTGCTTTCCGGTTGTTACAGAGTTTCAGCTTGGTTTTGCGCTTGACATCATTCCAACGCTTCTTGCAGTCGTCCACTTCCCTTCTCTTCACTCCAACTGCACTCACCTTGGCCACGATGGACTGCCAAATTGTATTTTCATTTGCCAATGACACAGTAGAGGTGACGAACAGTTGTTGATGGTGTTCTGTCACCTCCGTAATTAGGATCCTGTTTTCCTGCGTACTGAACCGGGTCTTTCTCTTCTTCTTCTTCTTCTTCTTGCCCTTCCCTGACCCCGAGGTCCCAGGCTGGTCCTCCGTGGGGCTTGTGGGATTCTGGTTGTCCTCTGTGCTTGCTCCGGCTACCTCCATGGTGCTTCGCAGTTGTTTGTGTTTTATTTGTATTTCATTTTTGCTGCTTTTATAGTGATTTTTCCCGCCTTACTTGTGGGACTTGCGGGTCTGGCGCTGCTTTTCGCTGGATTTTTATCGCAGTTGGGCCCATCGCAACTTTTTTCACGTTCGGCTTCCTTTTTTATCGCCGTCGCGGGAGTTGTATCGCGGACATATGAGGTGTTATTGGGAAACTGTTGCATGTTACCGCCGTGTTGAGAATACGACGTTGACACAGAGTTATTTTCCCGCGATAGACGGCGATATGAAAAATTGCGTTAGCCTATTTTGCCGATGTTTATCGCATGTTCTTGAGAATATCCCCCATAGCCTGAAATGAAAAACATAAGCATTTTACCAACGTAAATGCAGTTTAAATTTTCTCAAGAAGAAAAGAGAGAGAAAGAGGGAGAAGAAGAAACCAGGGGGAGGGGAGAAGAGAGAAAACATGTATTAAGCAACAGCAACAGTTCCTAAAAAACAAAAGAACAGTATTAACCTGCTAAAGTTTATAACATTTATGGTGGTTCATAATTGGTAACAATGGATGTGGATTGAGCAGATTGTCTGGATAGGAAAGACGTAAGTGGTAGCCATAGTAGATCCTTTTTAATTAATAAAGGAATAGAGGTGGCATATGCACGATCCAGTCTATGATGATGGCATAATAAATTCCACCAACCAGTAAAAGAAATTTTGTGGAATCTTTCCAATTTGTAGTAATAATCTGGAGGACTAACGCAATGAACAAGTCCATGAGCTTTCCTACCATATCCTGGGATTGCCAAATAAAAGAGAAACCTCCTAAGAAAATGTGTATAATATCAAAAGGAAGGGACGTGGATAAAATGTCATTCAGCTTCTTCCATATGAGCGTCCAAAGCTTCTTAACAGGAGGGCAAAGAAAAAACTTATGTAAGAGATCACTCTTGACTTGCAAACAAGACCAGCATTTTGCATTATCTGTCAACTTAAATTTGTGAAGATCCACAGAGGTGAGGAAGAGCCTATTGTAAAAATAATATAGTGTTTGTGTTGTGCTTGATGAGCGAGATGAAGTATGAATTTTAGCCCAAATGGATTCCCATGTCTGGAGAGAGAGTTCCTGGTTAAGATCTGCTTCCCATGCAAGCTCCACCTTGGTTTTAGACCTCAAATCAGAGGGGCGAGACAAAATCCTGTACACACGAGAATCTTTCATATGAGAGGAAAAATCTAAATTAAGGGATGGGGATTGGCCTATTGGTACAGGGAGAGAAGCCTGAGTGAGTAGAGGAAGAAGAAGAGTCCTAAGACTAAGGTAATGTGTAGCATGAAACAAAGATATGTCATACTTTCCCTGAATCTCGTTAAAATCCATAAGGGAGCCATCATTGAGTATATGGTCAATGGTAATAATGCCTCTGTTAATCCATTCTCTCCAAGAGAGAACTCTGTTATTTAATCTCAAGTGTTTATTGTACCAAATGGGAGTTAGCAAAAAAATATCCATACAGGAGTTAGAAGAGACAATTAGAGGTTTAGCAACAGCTATAGAGTGGGTAAGTATTGGAGAGAAAAAGGTCTTGGGGGGGTTGAGAGAGAAGAACAGCCTTGTTCAATGAAAATGGTGTACACTGAGCCTGTTCCAGTTGGCCCCAAGTAGTCAATTCTTTTTGAGGGGTTAGCGCAAGGGAGGTCCAAATTTGTTTCAACGTAAGGGCTGAATGATATCGTCTAAGATTGGGAAAATTGACCCCTCCATTTTCTTTTGATTGTTGCGGACGAACTAATGAGATTCTAGGCTTGCGATTGTTCCATAAGAAATTGATGAGCGAGTGATTAACAGTTTTGAAGAAAGAAAGTGGGAGGGAAATTGTCAATATAGATAAATAAAAATTAACTATCGGTAGCAACATCATCTTAACTGTTGCCAGTCTATCCCACCAGGACAAAAATAATGGGGACCAACCCTCTATCAAAGCTGAGACTTTAGTAATGATTTCATTTAGATTCATTTTAATAGTTTCTTTAATGTTGTTTGTATATACAATACCTAAGCATTTTATACTTTTTGAATTCCATGTAAACCCCGTATTTATTGAGAGGTAGGACCTCTGATTTGTCTATATTAAGTTTATACCCAGAAACTATAGAGTACTCCTGTAATAGTGAGAACAATTCCGAAACAGACGTGCTTGGGTTAGTAAGGTATAACAAAATATCATCCGCATAAGCTGTGAATTTAATGTCTATATCTTTAAATTGGAAACCTGTGAATTGTGAAGAACAACACATTTTTTCCAGAAATGGTTCTAGAGAAAAAATGAACAATAATGGGAATAAAGGACAACCTTGTCTAGCCCCCCTGTGGAGAGAAAAGTAACTGGATTGTTGACCATTAATCCAAATCAAAGTGGAAGGATCTGAATATAATAACTTAATATATTGAAGGATATGGGGACTAAAGCCGTGCCATTTCAATGCTCCAAAAATGAACTCCCAGTTCACACGATCAAATGCCTTTTCTGCATCTAGCGTTATGGCTGCCACGGGGGAATTCAACTTGGAGGCCAGATGAATTATGTTAAGGAAAGTTCTAGATTTGTCCGTGATGAAGCGACCCTTTACAAACCCCTATTGATGTATATCAACTAAGTCAGGGACAACTTGGTTAATACGGAGTGCCAATAGTTTAGCAAAAATCTTACAGTCCGTGTTAATCAATGAAATAGGTCTGTAGTTGCTGCACTGAGAGGGATTCTTGCCTTTCTTAGGGATCAGACAAAGCATGGCTTGAGTGAAAGAGCCTTGCGTCCTTCTCATGGTTAAAAAATGGGTAATAAGAAGCAAAAACTTAGGAATCAGCAATTGTTTGAAATGTAGAAAAAAGCTCACAGAGAATCCATCAGGCCCAGGAGTTTTGTCCTTTGGAAGATGAATCATGGCATTTGAAATGTCTTGCTCTGAAATTGGAGTGTCCAAAGAGGATAAATCAATATTATTTTCAGGTGACTTTGGAATAGATTGAAAGAAGGCATCTATCTGGTCCTGTGAAGGGGGGGACTCAAGGGTATATACATTGTTGTAGAAATCTGTGAAGCATTCAAGTATTTTAGAATCACCAACATGCCTAACCCCAGCAGTGTCTGTTATAGCGACAATTTTAGTCTTTTGCTTTTTAAATATTAAGGTAATTAGCTAGAGATTTGCAAGCCTTATTCCGACCTCCATACATCTTAGAATTAAACGTAAGCAAACATTCATAGGCATCATCCCAAGACTGCTTGTTGTATTGCATTTTTGCCTTAACAAGTTTAGACAGAGGGTCAGTGTGATTTGAAGAAAAGTATTTGTGTTCTAAGGATTTGATTTGATTGATAAGTAGTGTTGACTCCTTATGTCTCTTCCTCTTTTTTTTGCAACGTATTCTATAATCAATCCCCTGGCCGTTGCCTTAAATGGATTCCAGACAAAATTCATCTGTGAGTCTGAGGGAAGGTTATTATCGAAAAATTCTGGAGCAAATTATGTAAACTGCTCTGTGAATTGATTGTCCAGCAAAAGAATATTATTAAATCTCCATCTATGTGAAGTGGATGTAGGAGTAGGGTAGTCCAGGTCTACTATGACTGGGGCATGGTCTGAAATAAGTATTGAACCCATCTCTGCATGCGTAAACAATTGCAGAGTAGGTTGTGTGAAAAAAATATAGTTTATTCTAGAGTGGGATCTGTGCACAAGAGAAAAATAGAGAACTCCAGAGCATCTGGGTGAGAGATTCTCCAAACATCTATCAGCCCTCTAGAGGCGATAGCTTTGTGAAAGGTCTTATGCATTTTGTTTGGAATAAACTTAGTTTGGGATTTCCGATCTAAAAAGGGGTCCATAATTTGATTACAATCACCACCTACAATGAGATTTTCAGATGCATGGGCGGAAAGAAGAGTGGAGAATGCATTCCAAAATACTAGATCTACACCATTAGGACCATAAACATTACAGATAGAGAACTGAGTATTATTTATCCTAATCTCGAATAGAAGCCATCTACCATTGTCATCTTTGGCCTCATTCAGCAAATGAATACATAACGATTTTTGAAATAATATTACAACACTATTCTTATTATTAACAGCTGGGGAACAAAAAATATTCCCAATCCATTGTTTACGCAAGGAGTTTAAGTCCTGTTCTTTAAGATGCGTTTCTTGTAATAAAACTACTTGACATTTCAACCTTGATAAATGAGACAACACTCTTTGTTTTTTGACTGGGTTACAAAGTCCTTTAACATTCCAAGAAACAATTCGTAAACCACTCATCAAAGAGATAAATGCAGAGCTATTAAAGAACTAATAAGAAACCAGTAGGGACTATAAGACGTAGCAAACCAAAACGATTTTAGGAAAAAGTAGTGGAGACCCAAGTAAAGAACATTACCCACAGACAAAGAAGTTATTGTAGAAAAGATTGTAGGAAAGAATTTAAAATAGAACGTAATGGTTAGTTTGAAAGAACATAGGCATCCTCCCATCCATCTAAAACCAGGTAAAAGTAATGGAGAACCAGAAAAACAGAGTTGCTTATCGAGACGTTTGCTGCATAGCAAAGAAGAAAGAGAAACGAGAGAGCTAAGAAAGGAGGTGGAATAAGAGATGGAGAAAAAAGCGAAAAAGGTGTGAGGAGAATACAAGCTCCTCATACAAACATATGCAAGAGAGATGACAAAAAGCCAAAGAGCTTTAGCCATGCAAGTAAAGAGTAGAAACAGATAATGTCAAAGAGACGGGGGAACGAGAAAAACAGATACCGCTTTAAATGGAAACATTGAGGTTAAAAGAAAATTGATTTCAACAAAAACAAATGGAAAGACATTGTGAGAAAATAGGAAAACTTGACCAACACGGCACCAAAAGGACTTACCATGGAATAGGAAAACAGCACATCAGGACAAAACGTGGACATTGGATACGTATACAAGAATGAACAGATACAGCATCACTGATACAAGAGGGATTTGTGGTCCTGCAATAAAAAGAAAAAGAAATCAGTTGTTAGGTTTCAAAAGATAAAACATTTTAAACTTTAGTTAGTTTTATGTCTTCTCCTTTATGCATATGAATAACTTTCCTGAGTTTTGGAGGGTCCTCGAATGTGTATGTCCTGTCTTTGTATGTGACCTTAAAAAACAAGGGTGAATAAGGCCATAATGAGCATTCATGGAACGAAGCGTCGGTCTAAGATCCAAAAACTCCTTCCTGCGATTAGCAGTAGTCTTTGAGACATCTTGAATGAAAAATAAATTTCGGCCGGACCATAACATTTGTTTACGTTGCTTGGCCGCAGTAAGAACCATCATTAAGTCAGAATATTGAAGAAAATACACAATTATTCCCCGCGTATTGTTTGAGGATGATGTGTGGAGAGGGCCGATCCTGTGAGCCCTCTGAATATTGAGATCCGCAGGTTTCAGCAAGCCAACTAATTTTGGTATGTGAGTTTTCAAGAATTCAATCATGTCGGGGCCCTCGGAACCTTCTGGAATGCCATAAATTCGTAAATTATTTTGCTGACTACTTTTTTGCCAAATCTTCTGTCAGCTTCTTGAGGTGAGTAACTTCTTTAGATAGGGTATCCACCTTAACAACAACATCCTGAGCATCACTAATCCTTTGTTCAACCTCTGAGAGCCTTGCGTCCACATGAGCCCACTTATCCTCAATTCTTTGGAGTGATGCAGTAGTGTCTGCCATGAAGGGTCTTATATTCATCAGCTTATCCATGATATCCTCTAATGTCAAAGGTAACGGTGACTTGTTCGGAGAGGAGGGATCTTTTTTAACCCTTTTATTAGCATTACCTCCAGAGTCTCTGCAACCATTGGTAGTGGAATTGATGGAGGCCGATGATTTAGTTGAGTGCGCAGACTCCATAATTGTACAGGCCCGTGCACCAACAGGGGACACTAAATATTCCCTCAATTAGCCACAGATATATTCCATGCGCAACTGCTGACGAGGAGAGTTAGTGACTAAGTGTTGTTAGGAATCACAGTAAAAGCATGCAGAAAAGAGACAGCCAGTATATTCTTGACAAAGCCCCTTGAAGTGAGTCGGTCAGAAAAATATTACGAAAAAATCCGAATGAAGAGTAATATCCATGAAAGAAGCAGGAAAGTGAAGAAAAGAATGAATTTCCTCTGCCTCTGCCTCTGTACTGTAGAAACGCGCTGTCCAGATGCAAACTCATTCCTCGCCGCTCCCGGGAGCTTCTGCCGCGTTCTCACATAATTAGATAGTAGCGAGGTGCCGAATAGCCGTCATCCCCTTAATTACTTTTCCTCGATGCTCCGGAGGAACGCTAGAGAGTGGCCATCTTGGTTCGCTGACGCCGGGATCTCTCTCAGCATTAAGCCATTTAAAGTGGCTTCACGCTGCCTTGTAAATAAGGCACCCTATCACACTGTATTTAGGGGAGGGTAATGGGTGTTGCGGTGGGCGTTCCACCACAACACCCATTGATTTTGACGCAGACCCCTATTTACAAGGGCACCTTAAATAGGAGGCAGCGCCAAAATTAAGAACTGGGAAAACCTGGTCTTAAACAGGCGAAACGAGGAGCAATGCTTTATTTCTCCTCGTTTTTGCTGTTTTCATGTGTGCTGCCTTGTGCAGCACACATGGAAACAGCAAATTGCCTATGATTGATTATGTGCAGGAAGGTCCCCCATCCTGCACATAAACAATCATTTTAAAAAAAATGCTGTTTTGCAACTTCTATGTGTGCTGCATTAAGCAGCACACATAGAAGTTACAAAACAGCATTTAAAGATTGTTTATATGCAAGACTTTCCTGCACATAAACAATCTTCCCCTCACCACAGGCACCCTTGCACAGTTGTGCAAGGGTGCCTGCATTGGCACTAGGCAGCTAAAGTTAGCTCCAGCGCAGTAGGAAACGCAGGGCTGCACCATATTCTAGTAAATATGGTGCAGCCCTGTGTTTCTAAAGTTACAAAGCGTGTCATTAGCCTTCGTGGCTTAACGACACGCTTCGCCACTTTATTGTAAATATGCCCCTCAATGTCTTCACTCAAACACTGAAAGAGCTTCATTGCCCCCTCACCCCCTTTCAAGACTGCTTAATGCAAAGCATTGTTGCTTTCCCGTTCGCTAAACTTATGGTCTTCTGCTCTACTTAAAGTTTGGGGATCTGCCATGCAGAACCCTTTGACCCAGTGGCGTAGCTAGGCCTCATGGCGCCCGGGATGGTCCCTGATTATGCCGCCCGGTGAAGGTAAGAGTGGAGGGGTGGCGGTCGACAGACAACTCGTTCCGGGGGGGGGGCCCCGGTCAACAAACAACTTATTCTGGAGGATGGTGGGGGAGAGGGTGGTAGTCGACAGATGACTTGCTCACCTCCGAAGCCCCCAAACAGAGTGCAACCTGGGGTAGACCCCCTCCTTCCCAGCTACGCCACTGCACCAGTGAAAGCCTGGCAATCCTGAACAGAAAACAAAAAAAAAATAACCCCCAGAAGCTGGGAGAAAACTTTCAAAGAGTCTGCTGCATTTGTTTTGTGTTTTTTGCAGAACAAGCTCTTTCTTTGGGAGTTTATTTAGGAAGAGCAAAAAACTTCGATGAGAGGCCGCATTATATAGTGCCTGCTCTGCGCAGTTAAGTGCCTTCTTTGGAGCCGCCCTGTCTGCATTATGGCGAAGGCTGCTTTATTTAAATCTGTTTGGCAGAGATATCTGACTATGCGGGCTGTACTCCCACGGGGCTGTGTAGTACATCCCATCTCTTGCCTGGCACAGTTAAGGTCAGCCCGCCAAATGACAAAAGAAACCTTAAATTGATTTTCTGCACAGGTCATAGAGAAATATAACAACAAAGTCGGGGGTAAGTAAGAAAGCTCCTTTAACTGATAGCGGCGGCTACCGCTAATAAAGGCCTCTTTGTGAGTAACTGCATTGTGCTGGCAAGGTTATGCCTGTATTTGATTCTCAGAGAAAACACCCCCTTCCCTCATAGTTAAAAAATAAAGAAAGAGAAAATGGTTTTCTTCTGTGACTTTTCAAACCCCTCTCCTGCTAAAGTCCAGTTCATGCTATGGGGAGATTCAGACAGAATTGGCTGGGGCAAATTTCATCCCCGGGCACTTCCCCTTCCCAAGACCCATGTCCAAGTGCTAAGGAATATTAAAAGGAGGGGGGGGCGTGGCTTGGACGGCAGAGCCGATGGCTGCCTGATCGCATCTCTCTGTCTCAAACGGAGACTCAATGAAGCATCTCCAGAGACTGCGCGATCGTTGCCGCACCTGAGCACCGGGAACTGATTGCTGAAGGTGCGCAGCTTATGAGGATATCATTGGTTTTACTCAAGGAAGGCTGATGTGAGCAGTTCGGGTGAAAGTTATTCCCGTCGAACGAGGAACGGCGAATTTACAAAATGGCGGTTTGCTAGCCGCACTGTCCTGCTCCTCGTAAGATCCTAGCTTTGACGATATCAACCTCACCGGACATTTGACTCGTGGGAGAGCGAGTGGTTCCACCTCACAATAAGGTATTTATACCTCCGATCGATCTTTTATATTTACGGCGTCTGAATCGATACGAGGCCCGATTCCAAAATGGCGGCGCTGCTGCTACGCGATGATCGGAGCTCAACTGATATATTTGTGATGCCGGACGGACTTGGCATGTGAGCACTATCTGTAGATATAAAGTGGAGCCCTTGTGATGCTCTGTGTGGGGGGGGCCGCTTGTTTGTTTGCTGCCAAAACGCGAGTGATGCCTGACCCTAAAATTGTGGCCCGAGTCGATGCGGAAACTCCTATTAATATGCTGATCATTGCAGATTTGATGCAAGTACAATGAAACACAGTGTCAGCGCTTGTGCCAAACGAGAAGAGTGTTGTTTAATCAATGAATCTGTATGCCACCAGGTAGCCCCTGCTGAATACAGTCTGTTGCTGATCAAGGGTTCTAGGCTACATTGTTCAGGGGAATATTCCATCAATAGTTCACGCTGATATCTGCACTGGTGCTTGTATCCCCTATCTGGACAGGATCTTTCCTAGTTGTGCACAACGGTAGAAAAGGAGTCCAGGATTCAGTATAAAAAGAATAAGGGAGAACCATCACTTTCTGACTCCCCCATCAAAGCCAAAGCGGACATTAACAGCACCATGGACATGATCCTTAAAAAATTAGCGGAAGTCCACGAAATAGCTAAGTCCACTAAACAGAACACGGACACAATGCAGCTAGAACTAACTGCCATAAGGGCGGATATGAGTACGATTAACTCTAAATTAGCAGCCGCCGAATAAAGAATTAGCGATGATGAAGATGTCTCTTTTAAGTCATGCAAAGAATTAAAGTCACTCAGGGATCTGACATCCAATCTTAAGTGACAATCAGCCGAGCTTGAAGATTGAAATAGGAGGGGCAATATCAGAATTTTAGGTGTTCTGGAAGGATCAGAAGATGCCACGGGGTCTTGCCTCGCTTTCTTGGAAGACTGGATACCTCAGTTCACAGGCTTAAAATTCTCTAATCCCCTAGAGCTTGATCGAGCACACAGAATACCAACTTTTAATTCTGCTTCACAGCAAACAACACGCCCTATCATCTGTAGACCATTGAGGTTTCAATACGCTGAAGCGATCCTCAACTATGCCCATAAAACTCGACAGCTCATTTCGAATGGTCACAAAATAATCTTCACGCAGGACTACTCTAAACCTACTGTGGATATAAGGAAGGGCTTCCTTGGCTTACGAGATAAGCTAAGAGATAAAAATATCCAGTTTTCCTTTCTTGGTCCAACTAAATTTAGAATCATAGCCAATGGTCGTCATCACTACTTCACAGACCGTTTGGACTTAGCGAATTTTCTAGAAGGCCCACCCACTCAGGACATGGATCAGTCCTCCTCCAACAAGAGGAAATCATAATACATACAAGTCTTTATTTATCTTTGTTTACAAGTTTGGTGTTCTCTTGGGATCTTGATAGGCAACCACACTAAATACTCTAACCTCACTGAATATTTCTACTTATAAAATGTGAGTATAGTTGGGACTTTTCTTTCCCTTGGTAATAACCTGGCTCATGTTTTAGTTTTGTTTACATAAAGTAATTCGCTATGATGTATACAATAGTCTCTGGAAACATTTACGTTGTTAGTTTAAGTAAATCTTCGTTCGACAGATGGACACTCCTGCCGTCGCACCTCCTATATTCAAGGTTTGCAGGGAAGGGTGGGGAGGGAGGGGGGTCTGGGGCGGTTGGGGGGGAATTCCCAGAATATGAGGAATGTTACTAGGTGTGCTGTGTTTTGTTTCTTGGGTATTCCCTTTTGTTTCTTATTATTATTATTTTGTTTTTTCTCTTTTCTTCTGTCCTCCGTCTTTTCTCTAATATTAGTCGGGCTATACCTCATCCCTATTAGACAAGAGTACCTATGTGCTATTTCATACATAATTATGGTTGGCATCTATAGTTTCTTTCTTGCCACGACAGGTTATATTTATGCAGTGATTGTGTTTTATGAAAATGATTCAGTGTTTACTGTGGAAGTCAGCACCTCTTCTAAAAAGCACGTGTTTAGTACACCTTGTTATCAATCGTATATGTGATGGCACAACCTAGGTCATACAATATAACAGAAGAGCTTAATATAATATCATTAAATGTTAAAGGGCTTAATCACCCAATTAAAAGCCGAAAAATATTTGATTATTTAGCTAAAACCAAAGGGGACATCATTTTACTACAAGAAACAAAATTATCTAAAGAAGATGCTACTTTTATTAAGCATAATTGGATTTCACAAATTGCTTGCTCACCGGCGGATCGTAAAAGGAAGGGGGTGATTACCTTAATAGCTAAAAAACGAATGTTTCGTTAGAATCACAAACTCATGACAGTGATGGTAGACTATTAGTTACCCACCTAAAGAAAGGAGAAGACCTCATACATGTGGTGAACATTTATGGCCCCAACGCAGATGATCCAGACTTTTGGGAGGGTATATCAAAAACTATAGAGGATCTTCCTCAGGAGGATCTTATCATAGTTGGTGGAGATTTTAATATCCCGTTAGATCTGGTAATCGACAGACAATCCAATTGCAAATACCACCCCACCAGATCGCATGCCATAGTTCACACTATATGTTCTAAATTTAATCTCAAAGATGCCTGGCGCCTTCAACACTCGGATTCCAGAGTCTATACTTTTTACTCCGCCCCACATAATTCATATACTAGAATTGATTACATTCTCATTTCAGGCTCTTTCACACATTTAATTGAACACTCAGATATATCCCCTATGCTGGTGTCGGATCATTCGTGCATTAGTGTTAAACTGGCGGGCAGTCATAATGAACCTTCGCCAAAAAGATGGCGCTTCAATAATGATGTCTTATCAGACCCTGAGGACAAAAAGAAAATTGAAGAGGCTATTATAGATTACCTTAAGCATAATGACACTGCTGAAACTAACGTTAATACCCTATGGGATGCTCTGAAGGCCACCATTAGGGGAATAATTATTGAAATTAAAACGAAAATAAACAAACACATTAATGCTGAATTAATTAAATTAGAACTCGAAATCAAAACCCTGGAGTCCTCCCATGCCATATCTTTAAAAGATAGTTCTACCCTCACATCACTAACACAAAAGAAAGATGAATATAATAAAATTCTGAGCGAACAGGCGGGAGTATGCGTAAAGAAATTTAAAGCCCTTAATCTTTGCGAAGCCAATAAGGCGGGCAAATTACTCGCTTCATATCTTAAGCACAAACAGAACCAGAACATTATCTCGTCCATCAAGGATGTCAGCGATCATATACACACAAAACAGAAAGACATTCTAAACACCTTTAAATCCTTCTATGAGGATTTATATAGAAAGGGTCAGGAACTTAACTTAGAGAATTGTACCCAGTACTTGAATAGACTTAGATTGCCCCAATTGACTGAAATAGACAAACTAGCGCTAGGGAAACCAATCAGTGCAGCGGAGGTTACGAATTCGATAAAAACCTTGAAAGATAAAGCCCCGGGCCCAGACGGTTTTACAGCCATTTTTTATAAAACCTTTTCAGACCAACTACAACCGACCATGCTGAGAGTTTTTAATAATATAGCTAGTGAAGGGCGTACGATGGACTCCATGACAGAAGCCAACATAGTAGTCATACCTAAAGAAGGAAAAGATCCTCTACTCCCAGAGAACTATAGACCAATATCCCTCATCAATGTTGATTGTAAAATCTATTCAAAAATCTTAGCTACAAGACTTAACACTGTTCTGCCACATTTAATAAGTAACTCTCAAGTTGGTTTCCTTAAAAATTGCATGTCTAACGATAATACTTGATCGCTATGTCATGTTTTAGAAAATGCTGCGTTTAAACCAGATCCGGCTATTGCTATTACATTGGATGCAGAAAAGGCCTTTAATAGGGTCTCCTGGTCCTTTTTAAAACAATGTATGCATACGTTTAATTTGGGAGAATCATATATAAAAATGGTAATGTCCCTTTATGTAGCGCCATCGGCTCGTATTACGATTAATGGATCTTTTTCGGAGTCTTTTACTCTTCAACAAGGCACTAGACAGGGTTGCCCCTTGTCCTCATCTTTGTTTTTGCTGGCGCTGGAACCGTTAATTCAAGATATTAAGATGAACTCGGATATAAAGGGGGTAAGTTTTAAAGATATTCAGGTTAAATTAGCTGCCTATGCGGATGATATCCTAATTATGACTGAAAATCCGGGTCCTTCAATTACTGCCTTGATGGCTACGATTGCAGAATACTCCGTAAACTCAGGCTATAAACTTAATAGAGACAAATCGGAAGTGAAACCCCTGAATGTGCACTGCACCAAAGACGTTTTAGGTAATTCGGGCCTGGCATGGCAATCGGGATATATCAAATATTTAGGGATTGAATTTGGTTGCAATATTATTGATACCCTGCATCACAACGAGAAAGTAACTTTGGAAAAGATCATAAAACTTTTGGATTCCTGGTCACCAAAATTTATAACATGGTGGGGAAGGGTAGAAACCATAAAAATGATGATCACACCTTTGGTTAATTATCTTATAAACATGATCCCACTTCTCTTGACGGAGGACTTTCACCATAAACTAGACATCCTCTTTACAAAGTTTCTATGGCGTGGCAAAAAGGCTCAAATTGGTATAAAAAAATTGAGACTTGACAAATCCTTGGGTGGAGTAAATCTAGCGGATTTTAAGTTATATCAAGCAGCGTTTCTTGCAAAGCAGGGTTCCTATTGGATTTCGCCCCCTGCCCACTATAATCCGGTATGATTAGATGTAGAAAAATCCATTCTTGATAATCTCAATCCTTTGGTATTACTCACTTCTGACCAGCTTTATCCAAATAGGTCTAAATCTATTTTCAAAAACACAAAATTGGCACTTCTGCTGATAGGTAAGAAGTTAGACGTAAGTATTAGGGAATCTAAGATGGAATCTTTATGGCTTAACCGTAGAGTATTATACAAAGGGAAAAGCTTAAATTTTGATGACTGGATCAATCAGGGTATTTTTTTCTCTTATCAGTTGGAACACTCTTCGTATCCTGTGACGTTTTCAGATCTTCAAACCAGTTATAAATTAGACAACATCGAATTTTATAATTTTTTAAACATAAGAGCGGCAATAACTAAAGCCAAATTTCATAATGTGCCCCCATCTTTACCATTGTTTGTGACACAGATTAATAAACTAGGCCACCAAGTTTCACATATTTACAAACTTCTCCACCCTAAAACTTCCAAACTCAACGATAATCTTGTTACTTTTTGGGATTCGCACTCTACCGGCCCGATACCCGATTCTCTATGGCCACAAGTGTGGAATTCGATAACAAGCAATAAAATATCCCCAGTACTATCTCAAACTAAATATTGGCTAATATAAAAGTTTGGACCCCAGCTCGACTACACTCTCTTCGTATTCGTGATGATCCATTGTGCTGGAACTGTAAAGAGGAAACTGGTGACTTAGCCCATCCTATTTTACATTGTAAAGCTGTGTTGTCCTTTTGGGACAAGGTTTTTGTCTTTCTTTCCAAAGTATTCAAATGTGAGTTGAAAAGAAAGTTTTCTGCACTAACTACTGGTTTTTTAATGGTTGATTCATGTAATGATACGGACAAAGCCCTTTTGGATCTTTTACTTACATCAGCAGTGAAGATGGTACTTAATAATTGGAAGGACACACACAAGACTTCATATAAAGGATGGATGAACTGGGTTATTCACCTTAGGGGTGCAGACAATATTGCGCTACAGAGCTCTCCATGGAAACCCTCGTTTAGATCATTGTGGCATTCCTTGGACATTTACTTCAATACACACAAACCGCCGTGAACAGTCATGCTCAGTTTGTATTCTCTGTAAAATTATTTCTGTAATATTTGATGGTCAGTTCTTCATTATTTTTTGTATTTACAGTGAGCTTCCCTACAGTTGTATACTAATGCTATTAGTCCCTTAATATAGGTTTTCTCTTGGTGTTTATTATCTAGCTTTCTTCTCTTTCTTTCTCTTTCTTTTCTTTTCCTCTGTTTTTCAAGGGCTTTTTTCCTTTTTATTTTTTCCATTTTTGGTTTAGATATGGTTTGGAATACTAATTATTGGTATATTACAAAATTTTATGCGATGATAGCTTGTAACTTTGGCACGAATGTTCAGTTTGTACATTATTCCAAATTTGTCATTTTTGGTTATTTTTGTTTACCGTGAAAAATTCAATAAAGTATTTGAAATAAAAAAAAAGGAATATTCAAAGGAGGAAGACTCCTCCTGTACATCCGAGGTCAGCCCACCCCTGCTGTCAAGGTGAGCGCAGTGTCCTAAACGCCATATACAATCTATATGTAGCTTTCTGACTGAGTCCCACCCTAAGGTCTCACTGACCGTTATGAGATTGTAAACTTTTCCAGAAAGAAACGTCACTAGCTAGAGTCTACATGTACCACGGTCGCCTTATATGACTGCAACTGTAGAGAAATCAGGCTCAAGGGAGACTCCTGTTGTCGTAACCAATGAAGTGTGGGATAATTTGAATAAACGAGTGAAATTGGACCCCGGGGATTTAAAAGGAAGTGTTTCTTCTAATGCGCCCACTTGTCCGCATCTGAAAGCAGAGCTCTGTTAGACGCCTGCACCATGTCCTGGACTCCTCTCTTCTTAGGGTTTTGCGCACTTTACAAATGTACGGCATACTTCCAAGACACTCGGACAATAATATATTGCGCACATGATTGTTAGCATACAAATTACATTATTATTGGAAATATGACATGTTCATGCCTCATGCATACTGAGGTTATACACTTTCTGTTCCCAGATTGCTGCTCAAAGCTTGTGGTGACTCAGCCACCCTCAGTGTCGGTGGCCCCGGGAGGCACTTGTACCCTCTACTGCAGCATTACTGGGGATAAAGAAATCAGTGGTTAGCACATCAGTTGGTTCCAGCAGAGACCTGGGAACTCTCCCAGATATCTACTGAGGTTCAGATCAGATTCTAACAAGCACCAGGGCTCTGATGTCCCTGCAAGGTTCTCAGGTTCCAAGGACACCTTCAAGAACATTGGCTACCTGACCATCACTTAAGTCGAGCCGGAGGATTACGGCGACTATCACTACAGCATGGAGCATGGAGGAAGCGCTGTGTTCTGCAGTCAAAACATCGAATAAGAAAATGAGAAAAAACCTCCCTTTTTGCAGGTTGACATGCCTCGTGTTAGCTTGATGATTAGCTGACTGTATCGAGAATCCCTACTTCAGTGTCATGTCTGATGTCACTGGCTGAAATCTATGGATACTGGGTGCCAGATTTATCATAATATTAAGTTGCCCTTACATCACGCATGGTATCTAAAGTCAGATTTACCAAGTAACACAAGGTCACCTTATCACTATCATTACTCTGCCTGGGAAAGCGTTCCATGGGTGGGACGGGGGTGTTTCCACGCATCCACCCATGGATTTTGGTGGACTGTCAGATTTGCCAGATGTGGTAAACTTAGGAATGCGTCAAAATGCTACGGGGCATATTAGCAAGACCCACGTTAAAATTATCGCCGTTTTAGCGGCAGGAAACTGCTGCTAAAACGGCGATAATGGGCTTGCTAATATGCGTTATGGAATTCCAATAGAAGCCAAGGTTAGATGTGCAGGACATCTAACCTGGGCTTCTATTGGAATTCCATAACGCATATTAGCAAGCCCATTATCGCCGTTTTAGCGGCAGTTTCCTGCCGCTAAAACTGTGATAATTTTAACGTGGGTCTTGCTAATATGCCCCTACGTCTTCCCAGGGGAGGCGCAACAAGGAGGGATATCATTATTTTTCCTCGTTATTTCCTCTTTCTAAGTTTGCTGCATTCAACAGCACACTTTGAAAGACGAAAACGCCTCAAAGGATTGGTTGTGTGCAGGAATGTGTCCCTCTCTACACAAAAAGCCTGCATTGACGCTAGGCAGAAGATCGTGTACCAGCGAGGGTGGATAGCAGGAATGTGTCATATATTGGTAAATATGGTGCATTCCTACCCTCTCCCTTCCACGCAGTATGCAAGTTGTCTTCCTGCTTTGTGTTGCCTGAAATATTGATAAATCTGGCCCCAGGTATCAGTTGTGTCACCATCACAGCACCGCCATCACCACCACTAGGGACATGTTTCCATACTCTGCACTAAATGCTAACACTTCTTGCGCATGTGCATTCATCGTGTATTAGACATTTCTAATATGATATATGCAGACTAATGAGCTATTTTAACACACACAACTTTCCCTTTTGGGCCAGAAAATATTGGGAAAATGAGAGCTTCACTCTCCTAATGACAGTCGGTAAAGTTGTGTTGGGAGACCTTCGAAAGTTGTATTGTTGATGGGTGCTTGACACTGGTTTAATCGTGCTTTAATACTTTAGAGTTTGTCCATCTGAGTTAAATCTATCGTATCTACTATTAATTCTGTGATATTTCATTAATACATTTGTTAAACAAAAAAAAGAAATAACCTAACAAGCAAACATTTATTAGCCCAATTTAGGATAGAGACCCACCCCTTTCAAGAGATTGTTAGAACAGCAAAGAGCATCAAATCTGAAGTCAGGGAAGATAAGAGTAACTTAGCTTTCTCTTTAGGATGCGTATATTGAGAAAGTTCAAAGACATTGCACAGTTGGTGGGGATAGTAATAGTGGCGATAGTAATTACGTTGATGATCGTATTTGTGATTGTGATAGTGGAGACAGTTGTGGTAGTGGTTGTAGCTGTGGTGGTAGAGGTGGTTGTGGTGATACCATTGAAAATATCTGCTAACAGTAATAAAGGTGGTAGTGTTTGTGATGGTGGTGATGGACATAGTGATAGTGGTGGTGATGACCGTTATAGTGGTGACAAATGATAGTAGAGGTGATGATGGTAGCATTGAGAGTGGTGGTGGTATTTGTGATGGTGATGATGGGGATAGTAATAGTAGTGGTGATAGTCGTGATAGTGGGAACGGGAGATAGTAGGGGTGAATGATGATAGCAGTGAGAGTGGTGATAGTGGTGGTGATAATGCCACTAATGGTGATGGTAATGGTAGTGATGATAATGGTGGTGAAAGTAGTAACAGTGGTAGTAGCAGTGATATTGGTAAGAATAATTATAGTGCATTAGTGGTATTGACAGCGCTGATTTCAAGAGTGACAAAGTTAGCAGCAGTGGTGATAGTCTTATTTATATTAGTGGTGATGATTGTAAAAGTGATGGCAGTGTTATAGTCAACAGTGATAGTAGTGGTGATGCTGATGATAGTGGTGATAACAGTAGTGATAGTGGATGTGATAATGGTGGTTATAGTATTGATGATGTAGATGGCAGTGATAATGGTGTTTGTGACAGTGGTGATGATGGTATTAGTGGTAGTGATGTTGGTGGTGAAAGTCGTAATAATGGTGGAAACTGGAGAGATTTACATGGTGGTAATGGTGATGGCAGTGTGATCGTGGTTGTGATAGTTATAATGATGATAGTGATCATGGTGATAATAGTGGTGGTTATAGTGATGGCGGTGTTCAGGGTGTTTGTGATTGCTGTAGTAGTAGCGGTGATAGCGATAGTGGTGGTAATGGTGGTAATGAGCCTATTGGAGGTAATAGTGGTAATGGCAGTGGTTGTGAAAATGTTGGTGGTGTAATGGTGGTGGTTATGGTGGTGATAGTAATGATTATTTGAATGTTATTGGTAATGGTAACAGTGGTGGTAATTGTGCTGATGGTGCTGGTGGTAATGGTGATGGAGGTTAAACTCTGGGGGGGGAATAATGGTGGGGTTGTAATGGTAATGGTAATTAGGTGGTTCTAATGGTAATTGTAGTGAAGCAGATGGTAGTACTGCTGATGGTAATGATGGTTGTGGTAGGAGGGGTGCTGTTGATGTGGGAAGTGGCAAGGTCGTGGTGGTAATTGTGGTGATGAAGATAGTGCAACTAATGATGGTGGCAATGGTTGAAGGACATGTAGTGAAAGTGGGGATGATTGTGATGGTAATGTGGTTGTGGAGGTAATTGTTCTGGTAATTATGACGGTTGTAACAATAGTGGTAATGGTGATGGTAATAATGTTGTTGGTGTTAATGCTGGTGTCAGTTGTGAGAATAATGGTGGACATGATCGGAGCAATGGTGGTGGTAGCATTGGTGGTGAAGGAATAGTGCAGCTGATAATGGCTGTGGTAGTGATGGTTGTGCTGGTAATAGTGTTAATGGTGTCGTATTAATGGTGGTGGCCGTAGAAACAGGGATATTTAAGGTTGTGCCAAAGTAACTAATGATGAAGGTGGTGGTTGTAATTGAAGTGGTATTGGTGGCTCTTTAATGCTTGTGGTATTCATAGTTGTTTCAAAGGCTAAAATGGTACTTGTAGTTGTGATAAGTATGATGATGTAATGTGGTGGTAGTTATTGTGGTAGTGGTGGTGATGATGATGATGTAATGGTGTTTGTGATGTTAATCTGGGTGGTGGAAATGACAATGGTGGTGTGAAAAATGGTGGTAATGATGGTTTTTTAGTGGTGTGGGTAATGGTGGTGGCAATGGTAATATAGATGTGGTGGTGTGGTGGTAGTAATAGTGGGGTTAGTAGGGGTAATAGTAGTACTGGTAATGGAGATACTAATAATGGAAATGAGGTGGCAACAATGGTAATAATGGCAGTGATAATGGTGGTAATAGTGATGGTGGTAATAGTGACAGTAATGATGGCTGTCGTTGTGGTGGTGGTAATGGTGGCGGTAATAGTGTTAGCTATAGTAATGATGGTGCAGTTGTTGTTATGGTTGTGGTAATAATGATAATGGAGGCATTGGTGGAAATGGTGGTGGTTATGGCGTTGTTTGTAGTGGTGGCATTATTGATGAAAGTGGTGATAATGGTGGTGGTGGCAACTAGTGTGGTGGTGGCAACTGCCATAGGGTATTGGTAGCAATGGTAATAGAGGTGCAGGAGGTCATAATGGTGTAGTGATAGTGGTAACATTGGTAGTAATTGTAATGATAATGGTGGAGATAGGAGTGATTATGATTGTGGTGGTGGTGCTGATGGTGATATTGGCAGTAGTGGTGATGCTAATGGTGGTCGATAAATGTGCTCTTGCCATAGGAATTTTTCTCCTAAATTACTCATAATTACATGAGCTGGGGTAATTGCGTAATTATTGGTAATTCTGCATCAAAGGGTAATGCAGAATAACTGAAATTCAAATTACTCCAATTTCTTCATCATAATTGAAATTCTGTTTGGGCCTAGTGAACACCTGAGCACACTCATTCCACACATGAGAGTGAACAGTCTTACTAATATTGTGAGAGATTTGAGAGTTCCTGGAGTGTGGGACATGGATCCTGTTCTTGCCGCAGAGGACAGGGGGATCTAGGTTCTCAGGGTGGTCCTAGTGAGTAGGGTTGCCAAGAGGAAGGAACTGCTAGGTACTGTGAGTTGTTCCTTTGGGATGCATCAGCCTTCTTATTACTCTATAGGGCTTTAGGTCTTGAGATCCCTGGGTATGGGACATGGACCCTGTTCTACCTGCAGAGGACAGGTGGGTTTAGGTTCATAGCATGGTGCCCACGGCTAGAACTGCCATGAAGAAGATACTGCTTTTTCTCTTTTTGAAGACCTGAGACTGCCTATGTAGCACAGGGGTTTGAGAGTTCCTGAAGTAGGAAACATACAGGCACATGCATCAACCTTTTTTGCGAGCGCAAACGGTGCGATTCGCAAAAATCGGCCGCTTGCGCCTGCAAAAAGGGCCTCTTCGATGCATGAAACTGTAAGGCTCTCGCAATTTAAGAAATCGCAATTTATTGCGATTGCATTTAAGGAATTGCAAATTGCGATTCCTTAAATACAATGCATGATGAAATCGCAAATAGCGATTTTGCTCATAGGGGGCGCAAATTACCATCAATTTGAACTTGATGGTAATTTGCAAAAACTTTGAAAAATGCACTAAAGTTCATTTTTCAAAGTTGTAGGTTCCACACACACATGCCCTTGGGGCATGTGTGTGCGCAACATGTGTGCACAGTTCAATTTCAGGGATGCAACAGGGTATCCTTTTGACACCCTTGCACCCTTGAAATTGCATGCGCAATTTGCGAGTACCTATTGGTACTCGCAAATTGCGCATGCAATCTCCCATTCATTCCTATGGGCCTGTAGGCCCATAGGAATGAATGGGAAGGCATTCCCTAATTTCGACTCGCAATTTGCGAGTCGCAATTAAGGAATGTTTGGGAATCGCTAATTTTATAGCGATTCCTACATGCATAGGCTTTTGCAATTCCTTAATTGCGATTCCTTAATAATCGCAATTAAGGAATCGGAAAAGCCTACATTGATGCATGTGCCCGAATGACCCTGTTCCCACGGGGGACAGGGGAATCTAAGGTCCTGAGGTGGTTCCATGGTGGAGCTTCCTCATGAGAGTGAGCTGCAGGTTTTCCAGATCGGAGAACGCAGCCCTTTTGACAATGCCAGTGTGGTGTTGAGTGATTTTACCTTGACCGCTCTGGTGTCAAAGCCTGGAACCAGGCCAACTGCCCAGGGGTGCTTCTCTGTCAGGAGAGTATCAGGAGTTTATGAGTGGAACGTTCTTGCAGGAGGGAAGAGTCAGTCAGCCTGCAATGGTGGGGGTGGGGCCTTGGTGCTGTGGGTGCTGTGGGTGAGGTTCAGGAGGCCTGAGAAGGGCATTTGTCTGCATTTTTAGGGTGTAGTGACCCAAATGAATGAGGGTATAGAGTTGAGTATTCTCCACCGGGACAACAGTCAGTGATCCAAAGAACACGTTTCAGACATGCAAGGCTTAGCAACCTTTGTCCTGAGGCAATGAACCCCTGCTAGTAAGAGTGTGGTTGGTGCAGAGCTGCATGACCCATGGCAAGATTGGGCCTAGACCTGCTCCGACAATGTAGGTGCTTGGTGCCCTGGATGCATCTAACTTAGAACTAGGAGGGCCTTTAGTGTAGTCTATGTTACATATGTGGAGAGGTGTCCTAATTGTTTAGTTAGGTGTCTGGTCCTTGGTGAAGGGAAGCCAGCTTAAGATATTTGTAGTGGTAGACAACTGCCACTTGTTGCAGCTGACTAGGCAAGAATAACCATGAGCATTGGCTAGCTTCTTCCACTAGTTTCACCTGGCAGGGGCGTATGTAGCACATTGAGTTCTGCCCATTAATCCACCTGGATTATTCACATTTTACTACCTGTTTTTTTTTTACTTTTACTGTGAGCAAGTATCACCACCTGACTCTCACTCCAGCTAAATTCATGGTAAATAGGCTGAGAGTGTTACTAGCTAATGTCTGCCTTTTAAGATAAGGCTGCTGCTGCATAGCTAGAGTAAGAGGCTTTGTGCTGGTTACATGTGACCACAAGCAGCTGCACACATTTGCGGGAAGCGCATGTCAGACTTCTGTCTTGGGCAAACCAATATCTCCACACACATAGCTTAACACAAAAGGAACTCCTCAGGGATTGGGGTTGGCCAGGAATGTGAGTGGGCATTCATAGTGTAGGTCTGTAGTGCTTACTGAAGATCTGTGGTGTTTAGCCTGTATTACATATTATAGTCAACATGTGCCCTAAGTACAGCTCCACACTACTTAGAGCTACAGAGTTTAGAGAGGTACCAATCTAGATGTAAACATGCACCCCGGATGTAGATTAACAATAGCTAACATCATATCTACACTACAGGTGACACTTTCAGATTTGTCACCTTTCCCTTGCTCAGCTCATATTCAGATTCCAGGCCTTTGCTCCCCCTACTGAACCAAGTTAATTACTCTGCTTTCCAGCAGAAGGATCAAAGACCTCCCCCACACAATAGAGCAATTAACAGTGCTTGACTCAGTAGCTGTAGAATTAAGTGGCAGGCAGAAATATGCATCGGTTAATTAGCTTGCCACTCTTAACCTGGATGGTGAAAACCAGGCACACTGAAATTAAGGAGCAGGGCCAGATGTCTGGAGCCAAGATAGAGGAGTTTGCCTATGAAGTTTTGGTGGAAAGAGATCAAGCATCTGGGTCAACTGGGGTGGGCTCTCAGGGAGCTCTTTTCGCAGACTGTTTGAAGTCACCATATTGGATTGCCCTAGAATGTAGTGCAGGAGAGTTGGGATGGGTGGGGTAATGAAGTGGTGCTCTAGAATTTCCCAGTGGTGCCAGCCTTCTTGAATTTTCCATCTCCACTTAAAAACCCTGTACAGGGGAGAGACCGATGAGAAATTAGTAGACCTGAGAGCAACAAAGGATACCCAGCTGGAAGGAGAAGACACCTAATGCCCAGCAAGGATAGACTTTGGAGTTTGATTCCAGCTGACCCCCAGAACTAGGAAGGTTCTCTCCAGGGCCACTGGCAATGGCCCCATTATGCTCCCTGATGGATAGCTGGGGGAATGTATATGCTGAGGGACTCTGAATGGTTCACGAAGGACTTCTGTGGACTGGTCATTGACTTTGTTGACACACAAGTGCCCTTCAAGAATACAGGAGTTTCTGGGACCTGGAGAATGCCATAGGGAGCACAGCAGAAGACTGTCACCAAGTAGGCGAGAGTAGCAGGAGTCCGGGCAGAAGACAGGTCTGGTGCAGAGAGTAGTAAAAATCTAGTGCACCGAGTGCCATTTTAGAGCTCAGAAGGTCTGAAGAAAAATGCTCCCGGTGGATGGAGCATAATGAGCTCTATGGGGACAGGGTAATGTGCCTGAGAAGTCTAGCTACATGGAGAAAATGGAATGAAATCAAAGTGAGTAGTACTTCATTGTAATATTCTAAACATACCTACCTGGCGATCGGTGCATTTTTATTTATGGGCCTCCGAGAATAGTTTTGCCCTAGGGCTGGGCCCCCATACCCTGGAACTGAAGGAGAAGTTGTGGGGCCAAGTCTCTTGCCATCCCCCAACCCTCTGTCTGGGGGGGCAGGACTCACCAGCCTCTCATGCTCCTACCCATGCTCAATGCGGGCAGGGAAAATTGCGCTACCCCCACCCACAGGCAGAAACTAAAGAGTTCTTGCGTGCTGCACAGGAGGTGTGCATGAGGACCTGGTGGGGCAGAAGGGGCATGGGGGCTTCCCACCCTACAGCCCCCACCATGTGTGAGCACTTGGGTACCCGGTTGGCATAGGCATCTGGGAATGTAAAAGAGAAGAAAAAGAAAAGCAGTGCAAGGCCGCATTCGCAAAGAATAAGGCCCAGAGCAGAGCAGGCATTTGGATATGCATGAGATTGGGCGATGGGGTGCCCCATATACTCCTGCAGTGGTTCAGTTTGCATATTTCTTTTGCTTGTGGTGCTCCAGGAATGTGCAGGGGCACCACCAACATAGTTAATCATTTAATTGGGGGGAGGATTCAGGGAGTACAGCATTCCCTAGATGTTGTTTCAGAACTTGCCCCTAAGTTTCCCAGTGTGTTAGATTTACGCCCCCCAGGAGAGGCTTGCACCCATTTTAAATTCTTGTTGAGCCTGTACTTTTGTCCATGGGTTTGGGAGGTTAGGGTCCCCTGTTGGTTGGTCCTATTAGGGAAACATCCATTACAACGCAGTCATTACAACACACTGCTTTTACAACACAACTGTTACAACGCAACTGCCTTTACATCACATGCCATTACAACGCATGCCATTTCAATGCATGTCACTACAACGCATGCCATTACAACGCATACCATTACAACGCATGCCATTACAATGCATTATAAGGTAAGTAATGGAGATTTTTTAGTTTTAGGGTGGGTATGGGTTTTGGGGTAGATGGGAATAGTAATTTTTACCCCTACACTATCCAACACTTACCTTACTGTTGCACTCACTGGAGTGGGAATAGTAATTTTTACCCCTACACTATCCAACACTTACTCTACTGTTGCCCTAAAAGTATTATGCGTTGTAATGGTATGGAATGCGTTATAATGGTTGTTTTTAAAAATGCGTTGTAATGGCATGCGTTGTAAAATCATACGATGTAATGGTAGTTGCGTTGTAACGTCATATATTCGTCCTATTATTGCAGTTGCTGTCTTATAAAGTAAAGAAAGAGTCTGAGATATGTTTTTGTATGCCATGCTTTATTGACAATAGTAATGATTGACAAAGCAAGGTTTTAAATCATAATGATTGCTTTTGAATGTTGGTGCAGCCCGGTTGACTTCAGTGGTGAAGTATAACATGTGTAGCATATTGGTTTTATCTCCATTCATATCAATGGTGTTGCATTGATGAAGTAGTCTGCTTTTATTGACGCCATGACACCCTGACAAAGACAGTAGGCCTGCCGTATTTAAAATGGCACCCCTTTATTGTGTGCATCTCTTATCGGTTCAGGGTGATTATAGGGTACAGGACCAGTAAGGGTGATAAGTGATGTGAGATGGTCACCACTGCTAAATTTGAGGCAGTGGTGGCAGGTGGGGCCCACCGGCACTCATTTTTGGGAACCAGCACTTATTTTACTCAACAGTCTTTCATCCTGAGCAACACAGAGAAAAACAGAAAAGGATGAAAAAGGAGGAAGAGAAAGACAGAAAAAACTTTGACAAAGTGAAAAAGCAGGAACGGAAAAGAATCTGCAAGATCCAGATAAAGGAGCTAGAAGTGTCTCGTCATGGATTAAAGAGGCATGAGGTGGAATCAAGATATACAGCCTTGTTCTATTGGCAATCCGAAATTCAATAACACCGGCTGCCGGCCTCCAAACAAAACGTTGGGCCTCAGCACTTATTGTTTTACAAATAAAGCACCGGGTCACCAAAAGTATTGTCATCTACCTGATATATATATTTGTAATTTAATGCATTTTAGAACATTTTTAGAGCTCTATTGAAGACAATGGAGTAGCTCCTGGCTTATAATGGCTGGTGTAAGCCCGGAGATCCAAAATTCCAATGTTTGTCTGCATGGTACTCCCATTTTAATTTAGAACATTCTATCCTTAGTGCGTGGAATGTTCTAATAGCCTGATAGTCCTTCAGCCTTGGGCTATACCGGTTGTTAAAGGCCATCCCCCTCATTATAGGTCTTCTCCTGTGTGTCGGGCCTAAAGCTTGGCTTCAGGGCCTTTAACAACCTGGTAGAGCCCTCTGCAGTGGGCTATAAGGCTTTAGTATTTAGTAGTGTGTATGTATTAAAAGTACTTTTTATTTTCAAAGAAAAAAACATTGACTGAACAATAGTTTATTGAGTGTGGCAGTTGCGAACTTGCGAGCTGGAGCTACCAGCCCACACTATCTCCCCAGAGTAGGCCTTGGACTGATCTGCTTCTCTACCATGAGAGAGTCAAGTACTACAATGGGGTGCTTGGTTCCCAGTAAAAAGACAATTGCAGACTTATTAGTTTTGAAGGACTCACATGTTTCGGAACTAATTACCTAATTTCCTACAGTGTTAATGTTGATGCTGGTAAAGTAATGAAAGTGTGGTTGCTGTCCTAACTGTGGTGGTGATAATACTATTGATGGTTTAGTTGGGGGGAGGTTATTGTGACAGTTTTAGCATTGGTGGTGGTAATGGGAGTAGTGGTGGTGTGGTAATGGTGTTGGTGGTGTAATTGGATTGGTGGAGTTAGTAATGATTATGACAGTGATTATAGGCTCCTGTGGAGTAGTGTGCTACCATTCTAAAAGGATGTCAGTGCCTTGTAAGAGATATTAGAACGTTGGAATGTTGAAAGCTTTATTGAAGATAGTGTTGGAGCTCCGGGCTTCTAAGGGTTGGAATAAGCCCGGAGCTCCAACATTCCAATGTTTGTCTTCATGTTTCTCCCTTTTTAATTTAGAACTTTATACCCTAAGCGAGTGGAATGTTCTAATAGCCTTTTAGCCCTTCTGCCTCAGGCTACACCTGTTGTTAAAGGTGCTCTGGCCTATAACTTGGGTTCAGGGCTTTCAACTACCGGTATACCTCTACGAAGCGGGCTATAAGGCTATAGTAAACACTATATAAATATGCATATCTTTCCCAGTACCAACTTCTCTGGATATTCCATCTGGGGTAAACTCTCTACTAACTCCACTGGGTAGGTTCAGACTCCGGGAATTACCACTTCTAGGTATTACTACCAGCTTCATTTGGATTGCCATTATTGGGTTTTATTCAACACCATATTCTCTGGTTGAATACAGCTACCACTGGACTTGAGGGATTATCACTCTAAGGTATTACAGTGCTCCAGCTTCAATAGGTATACCACTTATCCCTGTTTCCATTTGCAGCCAAGGTCATCGAAAAGGCCGTCAACACCCAGCTAGCAAACTTAATTGAAGCCAACAATGTCCTGGACATCTCCCAATCCGGATTCCGCAGCAACCACAGCACTGAGACTGCCCTACTTGCTGCCACAGACTACATCCGCTCCCTCCTCGATCAGGGCCAAACGGCAGCCCTCATCCTACTGGACCTCTCAGCCACCTTCAACACCGTCTCCCACCGCACACTAGCCACCAGACTCCATGACATCGGCATCCGTGGAAAGGCCCTCGACTGGATATGCTCATTTCTCCCAGGCAGAACTCAGCAAGTCAGACTCCCGCCCTACATCTCAGAACCAACAGAGATCAGATGTGGAGTGCCCCAGGGATCCTCCCTCAGCCCCAACCTCTTCAACATCTACATGGCCCCCTCGCAAACATCGTCAGAAACCATGGGCTCAGCATCGTCTCCAACTCCGACGACACCCAGGTCATCCTCTCCCTCGCCATGGAACCCAACATCACCAGGCACAACTTCAAAGAAGGGATGAAAGCCATAACCACCTGGATGAAGAAGAGCTGCCTGAAACTCAACTCCGAGAAAACAGAAGTCCTCATCCTTGGCTCCACCCCCTCTGCATGGGACAACACTTGGTGGCCCCCCGCCCTCAAAAACCCACCCACCCGACGGATCACGCACCAAACCTCTGCATCATACTAGACTCATCGCTAATGATGAACCACCAGATCAACGCCGTATCCTCGGCCTGCTTCAACACCCTCCACATACTCCGAAAAACGTTATGATGGATCCCATCCGAATCCAGAAAAACGGTCACGCATGCCCTCATCAGCAGTAGACTGGACTACGGCAACGCTCTCTAAGCCGGAATCAACAAAAAGCTCCTTCACAAGCCAGACCGTCCAGAACGCTGCAGCCTGACTGATCCTAGACATCCCCCGTCACAACCACATCACCCAACACCTCCGCAATCTCCACTGGCTCCCCATCGAAAGAGGAATAACCTTCAAGTTCCTCACTCATGCATAGAAGGCCCTCCACAACATCGGACCAAGTTAGCCTCTGTAAGCTCTCCAAACAACTGACCGGCCCCAACTTAGCTGCAATGTTGGAAGTAATGCGAGCCAAGATAGGCCCCACCCTGTTGTAGGTTTTAAGATCTCTCTCGGCAAGTTCAGTACCATTCTTAATCAATATACAATTAAAATCTATAAAAGGGTGCTTCGACTACGAAGAAGTTCATCTGCTGCCCAGATTTGATTGGAGCTGGGCCTCCCAAACTATACCTTGCAAAGCATGGGGTCCTTTCTTAACCTATGTCACAAGCTGAGACAGGCTAGAGCCAGCACCCTCGAGTCCCTGCTATGGTTGGACATAA
The DNA here is from genome assembly GCA_963921515.1 of Calotriton arnoldi. NCBI lineage: Eukaryota > Metazoa > Chordata > Amphibia > Caudata > Salamandridae > Calotriton > Calotriton arnoldi. Next base: position 547,618 of record CAWUFW010006463.1, read on the forward strand.
GCGTAAATAACTGTGGTGAGCCTCACAGCCGGTACTTCAACGAATGCAGGTCACAACTATCAGCAGATGATCTCTGGTCTCTTAATCCTGGGAAAAAAGCTTTTAAATTAAGCATCAAAAAGCGCATCCAACTATGCTCCAGACTGTTAGACAGAGTGATCCTAGCCAATAGGAAGCATGCATGGGCAGTAATTAATTCGTACCAGCTACCCCCTCCCCTGCCACATGTGGGTTGCTCTTATTCTCTACATCTAAAACAAAGATTCTTGGCCCTCAGGATGGGCAAGTGGCTTTTCCTGAAACATCTACCCTTATGGCGGCAGACCTCAGACGATCTTGCAGAGAGGCTGTGGCAAATTAGACTAATCTCTGGAGCACATTGCATGTATTTGCCCAGCACTGTTGTCCCTGTGCAGAACAAAGTTGAGGCCCGAGTGGAATAAATTGGGAGTCTGGACCTGTAGGCAGGGCATCATAGCTGCCCTGAATCCAGAGAACAGGGTTTAAACATTAATTTTACGATTTTTATGCACTTGGCTTATCGCCACTTCAAGGTCCCCCAAGCTTCTAACTCAATGTAGTCTCATTTAGGCCCCCCACTGTTTGTTCCATCCATCTAAAGGCTTACAAAGGCAGAAATCGTGGGTGCAATTAGACTGATCAGCCTGTAGCATTGCTTTAATGGGGGTGCTGCCACCTTTTTACCTTTTCACAGTGATGAACTTTGCTACTTTAAAAAAAAAAAATGTTTTTAAGTATGTTCTTATGAAGAAAATTTGTATCATGTGCTTTTTATGATTTATTTTAAATCAAATAAAGCTTTCCATTATTAAATATCGGATCAGCATACCTAAACAACCGCCTCTCCTTCCACGCACCCAAGAGAAACCTCCAATCAGCCGACCTCTCTCTGGCCACCATCCCACGCATCTTCCAGACCAGAACGGGAGGAAAGTCCTTCTCCTACCTCGCAGCCAAGACCTGGAACGACCTCCCCCTCCACCTCCAGCAAAGTCCTACACTGCTCCAGTTCAGGAAGGACCTCAAGACCTGGCTTTTCGGATGACCCCAGCACCCAACGGAGCCGCCCTCCCAGCGCATTGAGACCCTCGCGGGAGTGTAGCTGTGCTTTACAAACCCCTGATTGATTGACTTCTCAACCATCTTCCACTAAGAGTCCACATTATTTACCATTGAAGAGGTAGATGGGTGGCTACATGTAGTGCCTGAGACTTGCCTTCCAGCTGGTGAAATGCAGGACTGTAATCTTAGCCCATCCCTGTAGATCTACACCCAATCTGACTCCTGCCTCGACCCTACCCATATATAAAATGACAGCAACTTGAGTCATCCAGGTGCATCTCCAACCTATATCCCTCCTATAATTGACTTCCCCTGTTGCACAACCATAATTTGAGTGGATAACCTTCTGCTGCAACCAGTGTAGAAAGGGACCGGATGGAAAGTCACAACTTTTAAGGATCTGCAGAGCTAATTGTACCAGTAGCTGACATATTTTAACCTGCCCTTCTGTCGATTACACCCATCATCCACCAAACCCTTAAATGCTGCCTCTTAGGACAAGATAAGGCCACATCTCTGATTCTTTGATTTCGACTGGACTGGTGGTTCTAACAGATAACCAATGAGCCTACAATGTTCACAAATATTTCTACGAAACAATAGCAGATTTAAAACTATGAAAATCGAATATCATGTAACAACATAGTCATGTAGGGCCCGAGTCACAAAGGTAAACTTACCGGTTTATGTACGTTTATGCATTTTCAGTGTTCACAAAACTGCATTTTTATAGTAAGTTTGCGAGTGCAGAGGGCAGGCCATTCTTTTTATGTAAAGAGTTCCCCGCCCCGACTGAGAAGTATCCGCATTAGTAAACTTACTATTAAAATGCAGTTTTGTGGATACTGAAAAAGTGTGAACTTACACATACCTGTAAGTTTACTTTTGTGAATCAGGCCCTGAGTTACAGATCCTACAAGTCTCATTTAATGCAGGGCATTTCATGGTATTCACAGCAAACCGCAATAAGATAAGGCTGCTTTCACAACATATATTGGAAAAAAGCAATGAAAAATATGAATCGTATTTATTACGTATACTGATTTTACAGCTGTGTGTTGATAGTATTTTGCCCCTTTTTTCTGTTCTGAAGTGATGATATGTCTGGTTTGGGATTAATAAAGGTGTCATATGTATAAAGCACAAACATGTGCCATAAATCCATAAATTGGTGCTCCAATCTTGGAATAAGGAGTGAGGCCCTTATTTTTTCTTGCTTACTATAGTACACCCAGACTCTATTGGACATAGTGTCACCCTGTTTTGTATATACATTAACACTGTTTACAGCCGAGAGATCCTTCTCTGATCAATTAGTTTCTCCTCAACAACATTCATACTCTTCATGTCCACCAGGTCAGTGGTTACTCTTTTGAGCACTGGGCCATTAGTGCAGCTTCCACAAAGTTCACGCACCCATTGCACCCTCTTCTCTAAGCGATACCTTCATTATGTTCAACACAAAGGTGAGATGCAAGCAGTGTTCAGTCTGAAGCATCTGCAATGTCCCCAGCCCTTCCAGGTCCAAAGAGTGAATGCAGGAGTCACCCATCGAAGTGCAGCCTCCCATGTCCAAGATCATCTGCTTAGTGACTTTTAGTGGGATGTGTCACTCTGTTGTCACTTACAAGAAGACCTTTAACCAAGAGTTAAAACTATGAAGTGCGGTTTCCTTATACACCAAGAGTGGTGAAGGCAATGAACATAAACACGCTGTTTGTAGACTTGGGCGGTGAACTCCGCTCTGTTCGCAGAGTTTGCAGAGTTTTCCACACTCCGCGGAGCAGGAAAAACAGCAGATCTTTTTCCTCGCTCGCGAACATTAAGTTTGCGAGCACAAATGAGGAAAATCCAATGCTAGGCCACCTCCCAGTAAGATATCTCAACACGGGCGGTCACGGAAGGTCACGGATGGTAGCGACTGCTCGCGTGGAGAAACTTTCTATTCGCGTTGAGGAAAGCTGCCGCTCGAGTAGAACATCTACTCAAGCAGCAGAAAGAAGCAGCACCCTCTTGCGCTTCGCATGGTGCCGTTCGTGCAGATTTTCCAGCTCAAGATAAACAACCAGCACTAAAAGTCAGCACAAACGGTGCGACCTAACACACTCCCCCGCTTGTGGAACTCTGTGTACCCTGGTGGAGTTTTTTGGACGCAGAACTCTGTGAACTCGGCACAGGCCTAGCTGTTTGTCCGATTTCTGTCAGTGAGTTTCCAGACCAGTGAAATGGGAAAGTTAACTCACTAACATAAAATATACTCTAAAGAATATTGAATCTTTTCTCTCCACCTTGGACAAGCCACTGGAGTTTATCAATAGAGCTTATCTTGGAATACCAAAGAAAACAATTGCAATAGAAAATTTAAACCAGGGTTATGAGAAAAACAAAGTCAGTGTCATCTGCTTCGCTACTGTAGAAAATACATTGCTGACTAGTATATTCAGAGATAACTCTGCCCCAGCCCTGTGGGATATTGGGAGCTGGAAGGTCCCTCAGGTACGCCTTAGATCAGTCCACCCCTGGTGTCAGAATGAGAACTGTTCTCAAGCTCCGTAAACCTATCAGCCTGCACCTTCGGTTTGTATGCTGCTTACTGCAGCCGCGCCGAGGCTCACAGCTTAGGGCGCTGCGGCCCCACTCACCCTGAAGAGGTTCTAATCTGGTTTCAGAAAGAACATTCTGCTGCTTGAACCTGACTATGAACCGGGTCACATCTCAGAGCCCAGCTGTCAAGAAAGGAGGCGCGTGGGCGAGACACCCGCTGCAATAACCAGTGAGGCGTGAGATACCCGAACAAAAGATAGGGGGAGGAGTCGCTGAGGATTTATAAGCAACCACTTAACACCACCGAGAGGTCTGTCTACATCAAGAGGCTGAGCCCTGCACGATGTCCTGGATTCCTCTCTTCTTGGCGCTCTGCGCACTTTGTACATGTATGGCACAGCATTATTACAACAAAATCCATTTAACGCATAATAAAGATGTATCATTTTTTTAATAGTTTGATGTGAGCTTTAAATATTCTCTGAAATCTGACACGTTTCTATCTAATGCATACTGATGTTTCACCCTTTCTGTTCCCAGGTTGCTGCTCCGAGCTTGTGGTGACTCAGCCACCCTCAGTGTCGGTGGCCCCGGGAGGCCCTTGTACCCTCTCCTGCAGCATCACTGGTGGTAAAGAAATCAGTGGTTACCACATGCGCTGGTACCAGCAGAGACCTGGGAACCCTCCCAGACATCTACTGAGGTTCACATCAGATTCTGACAAATACCAGGGTTCTGGGGTCTCGACCCGGTTCTCAGGTTCCAAGGACAACTCCAAGAACATTGGCTACCTGACCATCACCGAGGTCAAAGCAGAGGATGAGGGCGACTATCATTGCAACATGGAGTATGGTGGCTCTTACATGTTCCACAGTCGTACAGCTCAACGAGGAAGTGAGACAAAAACCTCCCTTCTTATGACTGTAGTATCCTATGGACTAGCATTGTCTGCATGGTGAGCTAAATGTACGCTTTTTTTTACAGTTTTATATTGCGCCACGTCACCCCAAGGGCACCGAAGCGCTTCATGTGACCACCAGTAACATTACACAAGGACAACATATTTTATTATATTAGGCAGAGGAAGATTAGGTGATTTGCCCCAAATCACAGGATGTTGAGTCGACAAGTGTCGAACCTGTTTCCCCAGTTCCAATGTCAGCAGGTCTGGCTGTAAGGTCACATCCTCTCCCCTAAGAATCCATGCTTATTTATTAAGATTTAGGTTAACTCCTGTAGCACCCCTGCCATCTCTGGATTACAGGCATCACTAGTTGACGGTGCCAACATCAACTTCACCATGACCACCACAAGAAGGGGGTATCATAGTCTCAAATGAATGATAACTTTTATTCCTTTAATTTATTTATCCAGTACTGGACATTTATACTGTGCTGCATGCAGGTCAAAGAACTAATCATGGCCCAAAACTCATGATTTTTGGCCAGAAAAGACTGGTAAAATCTAGGCTTGATCCCTCAACGGAGGCTCCATTGAGATATACTTTGAGATCTGTGTGTTGTGTGGTGCTTGATAATGCATTAATGCCTGCTTGCTAATCCTACAGATTTAGGATTGTACACTACCGCTTTTGGGGCAGTCATACAGCCCACAGATTTGAGCTACGAATTCTTCCGCTTTTTAGGTCTCGCCTACGCAGCGCGCATGTGCTACATAGGAAAAAGACCTTAAGCCATCGATTCAGTTTGGCTGCCAAAAACGTGCACGCATTGCATTGCCTTTAATGGTAACGCGTGCACGTTTGGCGATCCCTTGCGGGGCGAGCTTTGACATATGGTTCCTGCTCGCTCCCGCAAGGGAATCCGGCGACGGCCCCCTCCTCTCTTCCCCTCCCCCTGCTGCCTCCTCCTCTCCTCCTCCGTTTGCGCTTGATTAATCTGCGTGACCCTCGGCATACCGCTTCTAGACTGTGCATCTTTCCTTGACCGACTGATGCGAGCGACGCTTGGAGAACTGGGTTTCGTTCGGGTAAGTGCACAAACCCCTCTCGCTCGTGGTACTTGACATGTAATAACAATATCGGCGATGTACAGTGCACAGGTCAAACGACAATTCTTGCGTCACTCAAGGCAACAGTTTTTTTCCTATTTCAATATGTTGAAACGTTTTTGTTTTGTTAGATAATGCTTTGCATGTGTTTGGTGTGAAATTTACGAAAAGCTCTGGTCGCGATTTGGCCCACACCGAATGCATTTAAATGTACAGAAAAATGTCTCAAAGTTGAGAAAAACGGTCTGAAGGCGCCACGGGGGCCCTGCATGCGGAGACAACCACCAAGTCTTCGCTGAAACGGAACACAGCCAGTGCCTTGTTTTATTTAATAAAAAGCAGACTTGGCCGCTGAACGAGGCGCATTGAAGCGTCTGTGCGTCATTTCCACAGCGCTAGCTTTCTTTATGGTGCACAAACGATGCATACACCCTCTCACCACCTTCATGCACGGCACCCATAAATAAGGCGGGCACGGGGTACGATGAAATATTATTTTAGCACTAAAATTAAACATTGTGATTTATGTACAGTTTTCTAAGCGCGAACTGTACCCGAAGGGACTGGAGCGGGTCACAGGAGCACCAGTTACCTTACAGGATGTCACATAAAAGTACATGTGTTTTTTTAAGGCACCGGGGTGGTGTTTAAAGGGATTCGCCCAAAACCCCACAGCGTTGAGCCCGCGCTGAGAGTTGAACTTGGGGTAAAGTTCAGAGAGGGAGAAGAGAAGACGTGAGAAGTGAAGATGTGAGAGAGAAGGGGAGAAGTGAGAGGGAAGGGGAGAAGTGAGAGGGAAAGGGAAGGGGAGAAGTGAGAGGGAAGGGGAGATGGCGGATTGGGGGGGGGAAGCGAAGAGACTTCTGCCAGGGCTGCTCTCGGTTCCCCAGCTGCATCTCCGGCCGCATCACCTGCAGAACAGGTGAAAAGCCATTCACACCCATGTATTGCGGTATGTTTCCGTGCCTTTTATATGGGACGATGGTCCTATATTAACGCCTCCCCACACACACACACACACAAGTGGGGGGGGGGAGTCAAGTACCAGCTCCAGGGCAACAGGACTTGTTGCCCCCAGAGATAAGAGTGGAGGGCAGAGCAGGGGTTGGAGTTTGTGGGGCCGGGGTGCATTCGGGAGGTGAATCAGAAGGGGGTCTCTACCGTGACCGCCACCTTTGGCTCCCATCACCTGCTGCTGGACAGGGGCGGTGAGTGGAGACCGGTGCACAGTCCAGTCCTCACCGCCGTCTCTCTCCACGCTTGCGCCGGGGCTGTCGGGGTCCCGGAACGCGACCATCTCCTCGCCTGGGGAGTTCCGGGGGCTTCCTCCGCGGTCCGCCTCACGCCCTCCGGTTCTTGCTCCCATGCAGCGGTCTGCGCGGAGCGGACGATGAGCAGAGGGACCGCATCTAGCGGACATGTGTATCCGATGGAGGCGACAATCTCCCTACTGCGCATGCGCAAAACTTAACACATTTTCTTCCTGATGCGCATGCCTGGAAGGATTGCATGCCTCAGAGAGGATGTTAGTTTTACTCTCCTCCCCAAAGCCAGGCTGTGAACAGAAAGCAGCCCCGGCAAATTGTCAAACCAGCCCCCATACGGTGCATGGCGTGCGAGTCTGACCACTACAAGGGGGGTTGGAGGGTTCTCCCCCTCCGCCCCCCGAAAAAATGGCAAAAAAGTAGGCCTTCTACAACACATTTTTCATTACATATTCAATTGTCTTAGTTTTTAAAGCATAGCAAATGATATTCTAACAGTGCACCAGGATACGGCAATCTTTATTGGGGCTCTTCAATGATTTCCTCACTATCACCCTCCAACAGTGCCTCTCATCCCTCCATAGCCCCTCTCACATGTATTTCAATTGTTTTATAGTGCCTCTCATACCAGTGTAAGGTATCAGAGCACTTTACATCACAAACACAGAGACAATGCTCCCTTTTGTAAGTGTCCGATGTTTGCGTATACAGGAGCAAAAACATACTTTTAAAGCGCCTCATGGAGGTTGGCCGTGGGAGTGTCTGAGCCCAAAAACATGGGTTTTATAGCGCCTTATGGAGGGCGGTAGTGATACATTATAAAACAAGCATTGGCATAGCCAATAGGTCTCGCCTTTGGGACCTTATTAGTGTTTAGTTATCCAGCACAATATCCTTGGTGCAACAACATCAACTGTTGCATGGCTAAACACTTATAAGGTCCCAAAGGCGAGACCTATTGGCTATGCCAATGCTTGTTTTAAAAGCCTTGGCTGGATGCAGCAATTTCTGTCGAGGTCTCGCTTTTGGGACCTATGGGCTTTGCCAATGGTTTTTAGAGATGCTGTACAGCATCCCCCTAAGATGTGCTTCATGGTTAAGGAGGAAAAACAAGATGCATGATGCAGCCACATCACTTTTTGTGAACGCACATAGTGCATGAACATACCTAGAAAATGATGCAGGTTTTTTTTTTCTATCCTGTTTTTTACTGACCTGAATAGGATTGGTAAATAATAAAGAAGTAGCACAAAAGCATTTATTTATTTAAAGCCAGGTGGGGGCAGAAAGCAACATGGAGTTGGAGGGCCCAAGCAACACAAAGGGTGAAGAGCAGGGGGACAGAAGCAACACAGACGGTGTGGAGCAGGGAGACAGACGGTGTGGAGCAGGGAGACAGACGCAACACAGGGGCGTAACACAGGCCCCCGCAGCCCCCGTGTTGCCGGGGGCCCCCACGCTCCAGAGGCCCCCTCCGTGACATGATATGATTTTAATGGTGCGCAGTGCGCACGGTACAGCACACCCGGCCTCAATAAATTAAAGGATGCACACCAGGGGCGTAACACAGGCCCCCGCAGCCCCCGCGTTGCGGGGGGCCCCCACACTCCAGGGGCCCCCTCCGTGACATGATATGATTTTAATGGTGCGCAGTGCGCACGGTACAGCACACCCGGCCTCAATAAATTAAAGGGTGCACACGCCACGGTAGGGGCGTAACAGGTTGCGGGGGGAGAGGGGGCCTTGCCCGCGCTCCAGGGGCCCCCTCACTCACTTTATTTATCATGATTTTAATGGCACACCCAGCCTCAATAAATTAAATGGTGCACAGCAGCACACGGCTCGCACGCCTGGGCCCCGGACGGGCCTCAGAGGCTCCGCTCTTCTAATTAAATGGAGGCTCGCTCTTTTATTAATTTAATGGTGCGCAACTGAACTGCTGTGTAGTGAGCACGCGCGGGCCCTGGCCAAGCCTCTTCAATAATTAATGGTGCGGGGCCCGGCCGGGCCTCTGAGGCTAAATGGTTAGTGGGTGCGCGCGGCGCGCAGTTGTCTCCGCGACTCGCCTGGCGGTTTTCAGGGTGGGGCAGCAGGGTCTGGTGTTGTGACCAATGTACTGATTGAATACTGGTCATGCAGAGCGCGCAATTAAAAGTGCGCGTGAGCCGAGATCTATTCCGATCCCAGGACCAGGTCAGACCCAGCCGCCACGCTACGCTGAGAAGGACCGTCCGAGGTCCGTGGCCATAATTTACATTATTACCAGCCCTGGGCCCTGCCTGACTAGCCTTGCCCAGTTGCCCTGCCAGTGCCTTCTCTTCTCTGCTGCTGCCCAGCCCGCTCACGCCTACCTGAAGCTGCAGGCCAGGCCAGGCCTGGCCCAGCCCTCAGGTCAGGTGATTCTGCGTCCGAGCCTAGGCAGGATTGGTCCGTGGTGTGTGTTAAGTATTTTTCAAGACCTATCTGCATCGGCAGTAATTGCATAACTGACCAGTGATTAAAAAAAAAATTGTGTACTTTTTATTTCGTGCAAATGTCGGTTCTTGACATGCAAATGTGTTTTGTCAATTTGGCAGATAAATATACACATACATTTTTAATGAGGAATAGAAAAAGTGTAAAACTTAGTAAATGTAAATTTTATATTATGGTAGTTAACGTCAGTGGAATTCTGCAGTGCACTCTATAGCCATTATGCCAACATGTTGGCTTTGTGAGATGCATTTTCAGATTTCACAGTCCACCTCACATCCCTTTAAATATATATGTATTGCTATAATGGTGAAGCAGCAAGATTAGGACCTTTAGTATGAGGAGCCTGATGTTCTCAGATTATGGCTCAACTAGTTTTTTTTATTCATCAATACCATGTAATTGTTAGTGTTTGAAAATGGTAGAAATGTGGTGTGACGCTGAAGCGCTATATCGTAAATAAGGCTCCTATTTTTCCGTTTTTACTCATTTTTACAGATAAATACAGACCAAAACTGGTGTGTTTTCTGTTTGTATTTCTAAAAGCGGCAAAATACTGAAAATTGTGGTTCTTGTGAGAATCTCCATGTGGTCTGTCATGAACTCCAAGCAAAACCTGAGCAGATAGACAGCATGGGGAGTAAAAAAAAAAGGATGAGATATCCTTAAACATAGGCATATGTTAACATGTATTTGTAGTATAATGCTAATATGCAGCAGTGGGTGTAGTGTTTTGTTATAAGTGGCTGTTTAATTTGCTAAAATGCGACCGGCATCCACATGAGTGCACGTCTAAGAGTTGAATAAATATGGAAATATGCCATTTTACGACTCCATTTATCTCAAAACACAAAATAAATATGGATAATTACCAATAAGATGTCCCAAAAATAAATATGATTAAATACAGATGGAAATGTAAAAAAAATAAATGCCATAAAACCGGGAGCCCTAATCATAAACAAGGTATTGTACGGGCTCAGTTAGTATTTTGCAACCTGTTGGCATGAGGTCTGTCTGAACCTATGTGGGCAGCACCTCTGATGCGATCCACTTTGCGATTGTTATGGCACAAGAAGGGGTGAGAGGAAAAACAAGAAGTGAGGTATTTTTGTCCATAGACTCTTGTTGTTGCAATACCCGCTCTCCTACTCCTGCTCAATGCTGACTCCTCCTTTGACTAACCAAATGCATTATTGAATGGGACTAAGGGAAAGGTGCACATGGGACAAGGCAGTGATGGATCTGAGTCTTAAAAAGATGAATTTAAATTTGATGCGTAATCATTGAAACAGTTAATACTTCTCCTTTTTCATCTGGAGGTTCAAGGTCCACACTTGTTGGTAAAGGAGAGGAACCCAAGCACTTCAAGAAAGGGCTCCCTTTTTCTCTTTAGGTTGTTTTTGTACATAAGGCATTAAAGACATCTACCACCAGGATGTAGTAAATATCTGGAGATGTCTGAGGGATGAAGCACTGTGTATTCGGCATGTGTAGAATTGTAGGTGGTGGTCGTCATGCCTGCAAGGATCTTTAATCAACCGTGAAGATATTTCATTAGGTGAGAGGGAAAGTAACATAGATTATTCTGGCAGTAGGATAATTGTAACAGATCTATTTTTGTGGCCTGTGCAAACCCAAATGGAGCATGCCCAGCACGCAATTGCACCTGGTGGTATAAGATTATATAAACAAAGTTGGGCATACCTGAGCCAGGGCATATGTGTGTGTGTGCAGTCCACCTCCTTATGACAGGGAGTAACTGATCCTGAGGAAGGCTGGGGAGACCCCATCATTCTGGGCCAGAGTCTGAACTTGTATTTGCTATTTTGTCAGCTAGAAATTACGGCAAACTTAACCACACGACACAGGATGGTTTACTCCCATCCAAGATGAACATGAATAGGATTGCACAGACCCCCCTTGTGACACCTTCCAATTTGCAATTATGAGAACAGCAGAGGAGCGCCCGATGCCTCTGACCTTTCCCTCCCCACAGACCTTCTCAGATCCTCACAAGCAGGAGCGCTCTCCCGCCCCCGCTCCCAGGCCCAGCACTTTCCATATTATTATTTGGATTGAGACTATTTATCTGACATGGGGTTTGACTTCCTTTCGCCTTGCACCAGAGAATCTGGCAAACCAAGCAGACAGAACCAGCAGCAACCCCATCTACACTGCACCTGCTGCACCTTCTGCTTGAGTGGCACCCCTCCCCAGATTGTGACACTGCCTGGGCCCAGCACTCGCCAGAGGTGCAACTGTAGGGCAGGAAGGCCCCACACTCGAAATTGGTGAAACTACGTCATCAGAGGAAAGCTGTGCGAGGCTGTTCATGTTTTAAAGCGGAAAGCATGGACACCACTGCCCAAAAATGCCAGGGATAGTGAAAGTGACATCAGACGCCCTTTGACCTTGTGGTATCAGTGTTGACCCGCATTCCTAGACACTGTGGCTGACCCGCAACAGCCCCCTATTTGCTACTGGTGAGCGCAGATAGGCTGTCTGTGGCAACAGTACTCTGCGGCCATCCTATATGGCGTTTGCCTCGTCACTCTCCCCATTGGCTACGTCACTGTGAGTGTTACTGCCAAGAGGTGAAAGGCGTCCAATGTGCAGCACAGGGCACCCATCTCAATGCACACAAGAACGCATGGAGAGCGCTAAGCGCAGAATGCACAGTATGCAATATTTATCTTATGCACAGCACCGACTTCTCATTATGTAATGCACCACTGCATACCTTTGTAAACTGGTTACAGAGGCTTAGGTTTTTCTGGTTCCAGGCAGTACCCCCTGGGCCTATTCCTTACATTTGAAATTTACTTTTACTGCTGTAGTGTGAGAAGGCATTTCATGAAAAAGAATATAAAGTAGGGTTGCCAAAAGAAAAATGCCAGCCATGTGTTTTATAAAGACACTGAAAGACCTCGTCTTGACAATAAATAGGGTTATAAATAAAATTTATGTATTCATTTGTAATGTGACTTTTCTGTCTTTGTTCCTTTTAATTATCAGTCATGGATCATTCAGGCCGCCCTAGAACACAATTAAAAGTGTTTTCTATTTATATTTGCTGTTCGAAGTATGCACAGATAAGTGCTGAAAACACGGCTTTAGGAGACTGCTTATTTTTGTCGCGTATGGGGCATCAAAAAGAGCTGGCAACCCTAATCATAAGACTGAAAGTTTGTTGCAGGATCAGCACATTATTTCCTACACCCTCGATCCCTATTAATGCCAGAATAACAACAGTTTAACTTATACCTGAAACCCTACACCGCCATAAATAACATGCTGAGTTACTTCAAGTGTCCGGGAATGCACCCTGCATTCAGACAACTCACTCCTCATTCTCGCCCTTCACTTTTATGCTCACCCTGCACTCACAGCATTAATAATGCACTCACACTGACCACCATGCACTCACACCATTCACCCACTCACCCTGCACTCAGTCATCACTCTGCACTCTCAATGCACTTGCGCTGTTCACCCTGTACCTCACCCTGCAGTTACAGGAGCACACTACTCACCCTGTAAAAAAAAATGTAAGTCAGTTTTTATATAGCGCAGCTACTCACCCTTACGGGTCTCAAGGCGCTGGGGGCCGGAGTGGAAATTAAGTGAGCTATTGCCCAGAGTCACATGGTGCTGAGCTGAGCTGCCACCGGAGCCGGGGATCGAACCGTGAACCCTGTGCTCCGGAGTCAGCTGCCCTGGCCGCTGCACCACACCTCTCCATGTCATACTTCACTCACCTGTCCCCCTCACTGCTCAATCTGCAATCTCACTCATATAAGCCCATCACTAACCATGCATTCTTTTGTCCAAATCTGCACTTACATATGGTCACCTCACTCACCCTGCAGTTGCTCCTCTTACCCTACTCTCACACTATTGCATCACTCACCGTACACTCTTTAATCTATGCCTACTCAGGACCATTAACTTTAAACAGTAGGCAGAGTATTTCCAGAATGGACGACTGACGACTCCGTGCAGTAATCACCAAGGTGGGATTATGAACAAAAGAAATACCATAAAGGGACCTGCAGAGAGACGAAAAACAAAATAGTGTGCATATCTCTCAGCTCTTAAGCCATTGCTGAGCGCTGCATCCTATTGCACAATAAGCTGCATGCACCCCAGTCAGTGGTCCTCATGCACAACATGGAATGGGAACACTTCCAACATAGCATCAAAACAAATACAACGCCCTTCCAACCACAAACCCTACACATATTGTAGCTTGCTACTCATGTAGGCAAACGCTTCAGTGCTCCACGTAGGGGTAGTAGCCCTCTGTAATTATAACAATACAATACATTCAAAATCGCTCCATACCCTGTCTTCTTGGCTCTGTCCTTTAGCTCCTGCCTCCTTGCAGCCGTCCATTCAGTTCATGCCTTCTTGCATCTGCCTTCAACTCCTGCATTCTTGGCTCTCACCATCCTCATCCAACTTTTGAGTGATTACCTCCTCAATCCCATTCCTTCTGCTATTTCCTTCTTGTATCTCTCCCTTGAGTACTCACCTTCTTGCATCCATTCCTCCAGTGCCTGCCTTCATGTATCCCTTACTCCAAATCTCTACATCAGTAGTTGGTATGGTATGTTTAAGCTACTGTAGTGTTTAGTAAGAATGCTCTGTATTTTCCTTCCTTTTAGGCAGTATTGGTGGAACAAAACCCACAATACAATCTTTGTGGTGTATACAAAATATTCTTACTGCTACCTTCATAGTCGTGCACTCTACTACAACATTGACTTTCTACAATTAAATTTTACTCAAAGAAATGAGCAAACAGCCAAGAAAGTATTTAAGCGGCGCTCAAAAGCGGCAAATTAAATCAAAACAAGAGCAGTTTAAAGGCAAATTCATGAAAATTGAGTCTATGTTTAGGTGCCCAGGTGATCATGGGGCATCATCATCATCTCATGCATCATTACCAGAAGGCGATGCAGCTGCATCATCAACAGGAGACAAAGCAGCATTGCCACAATCCCAATTGGTCCCACCACATGACAAAACATTACAATGCTCTGATCAAACTACAGATGTACCTTTTAGCATTGAAGCACCAATTGTGGCAGCACTGCAGGAAACAACAACAACTATAGTAAACATAGAAAGCAAAAGTAAAAAAGCTGTGTCAGCAGTGCCCCCATCTATTACAGAAGGAGTCGGAGAAATTGCAAGTACACCACCTAGGCCTACACTGCTATCAGTGACTGAAGAAAGTTCAGAAACTGAGACTACACCACCAGCAGATGAATCTCTGAGTCTACTATTATAAACAAATAAAGGAAGTGCTGAAATTGTAAGTGCACCAGATGTATCACTGCTGCTACCAGTGGCTAAGAAAGTGATGAGCCTACTAATGTGCAACTTGTTTCAGCAGTATTGCCAAACATCGAAGAAGAAAGTGAAGACATTATGAGTAAGGATGTGGAATTACATGTAGAAGAACTAGAATCAAGCAATAGTCAGTTTAGCCAGGATTTGTACCCGAGTGATAGAGGGAACTTTTTAGACAAAACTTGGCATGATACTGAGTTACGAAGGTTTGCCATTAGAAGTGGCCCATGCAAGCCTAGAGGACCCTTCCCACGAGATAATAAAAACAGGTGCTTTTCCACAAAGTACTACTACAAGGAAAATTAGACTGGAGATAAGACTCCAAGACTGTGGTTGTGCTACTCTTTAAAAATGGACAGTGCATACTGTGAACCTTGTTGGCTTTTTGGAGATCGAAAACTTTCATCCTATCAGCAAGCATGGGCTAATGGTATAAAAGATTGGCAAGGCATGTCTCGAAAAATTAAAGAACATGAAATGACGCGCTCACATTTAGCGGCTTGTGCTGTACATGGAAGATGGAGGCAGGATGAGACGATCGATACACAACTGGAATCAGACTACAAAGAGCAGGTGAACTATTGGACACAAATTCTGAGCAGGCTCATCGATGTTACACTTCTGTTGTCAACTTGCAATTTACCTTTCAGAAGACATAGAGAAAAACTGAAAGAAAAAGATGGTGGGAACTTTCTGGCAGTCATTGAACTTTTGGCCAAATATGATCCTATTATGTAGAGGTCAGGGATATGATGGTGCCAGCACAATGAGTGGTATATATAGTGGAGTGCAAACCAGAATACGACAGAAAGAACCCAATGCAGTCTATGTACACTGTGCTGCTCATAATCTAAATTTAGTGTTGAATGATGCCTGCATGCACATTCCTGAAATTGCAGAATTTTATGACATTCTTCAGAAAGTATATTTATTTTTCAGCCAAAGTATCAAACGGTGGGAACTTCTCACAATTACAAAAGAGAGCACAACTCATTCAAAACCAACAGTGAAGAGACTCTGTCCAACACGTTGGGCATCCAGACATGATGCTCTCCATGCTCTACGTTATCGTTTTATGGACATCATGAAAGCACTCACTACCATTTTACTGCAGTCTAAAAAGGTTGAGGAGCGCACAGAAGCTCAGGGTCTTAGGAAGTGCATGGAGACTTTTGAGTTTGTGTTAATATTGTAATCCAGTCCAAAGTGCTGGAGACAATAAATATTGTGTCCAAACTGCTTCAGTCTAAAGATGTGGACCTTTTACAAGCATCAAATATGTTAAGTAGCGCAGCAAATACGCTTGCCAGTTTCAGAGAACAGTTTGAAGATGTTAAAAGCTCAGCATCTTCACTTGCAGCTGCATGGTAAATTCAATTGCATTTTACACAAAAACGACCACGAAGCAAAAAGAAAGCACTTTGATGAACTCTGTGACGACCAAAGGCTGTGCAATCCTGAAGACAATTTTAAGGTGTCGGTGTTTTATGCGAACATAGATATTGTTGTAAATCAGATAAAAACTCGATTTGCTGGTATGAACACCATAGTCCAATGCTTTCATTTCATGATGCCTTCTGAAATCCTCAGAGCTAGTGAGGAGGAGTTGTTTGAAGCAGCCATGACCCTGGCTGCTCATTACGAAAAAAGACTTGTCCCTAGAGTTTCCACAGCAACTCATCGCTTTGAAAGCAGTGTTGAAAGAACAAATACAACTTATCTCAGGTGGCACAATAAAGGATCTGGCTGACCTTTTATTTTTGAGAAACCATGCAATTCTGCCCAGTGTTTTGGATGTTGCAACAGCACTGAAACTTTTCCTTACAATTCCAGTTACTGTAGCCAGTGCAGAAAGGTCATTTTCAAAGTTAAAATTAATCAAGAACTATCTCCGAAGCACATTGATGCAGGAAAGGCTGTCGGGGCTTGCAACTTTAAGCATTGACAGTGATCTGGCAAAAAAATGAAATGTGAAAGCTCTAACAGAGGAGTTTGCACGAAGAAAGGCAAAGAGGCAAACATTCTTTCAGTCGAGTACATCTCTCCAATTCAGTGAACCAAGCAGTAGTACCCTTCAGCCACCAGTCTAATTTGCCAGTCACTCTTCCTAGTGTAAGCAGTCTTCAGCCTTGTGTCCACTCTTTAAGTATTGTTTTCTGCTGTACCATCCTTCAAATTCTGCAGTTAATTTCATCAGGCTCCTGCAAGTACTGTTCCTACTCATAGTCTTATTTTCTAAATGTATCTGTCCTTTGAATCCCGTGAGGAAGCAGTAAGTAATATGGTGTTCTGCCAGTATATCATACTTTAAATATTGTTCGCTTATAAATAGGCTACCTCAATATTCTGAACATACATGTATAGAGGCAAGAAGAAATGTATTCAGTTTAACCTGACATATATGCACCCCTTGACACTTTCTTTTGCACAGACAAAAGGGGCATCATTTGAGTAAATAGCTTTGTTTATTTTGCTGCTGAGCTTGTTATTGTTTTGCCGGTCACTTAAATATTTGCGCCTTTATACGCAAACTAAAGGGACTGACTTTGTTGAGACTGGTTTAATGTTCATGCTGCTAAACCTGTTATCGTTTTTACCACTCACGTTGAAATATTTGCACATTTATGCACAAATAAAAGGGGCATTGTTTGACTGGACGGGTTTGATGTTTATGCTGCTAAATTGTTGTTGTTTTACCAGTCAGTTTGAAATATTTATGCCTTCATGCACAAAGCAAAAGGGCATTGGTTGACTAAAGTGGTTTGATTTTTGTATGCTTCTGCCTGCTGTACTTGTTACTGTTTTGCTAGTCACTTTGAAATATTTGAGCCTTCAAAAAGGGAATTGTTAGTTTAAATTGGTTTGATTATTGTATGGTGCTGTAGTTGTTGTTGTTTACCAGTTGCTTTGGAATATATGTGCCTTTATGCACACACCAAATGGGGAATTGTTTTACTAACCTGGCTTCATTTTTGCATACTGCTGGACTTGTTTTTACCATGCACTTTGAAAGTATTTTCACCTTGATGCAAGAAGAAAATTGGATTGTTTTACAAAACATGCTTGATTTTTGTATATTGCTGGACTGGTGATTGCTTTATTATGCACTTTGAAAGTATTTGCACTTTTTCTTTTGCTTTACCAACTACAGTTTGTATAGATTGTCATTAAGCAGTTGCTGATATGGTTTGTTTTTATTCTACCTGCAGTGTTAATTATGGTGTTGCTTTCACTTGTCTGTAATACGTGTGCCTTAAATCTTGTATTTAGCATTGTTTATACTACAGAAATGATAAATTAAAACAGACAAACATCTGCATCAATGTTCTGAAGCATCCAAACAGTTTTCTTCCTCAGCCTTGTTTGCCTGCCTGTTTTAAAATGCTTACTAATAAAGACATGATTGTAGAAATTGAAATTGCTTCCTCAGTTCACGTTATGATCATGCACAACCCTTGACAGCTGCTAGTGTGTGGCATGCAGATAATTCACCAGTCTATTTCTCTTGACTTTCGCAGGATACTGAGTACTTCTCATGTATATTGTCAGTCGAGTTTTTATGGAATTGCAGGTTTGGGTTTGTTTTTCAAAGTTTCAAGTTATTGTCCATTAATGTCAATTCTTTTTCAGACCCTTCATAGTTGTTCTTTGTTCTTCAGCCATAGTGTTCCTGAGACCATAGGATCGCTCCTTGGCCTTGTTCTGATTGCTGCCTCAGTTAAATAATCTGCTTTTGACAGTATTGTTACAAATGGCATATCTTGTATGTTAAGAGTGTTTGCCACTTTCTCATTAGAACTTAGAGAAAGACAAAATAGAGGCATTTCATTTAAATGTTGGAGTTTTCAAATCAAAATATACTAGATTTCTGGGTGGTAGGGCAAAGTGGTAGGTGGTGGGCTTGGCCGCCGGGGAGGTGGGGGGGCCCCCTCCATGTGCTTTGCAGGGGGGCCCCCTCAAGTTTCGTTACGCCACTGACGCAACACAGACGGTGTGGAGCAGGGAGACAGACGCAACACAGAAGGCAAGGAGCAGGAGGACAGAAGCAACACAGAGGGTGAAGAGCAGGAGGACAGAAGCAATACAGACGGTGTGGAGCAGGGAGACAGACGCAACACAGACGTTGCGGAGCAGGGAGACAGACGCAACACAGACGGTGTGGAGCAGGGAGACAGACGCAACACAGAGGGTGAAGAGCAGGGAGACTGAAGCAACACAGAAGGCAAGGAGCAGGAGGACAGAAGCAACACAGAGGGTGAAGAGCAGGGGGACAGAAGCAACACAGACGGTGTGGAGCAGGGAGACAGACGCAACACAGACGATGTGGAGCAGAGAGACAGATCTAACACAGACGGTGTGGAGCAGGGAGACAGACACAACACAGAGTATGTGGAGCAGGGAGACTGAAGCAACACTCAAGGCAAGGAGCAGGAGGACAGAAGCCACACAGAGGGTGAAGAGCAGGAGGACAGAAGCAACACAGACGGTGCGGAGCAGGGTGACAGACGCAACACAGACGGTGTGGAGCAGGGAGACAGATGCAACACAGAAGGTGAAGAGCAGGGAGACTGAAGCAACACAGAGGGCGAAGAGCAGGAGGACAGAAGCAACACAGAGGGTGAAGAGCAGGAGGACAGAAGCAACACAGACGGTGTGGAGCAGGGACACAGACGCAACACAGAGGGTGAAGAGCAGGAGGACAGAAGCAACACAGACGGTGTGGAGCAGGGAGACAGACGCAACACAGACGGTGTGGAGCAGGGAGACAGACGCAACACAGAGGATGTGGAGCAGGGAGACTGAAGCAATACAAAGGGCAAAGAGCAGGAGGACAGAAGCAACACAGACGGTGTGGAGCAGGGAGACAGACGCAACACAGACAGTGCGGAGCAGGGAGAGAGACGCAACACAGAGGATGTGGAGCAGGGAGACTGAAGCAACACAGAGGGTGAAGAGCAGGAGGACAGAAGCAACACAGAGGGTGAAGAGCAGGAGGACAGAAGCAACACAGAGGGTGGAGAGCAGGAGGACAGAAGCAACACAGACGGTGTGGAGCAGGGAGACAGATCCAACACAGACGGTGTGGAGCAGGGAGACAGACACAACACAGAGTATGTGGAGCAGGGAAACTGAAGCAACACTCAAGGCAAGGAGCAGGAGGACAGAAGCAACCCAGAGGGTGAAGAGCAGGAGGACAGAAGCAACACAGACGGTGAAGAGAAGGAGGACAGAAGCAACACAGATGGTGTGGAGCAGGGAGACAGACACAACACAGACGGTGTGGAGCAGGGAGACAGACACAATACAGACGGTTTGGAGCAGGGAGACTGAAGCAACACAGAGGATGTGGATAGGAAGAAGTAACACATAGGGTGAAGGCAGAAGCAACACGGAGGGTGGGGGAAGTACTGAGGACTGGAGGAAGAAGAACATGGGCAAGAGACAGCAATGTGGAAGGGGGAGAGAAGGACGCAGACGAGAGAGAGCAGCATGAGGTTGACAGCTGGAAAACACACGTACTCTTGTGGAGTGCTTATGCAAAAAAGAAAAAAGTAGTTTCCTTAAAGAGAATAGAGGAACGATGCAAGTACTGGATGGAAAGATTAAGTGACTTGCCCAGAATCACAGAATGTTGAGCCAACAACCCGTTTCCCCAGTACCGGTGTCAGCAGCTCTGGCTGTAAGGTCACATCCTCTCCCCTAAGAATCCATACTTCATTTTTATGGCTGAGGTTCATTCCTGTAGCACCCCAGCCATCCCTGGATTACAAGTATCATTAGTTGACGGTGCCATCATCAACACCACCATGGCCACCACAAGAAGGGGCTTCCATATTTTCAACTGTACTTCGAATTATTTATCATGCACTGGACATATATAATGTGCTGCTTGCAGGTCAAGTACATAATTAATGACACAAAACCTATGTTTTTTGGCCAGAAATTATTGGTAAAATCTAGGATTGATCCCTCAACGGAGGCTCCATTGAGATCTATATTGAACTCCATGCATTGTGTGGAGCTGGGTATTGTTATATGGCCATTAGGGTCATTCTCGACATTGCTAAGTAAGCATGAGCTTGCTGCCATGATGCTGCTTTTGCGCACGTTACTACATGACTTTATTTTGCAAGACTCTGTTTATGCCTTTCATATGAGAACTGTCTGCCTTTCGCGTTCTCTGCTAAATTCCTGGAGTTTAGTCTGAACACGATGTGCAAGGTTGATAAACAATGCCCCTTGTTATTCTGTTCTGGTCAGTCCCTAGCACCTAGACATAACATGCTAAACACAGCTGCACTGCTGGAGACTCGTGCTTTGATATTACGGGGATGCATGTTGTTTTAACACACACTTGGAGAGAGCCCTTTCCATGGAGAAGAGCTATGCTGTTCCTATGATGTAAACCTTACATCTAGGCTTTAAGGTATGGGGTCTGCTGACAAAGCCCAGGGATCTTATTTTTTATAATAAACTTCTTCCAGTCAAGGGGAGGGTGGTTAGGCCTTATAGTCCTTTTTCCACTGTCTTTATATATTGACATCCCCCTTTGTACTCTATGGAATTGTAACAATGCTAATTGTTCTGAGTTTATGCATTTTGCTGCTGGTAGTGACTCGTATACTGTATTATAGAGCACGATAGTTAAAATAAACATTTTGAACTATTACAGTGACTCTGCCAATTCTTATCTGTGGACAAGTACGTGTGAGCGAGCGAAAGGGTATGTCTTGCTACCGTGATTCCTGAGAGAGTCGGGAGTGTTGTGTTCTGGGTTGTCTAATCATTTGTGGCTTCTCAATTTTGGAGGCGAACGAATGAGACACTATAGCTAGTCAGTTTTGGGATTTTGGGCACTAAGGTGGTAGGTTGGTACACCCCTATACACCGAGGTCCTGTTTTCCTGCGCATAGTTCTGTGTAGGTGCAGAATCCCCGCAACAGTATTGGATTAATCTTGGTTTAATTCTTAAGTGTTGTCAGTCTGAGCTAGTGACTTCATTGCGTGCTGTGGCATACTTGTCAGTTTTTTAGATTAAGGCTCTTGGCTACTGCTTTTGTGGCAGTCATACTGCCTTCAGATTTGAATTACGATTATTTTGGGTTTTTGAAAAGTCCATGCTGGATGTATCGCTTCTTGCCCAGGTGCAGTGAGAAATCACAAGCATTGACAAAGCCATTAACTTTCACCATTGAGACCTATTGGATTTGGTGATGGTTTTTAGTGATGCTGTACAGCATCCCTGTTGCTGTACACATGGCTAATGAAGAAAATGGTGTTATAATGCAGCTGGGTCAGTTTATATCCATGTGCATCACACATGCCCATGCCGACAAAATGACTCAAGTGCTTTTTTCTTTATTTTTCTTTTTATTCAACAATCCGAGTTGGATCTGCCCGGGTTAGTGGAAGTAACATAGAGGGTGTAGGTGGGGAAGCAAGAAGGAGGACAGGGCAGGAGCAACATGGAGGGTGTGGGGAGGCCACTGTGGGCAGTAAGAGAAGCACATGAGTGAGAAAGGTAAACATGGAGCTGGGAGGGGAGAAGCAAATGGGAGGGAGAGAGCAACATGCAGGATGGGAGAGAAGGAGATAGTAAGAGAGAGCAGCCAAGGGCGGACAGCTGGAAAACATGTTCACCCTTCTGGAGTGCTCAAGCAAAAATAAAAAAAGTAGTTCCCTAAAAATGTGCAATGGAAGAATACAAGTTAAGATGCTATGCTCCATGGGAGGAACAGACATAAGCTGGCCAAGGCAAACCATTGAATAAGAACCAAGGAAATGAGAGTGACAATAAAGCCAATCAATGGTAAGTGATAGGTGGTTTCTACGCCCATTGTAAGCTGACAATAGGTCTATCGGAAACAGACTGCTTGCACTGTATGGTGAGCGAGACCTAACAAGCCAACAGCAGCCAAGAAGGCTGTCTGAGATTTGGACCAGCTCCTAGTAGCCAAACATCTGACACTGACTAAAGTTCAAGCTTCCACAGTGGCATATGATGGAATGTTCAGCCGGTGATGGGGTGAAGGAAGACATTTCACAGGCCCTTTGCTCTGCTGTACTGCCCCAGGGAGCACTAGTCTGCTGGGCAGGAGCCCAGTCTTAGAGGAAAGGAGAAGAAGGGGCCTCTTGTTTCACAGCGGTGCTGACAAGTGCAGGAGAGCTGCAGATGAAAATGAGTAAGAAATGAAAGTCTGTGTGGAGGAAGGCCTCTGAGACCTGTGTGTCAGCACCCAGGTCGGAGTTCCAAGTTTGTAGGAAAATAATGCGCCATTGGTGATTTTGAAACGAATGTTGCATTAATGTTATATTCAACAAATTGTAGAAACAATAAGGAAACATTAAAAGAAGTGGAGCCCGATCAACACTTGGAGGAGGGGTGGAGGTTGGTAGGAAAGGGAAAGGTTACAACGAACCAAGGACCAGAGAGCGAAACACTAAAATTTGAGAAGACCAATCCAGCTCGCAGATGAAGGCAGGGTGGTGACGTTGAGAAAGAGGATGGGTACTCTGCAAAGGGGTTCATGGATGAGGGGGGGGGTTAAAAGGCAGAAAGGTGGAGGGTGGGGTAGGATGGTGAGGTGAAAATTAGAGGAGAAACGGGCAGGTTGTGAGGTAAGAAATTTGTAGGTTAAGAAGGTGATAAGGTGAAGGAATGGGAGGGAAAAGTAGAGGGAAAGAAATGTGGAGAAGGAGGAAAGGGTAAGAAGCGGGGGCAGAGTGTAGTTAAGGAAAATATTAGGTAGGAAAAAAGAAGCAAAAACATATTGGAGAGACGCAGTAACCGGATACAAAGATAACAAGCATTGGAAATGCAATAAATCTCGCATTTGTTTGAGTTAGAGCTATTGGCATTGTGAATGCCAATGATTTTTCCCAGTGTAATGGAGTGTATGTATGTGGTGTGTAGTAGAATTATGTATGTTGCATTGTATTAGCTATGTTATTCTGTTGTGTGGAAATGTGTGGTGTGGTGTGGATTTGTGTAGTGGAATTATGTGGTATAGTGTGCTATGGATAGTTATGTGGTATTGAGTGTATTGGAATATGGGAGTGGGATTGCGTGTTATGGAGTGTAATTATGTGGAATGGTATTTTTTTTGTGGCATGGTATGCAATGTAAGTTAATTATGTGGTGTGCTGTTGAATTGTGTAGCATGACGTGGAATTTTGTGGTATGGATTGGATGTATGTGGTGGGTAGTGTAATTGCTATGTTGATTTTATTTATGTGCTTTGTTGTTGAATTATGTGGTGTGGATTGTAAATGTGTTCATTTGAATTGTGTGGTGTGGAACTGTGTGGATAGGTTTGCATTTGTGGTGACAAAAAAACCCAAAACAAATAGGTAGGAGCTTTGCTTTAGATCTGTTTCTTTCGGTGTTAAAAAGAATGAAAAACTGATGTTTGGATACATAAATAGAGACCTTGTGGGGCTCCTTTTTATTATGTTTATGGGCAGGATGGAGTAGTAATAGAGGCAAAAAGTGCAACCTACCAGAGGATATGGTGCTCCCCGTACTCCCGGTTTTCCCTTTATTGTGCACCTGCGAGGCGCAAACAGCTAGGAGCATGCCATTTATAATTTTCGCATGCATATGCAGTTAAGTGCATCTTTAATCCAAAACCGTTTGCATAAGGTTACCATATATTTCTGTTTCATCAGGAAACGAAGTTTCTAGCCCTGTGTTTTAGAAACTGGTGCATTTTGGTAGTTGTAGTTATGGTTGCTTTAACTGAACAACGTACCTAAGGAATGAAACATATGAAAAAAGTTGCATTTGTGCACAGAATTTCACAACATAACTTTCTTGAAAATAGCTACAAATTGGTGGTGTTCAAGTTGTCCAGTGTAACGTTAGTATATCAACACCACAAGATGAAAGGCTGGGTTGGCTTTGGTAGAATTACATCAGCGATTAACAAAAGTCACATACCCTGATGAAAAGCATTGGCCATTAATGGATTTTAGAGGGAAAATTTGGAGAATATACTTTATGCTCCTCTAACATGGATATTACATTGTTTGATTCTGGTGAATTCGTAATACTATCTGTTTTATGATTCAATTGAGGCAGCAACGCAAGCATCACTTTCTCCTCTGCTTAGCATGTTCCTAGTATGACTTCTGAAGCCCTACACGTGTGGTTGACAATAGTGTGGTTTGATTGCTGTACAACACCAGTTATGACAATGGATTTAACGCAAATAAAATTCACTGAAAGTTTGTGCTTTTCATTCTGTGACTGTCCCCATTATATCTAGCTGAAGGCTAAGAAGTGCTGTTTTCATACTACCTTAGTTTTCGGTATCAAGTTGAAGACTATGAAAGGAATAGAGCAAAGGTGGGAAGCAGCTGTAGCAGTCACCAATCAAAATGGGGCATATTCTCAAGGAGCCATCGCCGATTTATCGGCACTTTAGCGCAGCAAAAGTAGCAATAGACTTATCGCCCCATTCACAAGCTGGTGCAAACTGTCGACATTGCCAGTTTTCCTGCGATAGCTGCCGCAAAACACATCGCCACGGATGAGAGCGACAAACAACGCTAATGACATGCAGAGTAGGCGTTCCCGTGCAAAAACACACGAAAACACCACTTCGCGAGATTCTCAACGACCAGCCAGATCTGCGATGCCGGACAAAAACAGGCGATAAGGCGAGTTAGCAGCAGGGACTTAACACCTGCTCATTACTGGTCTTAAGTAGGACGATAACCTGCAGTACAGAGGGAGCCCAGGCCAGAGCCACATCTGAAGACCAACACATGTCATGGATCTAATGATCATGCAGCTCGGAGACCCAAGAGGTCCACAACACCCACCGCCACCACCCCCAGGACAACCCCCAGCCTTCTCCCCCCCCGGACTACCACCGAGGCAGCGCAGAACAAGACAGCTGACCTTCCGAAAATGGCATGGCCCCTCAGCCACACAATTGCAGAATGTGGGGAGAGGTGGGAACCAAGTATGTGTGAAGGAGGAAAGTCACCCATGAATAAGAATGTACACAATGCCAAGTGTGGCGGTGATGTGCTGGACAGACTCCAGTATGCAGAGCACAGACATGTCCCGTGGACACATACTGCTGGTGTGTGCAGTGTTGTGGACAGTGGACCCAACCATCATACCTCAGGCAGTGGGGAAGTCCTCACTCATGTAGCTGTGTCGTCCCCCCCTGTACGCGCAAGCGTAGTGGGCTGGTCCGGCGTACGCCACACCAGCGTAGCAGTGTGAATCAATAGACCGGGACTCTCGCTGTGGTTCACTTCCGGGATGGCCAACGCATCTACCAGGGTGGCGCCCCTCACCCTGCCACGAGTCCGCCGCCGTGACCGCCAGCCTCCTCAGCCGATCGCTGCCTTCCGCGACACAGGCCCCCAGCGGCACAGCACCACGGAGTAATGTGTGCGCTGACTACTGCCTTCTGCCTACACTGCGGTCAGCAGGGCCCACAATTCAAATTGAGTCTTGATTTATTTATGGCAGAGTCCAGTAGGCAACAGACATTGCTTCCAGGGCGGCCCGCCCGGACGACGCATCATCGCAGGCCGCGCACCCGCCGAGCGCTCCAGGTGCCACTAACTCTGTGCAGCTCAAGTCATCGCCACGTGGCTGTGGGCCCTTGCTTGACCGCTGCCTCCGACCTACACTGCGGTCAGCAGGGCGCTCAAATCAAATCCAATCCTGACCTGCGAGGACACGCCATCATCGCTGGCTGCACACCCGCTGAGCGCTTCCGGTGCCACGAACTCAGTGCACCACAAGTCATGGACCCTTCATGATTGAGTCTTGTGTGTGTGATGTCAGAGCTGGTGCCCCTACCTCAGTGCACTGCAAGTCATGGACCCTTCATGATTGAATCTTCTGTGTGTGATGTCAGAGCTGGTGCCCTTACCTCAGTGCACTGCAAGTCATGGACCCTTTATGATTGACTCTGTGTGTGTGATCCGATGATCACTGTTCAAGTTGTTGCCAGCACCAACCACTCCCTGAGGGCTGGCTTACACTCACCCCACACCCATCCAGCACAGGCGTCACTGGACATGTGACCCTGGTAATAAAAAGGGGCCGGGCGCACGTGCCCGTAGCCAGTTCCACCATACATCTATGGGGCCGATTCCGATCTCGGCCGGTAGGGCACTGAATCGGATTCGGCTTAACCGTATCCGATTCGGAGCGCTCTTTCCCGACCGATTCGTACGTGCGTCCGGTCGAGCGAGTACGATGCGAGCGCACGCGAAATCGCCGACCGACTTGTTTGCGGGTTTGAACCTCTCCGACCGACTCGCACGGACACGACTCGCACCGCGCAATGGAGACGTTCCCCGGCCGGGCAAGTACGATGCGCGCCTCGAGCAGTCCGACCGACTCGCGCCGTCCGGCTCGAAAGAGCAGTCGGAGCCGGACTTTGGGGGTCCGTGTCGGACCCCCCAGTACGCGTAGCCGCGCGAGTCGCACACAGGGGGGACCCATGGGTCCCCCCTACCTGTGCATGTATGCCGCGAGTCGCATCGAGGCGTACCCGCTGTAGGGGGCGCCCTTGTTCACCTCGCACCCATTGAGTCAATGGGAGCCCGCGTACGCATTGTACGTCCGGCTCCCATTGACTTCAATGGGAGTCCGACCGACTCGAGTCCGATTGCATGCGTGCGCATCGTACTCGTTCGGTCGGACTGCCAGAGTCCGATTCGGTCGGAAATCTCTCCGGGTCTGGCTCGGTCGGAGTGATTTCCGGCCTGAATCAGAATCGGCCCCTAAGTGTGTCCGTGTGGTCATTATGTATGCGTGATGGCCCCTGGCCCTACCACATCACATTGTGCTGTGGACCGCGGACTCAAGCATGTCACCTCAGGCAGTGGGTAAGACCTTGGACATGTAGCTTTCTCCTCCCCCCTGTAAGCGTAAGAAGAGTGGGCTTGGCCGGCGTATGTCAGTCCAGCACAGGAGTGTGTAGAATTAGCCCGGGGCTCAGGGCGTGGTTCAGTTCTGGCCTGGACAAGGAAGTAACTGATGCGTGTGTCTCTGTTGTAGTGTCGGCGCCACCCGGCCCGCAATTGACAATGTTGCAATGTAGCATGCACCAGAGGGCGGCCTCGCACGAACGGAGAAAGGAAGGAGCGCAAGACCGCTCGGGTTCTTGGCTCATTCATGCCAAGTGTCGTGTGTATCTGCATTGCCGCAGCATGAGCCAAATGCCTAGCCATAATCGCAAAGCGAGTTCAGCCAGGCATGGATTCCACATCTGTGTCGGCACTATCCTTACCATAGGCCTACACTCATGTGGCCGCCCACCTTCAACGGCCAACATCACAGTGTCATCATCAGGCTTGTGGACATGCGCAGACAGGCATGTCAATGGTTTGCCGTTGGAGTGCAAGCGATGCAACCGCGCAGCGTACACAAGTGAATAGGCTCGGGGGGAGGGAGGAGCAGCTGTGAGGCAACTTAACACACAGTGATGCCACTCACTTGCCACATGCAAGTCATGTCAAACATGAATCCCAAAGTCGCACACATCCCACCCCACACCCAACAAGCCACATCACACTTCATGGATGCCAGCAGATGACAAACTGACATTAGGGATGAAAGCTCCTTTGTCTGAACTATCAGGCGGAAGCACATCTGCACATTCGAACTCGGAATTGCATATGCCCGGCACCCCCTAACAGATACGACAGCAGTTGAGGATGACTCCCACATTACGCACAGCCCGACGACAGACCAACATATACACACCCCACACACAGGAGTCCTTGCTCGGAGTCATCTTCCATGGAATGGCCTTCACACTTACTCCCACTCCATCCCAGGCGTACAACCGTTGCACACTTACACAACTCTTTGATCCGAGCTGTGGCATATCATCCACAGGACTGGCACAGGTCAGGACAGTGCCGCTTCAACCAGGGCAACTAACGCAATGGCAGAACATCCCGGACACATGCACAACCCCTGTCACGTGGAACTGTACCGTGCACGTATGCTGCATTTACTGGGGGCACTGCCATTGGTAGTGCTGCGGGTCAGTTACCAGCTGAGCTTCCGCCTTGCCAACGTCACCTGCGTTCAGCCTGTGTTGCATTGTCGTTCGTGCATATTCGAGTGGTCCATGGATGTCTGCCTATCCAACAGGATGGTAGCCGAACTGGATTTCGACATGTGTGCCCCCTGTTGGCCCACGGCCAGGAGTGTCACCGTGATACCCGTCTATGGGATGCCTGGATACTTGGCATACATGCTGGCAGCTGGACCTGGGAAATTGCAGAACTCCTCGTGTGCAGTGACCACATTGAGCCGCTCCCCTATTGGGCTGTAGTGCTAATTGGTGACAGGGGGTGGACGCAGCACATCTGTCCGGAACTGCTAATGGATAGTCTCCCCGTCCTGTTCGATGAAGTCGACAACGACATCATGTTGGAAATGATTGCCTTCGAAGCTGCACTCGCTTTCATGGACATGTAACTACGTCCCTGCAGCCACAACAGTTTGGAACCCATTGCACATGTCCCGACACCTTGTTGCATCTTGGGGGTCTGGTCACATATCCCACGACAACAGTGGACATGGCTGCATTCGCCTGGACCCCGAATACGTGGGCGGACAACCATGCGGGGTAACACACACCTGTGACAGGTGAGGCACTCCCCCGGAGTGGACAGCGGCGCTTGGCAACGTCCCTCATTCTGACATATTGCTGCATTGGTCCGAATGTTATGGCACTTCTCTTGCCCGTACTGGCACGCATATGCTAATAAAGTCTACGCACATTCACTTGTATTCAACTGTGATGTGAGTTGTTCTGAATGACGATGTGTGTCTCACTGCCTATCTGGGTCACGGCCATACATGCGCATTGATAGCATTACCCAGGGAGTACCATTTATGTGGAATCACTATCCCTACATTCATCAATACTTTCATGCTTAATTGATCAGGGCCATGACACATCAGTGTGAATTTGAATGTTTTATTCGCATTCAGTGGGATGTTTCAGCTGGACCAGTACAGGGCCATGCAAACCCCACTTTACATTGTCGCCCCGTGGAGGGCCAGCCGGAGTCCTTTAGGGATGGACAGGTTCATCGGGAGAGGAAGACTTCAGTCCGCAGTGTGATTGCTGCATCATTGGTAACCAATGCAAATATGGCAGTCCATGTTGAGGTCCAAGGAGAGTGTCGCTGAGTGTAACGGGGGACAGTGGAAGATGTTATCCCAGGGCATGATGCAGAGGGCAGTAACAAGCTGAAACAGGCCATATGGCGGTGATATATGCTACCACTTCAATCTTGCCACCTAGCCAGATTCATCGTCATCTTCGTCCTCTGATGTGTCAGGTGCCTCACATGTGGGTGGTGGTGTTTGGTCTGCCGCACTGTGTGGCACGGACACTTCAGGGGGCGGAGATGTGGATGGAGTAGTAGCAGCAGCAGTCATCCGCGCAAGGCTGTTTGGCTGCAATGCCATAATGATGATCTGCAGGGCATGGAAGTTCCCAGCTACATCTCGCTGGTGTGCAGCCGTGGCAGCCAATCGTTCCGCATGCATCCCCTCCATGTTCTCCATGATCTTCCGCATGTGCCCCAACTCCCGACTGACATCGCTGGAGCCACTCTGACTAGACAGTTGTTCTTGTCTCTGAGTCATGACTCCAGCGATGTCAGCCATGTATTGTTGGAGAGCATGGAGCGAACAGTGGGAGTCCATTGGGGACTGTAAGTGGACCCTGATGGGACTTAGACACCCACGTATGGCATCTAGTTTGGCTGCCATGAGGTCGAACCCTGCCCGCAGCTGGTCAGCCATCTTCTCCTGGCACCCTGACACACGGCATTGGAATGCTATGTATTGGTCGTGGGGGTCCTGGAAGACAGCCGGGGTGGTGGGTGCTTCATGCTGTGTGGTCTATGCAGTGGGTGGGGGTCTCCTCGATGCAGCTGGGCTGCCCTGCTCTTGGAGGTGGGGTGCCGAAGCTGTCCATGTGCTGCTGGAGGGCGGCGGTGTCGATGTTGGGGAGGTCCTCTTCATCATCAGTGCTGAGTTGTTGTGTCTGCTCTGCAGGAGATGTTGATTCTCCCTCTGCAATGTGAAGGGGAGATGCAGATTGACACTGTGTTCACATGTATGTCCACGCATTGTACAAGTTTACTAACGGACTACATGCCAATGTACATTGTGACTGTGTGTGATGAGATGCCTATTTGATGCGGGACAGTTGACATTTCTACACCATCAGGGATGTGTGGTTGTACTTGTCCATTGTCATCTCACAGTTTCCTGCTATGCCAAATGCGAATGGCCATTTTCTACACACAAGCGGCAGCAGTTGTGTCCTCTATTCTGTTGTGAGAGTGTTGCAGTTTATGCCACATTATTGTCAATGTTGAGGTGCTCTGATTCTTACGTGTTTGTGCTGCATTGTGGGTGTGTTGTCCCTTCAGGTCTGATTTGGCTGGCCCTTCTCCCTTTCAGGCGGTGTGCCTTTCACTTCTGTGCTCATACAGTGCTGAGATGTTGCAGACTTGGGTAAATTGGGCTTTTGTTCGGAGTTGTGACTCTTGGGCATGGTTTGTCCGCAGATGTGCCATACTTAATTGTGCATGTGTGCCATTGTGCCCATCTCCCCCCGTCCCCCCAGTCCCTGGTCATTACTCACCCTGTTGCTGTTGGCTCAGGTCATGTTGTACAGTGTCCGGTCCACCAACTCC
This sequence comes from Calotriton arnoldi, assembly GCA_963921515.1. Lineage (NCBI taxonomy): Eukaryota > Metazoa > Chordata > Amphibia > Caudata > Salamandridae > Calotriton > Calotriton arnoldi. The sequence goes on from CAWUFW010006463.1 coordinate 579,066, forward strand.
TGCCACCGTCTCCCCAATGATGACTCGGGTCACCTTTTCCTCCATCTCATCCAGCTCCTGGTGTGTCGCTGGACTCCCACCTCCAGTCTGCATTGCTGCTCTCAGATTGGCATCGGTTTTCAGCTTGGTTTTGCGCTTCACATCAGTCCAGCGCTTCTTGCAGTCGTCCACTTCCCTTCTCATCACTCCGACTGCATTCACCTTGGCCAAGATGGACTGCCATGTTGTATTTTTAGTTGCCAATGTCACAGTGGAGGTGATGAACAGTTGGTGGTGGTGTTCTGTCACCTCCGTAATGGGGATCCTGTTTCCCTGAGGACTGAGACGCGTCTTCCTCTTCTTCTTCTCCTTGCCCTTCCCTGTCCCTGAGGTCCCAGGCTGGTTCTCCGTGGGGCTTTTGGGGTTCTGGTTGTCCTCTGTACTTGCTCCGGCTCCCTCCATGGTGCTTCGCAGTTGTTTGTGTTTTGTAGGTGTCTTTTTTTTGCAGCTTTTGTAGTGTTTGTTCCCGCCTTGCTTGTGGGACTTGCGGGCCTGGCGCTGCTTTTCGCTGGAATTTTATCGCAGTTGGGCCCATTGCAGCTTTTTTCACGTTCGGGTTTCCTTTTTTATCGCCATCACGGTAGTTGTATCGCGGACATTTGTGGCGTTCTCGGGAAACTATCGCATGTTACCGCCGTGTTGGGAATACGACGTTGACACAGAGTTATTTTCCCGCGATAGACGGCGATATGAAAAATTGCGTTAGCCTATTTTGGCGATGTTTATCGCACGTTCTTGTGAATATCCCCCCATGTGTATTTAAATTTGTGTAAAGTGCTAAATTATGGCGGGAGACATTTTGATGCACTAGAATAAACGGGTGGGCAGCAGACACTGCCACTTATTGCATTTAGCTTAACTGAACTCTCAGAGTAAATAAATGAATAACACCTTCTAATGCATAGGCATAGTCATGACAATGGATTTATCGCAAAAAAAACAGAACTTGTGTAATTGTAAAAGAAAACACATTCATCCCAATGGAGCCTCCTGGCACAATACAACAGCTGTTTTTAGTTATTCAATTTAATGGCACCTATGTTACTGAAAGGTGAGAAGAAGAACCAGGATCTAAACTCCTGCCCTAGGGGTGAAACACGGATGACGGATACATTTATTTGATTTAGCAGCCAGGCCCAGTGCAATCCCCTGAATAAAATAAAAACAAGTAAAGGAAAACAAATGCAGATATGCACAGACGCTGGGATGTACCTAAATATAGGAAGTTAAAACACAAAATCTCTATTTCCATTGTCTTTAAAAAGTATTTTGTGAACAACATGAGGGAGGAGGGTGGTAAAGCCATCGGAGGGCGGTGGGGGTGTAGAGTTAAATTACGGGTAATAGGTGGAGGGCGCGGGGGTGCTAAGCAGAGGATGTTTTAAAACTTCCAAAAGACTGAGAGTTTCCAGCTATTACTTTACTGCTGTCCGAAGGTAATTTTAGGGTTTACATGTATTTAAAAAAAAAGAAAGAAACAGATACACATTTCGCAATCATGTGAAAACCAAAAAGCTACTACCTAATATGACAACAAAAATGGCGGCCCTCCCCCACTTGCCAAACTGACCTTCCCCTATAGTCAACAACAAATTCCCCCTTTAAATCCCAGCCTCCTCGATCACCCTCTTTGTGTTGCAGTTTTATGAGAGAGGGAAGAGTTTTAACCAGAATCATAGGATATTATGCTGGGATCGAGACCAACGTGTGCTGCTGTGATATTTCAGGTTTAAATAGCCACGTTCATCCGTTCAATTCTCAACCTAACCCCAGTCGATGAATCTATTCTACCATATTACCCGCTCACCTTACGGTCATAGAAAAATGCTGCAAGCCCCACGATCAATGAATAAAGGGAGCGCTAGGATCTGCTGGGGCAGTGAAGTAAACAGATGCTGTCCTGCTCTTCTCGTGACCCTGCTCCCGGAAGTTCTTCAGCCAGGACAGCGTGCAATGGGCAGAAAGCATTACTGTATAGAGCGATTTAAAAACCAAACATTTGGAGGCAGGTGTGTTTACAGGCGGGGCTGTGGAAAGTGGTTTGTTACCTTGTTACCGGAGGATGGCTGACACATTACTGTGATAGAGCCAGCTTCAACTAAGAGTGTGGCTCGAGACATTACAACACACACACACACAGCGGTGCACATGCTCAATGCTTCCCTGTTGCAGCAGTTCAAGCACATGGGTTAAAGGTATGCAAAATCGTGGGCTAAAATGTTCAGAGGCAGCAGCGTTTGAGAATACTGCACTGTGCGCATTCGAAACCCCGCCACAGGCCGCAGCGTACGTATAGGGAGATCCCGGAAGGGTTTTGTCAAAGCTACTTTGCTTGTCTCAGGCATATTAATATATGTCCCTGTGTAACTGGAGGCATACTTCTGTGTCCTCACTTATTGACGCAGAGTTTACTTGATCCATGTCGTCATGTGCCGTGTTCACCCATTCTTTGCTTTTTAGCCAAAAGGAAAAACAAAAATGTGGTAGCCCACAACATAAACAAAGCTTCCGGGGAATATTGGGTTCAATCCACAGTGCAGACGTACTCCGGCAGATGGCTAGTGTCATTGGCAGCCCAGGGAGGGGGAACATCATCTGACTCCACTGCCCGGCTGGAGCCTGCTAATTGATTGGGAGGGAGGAGCGGAGAAAAGGCACAATGAAAGTAAAACCAACGCTGCGCTCATGAAAGGGGCACAGCGCAGATAATGTGTGTCCACAATTATGAGCAAGCAACGGAGCGGAGTGCCACATTGGGGGAGGCAGCAGTAACACAACTGTAGCATTAGGAGGATGTGGGAGGAAGAATGCTTGATCTGAATGTAAGCAGCTAGGGCGCTGAAGCTGCACACAGACAAACAGTAGAAGAGCAGGAAACCAAGAAAAACAATAGTCCTCCAAAGAACAGCAAAAGAACCATGGGGGAATGAGACAGTACTAAGTCTCTGCTCTGTGGGAAGAACAGAAGAGAGAAAGGAGGGACAAAGAGTAAGGACGGACCACTAGCAAGCCAGGATTTTTCAAGGACACTGACATAGACAAATGAAAAGCAATGCCAAGAAAGGGGATGGACTTGATGCCCACAGACTGGTTACAGCAGGTTTCGAAGAGACAGCTGCGGTGTCTAGTTCGACCTAAAAAAGGAGGAAGGGAAGTGAGCAGTCATGAAGCTAGCAAAGTGGATGGCGGGGAAGTGGCATAGAAAGAGGGAGGAGGGGCACAGGCGGTTAAAAGTGGTCATGGGTAGAAAGGTGGCAGGAGAATATGGTGTAACAGAGATAAAACAGGGGACCTAGGTGGAAGACTGAGAGGATGAGAATGGAGACAGGAGATGGAGAAGAGCAGGCATTGGGGGAGTTGTGTTTTTTTTCTCAGAAAAAAATCTATTGCGGGGTTCAAAGCAAGAACTAAATTAGTACAGGAAATAATATAAATTACATTAAAAACAAGCATTTGCAATGCAATAGGTCTCGCAGTTACACGAGTTTAAGCTATTGGCATTATAAATGACAATGCCTTTTTTTAATGTTTTTAAAACGAAAACAAAAATAAATGGCTGTTATTTGCAATGTTAATAGCTCAAACTTGCGTGAATGCGAGACCTATTGTATTGCAAATGCTTGTTAGTACATCTGTGAGCCAGGGCCACTTTGCCACAGTCTGTTACTTACCGCCCAGTTATTACATCAGTTAAGAGGCTGACATCACGGTAAGCGAATTAGCTCTGCGTCCTTTTAGAGTATACACCGACTCCAGGACACTACGCTGGCCCTCTTGGTATTTCTTTTGACAAATCAGTGCACTCTGGGAATTGTAGTTTTTGTTTGTTTCAATTAAAACAACTGAACTAACGCACGTAAAATGAAAGTGTAAATATTCCAGAGGTCAAAAGGTAAAGAAAAGTGCTCTGAGGAATCAGCAAAGCTTCTAGGTCACAGGAATAATGGGAGACTAAAGTAAAGGTCGCCGTATACCGAGGAAAAACAACAAAAGGGCCCCCAAGGGCCAAACTGGGTTCAAAGTGTAGCAGAACTCGCAGTTGCCAGGCATAGTAAAAAAGAGCAACTGCCACTTTAAGGCAGAGATGGCAACCATGACCTAAGGCACTTTCTTATTGGGTCTCGTACTAGTGCAGAAATAACTGCCCTTAGATCCAGCAGTGCCACTGCATTAAAGTGGTTTATTAAAAGGGCGGGTAAATAGCTGCTGTTAACGTTTACTGGCACTGTAGGTTGAAGGGGACAGCCCAGCAACAAGTGCCACCTAGAAGCGCTTACTGGACCTTGGCACACTCATCTGCCAACGCGTGTATGCTGGGTGCCACAGGGTGAGTCAGTTCCATGGGGGTGCCTCCCGTGAGCGAATCAATCCTGTAAATACATGCGCTCTCCATGTCCACCAGCCCAAGGTGAGAGCCTGTACACAAACTGTTGTGCGCGCCACATCCTCCCAGTGTGCCCCGCAGGCCCCTCGCTCCCACCCTGACTCCCTGCTCTGTGTAAGTGGCTGCCAAATTGGAATACAAGCATTTGCAATGCAATAGGTCTCGAATTTAGGAGAGTTTGAGCTAATGGCACTGTTAATGCCAATAGCTCAAACTTTCACAAATGCGAGACCTGTTGCATTGCAAATATTTCTTGTTGTTGTCAAAGCTCCCATGCCGTACTTTCGCGTGGAGGAAGGCCGCGTCCTTTTCTTTTAAAAAGCTGTGTCTAACAAAAAGTGCGTGGCCACTATCAAAGTGAAATCGCAGCATGGGGGCTTTTACAAAACAAAACATGTTTGTCAAACAAATGCTTTTTTTTGTAAAAGCCCCCATGACGCGGTTTCACTTTAATAGCGGCTGCGCACCTTTCCTTAGACACAGATCTTCTAAAGAAAATGGCCCAGCCTTCATGAATGCGAAAGTGCGGCATGGGGGCTTTGACAACAAAAAAGTATTTGCAATGCAATAGGTTTCGCATTTTTGAGACTTTACGCCATTGGCATTTACAATGCCAATAGCTCAAACTCTCCTAAATGCGAGACCTATGGCATTGCAAAGAAGAAGCCATCATTGTCCCGGCTGCTTGGAAAGTGAAAGCGTGCATGGCGCTCTGAATGTAAAGAAAGCATGTCGTGCCTGCAGTAGGGCAAAACCCATTAAAGAAAATAGTGCTTACAGATGAAATAAAACATATTGTGTAGCAACAGAAGTAAAAGGGCCAGTCCTCATGGGAGGTTTTAAATGAAGACACGGCGGTACTAAGGAGGGACTAACAAGGTGATTAAGGAATCACAAGCCAGCATTTATAAAGAATAACAACATAAGCCTATGAAAAATATGGGCAGAGAGTGGGCAGAGGTTCAAATCCCTAACTGAATACAGCCTGCCTTGCAGAGCAGCGCCCGCGCTGCCCAGGCTCGACCCTAAAAAGCAGGAGTAATGAAGAAGTGTAGGGTTAGATTTACTAGGGTATAGGCAGCAGAATAGCTACTAGTGTGTGAGTATTGGTAGGGTTACTTGTGTGGAAGCCGGGCTTGCGGTACAAGGGCATCTGAAGGGTTGGAGGTACTAAAGTTGAGACATGTTAAGAGGCACCGGTGCATAGGTACGGGTAAAGATAGGATGGTACAGGCAAGAGTAGATGTTCTAATGTACAGGAGGGTAGAGGTACTGGGGTATAGATGGACTAGAGGTACTGAGATATAGTATAAGGGAATAGTTTGGGGTACTAGAATCTAAAGAGGGGTAGAAGATGTGATCAATATATATGAAAGATAATGGAGAGGATCCTGTCTGAGTACTGGAAGAGGAGTGAAGAGAAGAGAGAAAAGTGGATAAGGATAAGGACAAACAAGGGAGGAAAGGTCAAGAAAGGAACCTCTGGTACCCCTGTTAAAAAAGGAAATAAGAAATCTATGTGATCTTGGAAACTTAAACTGCAGACAACTTTTTCAACATGCAGAGTATCCACCAGGATGGAGTATATGTCCGCAAATGCCGTTTATGTGGACACATTTGAAGAAAGTAGTTAGTGGCGAAAATGTTTCCATAAAAGTTAAGTGTGTTTTTTCTCCAGAATTACATACACCGATGGAGACTTGTAAAAGGCAAGTTACTCCTGGGATGTTTTATAAAGCCCCATAGGCTTAGGTGTTGTAGGAACTGTCAAGGGCTGAGCTGTTTTTTGAAGGATGGTAATTTGACTGGTTGATGGAGGAGATGAGCCACTCGTGATATTTTATGTGAACCACCATGGGTCTGATTGTTGGGAGAACAGGCAGGTACTGAGTTGTTTTTTTGAAGGATGGAAGTTTGGAAGGTTGGTGGAGGAGATGAGCCACTCATGAGAAGTTTCCTAAAGCCCCAAAGTTTGGGTGTTGTAGGTCCGGGAATCTTCTAGGTTCTTTTCTGACGATGGGAGTTCTTGGCCCTGTGGAGTTAGGTGAAAGGGAAGTTGGTGTCTTAGGCCTAGTTTGCTGGTGTTGCTGTTGGCATTAGACATCTGTTGAGTAGAGTTGCAGTGGTCAGCAGGTTGAATTGTTTGCAAAGCCCGCCTCCAGAGGATTAAGTTATTCCCATGCTTCAGTTACCAATTTGAAAACATGGAGTTTGTCGAGGGAAGGGAAGATTTTGGTATCAGATAAACTCACTTTCTGAGATTCTTTAAAAGTGTTCTTCCCAGCAAGACCAGTGCTTCAGAAAGTAACTATATATGTGATCAATGGCTGACCTATGGAATTTCAGAAAACGACAAAGAAAAGCACTTCGAGGTCCTTTGCACCAAAGCACCTTCATCATCTGCGATTGAAGCACATCAGCACAAGAATTCCATGTTGGTGGAGTCTTGCAAATCATTAAACTTAGCCAGTAATGCCCAATAAGATGCCAACCTCGCCAGGAAGGTATCATTTAATGTTCTACACTCCCGCCAATAAATCAGAGGAAATCCAGTCGAGAGGGAATACTCTCTTTTTACATATAAGTGTCCTCTCCGCCTGCTGTGGGCAGCCTAGGCACAGATGTCAGAGGCTGCTGAAGAAGCCGGCAGTGAGGAGAAGTGGCCTAGTTTTAGAACGCGGGTGTGATTGGTGGAAATGACACTCGTGGCTAAACCGCATGAGAGGAGACACTACCACATTAAAGTAAAAACCATCCTGACCATACTTCATCAACAACATAATAATAGATAGTCTTATTCATATTAGTATTAGTGGCATTATCATTGTTGTAAGTATTATTATTATTACTATCATTATTATGATTATTATTAGTAGTAGTTGTAGTATCATTATTATCCATGTTATCAGTGCTAAAATAATAATAATAATACTCATAATTCATCGCAGCACACACATGATTCCCCAGAGTCAACGTGCTGTTTCCCTATCATAGAAATGATCACATACACTTTACAGTGAGTTAACCAGAATGACGGCTCCCGGAGACAGCTCAGTGGGCTTTGTCGATGGTTTTTACTACAGAGATATGTGTGCGCAGCCTGTAGACCGCAGCATCAACGCTCCTGTGGCTCGGGGTTTTATCCTTTCAGGGTCGATAAAATGAATCCTATGGGGGTGGCAGCAAACGCTACGTACTGAAGAGGCTGATATCCGCCGAGTGACCGCAAACACATGAACAATGTGGGAGGCCCCTGTCTTACTGGCTCTTCTTGCAACCTATATTTTCCTGATGTCATCAGAATAATTATCTATGCAAAGATTCTTTTTTTTGGGGGGGTGGGGAGCGCGAAATGTAAAACATTTCCATAGCAAACTCCAGGTAACTACTGGAAATGAAAGATAACTCGGTGTGTGAATGCACTTGCTGCAAAGATCTGTGTGTGAACTACAAGTCACGGCTACATCTCTGTGGGTGGGGCAGACAGCTTTCATTGTTAGGATATCGATAAAAGGAGCTATAATTCACCTGTTATTTATAGTGCTTCGAAGCCGCGCGGCTAGCAGCAGGCGCTATGTTACCATTCACGATTACTTCGCTGCTTGCTTCTGGGGCCAGATGCAGGGTGTAGCGCGTGCTGGGGGGTGCTCTGCTCTCTCATCTTAGGGTTTCCGTAAGGATTCACTGGCTGATGTTTCTTGTTTTGTTTATTTGTAGCAGAGGGGCAATGACGCAGCAATGGTGTCATAGGCAACACTACTGCCGAGGATAACGGGCTTCTCTGCCCCCCTAGTCGAATAAGAGTCATAATAAGGGTGGGCCACTCACCCCATGGGCCTGGGTGCCACTGCACCTGCTACAGCAACGAGGGTTGCCCAGGCCCTGCTGAGGAGTTAATTGCAGAGGGGAGTTTGCCCTTGCCAGGCAGCCCAGCCTCATAAGACGCTTGTCACCCTGGCACTGCTTCATTTTAAGGTGACAACTTGGATTCGTGATCAAAGAAATAAATGTATCAAAACTCACACCTTGTTCTACACAGTATTTGCTGCATTATGCTCTGTTGTTGCAAATAACAGCTGAACAGGTTACCCCCCTCAATGGTACTCATTCCGTCGACCCCAAAATTTGAAAGGCCGGGTCTTCCGCAGAGAGAATCCGAACCTGTGACGTTCATTTGGACGCACAGCACGTGCACACAAACATACACTGTAGCCTCATTAATCTCATATTTAGAAGGTTCATTTACGGAGCGAAACAAACACACGTCTCTCCGTGAAGGAGCAGTAGTGAAACCGGGCATCCTGCACACACATACACACGCGCGTGCGCGAAGCTTCGATTGGTGCAGCAGGTGCAGTAGCACCGTGGCTCAGAGGCTTAAGAGGCCCACCAAATCCTGAATATTGCTGTAAACATCAGCCACAAGGCCCACTTCCTTTCTTGCACTAGCGCCCATGGTGCACTGACTGAGCACGCACACGATCGTGCATATACACACCCACACTATAGTTTCAAAAAAGCTTGGGTGGAAAATGCTTGGGGTGGAAGGGCGCGGTTGGGGCAATTTCCGATCCGAGACTCCCCGGGGGTTTACAGTAGGATGTTCAGTAGAATAATGATGATGATGATGATGAGATTAATAAATAAAGCAGGGTGCACGCTGACAGTGTACACAGCCGTTCTGTGCCTTGGAGCACTCACTCCTTGTGACTGGGTGTCTGTAGAGAGACTCCCTAGATACAACGCGGCGAGAAAGGCTGCCAGCCACAGGTAGCAATGTCGTGCGATGGACACAAAATCACAAACCAGGACGCTCCTCACTCACCCCTACCCTGATGCCTTAAATCAACACTCCGCATGCCAAGGGAAAGGCAGGGTAGGACTTGCAGCAACGCAAAGAAAAGTTTCACTTTGCAGCAGTTTTCTTTTTTTATGTTTCCCAAAATGCCACGGGTAGATTTTAGCGAGGGGCTTAAAGTATAAAGTAAGGGTTGTGAGAAATGGGGGTGTGCGTTCTCTGAACGGGTCCCAGCCTGCAGCTATTGGGGCACGTGTTTGGCGTAACTCACAGATTCACGCACAGCTTCTGCAGGTAGCGCCCTACTTACCCCATCAGAGCCAGCGCTGATGCCCCAGTTCCACGACTCAGCTAGAAGGGGGGTGGAAGAGATTTTGTGGGTGCCGTCCCGTTCTCTGTTTGAGGGTGGGGCTCATCCTCACAGGGAAACCCCGGTGCATGCTCTCCCGCCTCCCACGCCAGCACGGAGAGACGCCCCAGCCTGTGGGGAGTAGCGAATTCGAAGAGTAAACTGACGTGGCTGTAGCTGATGATCGTGCGCGTGCACATCTCCTGTCCGTCCCTACGCGTAAACTGACGTCGCTTGTAGCTGATGATCACGCGCGTGCACATCTCCTGTCCCCCTTCGGAAGCAAAACCCGCGACAATAGATCTCGCCACGGCGAGCAACGCATGCGCTGCGTCGCTAGGCGAGACCTAAAAAGGTTCCAAGCTTATTTTGAAAAGTTGGAAGGTTGCCCTTGTATTACTTTTTAGCAAGAAGTGAGTTCCAGAGAGTAAGAATTGTGAGGTGGCTAACTGGAGGGGGGGATCGAGTCTTAGACTGTTTCTCCTAATTTGCTGATTTACTTGTTACTGCCAGATATTTTCATGATTGACTGCATACATTGTGGGTGAGGAGAGTGGACGGCATTGAAGGCTATATGGGATAGTTCGAATTTCATTTGCCCCTCAAAGGGAAACTAGTGCGAGGCTCTTAGAAGAGGGGTAATGTGATCCAATTTTCAGTTGTCTGAAGCCAAGGGACAGCTGAATATAGGGCAGCTTTGAGTGGGGCAAGAGGGGACTTCAGGGCTCCGAAATGAATCATCACCAAATTACAAAGAATGGGACGACAATGGGGAAATCAGTTGATAACAAAGGCTTGAGTTTTTTACAGAAAGGATGGAGATTCTGGTAGATGTTGCAATATGATTGATGTGTTATGTTGTAGCGAGGGAGTGCTCCATCCAGATGCCCATGATTTAACTTCAGAGCAAAGGAGTGGGTTGACACCAACAAATTGAAATTCATTTAGTCATTCAGTTTTCAGTTTGTGATTTTGTTTCTGTAGGATGATAAGTTCATTTTTTCCTGATTGTGTCTCAAAGATACAATTTTACAGAACAGTTTTTCAGGATGCAGATATTTTCAAAGGAGTTGGTTTCCAGGTCATTCTGGGGCTTATCAGCATACTGGTGAATTTTGACACCTAGTCCCTCCATTACCTCTTTTAGTAGCTCAAAGTAAAGACTGAAAAGCATTGGCGAAAGAATGGAGCCAACTGGACCTCCCCAGGCAATGGTTGCTGGATTAGAAGTGGCAGCGCCTAATCTAACCAACTGTTTTCAATATGCGAGGCACAAGGTGAATCGTTGGAGAACTAAACCTTGTAATCAGTTTGAGTCTAATTCTGTCTTCTTATAAACCAAAGTAGTGAATTCTGTAAAATGCAGGACCAGTTCAGTTCAATTGGGCTGATACTTACACTTTAATGCAGTTGGAATCAGCTGTTTTACCATCTGTATTTATGGGAAATTTGCTGAGATTTCACCCAACTCATGTTCTATGTGATGCATTTCTTGTGATATCATTATCATGACACATATCATATAATGTAATTTTGATACCATAATTATGCTAATTATTGTTTACAATACCTAACAACTCAAGGCAAGTATGTTATAGTACTGCACATTGGACCATTGTGAGTAATATTTCTGTTGTGTTCAATTGTTAAATCAGTTGAACTCAAAATAGCCCAACATGGTTGTATTAAATGTCATGCTTGGGCATGTAAACTGAAGATCTATACAGGAAATTATGAGTATTGCTCAATGCTTGACCACTTTCACAGAAGCGAAATCTGCATCCAGTGTACAAATAATACCACAACAATGCTTAGAATTGGTTAATGGTGCGCTCTCATGTAGTGTTGGAATTTGTGAACCAGATGCTAAATACGGACCAGTCCCAGTGTTTTTTCTGTCAGTGTTATGGTGCAGTGTGCTCATATGGGATGCAGCAGTGCCAGCTACTGTGCAAGTCACCTTAGTCTCCAAGGGGGTAGGGGAGCAAATGCAAATGGCCCATCAACCTTGATATTTCCGAGTTGAGTCCCGGCTGGAAGAAGTTGAGCACAACTGGAACCTAACACCGGGCCGATTAGTGGAATTAAGATGTTGCTTCACATGTTGCAAGTTTTGGACTTTCCTTAGTTCAGTATGTATGTAATATGGATAGGTCTACTCATGCTCAGTAAGATTGTTAGCTACATGTATGCAAATACACTCATATTAACCATTAGCCTTTCCCTCTGCTGTTCTGGGTCAAAGTCGGATGATTAAAAATAAGTCTAGGGCTCCAAAAATGAATGCTAGTGGGCCCCACCTGAACCCACCATCTTAAATTAAGCACTGCTTTTCAGACAAGGACAAGGAAAACAATGAAGACAAGCAAAAAGGACCAGGGTAAATTAGGAACAAGAACAGGATCAGGACCTGGAGGAACATAAACAGAAGGACCAGAACGGAGAAGACCAGGGGACCTGAACAAAGAAGAACAGGTGGACAAAGTCCTGGTGGATCATTCAGCACCAGAAGGAGCAGGAGGCTGAGGAGTAAGATCAACTGGAGTAGGAGATCTACAAGGAGGACTAGAAGGAGGAAGAGGTTCATGAGGATGAGGAGGAGGACTAAAAGGAGAGGATCAGGATGTGATCTCAGAGGAGGACCAGCTTCATGTGAAGACCAGGACCAGAATAAGAATAGAACAGCAGGATTGTGAGGAGGAAGCCCACGATCACAGGAATATGAGCTAGAAGTAGGAGGAGGAGAATCAGGAGGGTGGCAGTGATAATGAGGAGGAAAATAACCAGGAGGGGTAGAAGCACCAGGAGGAGGGTGATGAGGAGAAGAAGAAGAACCAGGAGCCACATGAAAGAGGAGGAGGAAGATCAGGTGGAGAAGAAAGCGCCTTTGAGATTCTCGACACACATATAGAAATCTGCCTTCTGTGTGTGGTCATTTCAGATTTTTCACCTTTTGCTGAGCCTTATGTTTTTTCTGGTGTTAGAACTCTGTGCATTTTACTCCTGCTAAAAACAACAAAAATGTTCTGTGACTCTCATTCGTGTATCTCCATAAAGATATAATCAAATCATACAATGAAGTCTTCTTCAAAGTCAAAAACGACTTATATTTATTCACCAATCAGGTCTTATGTTATTTACATTTGTGTAGACGGTGCAGTGCTCAAAGTTGCAGTGAAGTGAATGATACAAATATACAGCAACAGGGATGTCCATCAGTTTGAGAGGATTGTACAGTATAATGATTGCAAAGTTATTTATTACACCTAGATAGTCCCTTGAGTGGGGTTGACGTTTCGAGCTACCCCCAATTATTGTGGGTCACTTTAGGGCAAAACATGATGTCTGGCGCAACACCTATGTGGTGCAAGATATGTAGAGAAGCTTATTTACTTCATGGGCCCAACCACTTAGTCTGGGAAGGCGCATACTCAAAAATGATCCACACATACCTCAAAGCTGTGTATCTTCTTCATATGCCAAAGTTTGATACAATGAGAAGTCCTAAAAGTCGGCTTATCTGTCAGGTGCGGCCGGTGCAGGTAATTGCGATGGGGCGGGGAGTAGACAGACGACGACGAGGTAAACAGATTTTTAATAACGAAAAACACTTACCTTACGCTCTTAGCATCGCCGACGTGGCAATGCGGTGAGAGCACGTTAAGTGGTTTTAATTTTTCTAATTTAAGGTTACCTCGTCACCTCGTCGTCGTCTGTCAGCTCCCCCCCCCCCCCACACAAACCGCCCTCCACCCCACCCGCTCTTACCTGCACTGGCCATGCCTGTTATCTGTAATGGCTTAAATGTATAAATCCATAGCCATTCATTAATATAAAACCCTAGATACCATGAAAGGTATACTTGCTAATTGATTACAGAATATTACTGGGAAGTCCCATAACACAGTTGTGTGTCATATGTTGGAAGGCGGATTATTAGTAGGGCACCTACCTCAAGCAATAAGGCAATGAGCAGGCAGGCTTAACTCAGGAGACAGGAATGTAAATCATTTAAAAACACAAATACATTAAATGAGTAAGATACAACACACAATAAAAATCCCACACCAAATTAAAACAATAGGAAATATTTGTATCTTTAAAATGGCACCAAAATAACAAAACTCCAATATAGGGAACCGGAGACATGAATTTTTAAAAATTAAACACTTTATAGGGCTTAAAAACATATAGTGCCAATATGGGACACCTGGTCAGGTCACGCTTGACTGGTACAAAGTCCAGGTTTGAGGCTGACCGTGATGGATCCCTGGTTGGATACACTAAGCGGGAGGCTTTGGTCAAAATTTTACTTTGAGACTTAGAAACTTTCCTGGAAGATTTTCTCTTGACGTTGTGCGGTCCCCTCCAGCATGCCAATTGCAATGCAACATCATCAGATTGCTTCTCCATGAGGCCCTGGTCAAATCCTGGAAGTCCGGAGCTCCGGAGCTTTCAGCAGGACAAACCTGTAAGCCTGGCCGGGTCGCAGGTGAAGGTAGTAGGCTTGACTCTCAAGATTGGGTCGGCCCTTTTATGGAGCTTTTTCCATAAGTTACTTCAAACTTCTCAAACGTTTTCCTGAAGTTCCCCTTGAGAGTTTAAAGTGTCCAAAACACAAATCTAACGGTCTATAAGCTCTGAGATAGTCCTTGGAAGTTTGGGACTACAATTCCCACAATGCACCTGGCCAAATCCTTAAAAGTCCACAGGACGCACTCCAGACTGAGAACGTTTTGAAGGAGATGGTCCAGGGAAGCTCTGTTAACCTATTGCTTTCGGGGAGTCAACTCTTGAATCCTTTTTGAAGCAAGGCAAAGTTCTCAGGGCTGTAGTTCCAAGTGTGCAACAGGAGCAGTCCTTTGGGGTGCAAACAAGGGTTCCAGCAGGGCAGTCCTTCTTCTTTTAGTTTCAGGCAGCAAATCTGAGCTGCTATGCAGTTAAGACATATTTATTCAATGATCTGGAGGTGACAATCAGGAGGCATCCCGTCAAACAAGGTGCAGAGTGCCACCCAAAAGCATGACAGCTTCCTCCAAAGTGTGGCATATTCTTGTCCCACAAAGCACTGCACTTTAAAATTCAAGATGGAGATTTTCTCTCTTTTGGAGTAAGAGCAGGCTAAACCAACCCACTGGTGTGGCTCGTTTCCCTTAAAACTCCCCCTCCACCTCCTGCAAGTTCCGTTCCCGGGCCTGCCATCTGGCTGGGGGACAGGAAGAGGGGGGTAGGCCTGGCTAGCATTCTTTATTGTCCTGCTCTCTTTGAAGCCCAGCTTGATTTACACAGCCCCCGACATGGCCTGTTCTCTGCAGCTGAATGAAAAGCAGCGATTTATTGTTGCTTTTAAAATTCATAGCTCTGGATCCCACCTGTGGATTTTTTCTTAATTCTTTACATTTGTTCCTTTGAAAACTAACCTAACTGGACCTGGTACAGAATTGTGTCATTATTACATGTTGAAGTCGCACAGCCACACCAGATAATAATCCAAGTTCTCACAAAATTCAAAAGGAATACACTCAAACTGCACATTATGTTTTGGTTTAAATTAGCAAATCAAATGTAAGTGCAAAGAAATGTAGTCCTGAATTCTACTGAAAAATTGATAACTCTTATGGAGCAGTGAGTATGAGGTTTGACAAAAGCACATATTCTCTATTTAGGAGAAGAAAACAACACTTCTGACATAAGGCCGAGCCCAGCATGATTTTAAGTCTGACCACCAGACGTTCGATTGTTAGACATAAGGTGGCTTCAATCATTGGCAATAGTACCCTCAATTGCAGTTCTTTAGACAAAGAACTCTTCATAATTTAGGAAAAATGATTATCCACATCTTGGTGTGAGCCTTACTCTTACAGTATCAGCCCTAATGCATTCAAGAAAAGGACACTTTGGACTACCTAGAAGCTAGACAGATGCTACAATACTACCATGTCCGTTATCATCGGAATCTGACAGTTCAGACTTTTCAGCCAGCAGCATAATGCATTCTGGGAGCCGTAGTTTCACTGTAACATCACCCAGGGTATCAAGATTACAAAAATTAGGACGATGCAGGAAACAAAGCGAGAAGTGGCTCAAAGTGTCATGCAGCAAAGGACAATTTAGTAACTATCCTGTACTGCAGTCTTTAAAAAGTTTGCGTGGAGTTTTTTGTTCGTAGTTCAGAGAATGCAATTGGCCTTGTGAAAATACTAGTTTCTGCTGCACACTTGAATAATCATTCAGAAAATGAAATATATCAATTTAGAGCATGATTGCGTTTCTGCAGATTTGCAGCTCAAGAAATTCTGCAGATTGTTGAAAGCACTTTGTGTGAGCAAACAGCATTGTACAGACTGGTTGGGCCACACTGCCTCCGTACCTCCTTGCTGTGCTTCTACTACATGTACTGACTCAGAGAAGATAAGGGAAACAGCTTAGGCTTGAGACTGTGGGATACATTTGGCAAAGCATACACACACACATACACACACACATACACACGCACTCACACATACCACATACACACACATACCACACGCACACATATCACGCGCACACACACCACATGCACACCCACACACACACACACTCACGCACTCATGCACTCACACACAGACACCACACACACACACTCACACACACACTCATGCACACATATCACACACACATACCATACGCACACACACACACCACACGCACACTCTCTCTCTCTCGCTCTCTTTTTTTCTTTCTGGCTCTCTGAATCACTCACCACAGAAGCAACACAGGTTTTTAAGCGGACAAAACAACAGCGTTTCAAACAACATCCACAGACAATTGAAAGATGAATAGGAAAGAGAGTGTATCAGCAAGTGCTCCGTACCATCATAAGAACCATAACAATCTGTCCTCTCACCTTTAATAATGTTGGGGAGGACTAGGAAGGAAGAGGCTGTCCTAGTTTTCTGTCCCAGTTTGAGTGGTGGCCATCAATGGATTACATAGAAGAGAGGAACACAAAACAAATGCAACAGGACCACAATATTCACGCTAGATACCAAGACCACAGCACCAACCCAACATAGAATTCCCTCCCCAGCATCTTCCCTTTCCCGTTTCACACACAGGGCAATGATCAATGAGTACAGTAAACGTCTGTGGCACAATGATCTTCCCAGAAGCAATTTGATTCACTTCATCGCCGGATCACTGTGATAATCATGAGCTACTGAATGATCATCAAAATAAAAAAAAAAATAATATAGAAAGTGTAGTCAAGACAACACACAGAAGTGTCGGTAAGTTCCGTTCATTATTTACAGCTGAAGTGATCCCACAGACGCAGTAGCGGTTCGTGGTGGGAGTGCTGCGGGGCGGCGGGGCGGGGGAGGAGCAGGATGGGGGGTAGTAAACTACGGCATACGGCCGAACAGAGGTAAGTAAACAAATAAATAAATAAAACGAATTTCATTGCACGTGCTGCATTGCCAAATGTGATGCAGCGCGCGCAACGAAATTCGTTTTATTTATTTATTTGTTTACTTACCTCTGTTCGGCCGTATGCCGTAGTTTACTACCCCCCACCCTGCTCCTTCCCTGCCCCACTGCCCCGCAGCACTCCCACCACGAGCCGCTACTGCACAGACTGCGCGCAAACATGCATGCAAGCACAGTGCAGTTCCCGTAGTACAGTCTCAACTGTCATTTACAACTGTCATATATCAGAGCGGCTCGCGTGCCAACGTGCAGCGCGAGACCGCACACCATGGAATGTCCACGCGCGAGGGGCACACGAGGACAGGACACTACAGAAAGGTCTCTCAGTTGCTTTTGTCAGCTGGGAGCTGTAAGGGGCTGTGCGTGGCAGGTTATAGTCCCCACAGCCGTTTCTACTTTTCTTAGTGATACAAACTTATTGGCCCATCATCCCTGGCAATAAGGGCACTTTTTAGGCAGATGTGCTCATGTGATCAAGCAAATACCGTCCTTAGCAATGCAAGGGAGCCAATAGCTGCAATTGACTCACCCATCGCCCAGTTTTTTATGTTGACAGGCAGAAGCAAAATGTGATTGGCCATTGACCGGATGACCTATGATGAAGGCTGACCCAAAGTCACTCTATGTATGGATGAATGTATGTATTTTTATTTAATAACCTTGTCAATTACATGAGGCTGGCAAAAAAGAGAAAGTTAGTCCTAGGCCAGATATAAAAACAAGCATTTGCAATGCAATAGGTCTCGCATTGGTTACATTTTTAAGTATTGGATTTGCATACACCAATGTTTCTTTATGTAGGAGTTCGAAATTTACCAAAGGCTGGGATCCCGGGAAAAAACAAGCAAAAATAAGCAAAGCACATACATGTTTGATGGAGTAAACTGCAGCATTTTATTGATTCTTAAGAGTTAAGGGGAGGAGAGAGTGAAGGGAAGAGAGGAAGAGTGAAGGGGTTGGCGGGGACTCAGTGAAGGGGCAGATAGACGGGAAAGAGATAACAGAGTGCTAAAAACTGTAGTCCAATTTCTGTGGGTTATTCTGTGGCTATTGAAGTGTGCGTGGCTCGTACTGGTAGTTAAAGCACGTGTGACGCCATTGGAAGCACAATTTAACATCTGTGTCATACTAACAGAACGGAAACTACGCTGCTTCGGCCATGTGCCCAGACAGTTCAACAGTGTGCGCATAAAAGGAGCCTGAAGATTATTAGGCGCAGTGATTAGCCCGGTTTAGTTGGCACTAAGGAAGGATGAAAGGCTCAATAGGTCCCTTACTTTAAGGTTGCAAGCTGGGCTCTGCAGTATGCCACAGGAAACAACAAGCCAGTGGCAGAGCTGGAATTTTGGAGCTAATGTGTGTGGGTGTGAATAAAAGCATTGTGCCCACTTTGCGACCTATTTGTTTTTTGTATTGTGAACCTTTTTTGTCTCTCTGTCCTTATGCTGCATTTTGTAACAGAAAACAATTCTTACAAACATGACATTTTCAGCAAAAACGTTTTTTTTTTATCCATTTCACAGTAGAGCGAAGGAAAGGAGAGGAAAAACAGGTTTATTGAAATCACCGTTTTGAAGAAAAACGAAAAACGAAACTTGCGCTTCAGTGTCAAACTCGAACCAAATGCTGCACGCCTTTCGGAATTTGCTATCGCAGGAGGGACGTTCCGGGTAAGTTGAGGCGTGCAGCATTTGGTTCGAGTTTTGGTTCTACAGTAGACTAAGTATGGAATGGCCTCCGGATTTGGCTGCTGTAGTATGTACGTTTTTAGTAAGTTGAGTTGTTTTGGTTTTGGGTCTAAATTAGTGTAAATGAACTTTTTGTAAACCTTTTTTTTAAAGCTGTCTTTACAGCTAATGGTGGCTGTGTGGTATATGGTTCGGGTAATAGTGTGTTTAGGCAGCTGTCTGAACCTGTGTATACTACATTTTTCATCGCCCATTGGTTGTAGTGAGATGTGGTAATGCTATCGGGCTCGGGCGGTTGTGTTCCCGTAGGAGTAGAGTCTTTATGTATTTGGGAAATGGATACGAGATATGCTAGCTAAGACGGCACTTTACCGTCGTTTTGGGAATTTGGTGATGTTTGTTCTGTGTCCTTACATGGATTGTTTGACATATTATATACTATATATATATGCCCCATTACATATGGATGTTTGTGACTGGCATTATACATTAGAAATTTAGGCTCTATCTTTGTATACTGACGACCGGCTCTATTTTTGCATACTGAGAATATGTTCTCTTGTCCCTTCATTTCTCTAGTCCTCTGTGGCGTGGAAGTGCATGGGTGATTTGTTCACCTGCTTACTGGCATGATCTGCTAAATTGTGTGGACAAAGATTGCCAGTCTGAAAGTTTATATTCATGGACGGTTTTACATCGTGCCCGCCCATTGTCTACCTTAAGTAAGTGACTGATTAATCTGGATGGTTTGTTTAAGTTCTTTGATTGATACATAGAACTCATCTTTATAAAGATTTATCTTTTTCATTCTAGTGTGAAATATTGTTCCAATCCATGCAAGTAATACAGGGTTGTACTATTTCTTGAAATAGGTGATTTTTATATTTACCATTGATTGTTTGGTGATGGTAATTTTCTTTAGGGTGTGGGAAACAGTTTCTTACTTCTGGTCTTTATTACTTTGTCTTTCACGAGTGCCTTTGGTGTTAATTTCTCCTTTTTCGTCTTTTTTCTGTTTTCCCCCTCCTTTCTTTGATAGAGGGATTGTATTAAAAAAAATTTTTATAAATACAATTTTTAAAGGTGACCCATATGTTTTTATACTATACAGAATTTTGGACACTCAAACGAATTTTCAGTCCTGAAGATGACCGTGTAATTTTACAGTGGTCGAAACGCCGTCGACGTATATGTGGCCATAAAATTGATGAAGGACACATTATTTTGTTATATGTTGTTTCTTTCCTTTTTTGTGACGTGCAATTTTTCGTCTGCCACGTGTCTGGTTTGTAATATATATTGTTTGTGTCCCAGCACACTGTATTGAGTGTCATTGTTTTAACTGTTTTAGTATTCATTAAATGTAATAAATTTGTTATATATTTTTCTAATATTTCCTTGCATATGGGTATTACTTTATCTCCCTTTTTCTTTTTCTTCATGTCATTTCTTATTTAGGGTGTTTATAGTTTTGTAAATAGTGTATTTTTGAACCATTTAGCAAGCAGCAAAGAAGACCGACAATGGATTGAACCAATGGGAAGGCAGCAGGCGGGACATAAGTGCTTTTCCACTACAACAGGTCTTCCAGACAGCGCATGCGCTGTCTAGGCTTGGCCTAAAAAAGAAACACAGAGGAAAGCTAGATTATATTAAGCAAACGTAATAGTTATATTAAGCAGGACAGGGGGAGGGCGCCAGACAGCTTCATAAATTAACGTTAATGTCATTTTAATGGAGCGTATTGACTATAACTACCTTAGCACAGGCAAGCTAATTTTCCTACTCGACCATGAATTAAACCTACATTTATATTTAGTTTTCATTTAAAAGCAATGATCAACAATTCATTCCAATAGTGCCAGTTACAGCAGTCACTGACTCCATAAGAATTATGAGATGTGCGGAAATATTGCAGGTGTCTTTACCTTCACAAAGAACTTTGAGCTGCTGAAATTCACATTTTTCTAATTTCATCACAATCACTGTTTAGAATGTCAATGAGCAATCTCCTGTTTTATTTCATAACTGATCATAAGAGGAAGTGAAATGTACCTATTTTTAAATGGCACTGTCATGCTGATATTATGCTGTTTCAAAATCAGATTTTCCTCCAATACCACCAGAAGCATAGTGCAATCTAAGTGGTCTCAATAACAAAATGTCGATTTAAAAGCTTCATCTAGCATGACAACACTCCAAGAATTCAG